>JAQAHW010000084.1:0-600000 GCA_027580185.1 Tuta absoluta | reverse complement strand
TAAAATAGCGACATCTAGTAGAGAATTTAATTCAATATATGAGAATCAGTTCAATGCGTTCGATCAGATTCACTAGTAGTTTAGGATAATGTCGGTAGATGGCATCAATCTAAGAGGTTCATCAAATTGACAAGAGATGGCACTCGCAGTAAAATATAATTTCAAATGTTAAAGGCACAAATTTAGGTGTATATACGCATTTTATGTTTGATTGAAATAATTTCTTTTATTTATAATTAAATAATTTTCTTTTATTTATAAACTGGTTTAGGTTATGTGTAGTAAAAATAATTTAAATAAATTATGTTTCGAGAATATTCTAATTGCGACAGAAGCGACGCCTGGTGTTGAGTAGCTAAACTAAGATATGTTTACTATTTAGGGATCCGTTTAAGGGTGGAATATAAAAACCTTTAAATAATAAGTAAACATTTTAAATTATCTGAGAACAGCAACATATTGGCCGCAGTGGACTACTGTTGGACTTGGTTTTCTCTTTTGGGGAAAATGTTTACATTATTTTAAAATAATGGGTTAGAAATATATAGATTACCAGCAATAATGGGTTAGAAATATATGGATATGAAGTCACATACAAAAACATCGGTGTCTCGCATGAATAAAAGAAGAAGGAATACACTACTAAGATTGTTTGTTCAGCATATTCGCCAATCAACTTTAAATATCATATCATTGAATATTAGTTGAACGTAAAATAACCTACTAAAACATCGGTGATTAATGGGAAACACTCATACCAGAACAATCTTGATGCAATAACAAAGTCTGAGTTTATTAAAGGAAACTAGGTTCTATGATTTTCATAATTTAAACTTACTACAATACTTGGAAAAGAAATAATTTTATTTTGTACGGAACCCACAATGAAATAAATCTAATATGGATCTAAGATCGAATAGTCGAGATCATTCCAGTTCGCTAGCTCCACCTGGTGTCGAGTAGCGGAATAAGCGGTTGTGCCTCAAATGGAGCTGGATTATTCTAGATTTAGATTTTTCGAGAAATTGTATCTGGACCTTCCGTTTTGAGGGATATATAAGGCCTGGTGTGTGGGCGAAAGGGGAAGTCTGATTTTAATCGGTGAAGTATGCGGATCTAAGAAGAAAAGTAGTGAAAGTGGAAGAAAAAGAGGAGGGCAGTGTGAAAGTCCTGACCCTGAGGTGCTGCTGGATTGGTGTCACATCACTTCATGTGGAAGATGGATTTTGTCCCGTGGTCGCTGCGCCTCTGCCCTGGAATGTGACTGCTGTGTGTTGGAGTGTGGAGATACATGTTTGGAGCTGTGTTCGTGTGTCTTCTGTAGATATCAGCTGACTGCGAGTTGAGTGGATGACCTTGGAATGCTGAGGGCTGGCCTACTATCTACCTAAACCCAGATAAGTGTAGTTTTGCCATCCTAATTCTTGTTATATTGATAGTAAGAAAACATTACAAATTAGGCACTAAATTATTGCCAAGCGGTTAGGTTTTGCTAATCCACACTAATATTATAAATGCGAAAGTAACTCTGTCTGTCTGTCTGTCTGTCTGTCTGTCTGCTACGCTTTCACGGCCAAACCGCTGAACCGATCTTCATGAAACTTGGCACAGAGATTGCTAGCATACCGAGAACGGACATAGGCTACTTTTTATCACCATTCGAGGGTCTGGAGTACAGATGTAGACCACCAGGTGTACCACCAGGAGCCCAGCTAAACTATTAGAGATACAGGAATGGTTCCAAAACAAAAGTTGTTCAGTATGATGAGCCGCTTCTTTTCACAAGGACATTGAGGATCTGGAGTACCTTATGTAGACCACCAGGTGAACCATCAGGAGCCCACCTAAACTATTAGAGATACAGGCATGGTTCTAAAACAAAAGTTGTTCAGTATGATGGGTCGCTTCTTTTCACAAGGACATTGAGGATCTGGAGTACCTTATGTAGACCACCAGGTGTACCACCAGGAGCCCAGCTAAACTATTAGAGATACAGGCATGGTTCCAAAACAAAAGTGGTTCATAATGATGGGCCGCTTCTTTTCACAAGGACATTGAGGATCTGGAGTACCTTATGTAGACCACTAGGTGTACCATCAGGAGCCCACCTAAACTATTAGAGATACAGAAATGGTTCCAAAACAAAAGTTGTTCAGTATGATGGGCCGCTTCTTTTCACAAGGACATAGAGGATCTGGAGTACATTATGTAGACCACCAGGTGTACCATCAGGAGCCCAGCTAAACTATTAGAGATACAGGCATGGTTCTAAAGCAAAAGTTGTTCAGTATGATGGGCTGCTTCTTTTCACAAGGACATTGAGGATCTGGAGTACCTTATGAAGACCACCAGGTGTACCATCAGGACCCACCTAAACTATTAGAGATACAAAAATGGTTCTAAAACAATAGTTGTTCAGTATGATGGTCCGCTTCTTTTCACAAGGACATTGAGGATCTGGAGTACCTTATGTAGACCACCAGCTGTACCATCAGGAGCCCAGCTAAACTATTAGAGATACAGGCATGGTTCTAAAACAAAAGTTGTTCAGTATGATTGGCTGCTACTTTTTACAAGGACATTGAGGATCTGGAGTACCTTATGTAGACCACCAGGTGTACCATCAGGAGCCCACCTAAACTATAATTAGAGATACAGAAATGGTTCTAAAACAAAAGTTGTTTAGTATGATGGGAATAAGTTGAAAATGGATATTGGCAACTTTTTACCGAGGATTTTTTTGTTATCTACTGACTTCGTATTCAATGGTAATATTGGTTATAAATATTGATCTCTCAGGGCAGTACACCGGATAGCAAATTTTGAATTGTCCCTTTAACAACAGAAGCAAGCAAGTCATTCTTAAACAGTAGAGATAAGAACTGTTCTAATATCACTGTCATACTTACTATGAATATAAATATCTACTTTAGAACCTGTGCCTTAAAAAACTGTCTAACGCGGACGAAGTCGCGGGTAAAAGCTAGTGAATTATAATATTTAGTAGGGGTTAGGTAGGAAATCCTTTTACTGATTCCATCCTATCTCCATTTATCTACCACACCATATAAGTATCAGATTGGACTAGTTATTTCCTAAGTTTTGTCTGTACTTTGTTTCAACAGAAACTATTTATCATGGAAAACCTTTTGTTGCTAAGGCGACTGTGGAATTTATTTATATGTTCCTGTGTTTTATACATAATTGGAATATGTCCAGCAGTGAAACAACATTATTTATTCTTACCAATAATTTGATTTGCTTTGCAAACAACTTACTTATATCTCAGTATTGAGAATGGGAGTGTCCATCAGTGGATTAAATATCTACTAATAAATAAACCTTTTGTTGCTAAGGCGACTATGGAATTAATTTATATGTTCCTGTGTTTTATATAATTGGAATTTGTCCAGCAGTGAAACAACATTATTTATACATACCAATAATTTGATTTGCTTTGCAATCAAATTACTTACATCTCAATATTGAGAATGGCAGTGTCCATCAGTGGATTAAATATCTACTTATAAATTGTGCTTGCTATTTTATAGTAGTTCTTTCATCAGATTATATGGTGGGTAGATAATATACTCCCATCCTAATATCCTACCCTGTGATGGGTTCAGATGTTTAATTTTATTACATCTACATACTTTGTTCGAGAAACCTATCATGACTGGCAGAGTGATGCCAATGTGGATCTGTGAATACAGAATACTTACCTAAAGACAAATGATTGTCATCAGATGTCATGTGACAGCTATTATCTTCCATCATCAAACCATACTATACTTTTGCGTTCAATATTTCTGTACCAGCATTATGATCTAAGACCAATTATTTGACCACAGGCTGTTATTATGAGATTCATTTTTGCAATAGCCTTCCTATACTAATCTGGGATTTTCTGATAGCATTCCCAAACACTCATCTGGCTCGCGATATGAAGCTCATAAGTACTAAAGGGTCTAGCATAAACTGCATTCCCTAACTAACCTCCGTATGGATCATATTAATTGTAGACAAATGTCTTGTGCAGATTATATCTGAACGTTGGTCTAAGGACCACTACTGAAATATTACCAAAGATACTAGTTGGAATCATGTCATTTGACTGATAACCTAACTTATCATACTTACTTCATCAACCAGACACAGTGGTGTCAGTTCGGCTAGTCATGAGATTGGCTATACTTATACAAATATTAAATATGTTGTTCAATGAACATCTGAATCTATTAGATTCCTAAATACTTCTCCGTGGTGTCTAGTACAGTCTCTTATACCACTTAAGGTAACAGGCATGCATATGCGAAGTATCAAAGGAATTTATTCTCTATTCAACACAAAGATGGCACCACCAGCGACACTAACTATAAAATTACAACCACAAAATCACCACATAAAACTCTTCGCCAATATTTAAACTTGGTGGCAGCACTGAGCTAGTTAGCCGGAATCTACTAGCTTTGCATACGTCACTTAAACCTGTTTAAATTACTTGCTGGAAACTTTCTCGTAAGCCAAATACGAAGTATAATCGAACTCGCAATCATTCACTTAGGAACTAAAATTTTTACATAAAAATATGGCAGTTACCACTCTGGCGCAGGCCGAGATTCGAACCGTGGCTATGCTGCGTTGTATCCGACAGCGAAGCCCCTAGACCAGATGCTTATTACGTAGAACGTTAAAAATTTTAACTGGTTGCTACAAGCTTATCAATAACATGGCGCGTCATAGATAGTCAGATCAGAAATGGTTGAATATACCGCGAGTCTTATAAAATTGCAGGTAGCCAATAAAAAATACTTATAAATAACCAGTTCAGCTTGAATTAATTCGCTTCTTTACTATTGATCGTCTTCTTTGGAAGCGACAACAATGTTTTTGAATTCTAACAGAACTTTAACAATTTTTATTATAATGCATAATTTATCAATAAGTGATAATGCTATCCTACATTGAATAAAGTTATTTCATTTTCATTTTCATTATCAGTTTTTATGAAGGCTGAAATTGTGGTGTTACATAAACAGGAAATGTCAATGAGTGCAATCGCTCGTAAATTCAATATTTCGGTACCTAAGTAAAATATTGTGTTACGTCATTGTAATATAATTATGTGATCCTCATTTCAATAGTAACCTACAATGTATTTTAATATTAGGTTTCAATAAATGTTAAATGGTAGGAAGATAACTTTGTAGGATCATTCTTCTAATTTAGGATTTATTTATTTGCAGAGAAAAGCCGTACGATTGTGAATTCAGCGTCATGGTGACACTGGAGATGTTCAACGTATTAAGCCTGGGTTTGCCCCCAAGATGTTTGCTCCTCAGTCTGCACGCCGCCATCGGGATGTTATTGCAAAGCACACTGCGAATCCATTTGCATCAACAAAGGAAACAGCAAATGCACATGGTATATCTGTACAAACCGTGCTAAGATTTGCATGCGAAAGGATTCAAAACATACAAACCGGCAAAAAAAATCGCCTTGTCTAATAGACATAGTCAGGACATAATTCGATTTGCCCGGGAGTATTTTTGTAATTTTACAGACCACATTATTAGGTTTGTTTAACCTAAATGTATTAAAAATATCAGAGGGAACCCTACAAATAACCGGAGTGAAGCCAAAACAAACGCTCAAATACAATTTGATGCACTAAAAATACACGAGATACTCTGTTTATACTTACAAAAAAATGAGCTTTTATTTGTATTTGAGCTTGCATTATTATATGAATGAATAAGTTTTTATACATTGTTAGTTTCATTTTGGTTGGTCGTAAGGTTCCTTCTGGAACATTTCTTTACCCTAAGATGTGTGACAAAATTATTATAGCTGTGCAACTCATTCTTAAATAAGCGCCAAAGTGATGTTATTGTATTTAACTATACATGTTTATTCACTGTGTGCTAGCTAAACAAAGGAAGCAGTTGTAAACTAAGTTTTTTAAATCGTTGTTTTAAATCTGTCTAATAATTAGATAGATATACCTACCTATATTGTTCCTAAGCATAACACCTATATGAGGCTGTAAACAATCGTTGTAAATAAATAAATACCTTAAATTTATTGTTCACTTTTATTTCTTTCTACTTTAATTTGTATATGTATTATGTTATAAAAGATGATATCGTAATGATTAAATAAGATTACCAATAAATAAGTATAAAAATCTGCCAAGCAATAAATATAAAAAATAGGTATTACATATTTTTAATTTTTAGGAGATATTTTTAGGTATAGGTAGGTCTACCTATGCTGCCCGTTAATACGTTAGAAACATCTATACAATGCATACCTATATACCATCAGCTTAGGTATAACTCCCCCTCAGACGCTTGGCTATGACCAATGAGAACATCGTGTTATTACTACTGATCACCAGATGTCGCTACTTTCATACAAATTATTTTTTTCTGTAATATAGCTCCGTGCTTACACTTACCATACTAACATTACTTAGTTAACACCTCATGTTTTAAAAGAAAGCATATTATAAAGCTTTCTCATTGTAGTTTAAATATACTTACGCCTTATTTTTATATCCCTGGAGTCGCCAGCTACCGACAAAAAAATAATACAACAAAAAATGATTCAAAATAATACACATAAAAGAAATACAAACGCTATCATAACCCAAGGATCGAACCTCGATCGTGGCTTTGCTTGAGGATACGACCGAGCAGTTAGACCATTACACCACAGACCTGCTGTGCCAAGGCGTAAAATAGTTAGCCTCTTTCATACAAGGCATACCCGTAGTGTTCGTTTAATACCACTTATAATGCCTGTTACCTTATGTTATATGAGCGACTGTACATCACAGCACCTGTCTGTTGGTGCGATCTGTTCAACCCTGGGTGTCAAAACCCACTATCCAGTTCAGGGAGAACCAAATTAACACAGAATTCAGTTGTGATATCTGCTCTTTTGGTCGGGTTTGCACAATTGATAGTTGTGCAAGGACGACTAAGGGAAAATGGATATCAATTCTGTATATGTAAGAGGTGAGGGTTCTACTTCTCAGGGGCGGAGAGGGGGCCCGTGAAGCTCATATACCTTTCCCGATACCATTCCAACCTTTACTCATGTCAGGAAATACATGTACCTTCTTAAAGAACTGTTTGGGTTACTTATTTTCTACATTAAACACAACGTAATGGGTCCTACCAACTAACTAGACGATCATGCTTGTTTAATATTTAGCTTGCTACCGACACCAGTAAGTAGGTGTTAGGAGATTACAAGCAGCGCGATCTGCCCGCGCACAGATGACTCTGTATAAGTGACGTCTCTTTCCGATTTGTAGCCTATTAGTATTCCCGTCTTTGTTGCCGAAGCGATCGGAACTAGGCTCGGGTAAAGTCGGGCATCGGCGCCCGATATGCGCCGAGCGATCGCGCTGCCAGACTCGCTAAGGCTCCTCGCGCGTATGGTCGTGCTGCGTGTTCGCAGTCGCGCTGACTATAGCCACCTTTGTGCCGCGTGTCGTGGATTTGCACGGGCGAATCTCGCGGTGGGTTTGATAAACGCAAAAGAACCCAAATGTGACAATCGTTTTAGGATATGTTCATAGTGCAGTGACTAGTTTTTTAAGGAAAAACCTATCGTCGTTAAGATTAATGTGGCTGTAATTCGTCGTCACGCTGACGCCGCCATAGTTGATTCATTACGCGATTTGTAGATGCCGCGGGGCATCGAGTGAATCTAAAAGTCGTAAATCTGTTAAACTGTAAATATTGGATACTTACTATCGGACATTCATATGCCGATACAGTTGTTGTGGTGAAGACGGACGGTGCACCTGGGATTTACGCCAGCTGATCACAGCTGGCGTGGTGAGTGGTTGTTCTAGTTTCCATACTCGGTCCAAACCCCCATTCTTCCCACTAGACTCCACTCATATTATGTGAAGAAATTTAGCAAGTGAGTTTCATGAATCTATTGACATTGTTTAGCTGCTGTGGTTTTTTATGTAGGTCAAGGTATTGTGTGCAACGTAACGCCAAATACCGGTAATAATAGGCGAAATTAGTATTACGTTTTGGTTGCATAACATATAAAGGCCACCACACATCTGATGAACATTGGGTACACGTGAATTAATTTGGGTACAAAATTTTGTTATTGTGAATTTTGGTTTTGATGCCCACAGACATTATTAGTGTTTAGTATTTATTGGCTTTAGGTATTTCTAGCACCGCGATACCGCGGTCGTTGTCACATATCGATTTCAGCTGTAAATTTGTATTTTCCACTGCGCAGGCTGGGGTCGATTGTGATCAATTTTTGGTAGCAGAGCGTGGTTCCGTAAAGGCCACTAGATTTAAGATTTTAGTATTAAGTTTTCAAAATACGCACATAAAAACAAAAATATATATTTTTCGTTTTTATTGTAATTATATTGTGTGCTCTGTGTGTATTATCCTAACGGTAGGATCAGGGCCGATTGATTATTATTGTTTTTTATTATAAGGTTCGGTGTACTTTAGGTTGGTACCATGGCTCCCTCACTTACTACGTGTAAGGTAAAGATTAAGACGCATCTGACATGGTTTGCGTGTACAAAGGCGATGGTCGGTCGCGGTGACCGACAGGATGCGCTCCTTGCTGGTGCGAAACAGGTTGAAGCGCGGATCATTGAGGTGTCAGAGTACTACGCTGCTTGCATGGAGTTCTTTGAGGCAACGCCTGATGAGGCGGCCCAGCGTACGGTCACAGCAAATGTGGAGCAGTGTTTCGAGCTGGCACAGGAGATAGAGCAGGCGGCTGCTACTATCATAAGATGCCGCGCGGGGGAACCGGACCCACATCATGGTCCACGGGGACCAGGGCTACAAGTGCCCTTGCCGCCGGTGGCGGTTCCGGTTTTCAAGGGTGATTACGCTGACTGGACTAGATTCCAGGATTTGTTTGACAGCGTAATCCATAACCGCACTGATTTGGCGCCGGCTTATAAAATGGCCCAATTGATGGCGAAGCTGGAGGGTGAGCCCCACGAGGTAGTAAAGCATCTCCCAGTCGATGATGCCAGCTATGAGACGGCTCGCAGCTTGCTGATCGAGAGATACAGCAACAAACGTCTCATAGTTGACAGACTGCTAGAGCAGTGGCTCACCTTGCCGACCATCACCCGGGCCACGGACCTCCGGGTCAGGATCCTCAACCCTGTCTGCGTTGCAGTGAACGCTCTTGAGAGACAGGGGATGCCGGTGTCCGGTTATGATTACGTCCTAGTTCACACGCTGCTACGCCGACTGCCGAGCGATATGGCCGCTCGTTTTGAGCAGTCACACGGAGGCAAGACATCTGCTTACCTCCCGACCTTCGAGGAACTGAAGTCCTTCCTCGAGGCCGAGTGCAGGCGTATGGATGCCCAATTTGGGGAGACGCCTCATACGGAGTCTGCGGCCGCTCGCCGCCCGGAACGGCCGGGCACACAGGCGCGAGACGGCAAGAGTAGGCCACCCAGGCGATACAATGTCGCTAAATTGGATTTAGGGTGTGCCTACTGCGGAGAGGCGGGGCATCAGGTGGCTGCGTGTGAGGAGTTTGCTGCACAACGGGTGCAGAAACGTCGTGGTGTGGCACAGCAACGGCGTTGGTGCTTCAGATGCCTGGGGCCGCATCTGGTGCGAGAGTGCCCCTCAAGCACCAACTGTAGGTGCTGTCAGGGTGCCCATCATCAGCTCCTCTGCATGAACCGCAGCGGAGACTACAGTGGCAGAGCTGACGCGGGTCAGCGAATGGAGTCTGCCCAGCACGGACGGGAGCAACGCTCCCCACCCCCTCCAAGGAGAAGTCCTCCTCCACCGAGGTTTCAGGGACGAGGTCAGGGACATCAGCAGGTGATGTCCCCTTCGCCACAGGCGTGGAGACCACCACGGCAGCAGGTGCCGGAACGGGGTAGGTGGTCACAGGGCAACGGTCAGGGGCACCCATCACAGGTACGTGATGCTACGGGCGGGTGCCACCATCAGGACGCCAGGCAGCACCAGGGTCAGTACATTCAGTACTCGACGGGCGTGAGCAACATGGCTCACGACCCACGCATGCCTCTGCCCTTGGCTGAGAACCCGCGGTTGCAGGAGCATTCGCGATACGCGCGTCTGCCGCAGGGATATTACAGGTTGCCGGCCATGGCGTACATGACCAGACCTCCCTACCATCAGGAGTGGGACCCACTCACAGGTGTACGGAGAGGAGGGACTCCCCCGCAGGACGCGGACACGCCGCGCTTAGATTCCTGCTAGGTAATTGCCGCCTACACGCCAGCTTCGGCCCCCCGTCCAATCACGGTATTGTTGCCAACGGCTCGGATTTGGGTATGGGGATACGGTGGCCGTAGTATACAGGTAAGAGCCTTACTGGATACAGGGGCTCAGGGCTGTATTTTGTCTAGTGGGCTGGTGAGTAGGCTAGGCTTAAACATGAAGCCCTCAATGGATGGGGCTGTAGGTATAGGAGGTTTAGATGTGCCTGACGTTCGGGGTCAGGTGAACTTCGAGTTCACATTAGGTAGCACATGCACAGGGGTCAGCTATCATGCCCCAGCAGTGGTGCTGGATGAAGTGGTAGGGAAGCTCCCTCAGGTTCGGTTACCGTCAACGGTACGAGGGTTGACCACGGGCTTAGAGTTAGCTGATCCTGACTTTGACACTCCCGGTACGGTGGACGTTCTTCTCGGGTCAGACGTCCTCGGGAGAATTTGGTGTGGCAGAAAACGTGTACTTCAGCAAACTGGTTTGGTGGCCGTGGATACCACAGGGGGGTATGTTATTTTCGGCCCAGTTTGGAGACCTCAGGACCTACCAGAGGGCGATACGGTGCTCTACGGTAGTGTGTTGTCGGAGGTGCTGCAGAGGTTTTGGGAGTCCGAGGAGCCGCCCACGGCGGATAGACGGAAGCCAGAGGATGACGAGTGCGAGCTGTTCTATCAATACAACACTGCACGAAGTTCGTCAGGTAGGTTTGTTACCAGGCTGCCATTTCTCCCAAACCGCCCCTCCTTAGGTAGTTCGCGACAGATCGCGGAACGGAGACTACTGGCTATGGAGAGAAAGATGAAGCGAGATGCAGCACTTCGGCAGAAGTATATCGAATTCATGAGGGAGTACCTAGAGTTAGGCCACATGTCGGTGTCCAGCATAGATTGGAGGTGTGTCGAGCATTACTATATACCACACCTGGCTGTTTTGAAGTCACCGGAGGCGAAGATACGGGTAGTGTTTCACGGTTCTGCTCCTACATCGAATGGTGTGTCTGTGAACCAGTGTCTGCACGCGGGTCCCAAGTTGAACCGGGACATTGTGGACATCCTCACAGATTTTCGGTTGCACCAAGTAGCGTTCGTCGCAGACGTCAAGATGATGTTTCGCCAAACAATTATACACCCGGATGACCGTCGGTACCAGCTGATTTTGTGGCGTGAGAGCCCAGACGAGCCGATGGTCACTTATGAGCTCAACACGGTAACGTATGGGTTGAAACCAAGTCCCTATTTGGCAGTACGTACGCTGAGAGAGTTGGCCGCACAGGAAAGGGTAAGATTCCCTCGAGCCGCAGCAGTACTGGATCGCGACGTCTACGTGGATGACATCTGCACGGGTGCAGATAGCGTGCAACAGGCACTACTCCTACGAGACGAGCTGATCGCGATCATGGAGTCCGGAGGTTATGAGTTGCGGAAATGGTTGTCCAGCTGTCCAGAGCTCCTGGCCGGTTTACCAGGTGAGTTTCAGCAGGACCCGCACCTTTTTGAGAACCCGGACAACCCAAATACGTTGAGCATCCTAGGGGTGCAGTATAGGCCAACGCATGATGTCTTCACGTATCAGATTGAGCCAGACCTGTTGCAGAAGACCTGGACGAAGCGGTCGGTATTGTCGACGATCGCCAGAACGTTCGATCCTAACGGGTGAATCGCACCGGTGACGTTCATGGCGAAGTGCTTCCTGCAAAGGTTGTGGCTAGCGAACATGGGTTGGGACGACCAGCTCTCCGGAGAGCTGTTGAATGATTGGTCAAAGTTTGTAACCACTTTACCAGGGATTGTACGCATCGCGATACCTCGCAAGTTACTCCCGTCGGCGGGATGTAAGGCGACCCTACATGGGTTTTGTGACGCCTCGGAGCGAGGGTAATTCATAATTCATAATTCATTTATTAATTGTGTTACATGTACATTCAGTAGTTCTTATTATGTAATGTTTGTATGGTACATGCACCCTGTTAGGGCATAACAATTTTAACAATGTGGGAGAGAACATTTTTAAAACTTATCTATTATACACACAGTTTTGTCATTTAACTATTATGAGAATCAACATATAATCAAGAAATAATTTAAATATTCATGTCACATATATATATTTTTTTATATCCTAGGTCTTTGTATAAATAAAAGTAAACATAAAATAAAATCAAATCAATAAATTAGAATTCGTGCTTAAAATTAAAACGCATGCATGTCAAATTATTAATACCTAAATACATTTTATACTACATGTCTTATTATATTCAAATTCATTATTATCACAGTTATCTATTACCATTTTTCACACATATATTCATCTACATTGTAATACGCCTTTTCCAGTAACAATAATTTTAGTTTTTTACTATACGCTGTGTATTTATCCTCGTTTTTTATGTAGTCTGGCAATATATTGTACACGGAGATAAATCTATAGTTAGGGCTCTTTTTTGTTATTTCTAGCTTAGGTTTTACAGGTTGAACTAGACGCTCTTGACCACGAAGTGCACGGCGTTTATATTCCGGGTTTAATTCGAAATTGGATTTAAATAAATGTCTATTTTGTCTGACAAATTGGCAAGTTTGTAGTATGTACATTGATGGTAATGTCAAGATTTTTTTGTCAATGAAGTGTGGTTTGCAGCTTTCGATTTGTTGAATATTGACTAGAATACGAAGGCATTTCTTTTGAAGTATAAATAGGTCTAAAACGTCCACACTATCACCCCACAAAATTAACCCGTAATTAAGCCATGAATAGGCGTAACCATAGTATGCCGATAGTGCAGTTTCATAGTTTGTGTTGGCTTTTAGGAGACTAAGGGCATAAATAAATTGTGACATCTTGGATTTTATTTTATTTATATGCTGTTTCCAGCTTAGATGACAATCTATTATAATTCCTAGTAGTGAGAACTCCGTAGTCTCTGATATGTCGGTCATTTGAATAAGATTTTTAAAGTCAAGTTCATTCCTTTTATACGTTTTAAATTGTTGTATTTTAGTTTTATTTATATTTAGCCGTAGGTTGTGGTCTTCTAGCCAACTGCGAGTTTTGTCAAATGTTTCTTTAATGTCTGTGAATTGTTTATCGTTTACGCGCGGGTACGCGGCAGCTGTCTATTTGCGGACAGTCAGTTCAACGGGAACTGTAGATGTGCGTCTGGTTATGGCCAAGAGTAAGGTGGCTCCAGTTAGGACAAGATGGACCATTCCAAAGTTGGAATTGGCGGGAGCAGCGCTTCTCACGCGCTTGCTACATCATGTCGCTAGTAATTTGCGCGGTACCATCAACTTAGATGAAACGGTGTACGCATGGACCGACAGTAGGATAGTTCTGTGTTGGTTACAGACGTCGGTGCATACACTTGAGGTTTTTGTGGCAAATCGGGTGTCACAGATCAAGGGATCGGAAACTCCGTTGGTGTGGAGACATGTACCGGGAGAATGGAACCCAGCGGACTGCGCCTCACGTGGATGTAGGGCCCCTGAATTGGTAGGTCACTCACTGTGGTGGGGACCTCAGTGGCTGACTGGATCGCCTGAGGAATGGCCATTCAATGAGTGCGGAGCGCCACTTGGGCCACCTGATCGAGGTTTGCGAGTGAACGTGGGGCAGATCGTACCAAAGCCAAGTGCGGCTTTCTTGCTGGAACGATACAGCTCCCTCGACAAACTTCTAGGTGTGACGGGTTGGATCAAACGGTTCGTGTCTAACTGTAGGAAACCTCAAGCAGAACGGAACTTAGCACCTGTCCTCTCGCCTGCGGAACGGAATGCGGCTCTAGGTATATTGGTTAGGGTCGTCCAGGCGGAACATTTTGAGGAGGAGGTCAGGCTGCTCAGGGATGGTCGTGGAAAGCTGAAGGGAGGTCTTGTGCGCCTCAACCCGTTCGTGGATGAGCTTGGTATGCTCCGGGTTGGAGGTAGACTTCGGAACGCTAACCTGCCCTTTTCAGCACGCCATCCGCTGTTACTCCCAAAGAAAGGACCTTTGGTAGAGCTTTTAGTTAGGGATCGTCATGAGAAGAACTCGCATGCGGGCTGCAATGCCCTTTTGGCTATTCTGCAGCGCGAGTTTTGGATCTTGTCAGGACGACGTACGGTACGGAGCATTGTGTTTCGGTGCTTGCCTTGCTATCGGTTGAAGGCAGCCACAATGCAACCCCAGATGGGAGACCTCCCACCGGACCGGGTTACGCAAGCCTGGACGTTTGCGGGTGTGGGAGCGGACTTTGCGGGGCCTTTTATGGTTAAAGCATCACGCCTTCGCAACGCGAAGTCAATCAAGGCGTATTTGTGCGTGTTTGTGTGCCTAGCAGCCAAGGCCGTCCATTTGGAGCTCGTGGCCGGCCTCACTACGGAGGCTTTCATAGCAGCTTTGGATAGATTTGTGTCGCGAAGAGGGCGACCAGCGCTGATTAGGTCGGACTGTGGTACCAACTTTAAGGGCGCTGATAGGTGTATGAAAGAAATTGTAATGTTTTTAACGGAAAACGAGGAAGCTGTCGGCACGAGCCTCTCCCGTCAGGGCATCGGCTGGGTGTTCGATCCACCAGGATGCCCCCACTGGGGTGGTATCTTTGAAGCGGTTGTAAAGTCCGCCAAGACGCATTTGATGCGCGTTATAGGTTTAACGATGTTAACCTTTGAGGAGCTAGCGACCGTGTTTTGTAAAATTGAGGCTGTACTCAATTCACGTCCTTTGTGTCCGCTTAGCTCAGATCCTAATGATCTTGAGGCCCTGACACCAGGGCATTTTTTGATTGGCCGACCACTTAACGCCTTGCCGGAGTGCCCCTGCACGGAGGTTAATAGCAATCGTTTGTCGCGTTATGAGTTGTTGCAGCGAATGTCTCAGAGTTTTTGGAGGCGATGGTCGCTTGAGTGTTTGCGCATTCTGCGGCGGCGCCTTAAGTGGACGGACAGAACCGAACCCCCTCGCATCGGAGATCTCGTTTTGGTTGGGGATGCCAACCTGCCGCCACTGCGTTGGCGCAGAGGGCGCATTCTCAACTTGTTCCCAGGTAGTGATGGCACTCCTCGAGTCGCGACAGTTCAAGTAGGGGACTCGGTTCTTGGGCGAGCAGTAGCAGCGCTATCCCGTCTACCAAGTGAATAGGCCAAGGGGATTTGGCCTAGGGCGGGTGAATGTTTAATATTTAGCTTGCTACCGACACCAGTAAGTAGGTGTTAGGAGATTACAAGCAGCGCGATCTGCCCGCGCACAGATGACTCTGTATAAGTGACGTCTCTTTCCGATTTGTAGCCTATTAGTATTCCCGTCTTTGTTGCCGAAGCGATCGGAACTAGGCTCGGGTAAAGTCGGGCATCGGCGCCCGATATGCGCCGAGCGATCGCGCTGCCAGACTCGCTAAGGCTCCTCGCGCGTATGGTCGTGCTGCGTGTTCGCAGTCGCGCTGACTATAGCCACCTTTGTGCCGCGTGTCGTGGATTTGCACGGGCGAATCTCGCGGTGGGTTTGATAAACGCAAAAGAACCCAAATGTGACAATCGTTTTAGGATATGTTCATAGTGCAGTGACTAGTTTTTTAAGGAAAAACCTATCGTCGTTAAGATTAATGTGGCTGTAATTCGTCGTCACGCTGACGCCGCCATAGTTGATTCATTACGCGATTTGTAGATGCCGCGGGGCATCGAGTGAATCTAAAAGTCGTAAATCTGTTAAACTGTAAATATTGGATACTTACTATCGGACATTCATATGCCGATACAGTTGTTGTGGTGAAGACGGACGGTGCACCTGGGATTTACGCCAGCTGATCACAGCTGGCGTGGTGAGTGGTTGTTCTAGTTTCCATACTCGGTCCAAACCCCCATTCCTCCCACTAGACTCCACTCATATTATGTGAAGAAATTTAGCAAGTGAGTTTCATGAATCTATTGACATTGTTTAGCTGCTGTGGTTTTTTATGTAGGTCAAGGTATTGTGTGCAACGTAACGCCAAATACCGGTAATAATAGGCGAAATTAGTATTACGTTTTGGTTGCATAACATATAAAGGCCACCACACATCTGATGAACATTGGGTACACGTGAATTAATTTGGGTACAAAATTTTGTTATTGTGAATTTTGGTTTTGATGCCCACAGACATTATTAGTGTTTAGTATTTATTGGCTTTAGGTATTTCTAGCACCGCGATACCGCGGTCGTTGTCACATATCGATTTCAGCTGTAAATTTGTATTTTCCACTGCGCAGGCTGGGGTCGATTGTGATCAATGCTAATAATTTACATCACGAGCCATTTATTTATGTTGTTTTGGGACATTGTTTGAGGTCTGATACTCCTTCAAGTGTTAGAACTTGAACAAGCCCCATCATCATTCGATAATTCCTAGCCGACTTAGTGGGGTTCGTTACATTTGGTGCCGTTGACCGTAGGATACAAAAATCCTAGGGTCTTGAGAACGGATGGGAGGTCGCAAACATGGATTTCTTGAGTATTTGGTTGGACGGTGTCGGGCGGTAGCGGAGAGTCACGGGTTCCACTTTCTAACACATTTATACACTGTAAAGTTATGGGGGCGATTATTTTCATTTAGTTAGGCATCAGTAATATAATAATCTAGCCGAATTCAGCTCTTTTCCAATGATTTTTCTTGTTGATCTTTGTTGTGTTGTATGCGTTCATAAGATAAAAGTGCTATTGCGCCCTACAGAAACGTCAAATTTCAAACCAGTTCTAGTTTATCTTTTAATAACCTTAGGTTTTAAAATAAGCATTTCTCGTACTATATTAACAATCATTTTGATTATTTTATGCTAAATTTTATGTTATTTCAATTTTATTTCATGATAAAATAATACAAATAATATCACTGCGGATATTAGAATGCTACGTTTTGAACGCACCTCGTACTTTGACAGATAGTAGGGATGCGCAAGTATGAATGGGTTGAAAATCGATAATCGATGTTAAGTAGGTTGGTATTTTGTTCTCGATTGTTATGTAGATGGCACTAAATATATGCAGTGGCGCTCCTTTGCACAAAAATCCATACCACTTTATACATTAGTCATTTAATTTTGTGATCTAAACATTAATTTTTAATATGGTGGCGGGATGGTATGTTTGTTGCGTGGCGGATCAGACTAACAGTATTGATTAATTACGAGCACAACGCGATACGGAACGGAACTTGTGATAGATTTATACCTGTTTGATTTTTCTGATTGGTTGGTATTACGTCAAGTTTTTAGTTCAGCAATACGCCTTTTGCATCAAAATTAAGGTATCGACTCGGAACTAATTACAGAAAACTTTAATTTTAATATTATAGGTAAAATCGGTAAAATATTGATATAATTTTAAATTTAAATATCTATTTTATTGATTTCGTGGTAGGTTTTGTCAATGTTTTATATCTGAAAATTAACAAATGATTACTCAACTTTTATTCCTTTATCGAATAAATATCGATTTTTAATCAGTGATGCACAGCACTAGAATGACATCCATAGCGGCGTGTTTGAATGAATGAAAATAAAATTGTTATTTTCACATGTTTTGTATGAAATTAGGTTTAAAAACTATTTTCAAGTAATCTATTTAGTGGTTAGTAATGTTTATTTAGGATTTGTGCCAAATAAAGTGTTGAAGTTAAAGTTTTACGGTGAAAACATGTGTTCATGTTTTGATTGTGTTAAAAGTGTGTTTTTGGTTGTTTTATAACTTTTCAGTATAAAAGGATTGATCTTTCGAATATTACGCATCATCTAAAAGATTCAGGTAACATTTAAGCTCTGTTTTAAAGTAGATAAGTTGGCTAAATTTACTAAGAAACGTTGCTTGTTTCAAACTTTAAAAGTGGTTGTTTGTCCACTTTAAAATATAAAAGGTGTTGTATTTGGACCAAGAAACAGATAAAACAATTATCTGGTATCAATGTTGATACAAAAATAGTTATTGTTACTCCTAAATTCTCTTGGAATCTTAAATTTGGGCTTGATTCAAGTGTTTATCAATACCTTTAAATTAGATCAATGCTTTTTTTTATCATATTATATCCATCCATACATGATTGATTTGAAGATAAAGTAACTATTACCTAAAGTGTGTTATTTTTGTTCGGCTATGGTCAAATCATTACACCACTCTGTATTACTTTTACAATGATGATACTATGGCATGATTTGTTACGCACAATGGCAAGTTATTCTAACTTTGTTTATCATTGTACAAGGTGATGCTGCCCGCAAAAACACTAAAGGAAATGCGTAGAGATACGTATTTCTGAACATTTACCTTTTACAGACTGTACGGTCGCATTCAAAAGTGGAGTCATAGTTAACACAAACCTCAGAAAACAAGTCGCTCGCACCCGCGGCGACACTCACACAATGACACAAATGACGTATAACATACTATAATTTGACGAACTACCATTGTATAATAGGCTGAGTAGTATTGACTATTTCACTACATGAATCATTAGCTTCGGTAGCTTGGTCAGTAGCGCGGTCAAGCTAATTCTTGACCGTTATTGTGGAGACAATGGTTCGAATCCCGATATCTTCGTTGTAGTTTTTATTTTATCAAATGAAGCAAAATTTTGTAAATTTTGAATTACATTTTAGTTGTTGCTAGATCGTTTGCGAGATAGTGCGTGTGCTAAGTGATTTTTTTTAACCTAAGTTTATTTATTAAACTTCAGTGTTTATTTCTTCGAAATGCATACTAATATCAGTTTGCAGGATAGTTACAATTATCTGTGGTGCTGCATGATATTGGATTTAATTTAACTCAAATTGCTAATCAGACTGGTCTGGCCGTAAGTATAGTTTTATTTCATTACAATTGTATTTTAAATATTAAAAACTCTTGCTTGACTCATAGTATGTTGGTAGCTGTGAACCGATTAGTATAAACTTTTTTGTTAATAATGCTACTTTGTTTTAGTGGAAGACTGTTAAACGTTGGGTTACACGTTTTGAAGAGGAAGGTAGCGTAAAAACTCGACTCGTCTTATTAATGATTCACAGCGGAGGATGATGGTGTAACAATATGAAGAAAATGGTTCTGCCGCTGGTCCAGGCGAATTAGTAGCACAAGAAACAGGACGTGCAACTGCCGCTAATTATGTTGATATGCTACAGGAAAGCATGCTACCGACGACGGTGCGAAATGTTTAACTGTTTATCCTGCTAGTGAAGTTCCTCGTTTTGCATTTGTCCAGGATAAATTGTCCAGTGCATCGAGCTGCCGTGGTGAATAATTGGTTTAGCCAGCACCCAGATATTCAAGTTATTCGTTGGCCAGCAAAATCTCCGGACTTAAATCCCATAGAGAATTTATGGGGTTTAATGGTGCAAAGGTGGGACATGCGCAATGAAAGAACTACAGAAGCTTTAGAGGCTCACTGCCTGGGAGTGTGGGAGAGTACCAGAGGAACAGATATATGCACTTATTTGGTCGAGTCTAATAAGTGTTTATTAAGTGTTGTTGAAAACAGCGGAGGTAACACCAAATACTTATTATGTAAGCGGCGATTTTTACTTAAGATTTCAATCTGACCCGATCTAGCATACATTGCTGATTATCTTGTGTATTTCATTACAATATATGAATATACACAAAATAATCAGCAATGTATGCCGAAGCGGGCCCGATAAATCGTTGCTCACTCAACCCGTTACCCGCCTACTATTGCATTAGGCATTTGTGGAGCATTACATTAGCAATTAAATTATGCTAAAACATCGATAAATATTTATATAAGATTGATCATTTTTAGTCAGTTATCTTAAGGCCTTGCTTCAATATCTTTTCATTACGAAAACGAGTACTTAAGCTTAAACCTTGAGATGTAGGCAAATAACTGATTTATTATTATTACAATTACTTTTACTTCCGAGGAAAGTGCATCATCGTTAAACATAGAACAATAAAATAATTACTAACGAAATTATTACTTAAATAACTTTATTGAAAGATTCAATCCAAGATTTGGATCATTCCTATGATCTTATAAATAATTACCTATCGATGTTTCAGCTAATGAACACTTAATATCATTTTACATAATATTGTGTTTTATCATTCAAACAAAACTATTAACTAAGTATTACGACAGCAAGTATTTTATGTAGTTTTACATACTCGTATCTTATGGTTACCAAAAGTTCTCATTCATGTCATTATGTTATTTACATAAAGTTATACCATACCTACCAATAAAATAATTTCTTACCTTACTTTTTGTTTTATTACAATATTATAGGTTTATGTTTTTAGATATAATATTTTGATACATAATTTACAATAAACATTTATAGATATAATACATAGATGGATATATAGAAAAATATTATAAAAAATAATTATTACTGGAGAAAATATGGTAAAAACATTTAAAAAAACATTGATCAACATACAGAGATCGGATGGGAACCCGGTTCCGTTCTGATTAGAAGGTAAGAACTATTACCGCTAAGCTACGGTTGCTTGTGATCAATACGACGAAATAAAGATATGTAATCTATTGCTTTACTACAAGTGAACGAATAAGGATAACTACTATAATACAGTTTTAGACAAACCAGTGTGATGTATACTTTGTGGTGATGTAGTGTGGTGGCGAATAGGCTATCACCGAGTAATTATTTCAAAGATTACATAGATGTCGCTTATAGGTGGTAATCTGTTTAAGTTTTAATGCTACGCCTTAAGGTGGACTTTTCTACTTACAGTCGATAATCTTACGTGTGTGCGTAAGTTAGTAAAGTAAGTACAGAGGATAATAACCCGTATTGCAATCTGTCTCGTGGTCTTACTATGACTCCACTTATGAATCCGACCGTACATAAAAAGTCCGGAATGGTCTATCACATACTACAAATGACACGATTTGACCGAGGCTGAGTTAAAATTTTATTAAAATTTAAATAACAATATCATGTTATGGATGCGAATAGGGCTACTTAAAGAAATTATTATTACTATTTATAACCTTATTTTTATAAAGAGATCTTAACTACTTTGAGTTAGGATCTGTTTAAGTCAAATCAAATCACCACTCTGGGTTATTATTTGTAGATAGCCGGCTGTAGGATGTTCTAGTTGTTGGAGCAACGAGGATATTTTCTGCTGGCTCGCTATTGATGATAGCTT
Source organism: Tuta absoluta (assembly GCA_027580185.1). Lineage (NCBI taxonomy): Eukaryota > Metazoa > Arthropoda > Insecta > Lepidoptera > Gelechiidae > Tuta > Tuta absoluta. The sequence goes on along the minus strand of JAQAHW010000084.1, from coordinate 578,593 downwards.
TGCAAGCATCTATTCAAAAGGAGACCACAAGCGTGATCTCCTTACACGGCCCCTCTACAGACTTACAAGAGATTGCAATATGTTTCAAACACTTGGTGTCTGTAAACATATCTGCAATCAATAACACACTACAGAAAAACATTTAGATTTGATTTAAACATTTTAATTTTAAAATCATATAATTTTAGTTATAAGCTGCAGTAAAATTAATTTGTTTTTAATTATCAATACTATTCATCCAAGTTTTAAACTTTTATTGTTTCAATGAATCAGGCCAAATTTTGGATTCATAAATGTTTCATTATTCAATTCACCATCACCATCTAAAATTATTTCTTAACTCAATACAACCTGAATAAAACCAATTTAGTGATATAAAAAAATAATAAATAATATTAATGATAACCAAGTAAATACAAGACTGCTAAGTAGGTATAGACTCATTAGCAGTAGGAGGTATGTTTAGGTAAATAAATTTCATTTTCTTTTACAACATAAGGTGTAGGTGTTTAAATTAAACACATCATAACAAAACTAAAATATTCACATGGGTCAAATGAAATTATGAAGGTCTAAAGTATTTAAAATTTATAAGGGCAGGGATATTCTTATGGACGCATATACATTTTGGTATTAAAAATGTTTAAGTATTTATAAATCTAATTGTGTTTCACTATTTTTACAGGTTCTTAAACAGTGTGAACTCACCAGTTTTTGATAGGGATACAATTTCAACTGTTTTCTATTTTAACCTGTAGTGTGCTAGTCATTGTATGTAGTTGAGGTGTGGGTTATGTGAGTTGAGAATAGGGAAGTATTTTCAGTTTTGAATGTACAGGAAGTCATTTGAATGTGATTAGGGTGTGTGAAGTAGAATGAAAGAAGTGTTTATGGTAGTGTGCCTTTGTTGTGTTTGCTCAGCAGTGAGACATCGTGGCTGTTTTAGTAGTATTAGACATTCTAGCTGTTTGTAGCAGAATAGCCATTCTTGGAGGATACTTTTATTTCTAGACTTAAAGATTGTGGGGGCGTTTGGGATTGTTTAAAGATTCATCTTTAAAATTTGAAAAAAAAAATTAACAACTTTGTCTAAGAGTTTAGTAGTCTGGTGGCGAAGTTTCATCTATACAAGTATAAAGTGTGCCTGAGCTAAATGAAATTTTAGTATATCAATTTCAATATCATTGCGTAAATTAAAATGTTCTTTTCAATTTGTGTGTGTCATGAATTATTTGATATGATTAGAATGTAAACTTTCTGTATTGTATTGTATTTCTGGTTTTCTGAAACTCTGACTAGTTTACTAACTTTTGAGGTTTTCACTCTTGTATTTCCTAAACTTTTGTCTCCATCCATGCTTGATATAGTTTTGTTCTTTTCTGAAATTCATGTCAGTATTATTATGTCTTTGCATAAAAGGTTCAGGATCAAATCATTTCACAACACTCTGTATTTACTTCTGCAGTGATCTGACTGTGGGACAGGTTGTTAGCACAATATCAATCTGTGCTACGTTGTATCTCTGTTCGAGGTATTTCTGCAAGCATAATACTAACAAAGTACCTTTACAGACATCACAAATTTGGTCAAGTTGGCCTATACACACTACATATTTCACGATTTGATCAGAACCATTTCTCTTACATAACTTTTTGCTGACTTTATCATGTCATGGATGTGAGTAGGGCAAGTATTTGATAAATTCATCTAAATAAACATAATCTTTTCTGATTGAGGTCTTAACTACCTTGAGTTAAGATCTGATTTAAGCCAAATCATTCACTACTCTGACGTTACTGTGGCAGATAATCGGTGAAGGGTCGGCTTGTTGAATGAGCAACAAGCCCAACTTTCTGCTGATTCGTTGCTTATGGTTACGCTGCAGGCAAATGATACTAAAGGGGTGGTGCAGAGATGTACTGTCCTGAACATGTACCTCTTACAGACTCAACACGGAGGTTGCAATAGGTTGCTGATACTGAGTGTCGGTTAACCTATCTGCAACACAACCTACACACAACAGACTACATATAGATTTGGTTTAAACACTTAGATTCCATTATTTTCATTATTATTATAAAAAAAGGAGTACATTATTTGAACAACTTTTGCATCAAAAAGATCTGGGGAACAGTCAGGGTATGCAGGAATAAATTAATACACTCTTTTTAAGTTTTCTCTATTGATTGACACATGCAGGTTGAATGGAATAACTGATCAAGTCTCTTGTTTGCATTTAGCGCAGTGTAAATTTTGGCGTAAGAGTAATAGACGAATTCATCTGGTAAGCATAATATACAACAGCATTTGGCGTAATAAATGTAAGTGCTTTAGAAAAAGGCGTAGGTAAATTTTAACTTTGCTTTAACTTTCTTGCATTTGGCGTAACTTGCATATTTGCAAAGCTATTCAACATGATAATTTTTAAATTGCATTTGGCGTATATGATTCATTGCGTGTACTAACAGGTTATCAAGACTTTTCATAACACTATCGTAACATGCTCTTGGTGTAGGTCAGGATAGTAACATTTGGTCCAGGCATACTCAGGACGGGATTTATTAGATGATTGAAATGTCCATATCTGTGGGGGCGGTTATTGGGAAATAAATAAACTTGCGACTCGAATCGGTTTTCATAAATGTTTTAACGATAAGAGGATTTTAAAGTTTTGGGGGCGGAAATTAAATTGGAAATTGATTAAAATTTTTCTTCGATTTAATAACAAAATCTCATAAAAATTTGGGGGCGAATTGTAACAAATACTACCCTAGCCTTTTGAATAATAATTTTAAAATAGCGACATCTAGTAGAGAATTTAATTCAATATATGAGAATCAGTTCAATGCGTTCGATCAGATTCACTAGTAGTTTAGGATAATGTCGGTAGATGGCATCAATCTAAGAGGTTCATCAAATTGACAAGAGATGGCACTCGCAGTAAAATATAATTTCAAATGTTAAAGGCACAAATTTAGGTGTATATACGCATTTTATGTTTGATTGAAATAATTTCTTTTATTTAAAATTAAATAATTTTCTTTTATTTATAAACTGGTTTAGGTTATGTGTAGTAAAAATAATTTAAATAAATTATGTTTCGAGAATATTCTAATTGCGACAGAAGCGACGCCTGGTGTTGAGTAGCTAAACTAAGATATGTTTACTATTTAGGGATCCGTTTAAGGGTGGAATATAAAAACCTTTAAATAATAAGTAAACATTTTAAATTATCTGAGAACAGCAACATATTGGCCGCAGTGGACTACTGTTGGACTTGGTTTTCTCTTTTGGGGAAAATGTTTACATTATTTTAAAATAATGGGTTAGAAATATATAGATTACCAGCAATAATGGGTTAGAAATATATGGATATGAAGTCACATACAAAAACATCGGTGTCTCGCATGAATAAAAGAAGAAGGAATACACTACTAAGATTGTTTGTTCAGCATATTCGCCAATCAACTTTAAATATCATATCATTGAATATTAGTTGAACATAAAATAACCTACTAAAACATCGGTGATTAATGGGAAACACTCATACCAGAACAATCTTGATGCAATAACAAAGTCTGAGTTTATTAAAGGAAACTAGGTTCTATGATTTTCATAATTTAAACTTACTACAATACTTGGAAAAGAAATAATTTTATTTTGTACGGAACCCACAATGAAATAAATCTAATATGGATCTAAGATCGAATAGTCGAGATCATTCCAGTTCGCTAGCTCCACCTGGTGTCGAGTAGCGGAATAAGCGGTTGTGCCTCAAATGGAGCTGGATTATTCTAGATTTAGATTTTTCGAGAAATTGTATCTGGACCTTCCGTTTTGAGGGATATATAAGGCCTGGTGTGTGGGCGAAAGGGGAAGTCTGATTTTAATCGGTGAAGTATGCGGATCTAAGAAGAAAAGTAGTGAAAGTGGAAGAAAAAGAGGAGGGCAGTGTGAAAGTCCTGACCCTGAGGTGCTGCTGGATTGGTGTCACATCACTTCATGTGGAAGATGGATTTTGTCCCGTGGTCGCTGCGCCTCTGCCCTGGAATGTGACTGCTGTGTGTTGGAGTGTGGAGATACATGTTTGGAGCTGTGTTCGTGTGTCTTCTGTAGATATCAGCTGACTGCGAGTTGAGTGGATGACCTTGGAATGCTGAGGGCTGGCCTACTATCTACCTAAACCCAGATAAGTGTAGTTTTGCCATCCTAATTCTTGTTATATTGATAGTAAGAAAACATTACAAATTAGGCACTAAATTATTGCCAAGCGGTTAGGTTTTGCTAATGAATTATAATATTTAGTAGGGGTTAGGTAGGAAATCCTTTTACTGATTCCATTATATCTCCATTTATCTACCACACCATATAAGTATCAGATTGGACTAGTTATTTCCTAAGTTTTGTCTGTACTTTGTTTCAACAGAAACTATTTATCATGGAAAACCTTTTGTTGCTAAGGCGACTGTGGAATTTATTTATATGTTCCTGTGTTTTATACATAATTGGAATATGTCCAGCAGTGAAACAACATTATTTATACTTACCAATAATTTGATTTGCTTTGCAAACAAATTACTTATATCTCAGTATTGAGAATGGCAGTGTCCATCAGTGGATTAAATATCTACTAATAAATAAACCTTTTGTTGCTAAGGCGACTATGGAATTAATTTATATGTTCCTGTGTTTTATATAATTGGAATTTGTCCAGCAGTGAAACAACATTATTTATACATACCAATAATTTGATTTGCTTTGCAATCAAATTACTTACATCTCAATATTGAGAATGGCAGTGTCCATCAGTGGATTAAATATCTACTTTTAAATTGTGAGAGGCGACTAAGGGACTCGAGGGTGTGTATTGCAATTTTAGGCGACGGGCTGACAACCTGTCACTATAGTGATACACAGTTATCTGATTGACCCTCAAACTTTTGTCAGACGTGGTGTTAATATCCGTTGAACGGCCGTTAACACTCTGCCTACCCCGTAAGGGATATAGGCGTGATTTATGTATGTATGTATGTATAAATTGTGCTTGCTATTTTATAGTAGTACTTTCATCAGATTATATGGTGGGTAGATAATATACTCCCATCCTAATATCCTACCCTGTGATGGGTTCAGATGTTTAATTTTATTACATCTACATACTTTGTTCGAGAAACCTATCATGACTGGCAGAGTGATGCCAATGTGGATCTGTGAATACAGAATACTTACCTAAAGACAAATGATTGTCATCAGATGTCATGTGACAGCTATTATCTTCCATCATCAAACCATACTATACTTTTGCGTTCAATATTTCTGTACCAGCATTATGATCTAAGACCAATTATTTGACCACAGGCTGTTATTATGAGATTCATTTTTGCAATAGCCTTCCTATACTAATCTGGGATTTGCTGATAGCATTCCCAAACACTCATCTGGCTCGCGATATGAAGCTCATAAGTACTAAAGGGTCTAGCATAAACTGCATTCCCTAACTAACCTCCGTATGGATCATATTAATTGTAGACAAATGTCTTGTGCAGATTATATCTGAACGTTGGTCTAAGGACCACTACTGAAATATTACCAAAGATACTAGTTGGAATCATGTCATTTGACTGATAACCTAACTTATCATACTTACTTCATCAACCAGACACAGTGGTGTCAGTTCGGCTAGTCATGAGATTGGCTATACTTATACAAATATTAAATATGTTGTTCAATGAACATCTGAATCTATTAGATTCCTAAATACTTCTCCGTGGTGTCTAGTACATCACAGCACCTGTCTGTTGGTGCGATCTGTTCAACCCTGGGTGTCAAAACCCACTATCCAGTTCAGGGAGAACCAAATTAACACAGAATTCAGTTGTGATATCTGCTCTTTTGGTCGGGTTTGCACAATTGATAGTTGTGCAAGGACGACTAAGGGAAAATGGATATCAATTCTGTATATGTAAGAGGTGAGGGTTCTACTTCTCAGGGGCGGAGAGGGGGCCCCGTGAGGCTCATATACCTTTCCCGATACCATTCCAACCTTTACTCATGTCAGGAAATACATGTACCTTCTTAAAGAACTGTTTGGGTTACTTATTTTCTACATTAAACACAACGTAATGGGTCCTACCAACTAACTAGACGATCATGCTAATAATTTACATCACGAGCCATTTATTTATATTGTTTTGGGACATTGTTTGAGGTCTGATACTCCTTCAAGTGTTAGAACTTGAACAAGCCCCATCATCATTCGATAATTCCTAGCCGACTTAGTGGGGTTCGTTACATTGTGTTATTTTACATATTGCAATATCAAGGTGGTCTTTTTTGCTCAATAAACCACCCATGTTTTGATGCATTATTTGCAACTTATATTCTTTATTACTCTTATTTATAAAAAATGGCAATTAGATTTTGATTTAGTGGTAGAGTTTTGGTTTAATATTACAGGTGTTTGCAACATAGGTGTGTGACCATGATTCACACGTAAATTCGAAAGCCGAGCTCTATTATGGCAAATTTCTCTAACTATTGAAAATGCCAAATTTTCAGTAAAAAATCTTGAACCATACCTTGATTTCTTATAGTACATTTTAACAAAAATACAATGTGAGAAGTCTTTACACATTAATCGGATATCATAATTCCTAATTTGACTATTTAGGAATGCATTTAAAGGTAAACCACAAACAACAATATTAGTATTTATAGTCATGTTTAGCCAGTTGAGTAGCTTTTTCCTATAATCAAGTGAATTTCTATCATTTACGCCTCCAGCAACAACCAGAAAGTCCTGTTGTGACAGATTGCACAATTCATCCTTGCACGTGCTAATAACTTTAGCAAAACACGCGCCATCCTTCCAAAAGCAACAAACATCATACTCGGGCCCAATCAGATATTTTATTGTTTGTTGTAACCCTCGACCCTGTTGGTCTGCTACTATAAAGATTTTCTGTCTTACCGTACCATATGGGCGATAATGGTTATTTAGCTTGTGATTTTACCAAAAGATAAAAATGGGAAGCTTTCTAAGGATGTGACAACTTAGCACAGAACGTTTGTTACAAAAAAGTTTGAATGCTTTTTAAATCTCTAAAAAAAAGGGAAATGGGGTACACTTTTAATGACCACATGACAATAGTTTTGATGATCCAAGTAGAATCAGTAATAAAGTAGATTGAGATAAAAGAAACCTCTCCAAACGCTTGGCATTGAAAACGTAACGTCCTTTGATTTAATTTAACGCCTTAGATACCTATTTGACAAAGCTGGTACTCTCTGGATGTGGACAACCCAGATGTAGCTACTATTGTTACGTATATATTTATTCATTATTATAACTCATCTTTTTGAATATTGCAAATAAATGTAAAATAAATTCTAAGGCATTCTATATTGTAACAATATTTTTATGTAGCCATTTTTGGGCTATACATATATATTAATCGTTATTTCCAAAATTAGCTAGCGCAGCTTAGGGCCTAGAAAGATTGTTAATTTAGAGTAGGAGCACTTCTGGGCAGGTTTTTTGGGGGGTTTTTCCTGTTCAGGGGGTCCGGTTAATTATACGCATGTAAATAACACGCTTTGGAAATTTATCTTGACTAAAATTTGAAACAAATGTCGTTTACAAATGGTAGTGGCGTAAAGTTACGTGCTGTGTAATTAACCTGGCCAGCCCCGAGGCAGTGCATTTATTTTTATTTTTATTTTTTATCCCGCCCGAGCCGGTTTTCTATTAGGACAATACAAAATTGTTATAAAAAGAAGAAAATTGCGTTATGCAAATTTCTTTTTTTACAATGACCGATCATGACGTCAATAAGTGATATTGCTATCCTACATTGAATAAAGTTATTTCATTTTCATTTCTATGCTAATTTAAATTTCAATCAAAGAATATTGATAAAAAGTTATCAATAAAACTTCTTTGATTTTCATTATTTAAATAATAAAAGCTACCTATCTCAACTTCTCACTATCAACCTATTGTAAATACCCTCAATCTCCCCTTTAATTCATTTTAGTAATAAAAGACAGGCATAAAGACCGTGTGACCGGCTTAGAATAGCATCACACCCATTTCTTTCCCGTGGGTGTCATAAAAGGCGACGAAGGGACTCGAGGGTGTGTATTGCAATTTTAGGCGATGGGCTGACAACCTGTCACTATGGCGATACACAATTTTCCGAATGGCCCTCAAATGTTTGTCAGATGTGGCTTAAATGTCCGTTTTTTGCGGCCGTTTACGCTCTGCCTACCTCGAAAGGGATAAAGGCGTGATATATGTATGTATGTATGTATGTATGTAAGACAGGCATATCTTTATTGTTTTCCAAGTAAATGTTGTCAAGCACATGAAAAATTAAAAGGCAGAAATAATTAGAAAATTTAAATGGTAGTGCATAGAAACATACACTAAGGGTTTTTTATTAAAATACAGCTGTTGTAGATTATGTGAGGGTTTTCAACTTCTCTCTATGGCAGGACGGTTCATCCGTTGATAATCTGTAAGATAAAATCACGCATTTTAAAATTAAGGTAAAATATTTCTACAACCTATGTAGCCCTAAGTTTACCAACAAAATTCTTTGATACACCTTTGAGACACGAATAAGAAATAATTTCATTTTCAATTACTATTTTGCTTCTGCTTCAGCTTCTGATATTGAATAGTAGTATAGGTACCTACTTACTTGTAATTGTTTTGGAAGATATCAATTCCGTTTCAATAAATTACAGGTTAAAATTTTGCTTACCGCTTCAAGTAAGGAACTGAATAAACTGTTTCAATATTCATCTTCATTTAAACAAGATCCTTTAGTCCTCCAGGTAAGAGATTTCTTTTAGGCCATCCCTGTATGTAATGGAAATAAAATAAAATAAATATTTACTAGAGAAAGTTAAAAGTAAAGTAAATTACTTAGCGCTATTCACCATCATTTTCTAAAACTGTCCAAAGGGACAAATACAATACTACCAACAAATTTACCTAGTTACTTTTGACTTAAGATATAGATCACATACATAGGTCACACTTTCTAGTTAAGTACAAATTAATAATAATAATAATATTATTTTATTCTATCTTAAAATAGACTTGAGGGATCTTTTCAAAGTTGGGGTCGTGGCTAACATTCAAAAGTTTGCATACATTGAACAACAGTAGGATTCCAAGAGTCCTAGTGATTTAATATTTTCTTGAGTTTGCACAACTATTACTCATCACAATAAAACAATTTTAAACGGATTTAAGTTGTGTTTATTTTGGATTTTACAATTCCTACGTTTCGAGCTCTTTACAGAGCCCGTGGTCACGGATGACTAAGGTGTTAGACGTCATTATTTGGAATTGAAATTATTTTTGTTCTACCGCCATCTATTTCTTAATTGCCTAGCGTAACGTCCTGGTTCCACACAAAATGCTGAAACCGTATCTTGTGTAGTAGGTCTTACAGTATGTTGGATCTGGTTCTTCTGCTGTGTAATCAGCGGAGTCCAAGTTGATGAGATTCCCCATCCAGTATCTCTGTTGAAATTCGGATGTTTTTGAATTTCTATGGCTTCCCGTACTTTCCTAGGAATGAATCTCTTCTCTCTCGCTAGGATTGCAGCCTTATCAAATCTGACATAATGGGTGGGGTTATCCATGATATGTTCACACACTGCAGACTGTCTGTCACGACGGTTTTTTACATCAGCAATATGTTCTTTTAGACGTGTAGATACATTTCTCTTTGTTTCTCCTATGTATGAGAGTCCACAGTCACAGTCAAGTTTATAAACACCAGGGTCTTGGAGAGGGATGTTGCATTTGACTGATCTGATGTACTGGCTGATCTTCCTCGGCGGCTTGAAAATGGTTTTGATTGAAGCTCGCTTCAGAATTCTACCGATCTTATCAGTTACTCCCTTCAAGTATGGTAAGTACGCTGGTTGTCGTTCGACTGTGGATGGTTTGGCACGGTTTCTGTGACGTTGACGGGGTGGCTTCAGGTTATTTTCATGGAGTACTCGTCTCACATGCTTGAGCTCATCGTCTAGGTGTTGGGGGTCACAGATACCGCGTGCTCTCTGAAACAAAGAGGTACCAACGGCAGCTAATTGGCTCGGATGATGGTGGGAGTTACCATTTAGGTACCTATCTGTGTGGGTTGGCTTTCTATAAACGGAATGACTGATTGTACCATTTGTGTTTTTAATTATAAGAATATCTAAAAATGCTAATTGATTATTTTGCTCTGATTCCATTGTAAATTTAATATTGGGATGAATTGAATTTAAATGATTTAGAAAAGCAGTAACTTGGTCTTGTGGAAGGATGGTGAAGGTGTCGTCTACGTACCTCTTATACATCTTCGGCACAGCCGTAGCGTGCCTTAGGGCTCGATCCTCAAAGTCCTCCATAAAGATGTCAGCCATTAAGGGGGATACTGGAGAGCCCATAGCCACGCCGTCGACTTGTATATAGAACTCATCATTCCACAATAGGTAACCAGATGTTAGGCACCATTCTAAAAGTTCTACATATTCTATTGCTATGTTATTTTCCCGGAGTTTTCGTTTCACTATTTCGATACAATCCTTGACTGGAATGGCAGTGAAAAGCGATTGAACGTCAAAACTAACCATTACTTCATTACTGTTTACTTACAAGTTTTTTAGTTCTCCGACAAACTGATATGAGTCCTTCACATGTGCACTTGTTTGGCCCCGAAGCTGAGATAGTACATTAGCTAGGTGCTTGGCCAGCTTGTAAGTTGGTGTGTCAATCTGGCTCACTATAGGACGAAGTGGAACATCAGTTTTGTGGATTTTAGGTAGACCATATATTTTTGGCGGTTTTGCACAGGTTGGTAATAATGATTTCACATCTAATTCTAGCGTGTCTTTATGTTTAGTTATTAATTCGGTTGTTTTCTTTAAAATAGAATTGGTGGGATCTCTATTCACTTTTTTATAGGTGTTTTCATCCGACAATAACAAAGACATTTTGAGGTTATAATCAGACGTGTCCATCACGACAGTGGCGTTTCCTTTGTCTGCACGGAGGACGGTCAGTTCTTCATTTTTGCGTAAGTTCTTCAACGCATCAAGTTCTTGCCTGGTAATATTCTTCTTTGGTAAGTTGCTTCGCCTCAGAACACTGGAAATGTCCTGGCGAATCGCTGCAGAATCCTCCTTGGGTAGTTTATTTTTGAAGATACATTCCTCAACGTTGCAAATTACTTCTTCCACTGGTATACGTGCTGGAGTTGGTGCAAAATTCAAGCCTTTCCCTAATACTTTGATTGTTGTGGTGTCTAAGGTTTGTTTTGACAGATTTATTACTGCGCGCGAGTGTGACGAATTTCCGAACGAATCTGACGTTTGGTTTGTGCCAATTTTCGCGTTTCGTTTAGAAATTAGTTTATCGAATTTTTGTTTTTGTTTTTCTTTACAATGATTATAAGTATAATTTGCACGTTTATTAGTAAATTTTGCTACTATCGGCCAGTCAGATTCTGTTAATATTAGTTTAATATCATCCGATATTGCCTCGATTAGCTGGTCTGTTCTACTAGCGTCTGAGCGGTGGCTTTGAATTAACGAACAAAGTAATTTCGTACTTGCCTGGCGTAGAATGCTGGCGCTTCCCCGTATGTCCGTTTTAGGTGATATTCGTACACATACCGGGATGATGTTATTATCATTGTAAAATCCAAAATAAACAGAACTTAAATCCGTTTAAAATTGTTTTATTGTGAGTCCTAGTGATTGTTAGACATTGATAGTCCAGGCCACATTCATAAAATTTTCAATACCTACCTAAACATTAGTAGTAACAATGCCTACTTCCATTCATACATTACACTCTTTGGAGAGTTCAAAGTATCTAGTTAAAGTTGATAGACAAGGTAGCTTATCTTGGATGGATGGAGCTTAATCTTGGATCAAATTTTACACCTGTTAAAGAATAATAGGTACCATTGGTAACTTCTTTATGTGGATGAGTGATGAAACAGCGCCTTCTAGGATTGAAATAGTATTAATATTCTTGTAAATTGAATGTTTTGAGATTAAGGTTAACTTTGATGACTAGAGAACACCATAATATGAAGCTAGGAGTACAGACAGGCTTATGTTGAAAGTTTTTCAAACATACCTAGATATTTAGCTGAAACTCTGTAGGTGTATGAATTCCTTTTTATTTAATAAGTAACTTGTTGTAACATGGAAAGTTATTAGTGTAGCATGCAGCACTGAAGAATATGAGGTTGTGAAACTGTAAAAAAATTAAAAATTATAGTTGGTATTGTCCGACAATATTTACTGGAGTTATAGTAGAAACTGAAACCTTTTAGTCTTTCAATTAAATTCTCACACTGTTTTACGGTTGTTGAGTGAAAAATCTATTTAATTAGATCAGTAAAACTATTAGTAGACAGGAAAAAATCATAAGCATAACTTTATAAAAATACAACAAAGAACTTACCAAAATTATGAGAGTATGTATGTATGTATGTATGTATTAACTTCATTGTACCACAAAACAAATTTACATTATCAGTTAAGGATGAAATAAAACAAGAGGCACAAAGGCGGACTTATCCCACAAAGGGATCTCTTCCAGTCAACCTTTGAGAGACTCAGAGGATATGTAATTTGCAGGTAAACTACGGTACTTTAGAAAGGTGATAAAATAAATGATAATAAGAATGCTTACTCTTTAACTAATACACATAAATAATATTAAATAATAAATAAATATACATATAAATTTATATACATAAATAAATATCATGTGCCCTACAAATTGTCTATGTCACCCAGATCATAACCCCAAACTTTCCTGATGTTGGTTGGTTGGTTGGTTTGATCGTTGTTTCACTGACTTAAAAGGCGCACAGGGTTGTTTTAACTCTTTAAGTAAATACAAACTCACTAAATAATAACATTTTGTACATAATTCACGATTGTTGGTGAAATAAAGTAAAATAAATAAAATACTGCGTTCAGTGTACTTGACAATTGTTGTTTTTTTAATGGAATGGAAGTAGGAACGGGCAAAGTATACAAAGTAAACTAAGACCATACAGCCATTCAGAACTACTATTTTTTAGATAAGATACTAGGTTTTTGGGGCTTAGATCACATGTTAGGATTTATGTGTAGTAATTGGCTTTACATAAATATCGGGTTTAAATAAGGATAAATTGATCAAAAGTATTAAGTTTAGTTAATTTGTATATGAAACGGTAAGTTCAAAACCAAACAGCCTTGTAAGCATTTCAGCCAAAGTCAATATTCAAGTTTTCGTAGATATATAAAGTTGAGATTTAATTCTAACTGTAGTTGTATCTTTAGACTGTCTTCCTCTCTCTGAGGTTACTCACACAGCATAGGGTTCCCACTATACGAGATTCAAGGCCAAGATATCAGTTCTTATACTTGAGTTTATAGTAGGCATAAAGTTTCAGAGTTTAATAATTATCAGATAGGTAGTTGAGCGTATATTGGGGGGTAAGGGGAGAATGGAATCAACATCTTATCTGGCCCAACTGTCAACTCTACCTGCACGCGCCGAATGGCGACGATGAGCAATTGGTTATCGTGGTGCCCCCTGTAGATAACGGACGGAGCTCTGGTGACAGAGTCATAGGCGGTATAACCTTGCTACCCATCTGAACAATCATTTAGAAGAGGCTACAGTAGCCTCGGGGTCTAAATAACTCCTCAAATATCTGGTGCAGAAGGCAACGGGAAACCACTGCACTATTGTTCCCACGAGAGTCATGAAAAGGTCAACTAAGCGTAAGGATATGCTCTGTGATCCGAGTTGCGACCGGCGCCCTAGGTTGTCCGGGAATCAGGGTGTGAAATGTGTTACTGGCCATGGGATGTCAGGCGGCCAGGCATTCCACGGAAACTATGCGACTGGAAGTACAAAACTACAACTAAGAAACAACATAAGAGTCGGAACATGGATGTAAGAGGTCTTACAGACGGAAAACTCCATGTTGTGGATCACGAACTAGAACGATGCAAATGCACCATTACAGGCTTAAGCGAAACACACTGGAAAGAGAGCGGTCACAGAGACTTGGAGAAGCATTGTGTCTATTTTTCGGTGGACGAAGCATCAAGTTATGCTGGAGTAGCCATAGTAATACCAAAAAACTGGAATGGCGCTGTTTTAGGCTATAACCCAATAAGAAATAGAATCATATCACTCAAACTAAGCGCATCACCAACACCCCTGAACATAATCCAGGTGTATGCACCCATAAGTACTTCTACTATGGAGGAGATTGATGATTTCTATCAAGAACTAGAGGCTAGTATAAATGCCATACCAAAGAGAGAACTCTTAATTGTTATGGGCGACTTCAATGCAAAAGTTGGAAGCACTGCTATGGACGCGGATTTGCGAAATGTCGTTGGACTTTACGGCCTTGGTGACAGAAACGATAGAGGAGAACGTCTCATCGAGTTTGCGGCTGAACATAATATGACTATAATGAACACTATTTTTAAACATCACCCCAGGCACTTATACACTTAGACATCCCCAGGGGGTGCTTATCGCCACCAAATAGATAACATTCTTATAAGAACTCGATGGAGGAGCTCGATAACAAATGCTCATACCTTACCTGGAGCAGATTGCTCAACAGATCACGAGTTACTTGTAAGCAGTATGAGGATCAAACTGAAAAATTCTATTCGCAAACGAACAACTAAAAGATTGGAGATAAAAGACAAAGACTCATTTACCAGAGCTCTCAGGGAGAACCAGCACTTACTGCCTAGCAATGAAGATAGACTGACATAAATGTTGTAAACAACATATGGATAAAAACCAAGAACTATATCAAGATATCAGTAGAAAAGTCACAACCCAAAACAGCGGCGACAAAGAAACAACACTGGATGTCACGGGACACATGGGATCTGGTTGAAAAGAGGAGAAATCTCAAGGCACGTGGTTCCTGTGTACAAAACCTCAACTTTATGGACGCCCGTATCCAAGCATCTTGTCGTAAAGATCGGAATTCGGCCCTCAAGGCAATATGTGACGAAGTTGAGACGCATTCCCTTAAATCGGAAACTAAAGATCTCCATATTAAAATACGTTTCATTACACGCCAGTTCAAGCCTAAGAACTGGGCTATAGAAAATATAGAAGGCAATACCGTGACGGAAATTCGAGAAATAGTTAGTGTCTGGAAAGACTATTGTTCAGTTAGATCAGAATGCAAATTCCAACAATAGCTCAGTAGAACTAGAGCCGGCTTTATGGATGGTCGAGGTACGATCTGCAATCAAATTACTCAAAAAAGGCAAAGCTGTAGGAGTAGATGAAATCCCTATCAAGATAATTAAAGCGATGGGTGAAATCGGAGTAGACATAATGCACAGACTTTGTTGTCGTATATGGGAATCGGGAAATTCGCCAAGTGATTGGGCACATTCACTGTTTATACCATTGCATAAAAAAGGGTCGACTAAAAAATGCAATAACTACAGATTGATTTCACTCATATCTCATGCCAGCAAATACTTCTACGCATTCTTAACAACAGGCTTCAATCATTCCTGTCACCTGAAATTGCACCAGAACAGGCGGGTTTCGTAAAGGGCAAAGGAACCAGGGAACAAATACTCGTTCTAAGACACATTGAAAAAGCACGAGAGTTCAATGTCTCACTTTATGTATGCTTCGTAGACTTCAGTAAAGCCTTTGATACTGTCCAATGGTGTAAGCTGTGGAAAGTTCTTCTCGAGATGGGTGCACCTCAACATCTGGTATCTAATAAGAAGGTTGTATGAAGATGGCACAGCTGCTGTTCGGATAGATATTATAGACTCAAAGTATTTCAAAACGAAGGCAGGAGTGAGACAGGGCTGTATGCTGTCGCCATTACTTTTTAATATCTATACGGAATACTTGATGCGGATCGTTCTCGACGATTGGGACGGGGGTGTTCCTTTGGGAGGTCGGAAAGTATCTAATTTACGTTATGCTGATGATACGACATTGCTCGCTACTACCAAGGGAGACATCGAGACTCTTCTTCGACGCCTTGAAGCTACCGGTTTGAATTTTGGACTCGCAATTAACCGTGAGAAAACCAAAATGATGATTATAGACCGAGCTAGAAACAACCACCTGGATGTGAAATCTATCGCAAATTGTGAAGTCGTTTCGAGCTACATATATCTAGGCTCAAAAATTACAAACACTGGTGGTTGCGAAAAAGAGGTTCGCAGACGTTGTGCAATTACTAAGTCGGCAGTTGAAAAGCTCAATAAAATCTGGAAAGATCGTAGAATAACCAGGAACACTAAGGTCCGCTTAATGAAATGCTTGGTATTTCCTATTTTTCTTTATGGAGCGGAAACTTGGACGCTACGACTACATGATCGACGCAAAATAGATGCTCTTGAAATGTGTTGTTGGAAGCAAATGCTGCAAATTCTGTGGACTGCCTTTCACACCAACGTATCTATTTTGAAAGAATTCAACGTCAAAGATAGGCTATCAAGGACCGTTCAGAGACGAATACTTAAATTCTTCGGTCACATAATGCGCAATGAAAATTCCATGGAACGGCTTGTTGTACTGGGAAAAATAGATGGAAAAAGAGCACGCGGCTTCTCACCAACAAGGTGGACAGATCTGATAAAGTCCGTTACTGAGCACACAATCAACGAATGTTCGCGCGAAGCCACAAGTAGAGCAAGATGGAGACGCATCGTGATGAAATCTACGCAAGATCCGACCAATTCCTGACCACGACCACTCTGCCAAGTGTGTACGACTGAGAAGAAGAGAAGAAGTTGAGCGTATATGCATAGGTCTATATATAGGGGTAAATAGGTAAGGGAGCGTTACAACATACAGTGCAGCTGTAATCGGTGGGATAAATCCTGGGCAACAGGTGGACCTGGTCACACAGCGCACGTACAGTGCAGCTGTAAGGCGAGAATCACCGGGGCAATTAAAATAAAGATCACGGATCTAATCTGGGGCCTCACCGGGAGCTCGTGGATTGCTTAGCAAAGCGGCGGCTATGAGCGATTTGGCAAAAGCAAGTGTAACGCTTTAATCGTTAAGTAATTAATGTCAAGTAGGCGACGTTATTAATGGAGATATAAGTAAAACAATCAGTTTGTATGAGCGATTAGAATTGACTATCAAATAATTTTATTTAATTAAGAAATAAATTATAAAGTGCAAAGTACGCGCTAAGTACATTCACCGACCTAGTAATATAGCGGCGTAAACATGTACGTACGTTTGTACCTACATGGCCAGTGGCGTGCACAGGGTTTCACGACTGGGTAGGCAGTACAAACAAAGGCGGTTCTCACACGATCCTCATCTTTTCAATGTTTTATCGTATCCGGTTTTTAGGAGAAAGTAGTTTACGAGATCCCATATAAAATTTGGATTGTGGCTGTCACAAGATGTCTTGTGTACGGGGGTTATCACCAAAGATGTAAAGAACCGCAGTTTTGTCCGGTGTTGTGGGCCGGTGCGTGCGATTCACGAAGATGAACAATCTTTCAATGTTTGCGCACAACAATAATCTGACAAAATAAATTTTCAAGTACTTGGTACCTATTTTTACCTTCTATTTGCGTCATTTCCAAACCGGTGGTCTGCATTTTATCACACATACACAATATCCACTTTAAAACTTAGGTATTAAAAACAGTACTTTAGCTTTTGAAAGCACTTTTAACACAAATCTTACAATTAGTAGGTACGATACAACACCAACCAAACTACATTTTCACTTTTAAACTTTAAAACCTTACTTGAAAAACCTTACCTAAAATAAACAATACACGTAAACAACAATGGAGGAATTTGCGATCTCTTAATGAAAATCTAAAGTAAAATACTATCAAGCAATAACGCACCTCATTAATATGTAATGTGGTGTCACAAATTGGTCCGATTATACGCACCGCCCCTCCCGCACCTCCACCCGCGCGCGGTTTTTGCGTATGGTTACTAAATTTTTGGCCAACCATCACTGCACGACGTTAAATGCACAACACAATTGCGCCCGACAACGTTTTGTACAACATGACTGTGTAAAACACAGTGATCGGTTAGAGTTGTGGTCTATGGAATGAACGAAGCGGCGAGCGATCAAGCCGTAATAAATAATATGAAAAAGAAAACAATGTCGGTTAAGTTTTACAAGTAGGTATGTTAAATTATCGATCAAGTTATATCGATCAAGTCGTGCAGGCTTGGGTCGAGCATAGCTGTATCGGCCATGATTTTGCTGTGCAAAACACTGGTATGCAGTATAGGAACTCGTCTTTTGTATACAGTCGTTTTTTTTTTAAAAAAAGCAGCACCTTTGGAGGTCTGTTTGGCCCACGTAGTAATACGCCATTTCATTCATAAAAGCAGGCAGCGGTCGCGTCGAGGAGCTTTTGCCTGATTGACAATGGTAATGTTCGAGTTCGCTAGGGGCGCGAAAGTTTTGAAAATGACGTTCCTTTTTACGAATTAGTATCAATAATACCTAATATTAATTTTATGAAATATTTCGAATATTAATTTTATTAAATATTTTAATTTTGTGGATCAAAATATCAGGGTAGGTAGTGCTTTTGTGCCTATATGGACTGCACGCCCCTGTCATGCCTCCCCCTTTTTTTAAAAAAAAATTGGCAATTACCAATAATAAGATAGATAGAGGTTGCGTAAGTATTTACATAATTTAAAATATAAATAAATGTTTTGGCGCGAGAAAACAATACATGTATAGAACATTACATAGATTGCGACTTAGGATAAAAAATTATGAAAAAAAAATTAAGATACAAATAGTTACCCACATTTTGAATAAATTCATGAAAATTTGTATATTATTTCAATAGTCACTTTCACATTGGTCGTCACTGTTTTTGTGCTTCATCATCAACACGTTTGCCGGTCCGTTCTGCTTACAACAACGCATAGCCACTGTTGGTACGGGGGCGTCTGGGGAGTTGTTATGCACGTGCTGGACGACTTTCTTTAGGAACTTCTTCTTGCAGCGTCGGTAGCCAAGACACACCAACACTATGATGACCATGATGAAAACTCCTCCGGCAGCAATATCGGTGGTCGTTACCGAATTTCCTCCAGATCCCGCAGCTGTCTGAGCGACGACGATTTCCTCCTTGTCCTGATAATTCCAAAAATGACAATGTTGATGGATATAATTTACGTAAGACTGTATTTTAGTTGATTGCAAAACGCACCACTGGTCGTACGGCTCTGCCAGACCGCGTTGTCATCAAATTCCCCGCCTGGTCTACTTTTTGATTGCGTTGCGCGTGGTTTTCGTCACTTTCAATGCTAGGTAAAGTGTCATTCAACTCTTCACATAAAATAAATGCTGGCTTCAATCTGTCTATTGATACTGTTGTTATTTTATTTGCCATCTGTAGCTTATAAAAAATTTCGTGCTTTTCTAATATTTTGTACGGACCTTCGTACGGCGGAGTCAACGGTTTCTTTACCGCATCCGTTCTAATGAGCACGTGACTACATTTTTTCATATCTGGATGTATGTATGTTTTGTGATTTGAATGTTGCTGTTTGAACCGTGACATAGCGTGTTGCAGGTCTTCTGTGAATGCGTTTGGAGATATATTTTGCATTTTATGCTCAAATAATACTCCAGGTAAACGTATGTTAGTTCCATATAACATTTGTGCTGGGCTTACGTCGTTATCTTTTCTTAATGCTGCTCTCAATCCAAGTAGTACTATTGGTAACTCTGTACTCCAGTTTGTAGTATTGGCACGTGCTATCAACGCGCTTTTCATGATCCTGTGCCAACGCTCAACCATTCCGTTTGATTGTCGGTGATAGCTAGTTGTTCTTATTTTCGTAATGCCCAGTAATTTTGCCAGTGAGTTAAACAATCCGATTCGAATTGTCTTCTTTGATCTGACGTTATTACCATCGGGCATCCAAAATGGGCTATCCAAGTATTCACCAAAACTTCGGCCACTTCTTTCGCTGTTACTTGTGGTACAGCTTCTGGCCATCTAGTCATCCTATCAATCATTGTTACAATGTATTTATTACCATTTGACTCAGGCAATGGGCCGACTATATCGATATGCACGTGATGTAAACGCGCTGTCGGTAGATAACATCCAATAGGTGCTAAGTTGTGCCTGTATATTTTGTTTTTTTGGCACGCTACACATTCCTTAGCCCACTTTTCGAGATCAACATTCATGTTTGGCCCGAAATAATGTTGTGCTATCAATTTTCTCGTCGAACGTACACCTGGGTGTGTTAAACCGTGCATTGTGTCGAACCCTTTTTTTCGAAGTTGTCTCGGCACATATGGACGTAGATTTTCTGTTGAATTTTCGCAGTGTAACTTTTTCGTTCCGCTTGTGTGTATAATTTTCCAGCTTAATTTGCTGTTCGTCATTACTTGGCATAACTCTTGATCCTTACTGTGACTATCCACCATGTCATTCCAATCTATTGGGGTAGGACAATCTATTTGTGCTATACGAGACAATGCGTCTGCCACTACATTTTCGCTACCTGCGAGGTATCGAATGTCAGTTGTGTATTGTTATATGAGCTCCAGAGGACGTAATCTCTCAGTGGACGCCGTTTTACTTGTGACGTTTGTTTGTTTTGTTGTGAATGCATGACACAGAGGTTTATGATCGGTTTAAACAATCACCTCTCTGCCTTCAATGTAAGGTTGAAAATGAGTCACCGCCATGTATATCGCTAGGAGCTCTCGATCATAATGTACTATAGCACCAGAGATCTGGGATGCATCTCCATTAACGATGCCTCGGGCGATGGTGACGTCAATGTAACGGCGTTGCTAAGACTTTCCTTACATTGATCAAATACTGATATAGCCTCAGGCGTCCATTGTAGTTCGGTCTTATCATTTTTCTTTGAGCCTATTAAGTATTTGTTTAGATAGGCTTGATGTTTTGCTGCCTGTGGTATACTGCCTCGATAGAAGTTTATCATTCCTAGGAACCTTCTGAGATCTTGAACTGTTTTGGGCCTTGGATATTTGTTTATCGCATCCACTTTTTCTGGTGTCGGTCTCACACTATTTGGTACATACATAAATCACGCCTATATCCCTTACGGGGTAGGCAGAGAGTTAACGGCCGTAAAACGGATATTAACACCACGTCTGACAAAATTTTGAGGGTCAATCAGATAACTGCGTATCACCATAGTGACAGGTTGTCAGCCTATCGCCTATTATTGCAATACACATCCCTCGATTCCCTTAGTCAGCTCTTACGACACCCATGGGTCAGAAATGGTGTAATGCTATTCTAAGCCAGCATCACACGGTATATGGTGTTATTTGGTATCCCAAAAATTCAATTTCCTTCTGTCTTAGTTCACATTTGGCTTGATTTATTGTTATTCCATTTTCGTTGAGTCGCTTAAAAATTTAATCTAGATGTTCACGATGCTCTACTTTCGTTCGTGATGCTATCAAAATATCGTCGATATAAATGAATACGTAGTTTAAGTCAGAAAAAATTGTGTTAAGAAATCTGACGAACGTTTGTGCCGCGTTGCGTAGTCCGAATGGCATTCTAGGGAAGTCGAATAAACCAAACGGGGTTATCACTGCGGTTTTTTTGACTTATTGCACTGGTATCTGATTGTAGGCTCTCTGCAAGTAAATTATTGAATAAATTGTTGTTTCTGGTAATAAGTATGTGAGATCTAACAATCTCGGGATTATTTAGCGATCGGGCACAGTGATAGCGTTAAGCCTTCTGTAATCACCACACAATCTTAGTTCACCATTCTTCTTAGTAGTAACATGCAGCGGACTTGCCCAGGGACTCTTTGACTGTCTACAAATCCCGGTTTTCAACATATTTTCTATTTCTATCTTCACTTTTTAATATTTATCGGCTGGTAGTGGGTGACATTTACTATACACAGGGTGTCCCGCAGTTATGTTCTGATGTACCACGTTGTGTTTGGGTTGTGAAAGTGCATTTAGTGGTCTTGTTATATTCGGGTATTGTCAGCGTGTCTGATGGTGGTTATAGTTGATGAATTGGACTTAACGACTTTTCCAGTTGTTGTAAGTCCCGTCAATCCGTCTATCAATCTTTTATTTCGCATATCCACCAGAATATAGTATATATAGTGATATTCAATAAAATCAGCTCCAAGTATTGGTTGCGTAACATCCGCTATTACGAATGTCCATTGATAAGGGCGTCGCATTTTCAGATCCAGCGTCAGCGTTTTTTCGCCGTATGTTTTAATTTGTGACCCATTTGCAGCATATAATTGGTAGGTATTATCTGTTATTTTATGTTTAGTATCCTCGGGTATTATTGAAATGTTTGCGCCAGTGTCGACCAAAAAACGATACCCACTTTTGCAGTCGGTAACGGAGAGGCGGTCTGATGGTAATATAGCGCTGACGACCGCCTTTGTCAACGCAGCAGTTAGTTTCCCGATTGATTCCTCCAACCGTAAGACTCATCCTGACCCGTTTCGTTTGCATTCATGAGAGGCCTCCAATTACATGGTCCTTCGCAGTTTCTTGCTCGGCCTCTATAGCGTAGGTGATACCTGCACAACCAGTTTGGACTGTTAGGGGTGATCCTTGCTCGCATCCTGGAAACTGAACGCGAACGACTGCGGCCGCACCCTTGTTAGCGAGTGTTGTTTCTTTGTGCTCGTAGCGCGGCAACCTCCAATTTTAAATTATCCATCTGTGTTAAAAGCTATTTTGTGTACTTCTGCGCGGCTTCCTTCCAGGATTTTTTCGGCAATAGTAGCAAGATTGCCAAGTTCTCGATCTTGGCACATGGTTAAAACTGCCCTCACATTTGATGGTAACCGGGCCGTCCATAAATTGCGGAGTGTGTCGTCTGCAACTTTGGTATTTTGAGCCAATTCTCTCATTTGCCTTAGTAATTGTGACGGTTTTTTGATCGCCCAACTCGATTTCACTCACTAATTTTTTAAAATTGGTGCTCTTCGGATTCTTCGTATACAGCCAGCAAGCGTTCCTTTATAGTTTTGTATTTATCCGTGGCTGGCGGGTTTATTAATATATCTGTCACTTGCCTTACTGCATCTTTTCCGAGCTTTGCTACCACCACACCGTATTTCGTATCATCTTCTTATTTCTGCGGTGCCATCATTGTCTCGAATTGAGCAAACCACACTCGAGGCATCTCTGTCCAAAACTCGGGTATCTTTGTTGTAACATTGATCACTGCGAGATCTCCGTTGGTTCCGGTACCACCGCTGCAAGTGTGCGTCATGTCGGCTACAGGTGACTATGTGCCTCTTTAAAGTTTACTCAGAAGAATCGGCTTCTGGAAAGCTGTTTTAATGACGCATTGCAGCAACCGTGAATTTTTGCACGTCGGGATCACCAATTGTAACGCTTTAATCGTTAAGTAATTAATGTCAAGTGGGCGACGTTTTTCATGGAGATATAAATAAAACAACCAGTTTGTATGAACGATTAGAATTGACTATCAAATAATTTTATTTAATTAAGAAATAAATTATAAAGTGCAAAGTACGCGCTTACATTCACCGACCTAGTAATATAGCGAAATAAACATGTACGTACGTTTGTAAAACAGGAGAACAACCACTAACCTGGACTTTTGCAGGCTGGAACCACTGCGAACTTACGGGGCTTAAGGCATTTATAAAAGTTACGGTACGGGACAATACAAAATTGTATATATTCGGGAGCTGGTAAACTGGCGGGCTGGCAAAAACTTAACTGGCAAACTGCGAACTGGCGAAGACTGAACTGGCGGTGTTCTTTTTTTCCTTTTTTTTTTGTTGTGGACCCTATGATATAAGCCCCGGGGCTTTTAATCTACACCTGACTGTATGGTGGGGATCAGGAGCTGACCCGAAAAAGTTAGTGGTTGTTCAAACAACCAGCTTGGGGCGCGATTGGGCTTACGAGTTGTTCTGGGAAGAATGTATTGGACTGAATCTACCCGGCACGTGCCGGTAGTTCCCAAAGTGGGGAGCAAATGTGGGACCTCCGCGCCCCCGCCGGCGGGGGCGTTGGATGCTTGAGGAGCTTGTGGAGTGTGATCTACTCGCAATGGCTGCAGCAGAGGCTACTGTGATTTCATCATCTTCTTCCGTAAGGATGTGTCTAGGACGGTGTTTAAAACGCGAGGTTGGATGGGGGAAGTAGTTGGACGCGGCAACTATCAAGGGGTTTTATGATGGGGAGCGTTGTCTTTCATAAACGCTTTAATGGTAGGGAGGCCTTAGTCAATGTGGAGGTTGGCGTCACGCATGTACCAGGGCGCTCCGGTAGCTTTGCGCATGAAATGGTTTTCGATGACCTGCAGCATTTTTCAGATGTGAATCGAAGGTGTGAGCAAAGGCTACGCTATAGCGTAGGTCATGATAGGCCTTACGCAGGTGGAGTGAATTCTCACCCTATTTCTAAGTGAGTGTTTTCTCTTTTTGTTCAACATCGGAAGTAATCTGTCCAAAACGAATGCCACGCGGTTGTGAACTCTCATTATGTGGCTACGGAAGCTAAGTCTGGAGTCGAGGATGACTCCTAGATATTTGGACTCGTTAACCCAGGGGATGGGTCGGCCGAAAAGCTTTACAGCGGGGACGTTGAGTCGGTATGAGCCCCTACGAAAGTGCACGGCTGCACTTTTTTTGGGATTGACCTCGATTCTCCATTTACGGAACCAGCTCCCGAGGGAGTCTAGAGCGTTCTGGAGAATACTAACTAACTTTAAGTGGTTACGGTGGGACGCGTTAATGGCAGTGTCATCAGCGAACATAGCCAGCTGTGACATGGGCGATTTGGGGACGTCGCTAGTGTATAGTATAGTATAGTAATGGGAAAAGGACGGAGCCCTGAGGGACTCCTGCCTGTATGGTGTGGGACTGGCGGTGCTCGCGGCGTGCGCGAGCTTATTAACACGTTCACGGACAGTACGTCACCCATGTTTGACACAAAAAAAGTGTATGGAAAATTGACGTCTTCTATAGCATCGTCGTCATATTACATTCATATCTGACCATTTAATGTGACACTAAATGCTATGGAATTCGAATGTTATAGAAGCCCCGTCCAGTATTAAGATCTTTCACCACTGTATAGGACAAGGACTTTTATATCTGTCGACTGCTATAACAGCTCCGTCACATTGTATACTTGGGTTATATTAGTCTATGACGGAACTGCTATTCAAGTCAGATGCTATAACAGTACCGTCACATTTTATACTGGAGTTACATTTATCTATGACGAAACCGCTATAGAAGTTGTATGCTATAGCAGTACCGTCATATAATCTGATGATAACATGGCAATATATGACACGAACGCTATAGCAGTCGACATTTATTGCATTTCCATCACATAGTATACTTAGATTATATCGTCACCTCCATGTTGAAGTAACGAATCTGCAAAAATCACTTTTTTCAGGAGAGCTAAAACGTCTTGTTTTGAAATTTTGAAATATGCGCCATTAACATTTCCTAATGTAAAATTACTTTAGGTTTATAAAATTACTAGCCCTATCATACGATTTATGCCGATATAAATTTTATTCATTAAATAGGGAAATAAACGAATGTGCATACATTCGTTAGTTTTGATCACATATAGAAACCAGAAAAACATCTTATTTATTTATTTATTTTATTTATTTAACTTTATGCAATTAATTTACATGGGCGGACTCAATGCCAAGGGCATTATCTACCAGTCTACCTTAGGGCAGGTGGAAATGGGCGAGGCAGGTGCAAAATAAATTCAATAATAAACTAGTATGACGAACACTAATATATGTAATTAATAATTATATATAAACATATGTTGGTGAAGACCCATCTGCTACAGTATTCTTATCCTCGGGATTGGGATCCATGGCGTAGGAACTCGAGAAATCAAAAAGAACGTGCAGGTGATATTTTATTCTTCAGGAAAATTCGCAGAGTTTCCAACTCAGTAGGAATGGTAGACGAACCAGCAGGTTCACTGGAGAGGTGCTCACTCCTCGGCGATCAGAAAAAGAATGCCAGAGCGCCTGCCCAATGACTCCGCCCTCGTGAATTGCCACCGGTAGTGACGTCACGGCGTTCGCCTCCATTTTACAATTTTACTTACAGACTAAAAGAATCAATTGACCAACTTTGAATCAAAACTGTACAAAAAAATAATTGACGCTCTATCTCATATCACGACACATATATTATATATATGTCGTAACGGCCGAAAATCAGATAGTAGGCTAGCAGCTATAATTAACATTAAGGTCAGGACTTGATGCACGCGAAGTACCAAAACCAAGGAACGATGAAAGGTCATTTGAGCCTTGCGCTACGCCCGATCGCTCAAACAACACTAACTCGGAATCTCTCTGTTCCCAAAAATGCCTTTAGCCAAACCACTTGACACAATATGTCTACTACATGCTTCGACCGACGCCAACGCATAGGTACTCAATTAATGCTCTTTCCATAAAATACATCAAAAAGTGCACTTTACTTCATTCCTCAGGTTTAAAACCTCACGTTCCGACACGGCCTTCCTGACTTACACACGTCCTCGTGTGGTCACAAATTAGCATTTCACAATATCGTTCGGTTATCCTGACAGACATACCCTAGCCCATAAACCATAATAATCTAGCTAGACATCTGAACTGAACTAAAATCTAGTTGTTCACGACAGTTCGCTTCGTTCATTTGAACATGTGAACAGGTCTATATCGGTGAACTGCAAGAACCGAAAGCAGCTCAGCATTCATTGCAGCTTTCAGTATCTTTTATCCCAAGTACTTGCTAAGTTAGCAGTCATGTTAGGTACTTACTTACTAATAATATTTGTCAAATTTGAGTTGGTATTGATAACAACAAATCTATTATCTCCAAATCGTTCAAGTGTTTTTCACGTTTGTGTTATTATTTGCTAAATAAATAAACAGGCCGATATTCGTTTGCACTTCAAAAACTTCTCATAAGCCATCCAATACGTTTTTACCCTTACATGATTAGTAACTATGCACTCTTTTACTGTGCTGTCGAACTTAACAGCTAAAGAAATAACATTTATCAGAAACTCATTATTATTTCAACTTTGACATTAAGGTTACGGGTTTATTATGTGACAGACTACAAGTTGAGTGTGAACCATAAATTTTCAACCCACTTGAACCAGCCGTTTTCGTCGCTTTTTGATAACTTAAATCACTTTACTACTTATTGAAAGACAAGTGCCCATAAAACAATGTTCTAACTTCAATACAAAACAGTTATTATTCAGCATTAAAGTCTTTTGTTGCATCCGGCCACCGTCGCAACGGTCACAGAGCTTCCCCACCATGGGTCACTCAACACTGTCAATCACAGTCACAGATCCCCGCCACGGATCTCAGGCCGACACCACCACCTTGTGGCACGCCTACTGGTAACACCGGTTACCTGGAGCGACATCATACATAACAGTAATGACCACAGTAATCACCTACTTGGTCAAGTATGATGCCCTCAACAAAACCATGCGTCCATCAAAGACACCATCTGATCACACAGATCAGCAAAGCGGATGGTGAATGAGCCACTGCAGCTGGCCACTCACCCGATCAGATCATAGTTCCCCGGGCTATATCTGACCCAACACAACATGAGACCACACTGTCTCCACAATTTGAGACCACACTGTCTCCACCATGGCACGCGCTCCTCCCGCAGAGGTTTTAAGTCAGAGTCAATAGGTAGGTATGGTGATCACAGTCATAGTATATAGTCGTGAGGGGTCGGGAGGACAAACACGTCCATCATTGCCAGCAACAAAAACTTTAACTGCTACTATCATCTGATTAATTATGCATTTTTATGGGTACTTTACTTTCAGGCATTTAAGCGTTCTATCCCAGCAAGGCACATAACAGCTATAAGAAGATAGCCAGATTACGTTTTCCTGCTCAAGATAGCAAATCAATATTACTTACCTAAGCAAATCACTATAGTCATACTATTCAGTACTTCTAAAATGAAAACAAGTTGCATTTCAAAATGTAACTTTTAACAACCGTTTCTATTATCACATTAGATCCAATCAATGCTTATCAGATTAAAAATAATTGTTATTTTATTCCACCTTATCAAAGCATGTATTGATTTGATAATTTAGTACTGCTTTGAGAGCTTAATTTTCATGAATTGCTGCACCGAGTAGGTGATTTGATATTTCTCAATTATTCTTCCAAAATGACAAAATAACTTAATGAAATCTATTTTTTTTTTGTGAAATTATAGGTACCTAATTATTATCACGTACCAATACTCAAATATCAATTGCATTCAATATGCAATTTACTATTTACTTCTTTCGTCGAAGTCAGTGCTATACTTAAAATTCTAAATTAGTTACACAACATAGCCACGTAATCTTAGCTTTAACAACATCAACCTATTGTATCCAACAATACTCAGGTTTTATTTTTACCGAGACAAAATATTAATGCGGTTCACGCAAAAATATAAACAACAACCCCATCCAAATGCTCTTTTTATCACCACTACGGCAAAGCACTACGTTACCTGATTAAAAAAAATATTACTTCTAAATTGAATAACGCTATACGCATTTAAATAAATCTTACATAGTCATGCTTAACCATATCATTGCCATGTTTGTTTCTAAATTCCGATAAAAGTGTATAAACAAAAGAGTTTTTGCTAAGCTTGCATTATGAAAACAATACAAAGATCTCGTTCATTTCTCCGAATAATATGGTAACATGTGTTGAACCACGAACCACATGGTAACTAGCAATAGGTAATACGCGTGGCTACAACCCTCAGTCATTTTGGACATCAATGTCCCTTTTAGAACAATGCTTTTTTTTATACCTCTAAGATAACATAATAGAGCTACAGCAATGCTTTAAAATGTTTTCTGCACTATAAGGAAATACCATAACCATTATGATTATTTATTAGCCATTCATTAGTTTTAAAACTCAAGTGTGTTTCTCACAAACGAAATAAAAATCCAACGCGACAGTGATTCTCAAACTGAAAGTTGTAGAGAACAATGTCTTCTGGCAATAGGTACAGTACCAAGCATTCCCGGGACTCTGAACCAGCAACAAATTGTTCAGTTTTAAAAATATTTCTCATGAAAATCAAATAGGTACGTACATTCCTTTCGTACAATATCTATGTTAAAATTCAAATCACGTTTATTGCAAACAACAAACACAAAATCTTTTCTTCTTCCGAAAATCGCTCTATCTTTATAGGTACCAACTCCTCAAAAGCTTTTATTTCGAAAGTTTTGCATAAATGCATTTCTGCACCAAGTAATATTAAATATCAATTGCAGTAAAGATTGAGAACCAGTCGCTATTCCCAAACCAAAACACAACGCCTTGGTTCTCATAGGTACTTGAAAAGACCCTTTTTTTTGTTTCCGCCGATATCAAATAGCCGTCCCATAGTTTGACTTTAGGTTTGTTAAACTTAGTTCTAAAAATAGACTGATTAATCCATTTCAAAAAGTTTAAAAACACGCTAAATAATATTTTACTGTAACGATACATGCGTCACTTTATTAACAAGTAAGCAATAATGCAATGAAAAAAATTGCAAAAGATCAGAAATACTTCTTTACACAATAAAATACGAAATCAAAACTTCCAGACTAGGCCAAGAATTGAACCTGAACCTTCATGTTCCTTACAACAGTCTACCAACTGTGCCAAAGAAAACGAAATACGTATGCAACTAACTGTACACAACAAAACTAAAACATGTTTCTTTTTATTTGATTATTTCCGATTCCAGAGACATCTTCCAATCATCACAACGTCATCCATTGACAGAAAATGAATTAATCTTTATGTTTTTGTGAATCTAATTCCTTATCCATAATAATTATTTTATCGAGTGATTTTTCATCAAACAATAATGCCAATTTAAACCCGATAAAATTGACTCCAGTCCAACTTAGGTCCACGTTTATAAACAAATTCAGTAGATTAACATGTCGCAATCATTATCGTACTAAAAAAGAATTCTATCACAAACTCAAAATTGATATCAGCCTCAAAATAACATTACTAACACGCGGCAAATAAAAATCATCAGTAACCAATAATATCAAATCGCTAGAAAATAACAGTATGGAAAGAACTGGCCTGAATTATTTGTGGTCCAAGAGCATTCTCTGCAATCTGCATTCCCGCTTACAACTGGTATCTTCGCCACGAAAGTCATTTTAGTCACGATCACTGGGTCCACAAGTCTATCACTATGGCACTACATTACAGTTTGTAGGTCTCAATCCCACTTCTGATGTCGTAACGGCCGAAAATCAGATAGTAGGCTAGCAGCTATAATTAACATTAAGGTCAGGACTTGATGCACGCGAAGTACCAAAACCAAGGAACGATGAAAGGTCATTTGAGCCTTGCGCTACGCCCGATCGCTCAAACAACACTAACTCGGAATCTCTCTGTTCCCAAAAATGCCTTTAGCCAAACCACTTGACACAATATGTCTACTACATGCTTCGACCGACGCCAACGCATAGGTACTCAATTAATGCTCTTTCCATAAAATACATCAAAAAGTGCACTTTACTTCATTCCTCAGGTTTAATACCTCACGTTCCGACATATAGTTGATAAGTATTAATATTTTAACTGTATTCACCTAGATAATGTAAACATTTTAGGTATTTTATATAATTTATAAAAAAGACGTATTATGTAATTAATAAATATGACCTTGTTTGCCTGAGATACAGGGTAATCCTAGTTCAGGCTAAATTGTAATATTTAAGTACTTCTAAGTATATTTCCTTTATATGTAAATACTGACATTAAGCTTATAAATAAATTATTCTTATTCTTCTTATTCTTATATATATATATATATACATATAAAATATATACATAAATATTAGGTATACCTTATCACAGGGCACAATAATCGGGCAAGGTGAAGAAGATAGTTCGATTAAGAAATTAATTCCTGAAGTTACACAACCAAATGGGTATGTAATAGATCCGATCAAGACGATTGGAGTGACTTTAGAAAGTGTTCACGTAATTTGGCCGTGAACACCCGGCGACTGGGGGCTTTCCTTATTTCTAGAGGCAACTCATTCTTATTATGGCAACCCTGGGCGTAAAAGAGTCCCCAAGAAATCCCGTACGACACACTTTACCAGCCAACAGCAAGTTGTCAGATGAGCGAGTTTGCCGTTCGTGGGTATCACATAGATACTGGAATTGGTCCCTCAGATAAGGTGGCGCAAAAGGTTCATTCAGAATAGTGTAAAGAACACACAGAGCTTGCACATTCTGCCGCTGTCGTATCGGGAGCCACTTCAGTTTCATACGATATTGTAACACGTGGTCATATTTACGAAGGCCAAACACGTACCTGATACACCAGTTCAGCAACCTGTCCAACTTATTCAGTAAATCAGCATTCATATCAACAAAGCACACGTCAGCATAGTCAATGATCGGGATAACGAGAACCTGAACCAATAAGAAATTAGTCGGTGTTGGTAAAAAGTTTTTCAACCTTGAAAGTGAGCGAAGCGACCAGGTTACTCTTTGACTGACGAGCACCATGTGTGGGATCCAACTGAGTGTGGAATCCATGTTCAGACCGAGATTACGAACACTGGGGCTCAAAGGCACTCGCGCGCTGTCGTACAAAATATCAGGCAATTTGGACTGATCGATGCGCACCAAGAGTCGAGAGCTGCCAATCAATATCGATTGACACTTTGTGGGATTCACTTCAATTCCGAATCTACCAGACCAGACCCGTATTGTCTCAAGGTCAAGATTAACCCGAGCAATCGCCTCATCAACGCCGTCGACGTCAGACTGCGCATAAATCTGTAAATCGTCAGCGTAAAGGTGATAAGAGCACCGAAGATCCGCAGTGATGAGATTGATAAAAATCGAGAAAAGCAAGGGAGAGAGTATCCCACCCTGCGGAACACCGGCACCCGCATCACACCAATCTGAAATTATATCTCCAACTCGCACAGCCTGACGCAGACCCCGCAAATAAGAGGAGAACCACTCTACACTTGTCGGGCACAAATTCAGGTTGCTCAGAACGGACAGCAGGATTTCGTGGTCAACTGCGTTGAAAGCATTTGAGACATCAACAAGAGCGAGCACTGTCACTTTCGTATCATCCATACCAGCTCTGATGTCTTGAGTAATTTTTAGCAAGGCAGAAGTAGTGCTGTGACCCCGACGAAACCCAGACTGATACGGACTGAGCAGGTGGTTAGAAAAGATATAGTCCGAAAGTTTTTAATGGGCACAAGCCTCCAACACCTTGGACAAAAAAGGCAGTACGGATATTGGCCGTAAGTGTTTCATCAGTGTGGGTTCTGAAATTTTAGGTAAAGGCCGTACATAAGCTTGGCGCCATAGAGAGGGGAATTGACCACTGCGAAGGGAATAGTTTATAATATGAGTGAGCGGTGTCAGTAAATGATCGATAAGGGTTATGACCATGTAACGGCTTATCTGGTCACATCCGATGGCATGCGACTTAATATGCAAAATTGCTTTGCGCACCTCTCCCTCAGTAACCTCACTAAAAAAAAAGAAAACGTCAAGATCTGAGGACAATAAACCTGCGAGGTATCTAAAGGTACCATCCTTGGTCCTATGGTCAAGTGTCGCTGCTGATGAAAAGAACCTATTTATGTCGTCAGGCTGAAAAGTATTCGGGATGTTGACAGCATCATGCTTTTTTCCTATCCCCAAAGTACCAAGGAATTTCCAAATATCAGCTGGAGAAGATACTGCAACGTTTTCATGTATGAATTTTCGTTTAGCAGCCCGAACCATCACATTACAACGATTTCTCGCATGCTTAAAAGCAACCCAATTTTCATCACAACGATCTCCCCTAAACAATCGAAACAGTTTATTTCTGCGTCTCATGGCCATCCGAATCGCATTGGTCATCCACGGGGCACTTGGTCTTTTTATCCGCACTCGTCGAATAGGGGCATGTTTATCATAAAGTTTTAAGACGGTGCCATTGAAGACCTTCACTTTGTCATCAACTGTAGTAGCATTAAAAAGACTGTTCCAATTAATCTCCGAGGCATCATTTAACAGCTGATCAACATTCATCCTCTTGTATCCACGCACATATTTTATGTCAGGTTTAGCCTTCGGAACTTTTAAAATATATGAAAGATACAAAAGATCATGCTTGGAAAACCCAGGTGCATGATATTGACCGAAACTCGAGATGAGTGGAGGCGCAGATGTTAGTATGAGATCAAGCCAGGTATCATCAGTATCTAAGTTTTGATGAGTGGCAGACAATGGCATGACATGTAGACTGAGTGACTCAATTAAATTGCGGAGTCGGCTCGCCCGTGGTGAGTCAACTAGCAAATTGGTATTGAAATCACCTAATATTATATGATGTGAACCATCAGACACAATGACTTCGAGCACAGATTCAAGGTCCGAGAAGTATTCTGTGGCTGGGGGGCAGTAGACTACTCCAATTATAGCCTTCGAACCATTCATCTTAATCTCAAGGAAAATATATTCGGCAGAGGCTGAGTAAACAGGTGAAGGCGATGCTATCATTTTGTAGGAGATGTCACTGCGCAAGTACACAGCCACTCCACCGCCACCTTTACTCCACCGCCCCCTTTACCCCACCCACCCCTACGGATAAGGGTAAAGCCTGGCAAAAGGTACTGTGATGACTGAAGATGCGGCTTAAACCAAGTTTCAGAGACCAAAACTGCATGTACACAACATTTCGAAAAAGCTTCAAGAAAGTCGTCGTAATGTTTCGGTATGCTTTGTGCATTTAAATGGCATACATTAAAGCAGTTTCGCTGCGAGGGCAGAGTCTGGCGTAAAAAGTCACCTAAAGTTTCACCATTCGATTCGTTACTATCACATGAATAAAATGAATCTTCACCAGCAGAGAAATACTGGTCATCTATGTATGACATTGTAAGGTATAATATTATAAATTATATAAACCTATATAAACGAATAAAATATAATAAGAAGAATATACTGCGAATTGGGCGGAGTGCCTGTTTCCACTTTCACACCACCCGCCAGTTAACATTTAAATACACATACATAACTAAAACACTTCCTTCAAGCAGGTGAAACTAAACGCAAATCTAAAAGTGCTTGCATCCAAACAAAAAAAAAAGTATTTCTGAGATGACACATACAAGTCACTTTATAACCTCAAAATAATTAGAAAATGTGCAGAAAATAATAATATTATACAAAATTACTTTCACATACGAAATAAGCTGGCGATAAATTAGAAATTATTCCGAAAACTACACATTTATAATAGAAAAACTGTTATTGTTCACAACAATAAGTGTAGAAATCTGCAATAAGAGACAAACAGTAAAGGCTACACAAATTATTACTGTCGACCAAAAAGTATTGAAAAATAAGATAAAGTGAGAGACTAATGAATATCTGAATATCATTAAAAAAATAATAAGGGTGATAAGTCGACAGTCAATTATGCTACAGTTGACTTTGTTGGATATTTCTTCTCCAGTGCAGCAAATTCCTCAGCAGTACTCAACTTGTGCCTTTTACCATCAGCTGTCTTGATGTTGATAACACCCTCTTGAGTCCAGGTGCTAGACATACCAAAATGTTGCCTGGCTTTCAGGAAGACGCTTTGCCTAGACTTGGTCAGAAACTCCTTGACAGCAATTTTGGTTCCCTTGAGCTTGGATTTTTCTTTCCAAACCTTGGATTTAACTGCAAGATTATGAAAGCGGACCAAAAACGGACGAACAGATCCATCAGCCCGCTGACCAATACGATGGCATGCTTTAAAGGAGTCAGGAACATCCTCCGGCTTGATTATTTTCTTGAGCACATCTCTGATTTTATCATGACACTTCTCATCTACTGTTTCTGGTATGCCATTGAAGATCAAAACCTTCCGCCTTTTCCTGGTCTCCATGTCCTCGAGCACACTAGCGCAGTCAGCAATCTGTCTTTGAAGAAGACCCAATATTTTATAAGTGAGATCCCTGAAGACTCGCACCTCTTCCACTAGCTTTGAAATTGATATTATTGTGACGGAAATGGAAAGTATGAACTATGGTAAAGCTGCAGGGTATTATAAAGCGTTGTGTGATTCTGATTTAGTTACGAGCGTTAGTTAGAATAAGTGAATCTAGTAAGTGTGAACGAGAGTGTGTGTTTCATGCCACGACTGCATAGCTGTATAGAAATGAAAAATATTTATTCTATAATATAATAGCTGTCTAAACTAAGTTAATCTTCTTCTTCATATTCTTCATCACAGTCTGGTTCCGGTACTCGGTTCACAATTGTGTTCGATGAAGGCAAACTAAGATAATATTGGTGGTATGCTCTGGGGATTTGTTTATCGTCGCAAAGTTTCAATAAGTCTTTTTTTTTCTCATTTGAAATTTTTAGTCTATCTGGGTATACTGTTTCTGGTACTATGTCCGGGTTCTTTCCGCGCTTCGGTTTCAGTTTAAATTCAAAGAACTTGTCTTCTTTTTCGTAGCTGCCTATTAAGAAAACAAAACCTGGATTTTGTTTTCGGTATTGCATCCAAACTGCATTTTTGAATTTAAGTTTCTCTTCTTCTACCTCTCTGTTGCCTTCTTGTTCGTCGGATTTATTGTCTTTTTGGTTTTTCGATAGCTTTTTCTTTCTAGGTTGTTTAGGTTTTTTCGGCAGATCTGCAGATAATTGAAACTGCGACGTATTAAAGTTCAGAAACCCATCGTGCATCACTGTATTTACCTTAATAGGGCTTGGATTTTTTCGAGCCATCCTAATCAAGTGGCTTCCTATCCGGCATCGACGCAATGCTCACGTTCTTTCCTGCCTTTACAATGTTCTATACAACCCTTCTTCTCCTTCTTATCTCAAAGAACGCTTTAAATTCTCTCGTCCCCTGGACAAGCCTTGTCGCTCCCATGTTCGAACGCTTCTGTCAAAACCAATCCATCACTCTGACTTCTACAGCTATTCTTTTACTGTTCATGCGGCCAGACTGTGGAACTCCCTCCCGCACAGTGCGTGACAGCCCTTCTATTTCTATATTCAAAAAACGAGTAAAAGAGCATTATCTTTCTCTGTCAAAATAATTTGTATAGTTTTATATATTTATGATGTATTTATGTACGTAGGTATATATATATATATAAATTATTTAAAGTATTGTATAATATGTAAGTTTATCTTATAGTTCATATAATTAAGTATACTTTAGGATACATTGTTATTTTATTTATTGTACTAAGTATTCTTGTTTTATTAGCCTTAATTTATTTTTATCATACTAAGTAAGTTGTACACGCCAACTGCCTTACTTTATGCCTTCTCACTACCCTAGGTCTGCTGGAAGAGATATTTTTTTAGAAATAAGCTGACCTGTTGTGTATTGATCTTTATGTTATGTCTTTTGTGTTATATTGTGTACAATAAACGGTTAAATAAATAAATTAACTGAGCCCATCCGTTAGGGGTGTACACTGGTGTATTTTTTGACTTTTGCTCTATTTTAGAGTGGATGGAGTCGCACTCCATGTGACTGTGACCACTCTCAAAATAGGCGTGGTCAATGGTTTCAAGGGTGGGATGGTTCACCACCAAATACATAAGCATGCAACAGAAGCCGACATTTTTTTGCTGCCCACCGCAGTTATCGGACATCATACGGACATGAGTGATATCAGGTTGCTGTTAATGTATTGATATACATACGTCCCTATTTCAGTGCTACCGCGCTTGCCTTCAGTCTCATCCCATAAAAAGCACTCAACATCTTGATTTTCAAGGTTGTAAATTGTCAGGTTATATACTGCCAGTTTTCGGACGTAAAAAAATGGACCCGCTGCTCCTTTGGGCGTCGACAAAACGGATTCTAAATCAAAGTTAAATGCCAAGATTTTGCTATCCTTTTGTGCTGCTGCTTTGTCGTTATTTCTGTGTTGAAAAGCTTTCTCCTTGCGGTCTAAATGTGCTGCATGTGTGTTATCTTCAGCTTCTTTGTGTGCAACGCATTTTTTACACAGATCTTTTTTTGGCTTGTGAAACTTGAGTTTGTAAGATCTGAAAATCTTTCTGTAACTTTCAATACATGGGACAGTTTTTCCTTCCTTCTCACACTTTTTTTTGTATTCTTCATACATAGTTGTTACTGTAGGTTTTGCACCTAGATATCCATACTCTGTATTTTTTCTACAGTAATGTGATTCCATTGCTGGGTAACTGCGAATGTGTTCTTGCATAGATTTTTGACTTTCCAGAGCCTTGTTAGCAGGAACTTTTCTACCTATTTCATCGCGCAGCAGAATCCCTTCTGGAGTAAGTTTTTTTAGTGCTCCTCTGACAATACCCTCAGATATGTTAAGATTTTCAAAAACAAAATCTCTACAGACCTTTTCCTTTTTATTTTCACTGGCAGTAAAGGTGTAGTTGTACTGTTTTCGAGATGGTCCGGGTATTGTTTCTCTGTTTTTTAATGATTTTGTGACATGCTGATTAATAAATTGGCGCTGTTGATCAAGAGTCTCAAGTGAAACTCTTTGTAAATTTTCCTTCTTAATTCTTCTGGAACTTTTTCATTGCATGAGTGTTTTGACAGCGCTACAAACTTTGGTTCTTTAAAAAGTTTAGCCGATACAGCTTTCCCTTTTGTTGTTGTATATAATTGTCCTTTAAAACGTTAAGATTTCTCGACGTTTTGTTTCCATTTAGTAGGGTCTGAAACATGTTTCTTTTTTGGTTCTTTTAATCCTTTATCTTTAGATTTTTGTAATGAATATAGGTTGCAGTCTGAAGACGAACTTCTACCAAACCTTTTAGAAGGTTGTACCATGAGATTATTTTCTGAGTCTCTTCTTTTCAACGATCTTTTAGATGAGCTATCAAGTGTTCGTGATACATCACCCTATGAACTCGTGGGATTTTGTGTATCTTTTACTAAGTTTTTGTTTCTAGATCTTTGGCTTTGTTTTGGTCTTGCTTTCCATCTTTATCTTTGGCTTTTTCTTGGTATTGCTTTTCATTTTTATCTGTTTCCGGGTCTGCATCTTCGACTGTTTCAATGTTTTCTGCTATGTTATTGTCCTTTTTTTGTAGAGTTTTAAAAGAAATATCTTCCATGTCTGTTTTACTTTCTATAACTCCTTCAAGTTTTTCGTCTTTCTTAGTGACTCCAGTACTTTCTATTATATCGGTAACTTCTTTCTCTTTCCCTGCATCTTGTTTGCCTTTGATGTTTTCTTTACCATGACATTTATCGTTCCTTACTTTCAGGTAGTTTGATTTTCCTTGCGTCTTTTTGTCTTTTCGTGGCTCCTCTTTATTATTTATTTTTTGTCCTTTGTTTATGTCCAGGTCTTTGTTAATGATGACAAGTGTACCATCTTCGTATTCGTCTTCATCTAGGTCTTTCTCTTCATCGAATTCTTCAACATAATTGGGATCTTTGACGCTATCATCGCTATTTTCAATATGATCTCCGTACAATGTATTGAAATTGTTGTTTTATATAGTGTCTATGGTCAGTACAAAATTATCAGCTTCCATTACTTGACAATGGTCATCGATAAATTTTTGAGTCTCTGGTGTCATTGGGGGCAATGGTGAAGATCTTGGTTCATCTGTTTAAATAAAAAAATGTTTATTTTTAATTATAAATTATATATTTTTTCAACAATGATTGTTGCACAATTAGCTTTATAAAGGTATTACTTACTTATATGATTACTATCAGTTGTTATTTGCGAAGACCCCTTTAGTAGCATAAAAGGTGTCACAGGGGAGTTAGTAAGTGTTAGTGGGGAAAAAGGCAAATTTGGTGTCATTGGACTGCCAATATTCTTTTTTCTGAAAATAATAAAGGCTTCGATTAGTAAGAAAATTAAATTTAAAGTAAAAATCGATATTTAAAGCAAATCTATTAATTATGTACTTAGAAGGGCCCAGTTGCAGAAGTCCCTAAGTCCAGAAATATACATAAAACGTAAGGAATATACATAAAATGAAACTACAGTTAGTTTACTTAATAATCAACCTACATTTTGAGATCAAAAAACACCTTTTAATAATTAAATCTTCTTGGCAAATCAAGTTTTTTAGAATGGAATTAGTGCCAAAATTAGTGGACTTAGCCCCTTTTTACCAGTATTGTAAGGACTTAAATACTTATATTAAGCTTTTTTTGGACTAAGAACAAATTTATACTAAATTCTTGGACTTAAAACTAAATTATATATTTTCTTTTGGACTTACACAAAAATTAACGCTTAAAAATATTATTCTTATTCAAGGTCCTCTTCAGAATTATAACCTTGACCTTCTGCATCGCATTTAAGAGCAATTTTGTCACTGTTAAATGAATGACGGTTGATGTGGCGCAGTGGTAGTGCCATAGCCTGCGACGCAAAGGTTCCGGGTTCGAATCCCGGTGGGGCACTCACAAAGTTGATATTTATCACTTTGTGAATTTGTTCCAAGTCATGTTAGGACATTGCAGGCTGAACCACCTGACTGTCTGAAAAGAAATATGGTTCCGTGCTTCGGAGGGTACGTTAAGCTGTCGGTCCCTGTTGCTGTCTATGAGATAACATAGACGGCGGTCGTTACACAACCATGTCAGAGGCCTACTACTAGTAGCAGGCGGTTAAAAACTCTGACACCAGGTTCATCGGGTCGTTGGACGACTCGGTGTCCCACACGAAAAGACAAGAGAAGAACTGTTAAACATATCTGCGTACAAATATACCTCTATATCTTCTTGATCAACAAAGGTAAGCAAATATTTGATATCCTTTATCTTTCCAGGTTTTAACTTCAAAGGCGCGTTATATGCATCATCGGGTTCACTTGGCAATCTTGGCACTCCAACCCGATAAAATGTAAATTTTATTGTTTAAAGTGCCCTGTCACTGCGTTTCACATTGCTGATCTATTCAACTTGCCTTACTTAAAGTATTATTGTTACCAATCTCTTGGACTTAGAGACTTTTTATATAAAAAATGGTTACACTTCAGGACTTCTTGCATAAAATTGGCTGGAAATAGGGACTTTTATGTATCTAAGGGACTTTTTGATCCAAATTAAGTAATAAAAAAAAAGTGGTTGGGTCTATAACGACGTAGGTACTTGATACAAAAAAGAAAAAAATTGGGTATAACGTAATTTGACATGCTCTATTCATTAAAAACATAGAAACAAAAAGTCCCTAAGTGGACTTAGGGACTTCTGCAACTGGGCCCTTCTTGTTTTAGCGAACACTTTTTTTAGCAGTAAAAGGTGTCAACGGTGAGAAAGGTGGTGGAGAAACTGACATTTCTGTCATCGGACTATCAGCAGCCACACATTTTTCTAAAAAATAAAATAATCATCAATACAACAGGTTGATTATTTTATTAAGTATTTAAGCTGCTATTTGAATAGGTACCAAAGTCATCCAGTTTAGTAGAAAAAAATAATAAAACTATTTCATTTACCTTCTTCCTTTGTTGTGCAAATCTTGTGTTGTATAATTATTGCATCTTTTTCTTCAATGCAATCCTTTATTGGCCCTGAATGAGCCATGGCAGACATTAACAGGTTATTAATACTGCCTAAAAGGAATTGTTGCTGACTTAGTTTTTTTTGTTATAAAACACATTTCAATTGTATACAAGCATTAGCAGTGTAAGTAAATTATAGTTTTAATAATATTCTAGCATACACACAGCCCACGACAATAATTTACAAAACTTGTAAAAGCTTTCAATAGTAATAAACAATTTGGTGAAATAACTTACCAGTTACTTTTTCTGTCGGAGGTTCTTGTTGAACATTACTTTTATAAGCATTTTTATAAATACTTTCAGCTCTTTTAGATCTTTTCATTATTTTAATTCAGGAAAAACTTTCTAACAGCAGTTTTAAAACTTACTCGCCACAAATCAGCTGATAAATGACAGTCTTTTTTTATTTTTTGCTTTGGATACTAGGGATTTCAGTATATTTTTTGTTACATTGTAACCTCTTATAACAATTTTGAAAGAAATAAACAAATAAATACTTTATTAATGTTCAAAAATGAATAAAAAATTATTAGGAAGAAGTCACGAATGTGTGTGGTTTTTCTTAAAAAATCATAATGTACCATAGTTAATATTTTAATCTGCCACATTCGGAAATTTGCTACAGCAAAATATTCATTGCGACTAGCATGAGGCTGTAGCAAACTTACGAATATGACAAATTCATTACTTTACTATGGCGAAAATAATTATTTTGCCTTTAACGAATACCATAGCAAACATGCAAATATGACAGATTTGTTAGTTTGCAATGGTGATAATGATAATTTTGCTTATATCAAATACCATAGCAAACATACGAATATGACAGTTTCGTAAGTTTGCATTGGTGAAAATAATGATATCGCCCTAATGAAATACCATAGAAAAACAGCGAATATGGCATTCGTAAAATTAGCATGGTCGTTTCACAAAAAAAAGCAGCAAATTCGCTAGTTTACGACGTGGTAACTTCTGAACGAAAGCAGATAGAGATATGAAACTTTGCCAGGACGTGCATCTGATATTTGTGACAAGTGTCCCGTCAAAAACAGGATTTCTCAAAATTGGCAGATTCGTTACTTTAACATGGAGGTGACGATATTAGCATATGACAAAACCGCTATAGAAGTTGGATGCTATAGCAGTAGCGTCACATAATCTAATAAATATATGGTGATATATGACACGGACGGTATAGCATTCTAACGCTATGACAGCTCCGTCACATTTTATGTAAAGTGTACAATATAATACGACATAAATGCCATAGCAGTCGATAACTAGAGCAGTTCTGTCACATTGTGTAGTCATTATATTGCAAAATATGACAGTAATATTATGCAACTGAATGCTAATGCAGTTGCACTAACCAAAATTATGTGTTTTATATTACTTAGCATGCAAATGAAACAAAAAAGTAAATCAACTTGTTTTATTATTTTTTTAATTGACAAACAAAATAATAATGTACGAAGAGTACCTATATCCAGTCACCTTTTACAAAAGTACTGTTTAGTTACTGCTAAATAACAGAAATAATACTTTCTTGAGATCGTAATTACTGAATACTTACAACTAAATCAACCAATAAAAAATATTTTTCATCACAATTTTTTAAATTGAATACAAAACAATTGAATTAGACATAAACAGCACAACAAATATTCTTATACTAATCATCTATGTTACTGTGCTTTTTCTGATAAAAAGACATTTAGTTTTAAAGTAGAGAGTGCTTCTCTAGAAGCACAAATGCAAAGGTTTTTATTATAGGTATAATTTAGAAATTATCTTTACTATGTATTAGTAACATGTAATAAGTTTAATCTTGCATATAATTGAAATTAAGAAAATCAGTCTTGTCTTCTCATAACAATCACAAATACCAAACAAATATCATTCTCAAATTAATAAATCAGCCTCCATTGTAGCAATTAAATAATCATAACACCTTCACTTATATGAAGTTAATGATTTTCAGAAGACATTTATTTACTTAGTAAAACCTAGGGTCGGTGTGCCAGGTTTCGAAGCATGAAGGGCAAAGTGGTGGCTTTGCAGTGCATCCTTTGCAGCGAAAGCTGGTCTGTTTAATGGTATTATTTTTAGTGCACACTCTACATTTTAGAAATGCTTTGTTGCGTTTCGAGTTTTCGCCTACTGGTATCAGTTCTGGCCAGTGACCAGATCCAGCTGATTCAACACTTTGTGCATTGGCATTGTCATTGTTTGGTTTCCTTTTGCGTCTGCTGGAGTGCGTCTTTACCGAAGTTGGCCTGATATTCAGTAAGCTTACATCATCATGCTCTTTTAGCCCCAAATATGAGCGTATTATCGTTTCTCTAAATTTCAGCAATGTAGAGGTTGGTTCACAATGTTTCTTATATAAATAAAAAGCATTAGATACAGCCAAATCAAGAAGGTGGAAAAAGACCTTTTTAGGCCATCGTAAAGTTCTTTTTGGTGTGGAATAGTACGCAAGCATTTGGTCTGCTCTGTCAATACCAGACATGTATTTATTGTATTCCTTTACTTTAATAGGTTTTATTTTCTCCTTGCCGTATCTATTTCGTGCTACTACCAGACGTGGATGATGTTTAGTAGTTATCATGTAAACTGGACGTTTGTTCTTCCATACGGAAGCGTATACTTTTCGTTTTCTTTGCCAATGGTGCTCGCCTTTTTTTAATGCTTTTTTAAACATATCTTTCGGGTTTCCTTTTCGGTCTTTCCGTAAAGTGCCAGTTGTATGAGTGTCAAACTCTAACAGCTTGTTGGATAAATTTACACTGTTGTAAAAGTTATCCATGTAGAGTTCATGACCTTTGTTCAAATATGGTCTCATCAGATTCATCACTAGACTTTCCAGTTTTGATTGATTTTCGTCTATTACGGTATCTTTTCCTTCATCCACACTATCCACACTATCCACACTAATATTATAAATGCGAAAGTAACTCTGTCTG
The DNA here is from genome assembly GCA_027580185.1 of Tuta absoluta. Classification (NCBI taxonomy): domain Eukaryota; kingdom Metazoa; phylum Arthropoda; class Insecta; order Lepidoptera; family Gelechiidae; genus Tuta; species Tuta absoluta. The sequence continues at coordinate 534,965 of JAQAHW010000084.1, read as the reverse complement.
TCTGTCTGTCTGTCTGTCTGTCTGCTACGCTTTCACGGCCAAACCGCTGAACCGATCTTCATTAAACTTGGCACAGAGATTGCTAGCATACCGAGAACGGACATAGGCTACTTTTTATCACCATTCGAGGGTCTGGAGTACAGATGTAGACCACCAGGTGTACCACCAGGAGCCCAGCTAAACTATTAGAGATACAGGAATGGTTCCAAAACAAAAGTTGTTCAGTATGATGAGCCGCTTCTTTTCACAAGGACATTGAGGATCTGGAGTACCTTATGTAGACCACCAGGTGAACCATCAGGAGCCCACCTAAACTATTAGAGATACAGGCATGGTTCTAAAACAAAAGTTGTTCAGTATGATGGGTCGCTTCTTTTCACAAGGACATTGAGGATCTGGAGTACCTTATGTAGACCACCAGGTGTACCACCAGGAGCCCAGCTAAACTATTAGAGATACAGGCATGGTTCCAAAACAAAAGTGGTTCATAATGATGGGCCGCTTCTTTTCACAAGGACATTGAGGATCTGGAGTACCTTATGTAGACCACTAGGTGTACCATCAGGAGCCCACCTAAACTATTAGAGATACAGAAATGGTTCCAAAACAAAAGTTGTTCAGTATGATGGGCCGCTTCTTTTCACAAGGACATTGAGGATCTGGAGTACCTTATGTAGACCACCAGCTGTACCATCAGGAGCCCAGCTAAACTATTAGAGATACAGGCATGGTTCTAAAGCAAAAGTTGTTCAGTATGATGGGCTGCTTCTTTTCACAAGGACATTGAGGATCTGGAGTACCTTATGAAGACCACCAGGTGTACCATCAGGACCCACCTAAACTATTAGAGATACAAAAATGGTTCCAAAACAATAGTTGTTCAGTATGATGGTCCGCTTCTTTTCACAAGGACATTGAGGATCTGGAGTACCTTATGTAGACCACCAGCTGTACCATCAGGAGCCCAGCTAAACTATTAGAGATACAGGCATGGTTCTAAAACAAAAGTTGTTCAGTATGATTGGCTGCTACTTTTTACAAGGACATTGAGGATCTGGAGTACCTTATGTAGACCACCAGGTGTACCATCAGGAGCCCACCTAAACTATAATTAGAGATACAGAAATGGTTCCAAAACAAAAGTTGTTTAGTATGATGGGAATAAGTTGAAAATGGATATTGGCAACTTTTTACCGAGGATTTTTTTGTTATCTACTGACTTCGTATTCAATGGTAATATTGGTTATAAATATTGATCTCTCAGGGCAGTACACCGGATAGCAAATTTTGAATTGTCCCTTTAACAACAGAAGCAAGCAAGTCATTCTTAAACAGTAGAGATAAGAACTGTTCTAATATCACTGTCATACTTACTATGAATATAAATATCTACTTTAGAACCTGTGCCTTAAAAAACTGTCTAACGCGGACGAAGTCGCGGGTAAAAGCTAGTAGATAATAAAGTTTAAAACTTACCCATCATGAGTTGTGAGGACTTAAAATTTTATGCCATATTTTTTCTTTTTAGACTTCATGTACGTTCGAAAAGACAATCGCCCTCAAAAAGCCAGCAAAGATTCGTCTAGTGACAATTGTTTATCAGGTTTATTCACTTCTTGAAAATTAGCAATGATTTTTGTTGCAAAAGCTCGAACTTTGTCCATACCTTTAGAATTTAATTGTTCTAAAATGCATAAGCACGTATTAGCTGTTCAAATCTTCTGCCTGACATCTTAAGTGGGAACAAAGGGTGATAATAAAGGGGGTCAGTCTGAGTGAAAAGCTTCCTCACGTGTGGTACTTCTACATGCCCTTGCAGTTAGCATAGACCTAGAAACTTTTTCATTTCAGTTGTATCTGTAGGTTTGAATGATTGGTGTCGAGATCCCCTAGTATGTGGTCTATTAGTATAAAGCGGCCCCATAGGCATTAGTACAGGTCACAACGTGGTTCAATAATTCCGGAGTAAATAAAAGCTCAAATATATCAACAGGTCCTGTTGTGTCACTAAATGTTACTGTAGGCCCACAGTTAGTTGTATCAAATCTAAAATCTTCTGTCGGTGCTGTAGTATCTTCCCAGTTATATTCAGTTATAGGTGTTAATGGTCTTGGTACTCTTGACTGAATAACTCTCACATCAAACTCAGCATCCTAGTTTGAATGAAGTAAAGATGCTAGGTTTACTTGCTGAATCGTATGGGAGGTATGTAATGGAGAACTAGTAGTCCCTTGTAGCATAGGGATAGGTTCACTTCGTGAAGTTGAAGGTCCAGGCTGGACTTCTGGCATGAAGGAACTAGACTCACTATGTGGTAAAGGAGCTGACGCATCCTGCAGTGGCGGTGAAGCTGCTCTGTGTTGATCTTGAGGAGGCGAGTCAATCTGGTTGTGTTTTGCTGGAGAATCTCGTGATGGTAAAGGCAATGATTGTATTTCTGGCGCGGATGAATCACATGGGCTTTGTGGTAATGGAGCTGACGCATCGTGAAGAGCTGCTGAAACTGTTACGTGTTGAACTTCAATCTGGTTGTCTTTTGCTGCATAATCTCGTGAAGTTAAGGGCAAAGTTAGTATTTCAGGCATCGATGAATCAGATGGACTTTGTGGTAATGGAGCTGACGCATTCTGAACAGGTTCTGAAACTATTCTGTGTTGATCTTTAATCTGGTTATCCTTTGCTGGGGAATCCCGTTGATTCAAACATCCAGGCTGGACTTGTGGTATGAAGGAAATAAACTCACTATGTGGTAAAGGAGCTGACACATTCTGAAGAGGTGCTGCAGCTGTTCTATGTTGATCTTGAGGAGGCGAGTCAATCTGGTGGTCTTTTGCTGGAGACTTTCGTGAAGTTAAAGGCAAAAGTTGTAATTCTGACGTCGATGAATCAGACTGACTATGTTGCGATGGAGATAAAGCTTGCTGATGAGGTGATAAAGCTGTTCTGGGTTGGTTTTGCACAAGTTAATAAGAAGCAGGAGTGGGCTGGGTTTCAATGGGCAAATTTGCGGATTTTTTTAATGGAGACGATGCTGTGGACTTTTGCTGTGGTGGCGAAAGTGAACTAGGGCGATTATCTTGTAAAGTAAATACATGCGAAACCAGTGGATCCACAGTCTCATGTTGTGCAGTTTGTGCTAGTGATGGAGGTGAAAAATAGAACACACTAGCTTGAGTTTGCCTTTTTCGACCACGTTGACGTGAACTGGCTTTTTCGCTGTCTTCACTTCCAGATTCAGTTTTATCACCTTCAGATGACTCCTCCTCGTCAGGTTGGTAATCATGGTCGGAACCATACTCGCCCTCATTGTCACTAAAAGGGTCATGTTCTGAAACATCTGTACCTGAGTCATCCGGTTCATCATCTTTCTCGTGTGCTGATAAATCAGATTCTTCAACGCTAGATTGCTCCGCCGAAGATCCATCGTCAGATGCTTCTTTAAATAATTTCAGAAGCTGCCCTTCTTCATTGACATTAGCCAGCTTTTGGCGCTTTTTTGGCGGCATCTGCAACCATAACCAGTAATATTTACGGTAACAAATCCTGATACACGTTTTAGTAATAAAATTTCTTTGAAATTCTACTGCGATAGAAACAAATACGATAAAATGACAAACACTAATAACTGAACATATTTTGATCAATATTCAAAGTTAGTAAATCAATCGTTTTGGTTCCAAGTTGGCACATCTTTTGATACCTTTATAAACCCGCTTTTTTTTTATTTTAGCAGTGCAATCTAGGCTATTTTGCAAATATAAAGTGAAAAAATATGTGTTTATCCATATTTCAGTCAAAATATTCACATAAGTAGTTCAAAAACAATACTTACAGTGGTCTGAATGAAGTAGCAAAATGGCGCCGGCGCGCGAAAATCACTTGATGTGTACGTGTCAACACTCCGGCGCACATGGCACGCGACTGAGCAAAATCTCATACTAACATGGCCGCTATGGCGTTCGTGTGCGAAAAAGGGGGGCGCGGGGGGCGGGGTGGTGCAGTTTTTTCGATGTATACAAAAGCTTATTTATGTGACAGTTAACGCCTCTAGATTGAGTAGATTATGACAGTAAACTTAATACTACATACTTTTAGTAAGAAAATCCGCCTTCTAAAGCATTTCTGCCCGTAACAAGCGGTCAAAGTTAGGATGCTATAGCAGTCGCGTCCAGATACGAGGGCAAAAACGACTAGCATAGCATTTCCGTCCGTGAACGTGTTAAGCGTCGTTGATGCACTTGTCCGTGTGACACGTGCTTGTGTGTGTGCTGCTACGGCGTAGAAGGATGTGTAGCTGCGCAGGAGTCGTAGCAGGCGAACACTTGTTGCACTTCCCCCCCTCGCTGCCAGATTGCTGCATCGGACATAAACTGTATAAATATTTGCACCAACTTGGTGCCTTATTACAATACAACCTACTTCTCGGCTTAATCTATTGATACCCGTATCGTTACATTTGGGGCAAAGCAAAACTATCTTACTGGTTTATACTCTTGTAGACTAGTATCAATTATATGATTTTATCTTAATAATAATTAAATTAAAAAACGAATAAAATACTGCTTTTACGGCCGGGAATTGAACTCGAGTCTGTGAACTAATATCTTCCTTATCCTTATCACCATGCCTCTGATTTTGTCACTAGAATGGTAAATTAAATGAACTACTAAAATATAAATTACACAAAACAATTAGTAAATTTAAATACTGGCTTGCGTCTTTCTCCTTTTGTACATCAGTCTTATGTGTCTTGATAAATGCTGGGGTTTAGTCTATCTCTTAAGAGCACCTGCTTATTTTCTATTCATCCAAATTCATTGATAAAACATTTGTATTTATTAATGGCTTACGTGCAAACTCGGTTATTGATCTTCTTCGTAACTATTTACGGTAGGCAATTAGATTAGGTACCGAACACGCTGTTCCATTCATCAGCTGACCCTCGTTACATTACAATATTGCAATCAATTATCGGGCCGGTAGGCATCCTGCCCACTGCAAATATTATGTTTGGTAAATATAAACATCTGTTTATTATTTTTTTTTTTTATCTGGCTTCCTCAAAAAGAGGGTTATGTTCCTATATAAACTGCTTGTTTCACAAACTATAAACAATTTTTTTTTCTAAATTGCTAGATCAGAAGGACAAAATATTTTAAAATTTACAGGATTGTTTTACTTAACACTAGATTCAATTTAACCACGGCAAACAATAGGCTTCTACGGTAAGTAGGTACCACATTTCTACTACAGGAACAAAACTTAACTATCAAACATTCTTTGGTCTTTCTCAGTTTTTTTTTTTTCAAGACTAGAATAAGATCTATGATTCCCTCTTCCGTGAAGGAATCATTACTAAACTGTTCATAAAAAAGAAACACAAAAGAAAAATATCACATATCTACAGATAATCGTAACATATGTCTGGTAATATTTATCTTAACCACTCTTCGAGTGTCTTTTTAATTAACTGGACTAACTTACAATGTATACGACGGTTACTCATAACCATCGTTACTTTAAATGATTAGTAATTATCAGACATATTTTACAGCATTTTTATAAACGGAAAATATACCGCACTCCTTGGTATGCCGGCGTCGGCGGCGGCAGCACCAAACTCGCACCTCTGGATGCGCGGCAATATAACTGGGGCGGCGGCATCTAGATCGCGCCTTTGGGCGCGCGGAACACCGGGAACGGGAACGTTGGCTACGGCGGCCAGAAGGCACAAATAACAACACAAGAGTCACAAAATTCAGGAGGTGGAGGCTTCCGAGCTGGCCCATACGACACTTTGCCTCGAACACCTCCCTTGAATAATTGGTCTCATATTGGTTTTTCAACTCGCCAACGGTACGGTCACCGGCTCCTGGAATTCATCCTCGACGGACCCGGTTTACACGAGTCTGAAAGATCTGGTATGGGCACCTTCATCTGGGCTTTTAGGCGTACCCGACATCGGAGGACTAAACGTCCATAACACAACGTATCAAACTCCCAGATTTTTTTTATTTTTATTTCGTACGCACAAAAAGTCAAATTTTCAATAACTGGTACTTCCAAGGTTTTTACTAAGTTCTAAGTAATCACGCGTTTTTAATATTTTTATCACCATATTTTCTAAAAATATATAGAAAATTACCATCATCCGCAACATAATAATTTAATCTTACATTATATTCTACCTAGTAGACCAGCTCAATATTTAATTCCACGGTTACGGTTAAATGCGTAACAACCCCTTTTTATTAAAATACTGTTGGCTATTACTTACGGCTCTATTTGTATCAGGGCACGCAAATTCGCTCACTTCCGCAACCATTACACTGTTTGACGGCGCCCCAACGCGACGGGGTCCGTGGTCGACGCACTAAGCACTACCGCCACGCGCCACGCGGGTAGATTCCTACTCCGGCGCGCCAACATTTCGATGCGTAACTGTTGCAATGACCATTGCGAAGTGTCATTTTTACTTAATGTTTCTTTAAATCTTAGGTGAGCTGTAAAACTTTCTTACTGGCTGCACCCTACTTATCGCATGAAATACAAAACATTTCTAAATCTCTTACGAACAATTATGCCTAACTGGCATTGGGCTTTCTTTAACCAGCAATGTACGTCAAACTTATGTCGTGCGCATTTGCTACATGTTGTGAGGTTTGGTAATTAAAGCTATATGCTACGGCTGGACGGAACATTATACATTGTCTAGTTTAAACTTAACTGATGTAAAATCTATGAACTAGTGATGCGCTCGGTAAACTTTATATTAGAATCGGGGATAATCTTACGGCGGGCTTTGAACATCAGGATGTTTGCGTTTGTTTATATATTTTGAAATGTCTCGGAACATCCCGGGCTAGTAATAATTTTTAGCTACTATTTGTAGTAATTTAGATGTTGTTAGGCTTGATTCATTGTATCGACTATGTATTACAGCGTTAGTCTCGCTGGGCGGAATACATTATTTCCACATTATTGCTTTGTCTGGTTTAGCTCGGTACGCCAGGTTGATTATTTTCTTACTTAACTTTCCGCCTATAATGCAATAATCTGGATACTTTTTGGGACTTTTTTGGACTTCAGCTAGCTTTTTTTCGTACCAACTTGGCTTCCGTATTATCAACTTTGCTGAACAAACGCTATGTTTCCGGTTTTCTACGGCCTTCTACGGCGGCATTTCCTCCTTTCTTTCTTTGACACGACTGCGGGCTGGTGTTCCTCACTTGCCTCGGACGGAATCCTATCCCTTTGGGCTACACTGGTCTGCGGCTCACTTCTGCCTGTCGGCAATGTGGGCTGACTAAGGGCCTGCACATTCGTGGCACGGTCTTCGGGCGGTGTCTCTGCACTGGTCGACATCGCGGACTGGTTAATCGCATTAATTGCTCTGACATTACTGTCTGGCGTACCCTCATCATCCGTTGAGACAGTCTGTTCTTCGGTTTCTTTGATGTACTGCCATATTTTCTGTACTCCAATTCTTCTCATTAGGTCCATGCCGATAATTACCAATCCGGTAATATATACATCTGGTGACAATACCGGCCACCCAAAATGTTCATTGTCGGAAATACACTGCGCGTCACTAGGACTTGTGTATTGTTCGCAAGGACAAACTAATTACCTAAATTTCTACACGGAACGGAACTCTGTAGGCACAAATCGTATACCTCCTGGTTTACTGATGAAAACGTGGAACCTGAGTCAAGTAATGCTGGATAATTCTTCCCACAGATCATTACTTCAATAAAAACTCTATTTTCTTTGTCGCTCATATTGCCCACTATGTAAGTTTTTTCATAACCTTTCTTTCCGTTCGGTGCTTTGCAGCAGTTCCTACTCAAGACACCAATTCTGCCACACACACACTACAGAATATCTTTTCCTCCCTGTACACTCTGTGTATCTGTGGTTTTCCCTACCACAAGAAAAACAATATGTCTTACTATTATAATTTCTTGAATACCTGGGCTATCTATTTCCTATAGAATGATTATTTTTCACCTCGGCTCTCCCGCCATAAAACGAGTTCTGCTGCCTGCTCGGACCAGCAATATTTCTGAAGCCGTGTCGGTTATTCCCGAACGTATATCTTGATTGATTACTATAAACTGGGTTTTCGAACATTCTCGGCCGGACGTTTCTATATTTTTGTTCGTTTATTTTCTCGAACTCGGTGCATAAATCTATTAACTCGTGAACGGAACTGAAGTCTTGGCGCTGTACGTAAAGTTTGTAGCTAGCGTTCATGTTTTCAATGTTTTCATATATTCGTTCAAGTTTTTCATTAGTATCAAATTTTCCATAGCAACGCATGATTGTCTGTAAATCGGTCAAATAATCTTTAAATTTCTCGCGGAACCTCTGCTTTCTTGCGATTATTTTTTCAAGTAAATTCGTCTCGTAGCCACTCGGATAAAAATATCTTTTAAAATCTTTAACAAATTTATCTCACGTCGACCAGTCGTCGCGGTTGTTTCTGTGCCACAAAAATGGGCCTTTCCCTTGAGAAATTTGGTTAAAACCGGCAACAATTTCTCCTTTGGGACTTCACACAAACTAACATACTCGTCCAAGCGTTCTAAAAACTCTACCGGGTCATTTGTTGTATCAAAACTGACGTCCCAGTTCCTTAAGATACTATAAATGTTCTCCTGTCCTGGCGCATTTTCTTGCCTAGACGTCATGTTTTCTTTTCGCTCGGGTTTGGCTATCACTTTAACTTCTTCGTAAAACGAACCTTCTAAGTTCTCTTTACCGTCCTGCGACGCCTCGTCGTCTGACTTTGCTTCGGACTCGACGCTGTTAACTGACGTTAACAATTCTTTGGCGGCAGTGTTTGGGTCTACCGGATCTAGTTCGGATAACAAATGATTTATAAGCTCGGTTTTAAGCTGTTTTACGGTATACTGTTTGTTTGCCACGTGATTAACCGTTGGCAACTCTCTACTTTCCGCCAACTCTATCAAATCTTTCTTTTTCAATTTCGGCTTTGGCGCGGGTCTCGACATACGTTTTTCTACCCTAGATGCAACACACGATTCGTCCGCGTGCCACCCCACTCAACAGAGCTTTAAAAATGTACCGCTATCGTTACTGAAGTAACGAAACAAGTATTATTTTGAACGTTGGGCGCCAAAACGTAATGATGTGGCTAGCCGTCGAAAGCAGTCTCTGTCATTGACATTTAAATGAGTTGAAATTCTAATCTCTGAGATTTAGGGTCCTAGCTCTATGAAGGTGGGTGGCGGGAAATGAAATACAGCGGTTTCACAACACAATAAACAATAATAGGTTTTATTTATTAAAATATGGCACGTAATATACGGTTCGTAACCTAGACGCACTTATCTATCTAAATAGCGGGCGGGGAAGCGCAAAGCGGAATGCGAGCACACAATACAGAGCATATGATTATAGAAATAAAATAGGCTATCGCGGTGTTCTTGCTTAGCGGTTTGACAGGCTCACGTAGCAAAAAGATTATCACACAAAGGTTAGCTCAAACATTTATTGTCGGCTATTCCGTCGCTACGGACTCTCTTTACGCACACGGCGTCCTTTGGGGTAAAATACCAGCCGAGTTGCAACGTGGCATAACGGGATAAATCCCGGATTACGGGTTGCGTGAACCACAGGCGGACCTGGTTGCCACAGCGCACGTCTAGTACAGCTGCAATAAAGGGGATAAATTCTGGGCAACTGGTGGACCTGTTCACACAGTGCACATACAGTGCAGCTACAGGCGAAGGGATAAATCCAGGGCAATAGTTCGGTGAACGACAGGCGGACTTGGTTGCCACAGCGCACATACAGTGCAGCTGTAATCGGTGGGATAAATCCTGGGCAACAGGTGGACCTGGTCACACAGCGCACGTACAGTGCAGCTGTAAGGCGAGAGTCACCGGGGCATTTAAAATAAAGATCACGGATTTAATCTGGGGCCTCACCGGGAGTTCGTGGCTCGCTTAGCTTAGCGGCGGCTATGAGCGATTTGGTATAAGCAAGAAAACACGCAAATCACCACTAACCTGGACCTTTGCTGCAGGCTGGAACCACTGCAAACTTACGGGCCGAAGGTCTTAAAGTTACGGTACGGGAAAACACAAAATTGTATATATTCGGGAGCTACTGCGGGAGCTGGTAAACTGGCGGGCTGGCAAAAACTGAACCAGCGAACTGGCGAAGACTGAACTGGCGGTGCTCACGGCGTGCGCGAGCTTATAAAGCGTCGTCAATGCTCTTGTCCGTGTGACGCGTGCTTGTGTGTGCGCTGCTACGGCGTAGAAGGATGTGTAGCTGCGCAGGAGTCGTAGCAGACAAACACTTGTTGCAAAATAATTTAACTGATTCTGCAGTGGTTCTATATTTAAAACGGCAAGCGTGTATTTTACGGACACGCTCTCAAATTGTAGTCAAACCTCCGTTAGCCCTGTACCAGTTACTACTAGCCGCTGGCTACGTCTTTTCTTATTATTTATTGCTATTTGTCAAGGTGATTGGGCATTGTAAGTGTTTTCATCTACATTTTTATTATCTACGTCAACTATACCATCTTAAAGTTTTAGGCTCACTCGAATGTGTATGTGCATCGGCCTCGTCGTTCTTAATTTGAGCGCGCTTCTGTTTGCGCAGTGGCGCTGCCGGTCGAGTGATATTTTTAACCGTGGTGCCAGTCAGCTGACTCGGTGCGGCCGGTAGACCGCTTCTTCTACCATCCGTTCCTGCGACGGAAACTGGTTGCGGGCACACTGTTATTGGTTTTGATTTAGTAGTTCGCTGTTGTAAAGTATTTTTGTTTGATAGGGCGCAATATGCGTGCTCATTGGTTTGTTATCCTCTGCGCTGTAGATTGCACTGTTGGCGCGGCATATCTTGCACTCGGATTTATCACCTTCTAATTTCACAATTTTTTCTTCTAGTTTCCTTAATTTGCACAAAACCGCAGAAACTTTTAATTACTTTTTCTAACAATTCTAAAGTCGATATGGACATTTTTGCGATAGATTTGAATAAAATATTGCAGCGCAATGCTACGCGTGTTAGGCAATAGGCTGTAACGTTGTACGTTATTTAGAATCAATATACTACTAAGTCTACATAAATTACTAATATCGATAACAATGAAAGATCTTTACGACTCGAATCGGTAATCGTTCACCGGCCACTAGCACATCACTAGTTAAAAACTAGTTTAACGGCTTCGGCGTCCTTTCTTGACCCCGACGCGTTGACCATTCACTTAAACCGCTCGTCGCGAATCAAGGGAAAGGCCCGGAAGTACTTTAAAAATATAATTTATTAAGTGAACCCGACAGAGTTACGGCTTATAATATTCAACAAATAATCTTAATCACTAGTTTATATACTAATAAAAACCTACTATTAATGCTGAGGTGTTAAGAGATGCAATGTCTAGTCAGCTGATGACCGGTTGCTTACGAATGAGATATTGGTGGGTGCATCGAACTTAACTCCTCCCTCCCCAAGAGCGAAATTATCCGAAGGAGATGAAGTCGGCTTCGGAGAATTTCGTTTTACAAAATAGCTTAAAAAGAAATATCTTTATGAGAGAAAAATAATTACTGAAATTATTATAGCAATATATAAAAATAGAGTCCATAAACTAATGTTGTTATTGATAGTAAATGAATTGTCTTTCCACTTATTGTCACTAACACTGTATTTTACGCAGTTCAAGATTTCTCTGAAGTTACTAAAGTCTATTCCACGGAGATCCAACTGCTTGGCATCCTTGTATACCTCTCGCGTGAAATCTGGCATCTGGATTGGTGGTAGAAACGTCTCCATTGATGATCCATTGGTTGCTGCTCCGATAGTAATGTTCCCTATAATAGTTTCACAGTTTGGTCCCGGTGATAATATGTATGTACCACGTAACATCTGCTTCCTTGTTTCATCGCTGCAATTTTCCGTAACAGTGATGTCATCTCTGGAGTAAAGTAGCCAATAGTCATCTGTAAGCTTTAATATCAAAACCTTCTCCATTACTACTGGGTTCTGGTGACATAAAGATAGATTATTCTTTAGTAACATAAGTTGCTCAATACAGGATTCGGTGTGGTAATGTACAATGGAATCTTCTGTACACAGGAACTTCTTGTTATCAATCGCCTGGCAGGAACTTGTTACGGCCCTGTACTTCAATCGATTCACCAGAAGGAAAGGATGTTTTGGGACTATGATATAGGTTTTATTTTGGATAGGATTATATATAGGTATAGGAACAATTTTATAATATAAGTACGTATATTCTTCTATTAAAGGTATTTCTAATATAAAAACTAAAGTAGTGTTATTCATATAAGATTTTAAAATTATATTTCTTTCTAATTTTACTAAGTTATTTAATGTTACAGGGTAAATTAATCTAGCATGTTTTTCTATTGTTTTTAAAATATTCAAAAGTTCTGTTGAGTTAATGACTGACTGATGTAAAGTATATATTTTGCTGAAAGCCATTGCTGTCTCAATTTCTTGAACTACGCTAAAAATAGTTCGAAAGTTATTTAAAATCTGATTTAAATTATTCATTATTGATATCAACTGTGAAGTATTATACTCCTGTTTAGAAAGCGTGTCAATTTGCGTAGTTTTGTGTCGTAAATGCAACACATTAAAATTAATATCATCTGAAATATTTACTAGTTTATCAAATGCTTTTTGCATTAACGAGATTCTTCGTTCAACCAAATGTTCCTTTGAACCTAAACTACTTATTTCTTTATCATACTTAATTGCGTCTTCATTATCTAAATTCCCTGAAATTACTTTTATTAATGAGCCCAATGGGTTTAGAAGCCCTCTTTTAACTCTTACAGTTGGCAAAATTTGATGCAACCTGTCTTTAGTTAATTCTAAAAATGACTCGATTTGTACTTCTAATCCCAAAAGTTCACGACGTGCTTCCGAATTTTTACTTATAATATCTTTTAACCTAAAGTACTCAACTATATTATTACTCAAATGTGTACTTAAATTATTTAAATCTAATGTTTTATACACTCTTCACTCATTACTCTTCACCACTGCTGAACCCATCCTCATTGGAGCTATGCCTGGACTCCGCTCGAGATTCTGAACGTTCAGACTGAGCCCCTGACCTGCTTGGGCCAGCAACAGCATCCACCACGTCCAACACCTGTGGAGGTCGTTTTACATTTCTGAGTGCTACACGAGTATTTCGTTTTTTTAGCTCTACGGGCACTATATTCCTACTTGGTTTATCTATAACTTTCGCTTTCTCATACCTAGGCGACCTTTGACGACCGATGTGGCGCAGTGGTAGTGCGACTGCTTGCGACGCAAAGGTTCCGGGTTCGATTCTCGGTGGGACACTCACAAAAGTTGATATTTATCTCTTTGTGAATTTGTTCCCGGTCTGGTTAGGACATTGCAGGGTGAACCAACTGATTGTCCGAAAATAAATGGTTCCGTGCTTCGGAGGGCACGCTAAGCCGTCGGTCCCGGTTGCTGTCTATGATTACTTAGACGGCGGTCGAAACACAACCATGTCAGAGGCCTACTAGTGGTAGTAGGCGGTTGAAAAACTCTGACACCAGGGTTCATCGGGTCGTTGGACGACTCGGTGTCCCACACGAAAAGAGAGAGATACCTAGGCACTTCCTTAGCCTTCCTGGTCCTAGTCGTTTTCATAAATACTTCATCATTCGGCTTTAGTTCTGGTGGAATTTCACCTCCCTTTTTCTCTCTAACCTTAACCTTATCTTCTTTCAACTTATCTGACACATACTCGTACAGGACTTTAAGACGTTTCCTATGGTCTTGAACTAGTTTTTGTAATAAATTACGTTCCCTGTCTGTATCAAAAACATTTCCTAACTCTGTTTGTCCAAAAGCAATCTCAAATGGGGTGAAGTCGGTTGCAGAATGTATAGTGTTATTGTATCCCATAATGACATAAGTCATAACAGATGCTGCATCCTGATCGGTCTTGGGATACCTAGCCAACCTATACATTTCTATTATGGTACTATGGAATCTCTCTACAACAGCCATTGAACTAGGATTATTAGGTGTACCGATATGAACTTCTACCTTATGCATTGCCAAAAGTTCCTTTAATAACTGGTTGTTAAATTCCGCCCCTGAGTCACAATTAATTTTCTTTGGAAGACCGTACATGCTGAAATATTTAATAAGGGCTCGTACGACTTCTGGTGTGCTTCTATTAGGAATGTCAATAGCTTGTCCTAGTTTACTGAAAGCATCTACTAACGTGACATAGTATTTACCCTCAATAAAAAGTAAATCCATGAAAACTTCCTGAAAAGGGGAATTTTGAGTTTGAGTCAACTGAATCTGAGGTTTGATGGGTTTGCGATCATATTTCATTTTCCTACATTTTTCACAACTATTTATAATGGCTGAAATGGTTTCTTTCATATTGGGCCACCAATAGTGTCTTTTTAGCTTCGTCATGGTTTCCCTAATCCCTCTGTGACAAGTCTTCCCTTCATGATATTTCAATATAACATTCCTTTGGTCTTCTTCTGAATCTGTTAAATTAACTACTCGTTCTGTACATTCCATTAAATTAACACTGCCCTTTTTATATAATTGAGTAACAACCATTGAAAAAATTTTGCGAAAAGAAGGGTCCTCAAAATAGATAAAATACTTGTGTTTAAAATCTACATATTTCTTTAAAAGATCCTTTACGAGTTGTTCATTATTATTTAAAGGCATGTGTACTTCCAGAATTCTTTGTTTGTTATTAGACAAATCTTTAACAGTAGAATGAGGTCTAGACCATGTGTATACCAATATTTGTTTTGGTTTGGTATCAATGGCCTCATTTAGAATAGGAATACCTTCATGTTCCCTATTAGAGATTGAATGGGCGGTAGCACCATCGTCTGAATCTGAAAGATCAACAACTTCCATTTCTTGACCAGAAGACCTAATGTCATTTTCTAGCTCTCTAACAACTTCCCTCACTCGATCATCGTTATCATCTATGTTCACTATCATCGACTCTATATCATCATTAAATGCATTCACTCGAATTCGTGATAATGCGTCAGCGTTAGTATTTTGTGTACCTTTCTTATAACGTGTCTCGTAATCGAATTCCTGTAAACGTAATCTCCATCGGCTTAATTTGGTATTGGGCTCCTTAAGAGAATCTAACCAGGCCAAAGGTTGATGGTCTGTAAATATAGTGAACTTATTGCCATAAAGGTAAGGTCTGAAGTATTTTACAGCCCATACCACAGCTAAAAGCTCTTTCTCTATAGTGCTATATCTGGCTTCAGTATCTGACATAGTGCGACTGGCATATGCCACAGGTCTATCTGAACCTATCGGACCTTGTGACAAAACGGCTCCCAGGGCAAAATTGGATGCGTCTGTGGTCAGCACAAAAGGCTTCGTGAAGTCTGGATACTGAAGTATAGGAGCATTAGTTAATAGTTTCTTTAAAGTTTCAAAACTGTTTCTATATTCGTCATTAACTACAATTTTCTGTCCTTTTTTTAAACATTTTGTAAGCGGTCTAGCTATTTTGGCAAAGTCCTTGATAAATTTCCTGTAATACCCAGCCAATCCTAGAAAACTTTTTATTTCTGTTACGGTTTTGGGAACTGGATATTTTAATATGGCATCAATTTTATCAGTGTTAGGCTTCAAACCTTCACTAGTTATGGTGTGGCCAAGGTACAATACTTCTTTACGTAAGAAATGAGATTTGTCAAGTTGTACCTTAAGATTGGTCTCACGAAATCTGTCAAAGACTGCTCTCAATTTCTGAACATGCTCCTGAAGACTTTTTGAAAATATAATGACATCATCTAGATAGACAAGACAATGTAGTCCTTGGAGTCCTCTTAGTACATTATCCATTGTCCTTTGGAATGTGGCAGGAGCCGTTTTTAAACCAAAAGGCATCCTGTTAAATTCATAGTGGCCAAAAGGTGTACTAAATGCAGTTTTAGCTCTATCAAATTTATCTACTTCGATTTGATGGTATCCGCTTGCCAGATCTAAAGTTGTAAAATACATGCTATTCCCTAGCATATCAAAAAGATCATTTATATTTGGCAAAGGATACTTGTCATCAGTAGTAATATCATTTAGACGCCTATAATCCACTACCATTCGCCACTTTTGTTTGCCAGAAGCATCCATCTTCTTTGGCACCAAATGAACCGGAGCACTCCAGGGAGAGTGGGACTCTCTAATGACGTCATCTTTTAAAATTTTGTCTACCTGCTTCTTAATTTCCTCAGTTTGAGAAGGAGGCAACCTATAGGCTCTAACATGTACTGGGTCTTCGTGTTTCGTGCGAATTTGGTGTTTTACCTGGTTTGTAAAGGATAATGGGATATCCTCGCAATAAAACACGTCCTTATATTCCCTACAAATGCTTTCTATAGCCTTCCTTTCTTCTAAGTTCATGTGGTCAAATCTCAATTTGTTTAAATTATCTGTAAGTAATTTATCCACATTTTGACTTTCCGTAAAATTTACTCGGCTTTCTACATCCTGTACGTAAGGTTCTACTCTAAAAGGTGCAGTAATTGTCAATGTCTGCCCCTCCTCCGTTAAATTTTGTATAACGGTACTAGCATAACCGTTGCTACAAGTAACCAATGCTGAAGGCATTCTAACCCCTTTTCTGAATTCTACAAAATTCAAAATTCCCTCTCCACACAACAAGTTGACGGGGAGCTTGACCCGCAACTCACTACGAGGAGGCAAATCATACGTCTCTCTCATAGTAACTGGATTAGATACCTTAGGAGGATTATAAATCATCGGTATCTGTGTGGTTTTTGTGTAAAAAGTGTCGGTATCAAAACAAACTTTACCTCTCAATAGTTTCATTAAATCGCAACCTATCAATCCGTCGTACCTATCATCTACATTGTACACATAAAATTTATATTTTGTTTTTGACTTGAATATAGCCGGTAATGTGATAGTGATGACTTCATTATGCCTACTAGAAGCGTGAGTACTAACGACTTCAAAGGGTTCATAATGTTTAAACTGTTTGAAAAAATAATCAGCAACTCTAGGGCTTACAAAACTTCTCGAACTTCCCGTATCTAACATGAATATTGATTGCAACTCTGGTATTTTTATATGAGGCAAATTTAAACGACAACATGTGCAGTTCAAAGTTATTTTCTCCACCCTCCGGGATTCGAGGCTGTTATTGAAAAATTTGCCACCTGTTCATCACCTGAACATTGGCTATTGTGACCGACTCCGTCTGAGTACGACCCTGATGAGGAACCACCTGAGTACGGTCCTGGCATTACTTCGTTATCAAAGGTATTATCATCGGTGTAATTGACTCGCCTCGAACTAGCAGTACGCATTGTTACGTCAGTACTAGTACCGGACATATGACGCGGTTCACTGTCCGTTCTTTGCTGACCATGCGGAATGTTCGCCCTACTTGTTTGTTGCCACTGATTATTGTTTCGCAAGTTAAATGAATTATTTTGTCTAGGGAGATTCCTCAACTGGAAAGAATTATTACGAGAGCCTAGGTTACGGTTATCATTATTAAAGTCAAAATTACGTGGACTGAAATTATTATTTTCTGAAAAAGAATTGTTAGATGTAACAGGTAATGGATACCTTTGCGAATTGTTTTGCCTTGGAAGATTTGTAGAGTTATTTGAACTATTTGGTCTTTGATTCCTTGCATTACTACCGTTCTTAAAACTATTTTTAAAATCGTACACCGTTTGAAAGTTTTGCTCCTCCAAAACTATTTTCAATGCATCTTCCAGGGTTCCCACATTTCGCAAACGCACCAATCGAACTAAATAAGCTGGCAAATTGTATAGAAACACATTGAACGAAGAATTGTCATAAATGGTTCGCTTTGCTTGACGTAAATTAGCATCGTTAATAGTCTCACTCAACTTCGAAAATAATACGCTTCTTAAATGTTGAATTCTATGACAAAAATCTGAATAGCTTTCTCCCCTGTTAATTTTGATTGATTCTAACTCCAAAGCCAGACATTCTTCACTTCTTGGGTCACCGAAATGTTGAGACAATAATGTTTTCAAGTCCTCCCAAGTATCAATTTGCTCTCTCTCCCCGACTAATTTTGCAGTTTCCCCTGCTAATCTACTAGTTATCACATGAAACAAATAGTGATTCTGATTTTCATCCCCTCTAAAACTTTGCAAAATATATTCACATTTTTTTTGTAAATAATGGCAATTGTCTAGAATCCCCTTCGAAAACTGGAATAATCTTCACTAGTTCGTTAGGTACTCTGTTAATACCTTCCATTGTAATAATTTTCTATTAAACGAGCGATGAATTCTAAACTGTCAATGTACTCGAAAGAGGAAAAATAAATTTAAAAAAACTACCTATTTTCAACACACAAAGTATTAAACACAGAAATTGATGCGTAATAATACAAAATAAAATGTTATAACGTAGAGATTGATACGAAATAAAAATAATACGTTTAGATGAAAGAAATACGTATTTTATGGGAAAGTAATAAACACAGAAGTTTATGTGTAATATTACATACGATAATTATTTCATAGAAATTGATATGAAATAACACAAATATGTATATAAAATACGTTTATCCGACAAGAGGGTTATAAAGGAAAACTGAAAGGATGGTGAAAAGATTTACTCACAGTCCCGCAGCTACTCCCATGTCCTCTCAAAGTGGAATATTGGCCTCTGTCAGTTACTTCCTTCGGGTCTCCTTTTCTTGATAAATTTGTTTGTTTTGCGTAGGTTCTTCTTCTCTATTTAAACGTTGAAACGTACGTTGAAGCGTCTCGCAGAACAGGAACAAAAGTTTGATTGTTTCCCAATATACTACGACGACGGCCCGATAGAGAACCAACAGGCTGCGCCAATCAAGGGAAAGGCCCGGAAGTACTTTAAAAATATAATTTATTAAGTGAACCCGACAGAGTTACGGCTTATAATATTCAACAAATAATCTTAATCACTAGTTTATATACTAATAAAAACCTACTATTAATGCTGAGGTGTTAAGAGATGCAATGTCTAGTCAGCTGATGACCGGTTGCTTACGAATGAGATATTGGTGGGTGCATCGAACTTAACTAGCGCACGTTCTACTTCTACAAATCTTTCCCGCTAACTACATACGCGGTGGAAGAATAAAAGTCATTCTGGCTTCCTATATTATTATTCTACATTTGTGAGTGTTTTGGATCCCATAACAGGGGTGAGTTTTCATCGTTATTGTATAGGATGTACCTTGTACCTAACCTTCTTGTAAGCAAATCTCTAAGATTTCTGTGCCGCTCGTTTAGTGTTTTAAAAAGTAAAAGCAGTTAATACCTATACCTAGACTATCCTTATAATATCCTACGGCACAGAGATCTTGGAATGAAGAACGGCCTCTAAAGTCTTTGTTCTTCTGGGAATTCCAGATCCAAGTTACGGCTTAGGACAAGCCTACTCTTGTACTTAAGCGCTTGGTACCTACCAGCAAGTCTGCATTACCCGGCGACAACCTACGCGTCGCCGCTGCATTCTCGGTCGACAAGCTACGCGTCACGTCTGGTCACAGTCCCACCGTGACCGTTTGTACTGCGGCTACCCTCTACTATGGCACTTTTGGTGCAAACTGCGTGTGTGCCGGATTATTAAGGCCAGTCTATTTATTCTATTACTAAGTGGTGCTTAGCTCGAACTGTAATAGGAAGGAACGAAAATATAGGCTTTTAATTTAATTGAAATTGTTTAAATTAACGAACCCAATCTACCTACCTCTATTCTGTGACGCCTACACTGTGGTTTTTTGCGTTCCGACCTATTACTTTTCTTGTTAGGTATACCTACTAACTTTTATTTTTTTAGCACTGCACGGCGGCCATACCTTGTAAGCGGAAAGGTGACCTTCGGCTGCTTTCTTCTTATTCTATTTTTCTCTTTCTATCACCTTTTCGTTTTTGTTTTTTTAATTTGTAAAGATTTGCAATTTTTTTTTCTTCTTCTCACTTGTAATTTTATTTTCTTATATTTATCTACCTTCCATTTATTTTTCTACTATTGTAAAACGGTGGTAGGGTTCTGTGCAAAACCCGCCTGGGGTAATACCACCACCACGCCTATTTCTACTGCCTAGTCTTCTGTTTCGGTTGAAGGGCGTGGGTACCAGTAAACTACTAGCACAAGAGATAATCTATCTGAAGTCTCACAGTGGGCAAGGCTATTTTGGTTCAGTACCTAACTACCTACTTACCGTGTCCAACTTGCCACTGGTTTTCTTTTCTTTTGTTTCTATGTAATTTCTTGCGAAAGGCATTTATTTTGATATATTTTTTATTTCACTTATTATACAACTACTACATTAACTACAATCAATATAATATTTTTACTTTTGCTACTGTTTGCTTGACAAAATAATTCTTTTCGCAACTTTTATTCATCTAGTACTACTGTAACTTAATTTTCAACTGCCATCTTATTCTAAATTTTAATTTGCATCTACCGCTTATTTAATTTTCGTGTTTACCCACTTTTGGGATAAGTTTATTTTGCACCAACTGATTTTGTATGTTATAATTGTTTCTACTGCATTATTAACTACTGTATTTTGCTTATTTGCTACTCTAACGATGAACACTCGACCGGTTATCAAATATTTTCTTTTGAACAAGGATGAACTAACGTACGAAATTCTAATTCGTGGCATTGAACCTGCGTCCAATGTCATTGAGCTAAAAAGACAAATAGCTAAAATTGTACCAACGCTTCCTAGCCAGGACATCGCAGAGTCTGGTCTCGATGTTACTACTGATTTGAGTGAGGTATCTAATTCTGTAAAAGAGTTGGCAGGACGCATAAAATCTCTAGAGGAGAAATTTGAACAGAGCCCTTTCGAGCGAGCACGTGCACTCAGCGCGCATATCTACTATCGGCTTAATCGCATTACTGCTACTGACGCTTCTAGCACTTCTTCGTACAATTCAGCTTCTACAACTTTTAAAACGCTTTTAGCAAAAATGACCGCTTTAAAAAAGGAACTAGAACCTCCTCAACCTCAAAAATCAACTGCCGGCAACCTACCTACAATTGTCGTCAATTGTGATCATGGAGGGGATAGCAGAATTCCTCACTTCAACGGTGAAGGTTGTGTTCGAGTTTTTCTACAAAATCTAAAAGAGTATTGTATTGCTAAAAACATTTCTAATGATAAACTGTTATCAATCGCTCCGCAGCTATTCTTAGGGAACGCTAAGCATTGGTTCCGTAGTATTAAGGACTCTATAAATACGTGGACAGAACTTGAAAAACAATTAATTGCTGATTTTTCGCTGTTCAATCATGACTACAGGCTATTGAAGGAAATAAACAGTCGTACTCAAGGCGAATCAGAAAATATTGTAATATATTTGGCTATAATGTCTCAGATGTTCGCTAGATTAATAGACCCGATCTCGGAGAAGGAGCAACTTCAAATTTTGCTTCATAACATAAGACCCTGCTACGCTAATGTCTTATCTTCAAACCCCTCTAGCACAGAATCTATTTCTGAACTACGTTCTGTTTGCCAGAACTATGAAAAGATCAAATGCATGACTTCTCAGTTTCATGAGCCACCTAAAGTCTCAGAAAACACAATTGCACCTGACTTAGCTTTCAATTGTCCACTTGAAGTCAAAAATAAATGTGTCAAAAAGAATTATAATCCTAACTACAACAAATACAATTCTAGCTACAAGAACAACAATTCCAACTTCAACAGATATAATGCTAACAGTAATGGTTCTAGCGAGCAAAGTCAACCATTCAAAAATAATAAACCGTTTTGCATCTATTCAATCTAGCAATAGACCTAAATTCTGCCCTCGCTGCCGTTCTTCTAGCCACTCCCTATACGAGTGCAGACAAGATCGCTACCCGATCTGGTTCAAATGCGGCAAGAAAAATGTAATATATTCGAATTGTCCTGTCTGTAAAGCTAACAATTCAAAAAATTAGTTATGTATGATTGTCGCAATGAACTACCTAAATTTGAGAAAGACGATTGGAATGACTGGTTGAATACAGTGAAAATTTTCTTTTCTGGTTATTTTATTGCTTCAATCATCAATAATAAACCTACTAACGATGAGCGAGCTTATGCTACTGTTAAGGTTCGCGATGAGGAATGTTATGGTTTGCTCGACTCCGGTTCAGCTGTATCCGTGTTAGGTAGCAACTTCCATCAACATTTTCTTGATAATGGATGTACACTACAAGAATGTGATCAGCTACAAACTTTTACTGCTGCTGGCGGTCAAAATCTATCTGCTATTGGCTACATCCAACTACCAATCTCCTTTGTGAAACAATTGCATATACTAAAGTTTTATGTAATACCTGAAATTCAATCTACAATGATCCTAGGCATTGATTTCTGGGATTTTGGTCTTTTCCCTAAATTTGTGAAATCTATTTCGTTTTCTACAACTACTAAAAATCAAATATCAGCTGTATCTGAAATACCTAAAATGGTTCATTCCTATGACGAACTAACTACTCATCAGCGCACTGCTGCTGATAGCATCATTCAGCGATTTGAGGACATCTCGACACAAAAACACGGTATTGGTCGTACTACCTTGGTATCTCATCGCATTGATACTGGCGATTCGCCACCTATTAGACAAAGATACTACCGAATGTCTCCTGAGAAAATTCGTGTATTATGTTCTGAGCTCGACGAGATGTTACAACTGGGTGTGGTTGAAGAGTGTGAGAGTCCCTAGTCTTCTCCGGTTCTACTAATTTGGAAAAAGGATGGATCCATGCGTTTTTGTCTAGACAGTCGCAAGCTGAACTCTCTAACTAAGAAGGATGCCTACAAATTGCCCTATATTTCTTCAATCTTAGATAATTTGAAGAATGCTAAATATCTAACTAGTATTGACCTAATATTTTCTTGAGTTTGCACAACTATTACTCATCACAATAAAACAATTTTAAACGGATTTAAGTTGTGTTTATTTTGGATTTTACAATTCCTACGTTTCGAGCTCTTTACAGAGCCCGTGGTCACGGATGACTAAGGTGTTAGACGTCATTATTTAGAATTGAAATTATTTTTGTTCTACCGCCATCTATTTCTTAATTGCCTTTTAGATATTCTTATAATTAAAAACACAAATGGTACAATCAGTCATTCCGTTAATAGAAAGCCAACCCACACAGATAGGTACCTAAATGGTAACTCCCACCATCATCCGAGCCAATTAGCTGGCGTTAGTACCTCTTTGTTTCAGAGAGCACGCGGTATCTGTGACCCCCAACACCTAGACGATGAGCAAAAGCATGTGAGACGAGTACTCCATGAAAATAACCTGAAGCCACCCCGTCAACGTCACAGAAACCGTGCCAAACCATCCACAGTCGAACGACAACCAGCGTACTTACCATACTTGAAGGGAGTAACTGATAAGATCGGTAGAATTCTGAAGCGAGCTTCAATCAAAACCATTTTCAAGCCGCCGAGGAAGATCAGCCAGTACATCAGATCAGTCAAATGCAACATCCCTCTCCAAGACCCTGGTGTTTATAAACTTGACTGTGACTGTGGACTCTCATACATAGGAGAAACAAAGAGAAATGTATCTACACGTCTAAAAGAACATATTGCTGATGTAAAAAACCGTCGTGACAGACAGTCTGCAGTGTGTGAACATATGAAAATGAAAATGAAAATGAAATAACTTTATTCAATGTAGGATAGCATTATCACTTATTGACGTCATAATCGGTCATTGTAAAAAAAAGAAATTTGCATAACGCAATCTTCTTCTTTTTATAACAATTTTGTAATGTCCTAATAGAAAACCGGCTCGGGCGGGATAAAAAAAATAAAAATAAAAATAAAGGCACTGCCTCGGGGCTGGCCAGGTTAATCACACAGCTTATCATGGATAACCCCACCCATTATGTCAGATTTGATAAGGCTGCAATCCTAGCGAGAGAGAAGAGATTCATTCCTAGGAAAGTACGGGAAGCCATAGAAATTCAAAAACATCCGAATTTCAACAGAGATACTGGATGGGGAATCTCATCAACTTGGACTCCGCTGATTACACAGCAGAAGAACCAGATCCAACATACTGTAAGACCTACTACACAAGATACGGTTTCAGCATTTTGTGTGGAACCAGGACGTTACGCTAGGCAATTAAGAAATAGATGGCGGTAGAACAAAAATAATTTCAATTCCAAATAATGACGTCTAACACCTTAGTCATCCGTAACCACGGGCTCTGTAAAGAGCCCGAAACGTAGGAATTGTAAAATCCAAAATAAACACAACTTAAATCCGTTTAAAATTGTTTTATTGTGATTAGTATTGACCTTTCTAAAGCATTTTGGCAGATTCCGATTGCAGTAGAAGATTGTGATAAGACGGCTTTCTATATTCCTACTCGTGGTACTTACAGATTTGTAACCATGCCTTTTGGTCTCACCAATGCTCCAGCCACTCAGCAACGACTTGTTGACAGTCTCTTCTATGGACCTGAATTTGAGAATTCCGACCGTTTAATGTCAAAATTGAATGCAGAAAGACGGACACCCCAGCGCGCAAGACGCCCAGTTGGGTTATTTAGATTCAGAAACCATTTTAGAGCAGAATGGTCTGTATAGACCGTGAACTTATGTCCGTTATCTAAGTAGCAACGCCAGTGTTCCAAAGCAACCAGAACTGCTAGAACTTTGCGTTCGGTAATGCTGTAGTTCTTTTCTTGAGCAGATAATGCTTTGCTCATATAGGCAATAGGATGCTCAACACCGTCAATAGTCTGGGTCAGCATAGCACCGACACCGTAGTCACTGGCATCAGTATGGACTTGGAAGGCCTTATCAAAGTCCGGGCAAGCAAGAATCGGTGCAGATATCAAGCATTCTTTTAGTTTAGTAAAGGACTCTTCCGCCTCTTTCGTCCAAACAAATCCGCCAGACTTCTTAGTAGTCGAAGTCAGTTTATTTAGCGGACCAGCAATAGAGCTAAAATTAGGTACAAAACGACGATACCAGGATGCAGTACCAAGGAATCGTTTTACGTCTTTTTTATTTGCAGGAGTAGGAAATTTTAGAATAACGTCGACCTTACCAGGATCAACCTGTAAACCCTTAGAATTGACAACGTAGCCAAGATATTTGAGTTCATTGCGAAAAAACGTAGACTTTTCTAGATTGATGGTCAAGTTTGCCATCTTAAGTTTCTATTGAACTTTAACAAGCATACTAATATGAGACTCAAAGTCTGGAGTAGCAATTACAATGTCATCCACGAAAACAAATACGGAGTTCTCAAATTCAGGTCCATAGAAGAGACTGTCAACAAGTCGTTGCTGAGTGGCTGGAGCATTGGTGAGACCAAAAGGCATGGTTACAAATCTTTAAGTACCACGAGTAGGAATATAGAAAGCCGTCTTATCACGATCTTCTACTGCAATCGGAATCTGCCAAAATGCTTTAGAAAGGTCAATACTAGTTAGATATTTAGCATTCTTCAAATTATCTAAGATTGAAGAAATATAGGGCAATTTGTAGGCATCCTTCTTAGTTAGAGAGTTCAGCTTGCGACTGTCTAGACAAAAACGCATGGATCCAGCCTTTTTCCAAATTAGTAGAACCGGAGAAGACCAGGGACTCTCACACTCTTCAACCACACCCAGTTGTAACATCTCGTCGAGCTCAGAACATAATACACGAATTTTCTCAGGAGACATTCGGTAGTATCTTTGTCTAATAGGTGGCGAATCGCCAGTATCAATGCGATGAGATACCAAGGTAGTACGACCAAGACCGTGTTTTTGTGTCGAGATGTCCTCAAATCGCTGAATGATGCTATCAGCAGCAGTGCGCTGATGAGTAGTTAGTTCGTCATAGGAATGAACCATTTTAGGTATTTCAGATACAGCTGATATTTGATTTTTAGTAGTTGTAGAAAACGAAATAGATTTCACAAATTTAGGGAAAAGACCAAAATCCCAGAAATCAATGCCTAGGATCATTGTAGATTGAATTTCAGGTATTACATAAAACTTTAGTATATGCAATTGTTTCACAAAGGAGATTGGTAGTTGGATGTAGCCAATAGCAGATAGATTTTGACCGCCAGCAGCAGTAAAAGTTTGTAGCTGATCACATTCTTGTAGTGTACATCCATTATCAAGAAAATGTTGATGGAAGTTGCTACCTAACACGGATACAGCTGAACCGGAGTCGAGCAAACCATAACATTCCTCATCGCGAACCTTAACAGTAGCATAAGCTCGCTCATCGTTAGTAGGTTTATTATTGATGATTGAAGCAATAAAATAACCAGAAAAGAAAATTTTCACTGTATTCAACCAGTCATTCCAATCGTCTTTCTCAAATTTAGGTAGTTCATTGCGACAATCATACATAACTAGTTTTTTGAATTGTTAGCTTTACAGACAGGACAATTCGAATATATTACATTTTTCTTGCCGCATTTGAACCAGATCGGGTAGCGATCTTGTCTGCACACGTATAGGGAGTGGCTAGAAGAACGGCAGCGAGGGCAGAATTTAGGTCTATTGCCTGTGCCTTCTAAGTATAGTATAATGTACTAGCAGATGGCAATACGTATAAATCTTGTTGATTTATTGGAATTTTGATTTCATCATTTCTGTTGAAAGTAGTTACGTATGGCTTATACGAATGAAATTCGATTCCATCTATGCTGTTATCAAAAGCAGGCGCACTAGAAATGTTTAGTATATTCATTTTAGTAAACCTAAGGTTTTAAGATTTTTTTTATTTTCACAGCTTAGTTTAGGAGGTTTCCGTTTTGATATTTTTTCCGCTGTTTAGATGTTCCTTTTTTGATTGCACAATGAATACTGGGGATTTTGCTTATTGAATGTTAGTATTTATTACTATAATTAATCCTTTTCTCTTAAGTTACACATATAATTGAACCTCTTCACCACGTAAATTGACTAAGTTATTATTAGCATCTAATATCCTTATATTAATGCAGCTAATATTGTTTTGATTAACTGGAAAATAGATAATATTTTTTGGAATTTCTATTATTCTATAACCAGGTGGTACGTTGGGTGCAAACTCGTAAATAATGTGACTCGATTTTCCGTTTATAAATGATCCACTAACAATATCACATTCAATCCGCACCACTGTTGTCGACAGAATATTCACTGGCAGCTGTGATTCGTGTATTATATTTGCTTTTAGAATTTGATTTTTGAAACCTAACTACTCCGCTCGTAACAGCACACATGTATGCTTGAGGTACAATACAAATCTATTGTTGCAAAATTTGACCTGAGCGAAGTGGCTAAGAGGCTTCCGAGCGAATTTGGTTTTTCAAAATTAACAGGGAAACAAAACAAAAAGTAAATAGTGTTAATTTTACCAATAATCCATTGTTGTACCTTTTTCAAGATATTCGTTACAAGTTGAATGGTGTTGAAATAGACAAAGTAAAAAACGCTGGAATAACCACAACAATAAAATCTTTATTATCTATGAATGATAGTGAATCGCGAACGTCCAAAGCATGGGGTTGGGATATTGATGGTACTAAGAATACAGTCAGTGGAAACTTTTCTGCATCTATTCCACTAAGTAACATACTTGGCTTTGCTGAAGATTATAAGAAAGTTGTGATTAATTGTAGCAATACAAACTTAAATGCATTGAAACTTAACACAAATGAAATTGTTGATGATATTACTATAAATAAAATTGTTTGGAGAGTTCCACATGTAAAAGTGTCAGACAAAGAAAGAATTAATTTTCTTAGAATGCTGGAAAAAGATAGACCACTTCAAATTGCATTCCGTAACTGGGACTTATATGAATATCCTTTATTGCCTATGACCACAAAACATACATGGTCTATCAAAACATCTTCACAAATCGAAAAGCCTCGTTATGTTGTTTTAGCATTACAAACAAACAGAAAAAATAATGGAACTGCAGATATGTCACAATTTGATCATTGTAACCTGCGTGATGTGAAGGTTTATTTAAATTTAACTTACTATGAAAGTCTAAATGTCAATTTCTCGGATGGCAAAATAGCTTTATTATACGAGCAGTACGCAAGGTTTCAACAGTCTTATTATGGTCGGGACAGAGTAGAGCCTCTCTTAAGTTTTAAACAATTTAAAGAACTAGCACCATTATTTGTGAGCACCATTATTAGCAAATAAAAAATAGTTTAAATAACAAATTTTACATAAAAATATATTATAATAATATAGGAACAAAAGTTCCCTATCGCCACCGCAACCGAGGAGCAATAAATTGACGCTTTATTGCTTCTTATCCTTTTTGTCGGGATAAAAGATTCCCTCTTCGCGGAACCGCTTCTTGGTTTTATTCAAGAACTCGCGGAGAGGTACGAGATCACTTGCGTTTTTATCAGCTTGGTATTTTAGAGATACTACCGCTTTCTCGTATCTCTTTGCAGGTTCTATTGACTTAATGTCATTACAATTATATACAGGGTTATTTTTTTGTCAGTGCGCAAACTTATACAATGATATCAGAATCGTTAATAGAACATTTTATATCAAATAAAAAAATATGTTTTATTTTTATTATTTTTTTGTTTTTGTCTGCCTCATAAAAAATAAATCATGGACACACTACTTTTCAATCGGGGGTGCGTGAAAATGGCAACAGCGCTCGCGCAGCGCACCCTTCAGTCAGTTTCAGTTCTTGCTTTGATTCCTTCGCGGGCGGGCGCGCACCTGTGTGACACTACTTTTCCCGCCGATCCCGAATTGATTTCGCGATGTCGAATTTTACGTTTCGCGAGTTTTACGAAATGGTGCGTTCGTACTTTTTAAGTGGGAAAAATACCCGAGCAGCCCAATGAATGTATGCGGACAAAAGTTTACCTCGACTGCGTAATGCTGGCGTTGTGGACCCTCGTGTACCGAACCCAAGAACATTCCTCAACGTTATGCAGCGGCTGTTGGATCACGGGCAGTTTACGGTAAATAACTGTTAATTAAACGACTATTGTACTTAGCTACCTACTGCCTACCTAGTGTTCTAGGTAAACTTTTCATTTTGACGGTCCTAAGCCCGTAAAAGTATGAAGGGAAAATTAGCATCATAGGCTCAGCTACACAAGACCGGCGCGCGATAGCCGCGTTCCGGCCATACGATTTTTTTTTTATGAATGCCCGATCAAATCACACCCTGTTATTTTTATGTGATTAGACCGTTTTTAATCTTTATTCCTAAATAACCACACAAGTTTAGTTCACACTAAAATAGTAGCAACATTTTAGTGGCCTAATCAACTTTGACTGTCATACTTTACTGAATTTTTCGCTCCACCCTTATAAGCGCACAAAATTACCGTTTACTTTACATTAAATGCAGTTGTACTTTAAGGATAGTTCGGTTAAAATCATCGAAGGGCAAGCACGCGCAATACGAGCTACCTCATTTTATCAGTGTACATAAAGCTTTCTAGCAGTGCAGATGAATTTCCCGCCACGGCGGCGTCAGATTTCTTCTAAAAATTGAACCGTTGGCGCCACTATGTCTGGCGCTGTAAGACGCGGTGACTAATCGTGACGTTGACAAACCATCACAACCTCTGTTGTATGCAGGTTGTGTAGGCTTTTTAGGTACTATCAGCAACGGCTCCAGTTGCCATTAAAGTCTTTACTGGTTATTTTTAAAGAATATTAGAAAAACCTTTGAATGTTGATCTTTTAAAATAGGTATCAATCTTTTCTGATTATTCTTGTTAACTGTAGGAAAAACCATTCTCAAGTTGATCACGTAGATGGTTACTCGAGGTGCTGTACAGTCCCCAGTTACCGTTATGGATTAAACATTTACATGTCTTGCTTAGTTGTTGTAGGTATCACCCGCACGCACCCCGGTACTAATAGCGGTCATTAACCTGGACTGGTCATTGACCTGTGCTGTAGGTAGAAGCTAGAACACAGTCAGCTGATCGGTATAACGGGGCAACGCGCGACGTTGCCATACCGAAAGCTAGCTAGTAAACCTAATAGGGTGATCCACACTTACGTACGATCCTGGGATAAGTTTAAGTGCGATTATTTCAATTTTTTTGTTCTAAGTCAGGTGTAAAAAATAAATACATATTTTCTAAAATTTGATAACCATTACGTATGTTGAAGCTGCGCACTGACTAAATAATAATCCTGTATTTTCAGCTCAATAAAAAGGTCTCCTATAAGTTGAGCGTACTTGCGCACGACGCCGCCGTCTGCAACTCGCTTGGCGTAAGTAGAGCGCATGCAGTCGCTGGCGTTGCGGTAAGTTGTAGCGCCGCCCTCTTGGTCGGAATCCGAGTCGAGAAGGCTCCAATCGGTGCTTGGTTTCTTAGATCGCAGATCAGAGCTGCTCGATCCGCTCGCAGACTTCGTTGATGGCGCTTTACGCTTAGCTGCAGTTTTCTTCTTCGAGCTGAAAATACCAAATAACATTCAACTAATAGCTACATAATTTATGTTATGAACATATAAACTTTGTGGTAAGTAATAAATAATGTTATAATTGATAACTGAGCCGGTAAGTTTAGTTACCTAGCAAGAGCAGACAAGAGATTACTTATAAACTTTGGCAACATACAAATTATATTTATTAACGATAAAGGTGTAGTAGGTAATGCATCAAAAGTCAAAAGAAATGAAGTAAGTCATAGATAATTACCTTGAGGATGGTCCCTCGTCTTCCGAATGGAGAACACTCGGACGCTTTGAAGTGGGTTTCTTCTTTGCACTGAAAAAGTCAAATAATATAAAATTAGTTAGAAAAGTGCTACACCAAGTTTGTTGAAATTAATGAAAATTAAAAAATTAAGAATAGTTGTCATTACGTGAAAAATATACGAACATTTTGAATTTTTTACACAGCCTCAGAAGCTCTACTTATCGAAATATTGTAAATTCTGAGAATATGACAAACATGAGTCCACTTGATAAACTGTTTTTTAAGTAAGTTAAAACCAATATAATTATAGTTTTTTTATTTGTAAAAAATGCAACACAAGTCAACGCATGTTGGATAAACTTAAAAAATAATTAATAAATTTTAATAAATTTTACCTTGTAGCTGGTCCCTCGTCTTCCGAATCAAAGATACTCGGCTCTTTTAAAGCTTTCTTGCGACCGCAGTACTCTTCCTTATTTTCGTATTCACTCTCCGACCTGAAAATAACAAATAAAAATAAATTTCTAGAACTCAAACATAGGTATAGGTACATCAATGCACATCAAAAAGACAGCCGCGAACGCGGACCGCCACGGACAGACCATGAACGTCACAATTAAATACACGTGAGGTAATGTTCATTGATCTGATCAGTATTATTTTATACTTTATGAATGTCTAAACAAGTATCTTTACAAAGTTACTTTTACCACACTAAAAAGAAATTTGAAATATAAAAACTTACGAACATTATGGCTATGCACTGATGTCTCGTACTCGAAAAGAAGGGGCCGGGGCTCGGAGCAAAGATCTCGGTGGAACTCCACGAACGGTAACGCTTGGAGTTTGGCAGTGCTGTGAGCTCGGTGGGGCGCTGTGGCGGCTGCGACGGTTGGGCGGCAGCGACGGCTGGGCGGCTGCGGTGGCTGGGTGGCTGCGGCGGCTGGGCGGTTGCGGTGGCGATAGGGCACTTGCTGCAAGCTGGAGCTCTTCAAACGGGGACAACTCGGAGACTGAATGTGTTTTTCATAGCGATTCGTTCCCAATTTATAGCAAAACTGCATTCCAGTTGTCACCAACATTTTTTCAAGACATTATAAAATTACTTACCCACGATGTATTAATCAACCAAATATAGTATTATAGATAATTTTAACACAAGTTTACAACATTTAAAAATACTTGAACTTGAGCGTGCAGTAAAACTTGTATCGACCGCGTAATTTGTATGAAATTAAGGATCAAACGAACTTACCTGAAGTGAAGTTCGATCCCAATTATATGAGCAGCTTCATTCGACGCGATTTATTGTTTATATGGTGTAGCTTCGCCTTCACGCATTAGCCTTGCCCGAATTTTTAGAGAATAAAAAGAAATCAAAAAAGATTTGTTCGTTTTATATCTTTTTTGATTTTAAAATGGCAACACCTGTGTTATCTGTCAAACTGCCGATCTGTCATCCCTACTCCCCCACTCCACTATAGTCCACGCGCGGGGCGCTGCTGCCATTCTCGAGTCATTAGTTTCGAGCAAACTATTTCAATATTTTTGTAAAGTTTAACCTAAGGGATTGGGATCTATTTTATAGTGAGTTTGGGAGGGTGTGTGTAAATCGCATCGAATGAAGCTGCTCATATAATTGGGATCAAACTTCACTTCAGGTAAGTTCGTTTGATCCTTAATTATATTTCGCAGCTTCATTCTTTGCGATTTATTGTTTACATGGTGTAGATGTTCAGAGAGAACAAAAATATGAAATAGTTGGTGTGATTGATAAGTGAAATGAATAAAAACACATCTTAAGAAGCATAATAATATGAATATATTTGTATATAAGGTAAGTTTACAAATATCTACCTTCACAACTTTTTACTTAGATACATGCATAATTAAATATACGAATTCTTTTACAGGTTATCTCCTGAAAGTATAGAACGTGCGAATTGATTACAATCATTAAGTACTTCTTTATTGTAAAATCTTGCAAAAACTGAAGAGGATTCATTCCAGCCAGCCGTTTTCCTAACAACATTTATGCTGACACCAAGTCTACTAGCTGTGGAAGATGAAGCATGTCGAGTACTGTGAGCAGTAAATATCGAGGTATCTATGCCACTGGCAAAAAGAGTATCTTTTATCCAATGACTAAGTCTTTGGGAGGACAGCTATTATTTCCTCATTTGAAATTTGATTATCATAATTACATGTTTTACTATAATATTGATATTATTTAGCTCTTTGACATATTATTTTAAGAATGAATTTATACCTTTTTTTTGTGTTTCTGACTAGCACATTGTGAGTTCTTATATGTTATCATGTATGGAATTTATAATGTTATTTTCAATGTGCAATAAATAAAACTAAAACTAGTTTAGCGTAAGGTTTTCTATAACTGATAAATAAATAAACGTTATCACAGTGACGGATTGAGTTTGTTTTATTTATGTACTCCAATAGACATTTTGCAGGGCAAATTTCTGGACGTTGAGTGTAAAAAGGGAGTCTAAGAACAGGTTGATATGAATTGGGTTTCGATGTTTTTATGAGATCGGGTATTTTGATGATGATTTCTTGTGGATTTTGTGTAATATTGCATAATTTTATTAGTGAAAATGTCTGAACGCGATGAGCTGTTACCAAAGCTAGCAAATTTACGGTCTTTTTGGAAAGTGTTTCCAGACTGAGACTCTCATTTGGCCACTGTAGTACAAGATAATTTAAAACAACACTGGAATCCCATGTTAAATTGTATTTTGGGTTAATAGGCCCCAGTCTGTAAACCCCTTTCATAAAGCGTTTTATGCGGTCATCATTTAAAGATTCTCCCAGTATTAAAGATAATGCAGATTTATAAGAATTTAAAGTGCCATATTTAACTCCTTTATCAAATATTTCTGTTAAAAATTTTATTATTAAAGGTATTGAGGGTTTTGTATAATCAAAATTATGTGTATTGCTGTAACGAACCCATTCTTTAATATAAACATCATATTGCTTGTAGGTATTATCAGATAATGATGCCAACATTATATCAACCGATCTTGAAGTTAAATTTCTTTTTAACAATGTTTCCCGGACAATTTGGCGGCAACCAAATTCAGTGACCGATGTAGGTTGTGTTTCATTCTGAAAGGAGAAGTCAACATGTCTGAATTAGGTCCAAAAACATTTGTTCAGAAATAGTCAGTTTTTGGAAAATTGGGTACCAGGGTTGTGTGGGCCAGTAAGGTACAACAAGTATTCCTTCAGCCTTTTCGTTAATAATTTTATGTAAAAATTTTGTTAAGAGCAAAAATGGTGGAAAAGCGTAAAAGAACATGTGTTTCCATGAAAAGGAAAAAGCATTGATTGTCCATCGACTGGCAAATAAATCAATGTCTGGAAATCCAAGACATGCTGTAATTTGGTCAAAAATATAACTATTTAATTCCCATTCAGTGTCTTGAAAAGATTTACGTGATAATATATCTGCTTCACAGTTATCTTTCCTATTAATGTAAGATGCATACACTGATATTTTACGTTCTTCGCACCATCTCCAAATTTGTCTTGAAATTATATTTAAATGTCTGAATTGGACACTACCCATACGGTTTATAGTTGCAATCGCTGTAACATTGTCTAACCTTAACAAAACGTTACAGTCATATAAATCTTTTGCAAAGCATTTAAGGGCAAGAAAAGCTGCTTTAAGTTCCAACTCGTTAATGTGTAACAATTTTTCATGACTCTTCCAGTAACCAAAACATTTATTGCCTTTACAAAAGCCACCGAAACCAGATTTTTTTCCGAGTATATCTCAATTTCATAATTACTAGACTTTAACGACGTGCATCCAGAATCAACATTATTGATCCACTAAACAAGGTCATTTTTTAAATTACTACTTATAGGTATAGTTTGTTCATAACTAGGATTTTTTAATAAATATGAGTATTTATGGTGTTCAAATTCTTTAGTGTACAGCCAAGAGTACTTAATAGCTGGACATGCTGACACAAGTAAGCCAAGAAACCTTGCAAAATCTCTCAATTTGCACTTATGTTTGTTTAAAAAAGTTTGTATTTGTTGTTTAATTTTACTTTTCTTATCTGAAGGTAGGGTCATTATCATATGAAGTTCTCGGAACCAAGCAGCTTTTCTCAAAATTTACTATAAAACCTAAATAATGTAATAGGTTTTTTGTGGTATTAACATTGTTCAAACAATCCAAATAACTGTTTCCTATGCAGAACATATCATCAAGATATATAACTGATATTAAACCTTGGGACCTTAATCTCTCCACAACTGGTTTTAATAGTTTTGTAAACACATATGGTGCAGTACATAAACCGAACGGTAGGCAGTTAAACTCAAACAGTTGACCTTCATACTCAAAACGTAGGTATTTTCGATGAGATTCATGCACGGGAATCAAAAAATAGGCATCTTTTAAGTCTAATGTTGCCATAAAGCAGTTAGGTGTTATAAGTTTGGAAGCAGTGCGGTAGTCTTCCATTTTAAAATGGGTTGTTTTGATAAATTTATTTAAACATTTTAAATTTAATATGAATTTTTTACTACCGTTCGGTTTAGGTACTAAAAATATACTGGATATAAATTCGTCTTCAACATGTTCACAGGAAGAAATTGCATTAATTTTGAGTAATTTATTTATACACTCTTGAAAATCAGAAGATTCTTGTAGTGACCTTGGAAATATACTAGGGCGGTCAGTCTGAAGTGGAGTTGACTGAAAGGGTATTTTGTAACCCTCAATCCATTCTAACAGTGTTGGATCAGACGTTAAGCTAGCCCATTTTTGACAATAAAAATTTAATCGGCCAGCGTACGGTACCTGAGATGTTAGCGCCTGCGCTGATTCCTCCGTACAGGTGAGCGGTCGATCTTGTTGCCGGCGTTCCAGGCGTTCCTCGACGATGACGGCGGGGGAGCTCTTGCGTTCTGACGTCCGCGGGCTGTGTCGCTGGTCGATTTGTTCTCCATCTTGCGGTGCTGAGGTTTGGAGTTTAAACGGTTCCTGTTATTATTTTTGAATGCAAAATTAGACTTGGTAAATATCTTTTTCTGTATTTCATTTTCTAGTGCATCTCCAGACCTCTGAATTGTCTTAGCCGCTTTTATTTTTTCTGATACATTGTCACCAAATAAAAATTTGTCGCGTGTGGTTTCTATCAGTGTGTCTTTGAGACTGGTATTGATTGACGAAATTACAAAATTTCGACGAGTTTTGGTTTCAGCACTGTGTATATTACAAAGCAGGCGACAAGCATCACTGATGGGTTTTAATATCTTTTGAGTTGAAGTTTCCTTATTTATTATTAAATGAGTAGCGGAAGCAAGAGCTGAAATTGCTATACCAAGCTGTTTCTGTTTGTGGAAAAGTGCAGTATCCCTCTTTGCCAACATATCCGGAACAGCTGCTTTTACCTCCGGGTTGAGAGTGGGTGAAAGCAAAAGCTCGCAGTTACTGGGCACTAAATATTCTTTAAGGATATTTTCTTTTGCATCTTTTGCAAGACCTTTGGACAATATCTCTTGCCATCAAGTGGCTAGGTCTTTATGAACTGGATCACCGAGTGCGACTTCAGCTTTAGGAGTATCTCCAAGCAATTGCAGAATGTCATCATCAAGAATGATGTCATCAGAAGAAGACTCATCTTTTTCAGCAGGTGTTGGATGAACTTCCGCAGCCACAGTAACCAACGATGAAGAAGGATTCGGTTGTGGTGACGTCGACCGAGATGGTGAAATCAGTCGAGGGCTTCTTGTTGCAGGCGATGCACAACGTGACGGCGGCACCTCGCGGCGAGGCGAATGCCGGGGACGTGACGACTCTTGACGTGGTTGTGAAGAGATTTCGTCTCGATTCCCATTATCAGGCGCTGGAAAAGACCAGACAAGTTGCGGCTTAAAAATATATAGTGACAGTCGCAGCCCGAGTGTGGCAGTACGCATCACATATTTTTGTTTTATTCGACAGAGACAACCCAAATTTAGTTGCTCGCATCGTTTTATGTATGTGTGACAGTAACAGCCCAAATTTAGCAGTACGCATCACTTTGAATATTTATAAATGGAATTAAATAAATATTATTGTACTTACATTCATCCTCACTGTCTGAAGAATTCACAGGCAGAACACCAGGACGGCGCGGTAATTTTGCGAAAAGTTTTTCTTCAAATAATCAAAATCTTTTTGCGATTTCATTTTTGATAAACTCCGTATCAGATTTCCTTTGGATGCGCAACGGAAACACGTACACGCCTCTGTAGAAAATGCGGATCCTGCTAAAGTTTGGAGGTTTCTAGGAACGCTTGGTATAGGGAAATCAAAACATGACTCACCGACTGACATTGACATTAACGCTCTAAATCGTCATTTTACATCCAGCTCGTCGTCTTGTGATGCTGCAACTAAATCTGAGACTCTTTCGCTCCTTGCTCGGACTCCTCACCCGTCCTATGATCCTTTTTTCTTTACTCCTATTC
Source organism: Tuta absoluta (assembly GCA_027580185.1). Taxonomy (NCBI): domain Eukaryota; kingdom Metazoa; phylum Arthropoda; class Insecta; order Lepidoptera; family Gelechiidae; genus Tuta; species Tuta absoluta. The sequence goes on along the minus strand of JAQAHW010000084.1, from coordinate 497,732 downwards.
TGAGCAGGGATGTAGAACTTCAAATTCGGGCTATATCATCCAATGCAGTTGGATGCGATGACATAAGTCGAAAAATGATTCTTCCCATACTAGACATTATCCTACCCGTCATCACACACATACTTAACTGCTCCCTTTCCACTAAAGCCTTTCCTGATGCTTGGAAGCAAGCATCAATAATTCCTCTGCCTAAATCCAAAAAACCATCCTCACTTACCCACTACCGTCCAATATCCATTCTCCCGTTTCTCTCTAAAGTCCTAGAGCGGCTGGTCCATCGGCAACTATCCTCCTTCCTCCAAAGAAACGACCTGTTGAACCCATTGCAATCTGGTTTTCGACCGGGTCACAGTACTGTTACGGCACTCGTAAAAGTATCTGATGACATTCGCTTGGGCATGTCACAGCAAAAAGTCACTTTGCTGACGCTTTTAGATTTTAGCAATGCGTTCAACACGGTTGATTTCGATATCCTTCTTGCTCTCCTTAAATCCCTCCAGCTTTCCAAATCAGCTACCGATTGGTTTCTAAGCTACCTAACTGATCGTCGCCAACGCGTCAAGGTAGGGGACAAGACCTCGGACTGGTGCGATATTGTATCAGGGGTCCCTCAAGGCTGTGTCCTATCTCCGCTCCTTTTCTCCATCTTCATCAACTCCATATCCACTTCACTGGCCTCTTCCTACCATCTGTATGCTGATGACCTGCAACTGTATACGCAAGCAACAGTTGACAACATCCATGACGCCATATCCACCATGAACCACGACCTAGAGGAGATAGCTTCTTGGACTCTCTCTTACGGACTTCAGGTCAACCCTTCCAAATCGCAAACCATTATAATTGGAAGTAATCGTCAACTTGCTAAGATAGATATCTCCTCTCTCCCAAACGTGATCTTCATGGGAACTCCTATCCCCTACTGTGACGCAGTCAAAAACTTAGGAGTAATATTTGACCGTACACTCTCCTGGTCGCGCCATATTGGTGAGGTTAGCAGAAAAATATTTGCGTCAATGAGCTCTCTTCGACGTCTTCAAAATTTCCTGCCTATTGCCACCAAAAAAGAGCTTGCTCAGTCGCTGCTACTTCCAATTTTGGATTACGCGGATGTCTGCTTCTGTGATGCAAACGAAGAACTGGTCAATAAACTAGAGAGACTCCAAAACGTGTGCATCCGGTTTATTTTCGGTTTACGAAAATATGACCATGTTTCCGAGTACCGTGCTAAGCTGAAATGGTTACCCATAAGACTGCGTCGCAGCTCCCATCTTCTTACACTTCTCTTCAAAATCTTAAACGATCCCAACGCTCCTCCTTACCTGAAAGATCGTTTCAATTTTCGTACTTCACTCCACGGGCGCCCGCCTCGCTCCGGTACTGTAAATCTACTCGTCTGTCCGGTAGAACCTACTAACTTCTTCTATGACTCATTTACAGTCCGGGCAGTGCGTCAGTGGAATGCCTTACCTGCGTCTATTAGGCAGGCAAAGTCATTGAATATTTTTAAAAACCTACTGAGGAAACACTTTGAGTCTCAATGTGGTTATTAAGAGCTATTCGTTGTTGCCATTTTTGATAAAGTTTTGTGTAAAGTCAGTTATTTATTAAATATGTATTAGCATGTAGTTTATGTATAGTAATAATACCTAGGTACATTATATTTTATCTTTGTTATAGTATTTTATAGTATGTAGTTTATTATTATTATTATGTATTTATATTTCTATAACTCTCCGAAGAGGACATATTATTATTATTATTATTTTTTTTTTGGTATTAATAGTCAGCTCCCGCTGCTTCTAAAATATTTTTCTTTTCCTAGGTTGCCTGGAAGAGATTGCCTAATGGCAATAAGGCCGCCTAACTGTGCACTAATGTATTTAGTTTTAAGCTATTAATGTTATTCTGTTCTTTTGGTGTACAATAAAAGCATATTGTATTGTATTGTATTGTATCAGATTTCCTTTTCGCCATGGTGATTGAAAATGCACAACAGTATTTTAGCGAGAACGCATGTACAGTGCGCAAATGAATAGGCTGCACAGGTCTAACTAAAACTACGAATAACGCCATCTATAATAAAAATCAAATACCTCTGAGCCGGCAGAACTCAGAGAACCTGTTTTACGCGCACGCATATCATGCGCAGCCGCATACATCATATTCGCACTTTACAAATTATAGCAAGGGTCGGTAGGACGTCATAGGTAAGTAGTTAAGTGGTTTAAAAATTCGATGTATTAGTCACAGCTGGCATAGCCGAGATAGTATGCGTCAGGATTTAGAGCGAGTTAAAATTATGGTAGGACACTGGGTCGATCCCGCCCCCCATGTGTATTGTTTTATGTTTTTGTTTTTTATATGTAAGATAATTTTTAGTTATGGCCCATTTGTTATTTTGAATGAATGATGTTTGTGGGTATTGCACATAATCATTATAACTATTAGACGGTAAGTAATAAGCACAGACATCTGATCTGTATCGACTACTGCCTACGTATCTAACCGTTAGCTTTCGATGTTTCTTTGTGTTGTTGTTTGCTATCGTTTTATCGTAATTTATGTCTACCTATAGTATGCTCCTTTGTCTACATACAGTGCTTAGAGCAAAGATCATAGTGCTATATGAAGATAATCTTAGTATTATGAAATTTCTCGACGTCTTCAATTAAATGTAAGTTAAATATTTTTATTTTACAAAATTAGCGCAAATGCTTCAGGTCAGGTCGTTCTTATTATCAAAACATTAAGTTTCTAGATAAAGATACCTACTACATACTACCTGCCATACGTTCATTATTTAAAATGTTTAAATAGGTATTAGATTGCTTATTATATTTACTTACTTAGTTTCCTATTTATTATTATTGGCATTTACCTACATTAAATACTTGTAGATTGACTAGGTATTTTTCTTACAGAAAAGAACTGTTACGCTTTGGGTTACGTTACGCCGATACCGGTGACATCCTGCCTGCCCGGAAAGGTCGTAAGGCCGTGATGTTCACGGATGCATCAGCGCGTCACCGAGGAATAGTTGCCAAGCATGCTAATACCCCATTCTTGTCAACTCGCTCAACAGCAACGGAGTTCGGAGTGACATTACAAACTGTAAGGACCCATTTACACGCAGCTGGTATAAGTTGTTATCAGCCAGCTCAAAAAATTTGCTGTCAGCTGCTCATCAACAAGCACGAGTCCGATTTGCATATATTTATAGAAACTTTGATTGGGAGAATAATGTAGTAATATTCACTGATGAAAAAGCTTTTAAATCGGATACAGATTGGACGCAAGATTTTATGGCGCTGGAGAGGCAAGCGTTACAGACCAGTTCACATTCTCCCAAATAGAATGAGTGGGACTGTGGTGTCTTCTATGGGACCTAGAAAACTAGTTGAAATAGAAGGAAGGTTCATTAGCGAGAGTTATGTGGAAATATTGCAGGATGTAATGATGCCTACAGTGCGTATTGCTTACCCAAATCAGTACATTTATTTTGTGCATGATAATTGCTCTGTGCATAAAGCCCGTATCGTCCAGGATTGGTTGCGAACCCAGCACGACGTGACTGTTATTAACTGGCCGTCAAAGAGTCCGGATTTAAATCCCATAGAAAATTTATGGGGTCAAATGGTCCTTAACTGGGACCCATCTGAAGTCAGGACCAAGAAAAATTTACGCGACTTAGCCATGTTCACCTGGGAGTCCATGCGTGGTAAACCAATGTGTTCGAACATGGTAGCTAGCATGCCAAGCCGTTTAAATTAAAATTAAATTATTATTAAATTGAAATATTTAAATAGGTAGATATTAATATATTGGGTTGGGAATTTTGCAGAAGATTTATTTTATTCGATACTTACTGCTTAGTTAATTTCTGAAACTGTTCAAGCTCTCAAACAATCAAAATACCAAGTTAACCTGTCACTTAATACCTAATTATTCTGCATAATTATTTAACTTTGTTTACACAATCTAACGAAGAATGTAAATGAATTGATCCCCTGGTTCAGTTTAGGCTTAATGTGTTACCAATAAAAAATATGTTAAGTGATGTTATTGTTACAATAAATGCAGGAATGAGGCTACCTCGTTATCTCATTTATAACATGTTTATTCACTTTGACATACCTATTTATTGTTGCACATTAACAAACATTATGCAACCCAACCCAATATCATTGAATAGTTAAAAACCAAAATAAATACCTAACTAATAAATATTATGGTAGTTTTATTCATTTTACCTTATATCCTCAAAACTACTATATTTATTCGATATCACACACTATACTACACAGATAAGTTTAAAAATTTATCAGCAACAGCAAAATAATCATTAAAAAATAGTAAGTATAACCTATATAAAAAAAACAGGCCTAGACCTGCGACCAACCACGACTCGATCCTTAGCTACCTGTTTCCAAAGTCCGCTATGTTAACCATTGAGCTACGACTGCTGTGATGCAAGCAGCGAAATTAAAGTTTAAATTATTATTAGTCATCAAACTGCGCGTCTTAAATTCTAGTGTATGTGCGCGCCAGTCAATGTGTGTGTTTTAATGTGTCTATAATGGTATTCAATGAATTCAATTTGTCGTTAAAAGATGGCGTTGTCTGGCTGTGCAGGTTTAGACCACTTCGTGTGAAGGCTACGGCACGAAAACGAAGAATGAATCGAGAATGGCAGCAGCGCCCCGCGCGTGGACTATAGTGGAGTGGGGGAGTAGGGATGACAGATCGGCAGTTTGACAGATAACACCGGTGTTGCCATTTTAAAATCAAAAAAGATATAAAACGAACAAATCTTTTTTGATTTCTTTTTATTCTCTAAAAATTCGTGCAAGGCTAATGCGTGAAGGCGAAACTACACCATGTAAACAATAAATCGCAAAGAATGAAGTTGCCAAATATAATACATATTATAACAGGTTGGTAAAGCACTTTAATTAGTTGTCGCAAAAAAGCAAAAAAGTTTGAATAGTCAAACACACTCTAAAACTATGAATGCTTAATTTAATTATATAAGTATAAATATTAAAATTAAATAGTGTACACAAACGATAAAATGTTTCGAACCTCTGTCCCGTATGTATTGATGAATTATCATTTAAATTGCATGAATTCATTTTTATTGAATCTAATGCAATTATGAATAACAAAAATATCATATTACCGAACGGAAATCATGATATCGAAACCAACCACTTGAAAGAAACCGCATTTAGTTGAAAAGAACTGAAATTAGAAAACTATTACTATACTTATTGGAGTAGTACTTATTTACTGTCCCTTGCTGTTTGATATAAAAAAAAAACTCTAACATATACGTCAAACAAAAACAGTAATGGTTCAAACTGGAAGTTGAGCGCATTGGTATTATAATAATTTTGTTTACGAGGTTATTTCACTGTGCCCTTAAACTTTAATATTCTTTGTAGACTTCTACTTATTGTATAACCCATTACCATTATTATCTTAACTCTGACATCAGGATTCATCTGGTCGTTGGATGATTCGGTGTCCCACACGAAAAGAAAGAAATAATGGTTATCTTAGTAAATATCATATAAGTACTAAGTAGAATTAACGATATCATGTAATAGTTAAAATTTATGTATACGGTGAAAAAGCCTTCAACAAAGCAAAGGATTAGGTATGGAAGTATAACGTTAAACTTAAAAACAATATGATAATAATACTAAAGTACAATAAATAACAGATCGATTACTGATCAATGACTACTAATTTGTTGATCATTTTTATTACATTTACCTATTGTTTTTATTCAACATTTCTGTTATTTGTAGTTATGTAGAACCATTACTCAAGAGCAATGTGGAAAAACCAGAAATAACATAAATCGATGCTCCCTACGTACAACTACGTAAGTGAAAAAGGCATATTTTAATAAAATAACAATTTTATTCAAAATATTTTTAATGAAACAAAATCAAGAGTAGAACATAATTAAATCCTTATTTTCTCTTTTAATCAGTCTTAGTTTTGTTCTATTAGAGAGATCAAATTTATGACTACCTAGTAATTGCCAACTTTTAGTTAAACATTCTTATCTATGAACAAACTAATCAAACAAAAGAACCTGAAATTTGTCTCATGAAAAGAACGCCTTAATTATGTCAACTTATCTTTCAATGGCCGGAACTTAAAAAAATAATTTCTAATATATATTTATTACTAAAATGATTAGCACTTTTAAGAGATCAGCTGTTGAAAATATGTATTAGATACTTATGTTTACAACTAGAAATTAAATAGTCTGCGACCTATAATGTAATACTTAAAACTATGTGTTATTCATATATTATTTTTTAAAACTACTATAAAAAAAAAACAACTTTCTCGTCTCAAAACCATTAAATTAGTCGTAATAAACGTTCTTTCTCAAACAAAAATAGCAAAACGTATCATGGTAATAATAGTGGTAATAGAAACCAGCTTTTGCAGTAACAAACTTATGACAATATACATATACCTATAAATGCCTAATCAAGAATTATCAAAAAGTATACTTGGTACAAATAGTTCAAAAAAAAAAAATTACGTCAGAATTAAATTCGATCATCTGGAGCAACATTCTGTGACTGTCGTTACAGTCTGTGAATAACATGAAATCATCATATTAAAATATCACCTTACACAAAAGTATAATTCGTTTGACATACCTGAGTAGTAATGTATTTTTTATTTTTTTGACTATATGATATTACACTATAATAGGAACTTAACCCATATCCAAATGTTTTACACATAAGAAATAGATAACAGAGCATCATTTCTACAAAAGCATAATGTGTTTCATAATCATAATACCATTTTACAAAGAAATACAATATTTTAAAAGACATCAGTCTGTAACTAAACAATAACTATATTTTTATAACGGATACAATTCGTGTATTACATAGTTTGCTTTATCATTAAGGGTAAGTAATAATTTTTTATCTCGTGAGTTAGGCGGTGATTTTGTCTCTGCGCAAAATGGATAATCATTATGTAAGTTATGCAAGTGGGATGGATATTCTAAATCTACTTCTGAAATATATCCGATATTGGATTCTGAATTAGTAGAGTGGATGTTAAACAATTTAATTTCACCTTCGCTCATCCACTGAAACCCGCTTAGTGGAAGATATCGTCGCATAGCGTCTCCATACATGTTATTAATGTCAAGGTAAATTATGAATTTACTCTTTTCGTTGCTGTCATAGTTTTGCATGAAACGATTGTTAGCCTTGACATGTCTTTTAGATACTTGACTTATGCCTCCACGTATACCTGACTTAATAAATTGCACCATTTCATAATCCGTGAGAAGTTCTATATCAACTTGCGTGTATTTTAACATTGCGTCCCAAGAAAGCGACGGTACGGTGATGTATTGACATGCGTCGAGTTTGTAAGTATCCAAACAGTAAAACGGGGTGGATAGGGACGATTTTGAACTTTGCAACTGATTATCTCTATTACTTTCCTTTGTCAGACCCTTAATTAACTGTTTAAAACTTGTCCGGATGTATAAATTTTCACTTTTAGTGCATTTTGTTAATATAAAACTACAAATAAAGCATATTTTTATATCAAAATCACCCTATCCCTATTCAGCCTGCAACGGGGGTGAACAGGGATGCCTTGTGGGTCAATAGGGATATTGGGCTAGGGTTGTCACTTTGAGTAAAATATTAATCATAAGGTTCTGAGAATATTCTGATTACGGATACGCTTAAAGGCAAAAATTCCACATTTTCACACTTTTATTAAGTATAGGTACCTACTGTGGATAGGTGGCTTATGTACAGATGTATTTTACTGTACTTTAAAAAAAAAACAAATTAATTCATAGTTAATAAAAATGAAAATCATCTGCAATAATACTTTAATAAAGGATTAAATAAAAAATTGAAAATAACAAAGACAATTGAAGTTTGTTTAATGGCCACTTGAATGACAGGTCAATTGAGCTACTTTTAAAATGGCATTTTGTATGAAAATATTGTCCGATGACGTCACGATACATTGTTTTGGATGGCGTCAAAACAATAACTTTCATATTAGTTTTATATTCTAACAGGTGTTTCAAATTGTAATCAGTCTTTTCTTTAATGTAGGTAACTATGTTTTTTTTTTTTTACTTTATTTTAACAAATCACAAAGCAACTTCTACTCAATCAATGTAATGTGTCTTGCTGTTTTTTTCAAAAACTCTAATTTTAAACAAAAATAAATTCTGCCCAAAAAATTAATTAATTTTAGTATTTCTCCTTACTAACTACTTAGTCATTATAATGTAGGTATCATTCCTGCTGTTTTTTTTATTACAAACATTCAAAATACAAAACTTGACTACATAAACAAAACAAAAATTCTTAACACAAAAATATTATCAGTTCTTCTTACCAATATTATTCTTACTTCTTACTAATATCAACTGTAACCCTATGTCTTATCCCTAGCCCTTCAACAAATCACAAAAAATGAGATCAAGCACCTTAAAGAATAAACTTAAATAATCTAAATTATTATTATATCAAAATAAAATTAATTATTTTTCCAAAATTTTTAGTATTTCTTCACTATTGTCATAGTAATTTTTATTTACATGTTTAGCCTGTCCTGTTCTTTCCTTTTTTTCAACCGTAATTTGACTATTCCTTGCAATTTTTTTCATGTCTTTTCCTAATACTTTATATTTCTTGATTATTGCATCGTTTGTAACAATTTTTTCATCAGTTATTGTTACCTTTGAGAAGTTTTTATTTTTATTTCCGGTTTTAGATAGTCTTTCTATTTTATTATAATTTTCCGATTCTTTATTTAATGTTAAACGTGCTTTCCTTAACTTTTTTTCTGTTTTATTATTATTTTCAGATTCTTTTTTAATGGTTGAACGTGCTCTCCTTAATTCTTTTTTTTCATTGTCCCGGCCTGTCCTGCTTATTTTTTCTTGCTCTATTTCTTTTTCTGTTTCTGCTTTAAGTTCTTTTTTTGTACTTGTATTCGTATCATCTTGAATTATTTCTTCATATATATCAAAATTGTCGTCCGCAATAAAAAATGGTAAATTTTCAATGTCAAGATCATCAATATCATTATTTTTCAGTACATTTTCTAGGATCATTTCTTCAGCAACTACTTTTTCTCGATCTTCATAATTTTCTCTGTCGTTTTCTTTCGTGTCTGCAGGATGTACACAAATTTTAGTCTTTTTTCCTTTTCCTTTAATATGTTTGCTTGACGTGCTAGGTTCATTTATGTCTTCAGTTAAATTAATATATTGGTAGTTTTTCTCTGTTGAAATAAATAAAAATATATAAGAATGATGCTTAAAATTACTTTCATCTAAATCTAAATTGGAAATAAATTGAGGTAAGACTTTTAATACCTGAAGGGAAAGATATATAAAATATAGGTACCTACCTGGTGACTTTATTTCTGTGGAGTTTGAGTTGTTATTTATTTCCTTTATGTTAATTGCCAAATCTGAAATTATTTTGACCCTTTTAGTACACGGTCCTTCTTCTTCTTCTTCGAAGTTTTGACGATTGTCCAATATTTCTGTAAAAATGAAAATAAATCGTTAGAAAACCAACAAATATTTTTAATTCAATAAAAATACATGATTTACTTTTCGGAAAATGGGCAGTGACTTACTCTTAGGTGTTTCCGGTTTTTTGAAAACATATTCGCCAATTTTCTCAGTACAACTTTTGTTTTTCAATTGTTGCACCTTAGTTGTTTTTTTAGACTTAGCACAATCTAATTTTATCTTAGTTTTATTGCTGCTTGATTCTTGCTTAATTTTCATTCTTTTTTCATGTATTAATTCAGCTGTTACTATCGCATCTTCTCTTATTATTTCTCCTGCTTCACTGTTTTGGTCGCTGTCAACTTCACTGTTAGTCATATTTTCAAAAATTTCAGGGTCTTCATTTTCTGGATCTACGCACACACTCTGTCCTGGTAGTAGCGTAATTTTTTTACTTCTATTTGTTGGTTTGGTATTGGAAGCACCGTACCTCATTTCTTTAAGCATTGCGAGTACACTTTGATTAATGGCTTCCTTGTCCACGCTTTCATCTCGTGTGGTGTTGCCGGGCAATCTTTCCAATACTTTGTCTTTATTTAAAGGGCTGATTCCAGTTTTCATAAAACCCGCCAGTATATTTGCTTCAATCCTGGGCTCTAAGCGATTTAGCATTTTCTTTAATAAACTCGGAAAAATGCTCTTAGGTACAGTTGCCAGATTTCGCCCTTCAGTTTTTTTCCAATAAAATAAAATATCCCGCCATGCTCCTTTAACAGGTCTGAAAAACGCTACATCTAGCAGTTGGGTGAGATGTGTTGAATTCGCTGGTAAGAAAACAAAATGAACATTGTGTTCCTTGCATTCTCGTATGAGGTCTATTGATAAATGCGAGGAAAGGTTATCGCCTATAAGGATTTTTTTCCATTTAGTTTTTTGAAATAGGGCATTGCTACTTTTCGCACCCAATTTTCGAAAGTGGCGCTGTCAAACCATCCAGACTTCGTACAACCGTAGGAACATCCCTTTGGCCCATTTTCTATCCACGTTGGATATAGATTTATCGATTTATAAACCACATAACAAGGCAACATCTTTCCATCAGCGGTTGCTGCCATCATCAAAGAAGTTGCTGATTTGCTATGGTTCATTATCCTTTCTGGAAATTTAGCACCTCTCTTGGTGATCACATTTCTGCGTCCTGGGTCATCGGACAAATTTGTCTCGTCATAGTTTATTATATTGCTCAAAGGTACGCCTTCAAGGGACTTTTCGAGTTCTTTAAAGTACTCTTCTATTATATCAGGAGAAATAGCCGCTCGGCACCTTTTAATGTTTTGACAAATTCGTACAGAAATTTTAGCAGAATGTCTTTTTAAAAATCCGTTTATAAAGTCTGGACCAGGCAAATTATCGTGAAATTTCTTAATATTTACTCCAATTATATCTAGGTACCCTTTTACAAGTAGTCTAAGATCATATGTGTCTAAGGGGTAACCCCACTCAGAACAGTGATTTAAATTTTCGACTATATATTCTTCTACATCTTTGCTTAAAACTGTTTGTCCACCTTGTTTTTTCATAATTCGGGTATTATGTCTGTGTAACACAGACTTAGGAATTTGAAATTCTTTTTCGATTTCGGAAAATGACTTACTCGATGCATTATATGCATTAAGAGCAGCAGCTATAATAGAATCATCATATTTTTTGTAGCATTTCTTAGCGCCCTGCGCTGGCGTATATGTTCGTGGCATAGTTACCTACTTATTTCTAACCTTCTTCAATAACCTAAAAAATAATTTCAAATGATTAGTAGGTACTGAAACTTCGACCTAGTCAACCCAATGATAACCCAAAATAGAGAATAAGAGAGCGCTAATACAAGTAGGCACATTTTTTCTTTGGCACTTTTAGGTTACGATGTACCCAGGCCGAGATATAGGCACTTAAATAAGGGTTCATCCAGCTTGACGTAATTGATAATAAAATGGCGGCGGTTATCTAAGGAGTAAGAGTCTCAGTGGGAGAGAGAAAGCATGACAATAAAGGCAATATGCCATCAGAAGCTAGCCATCAAGCTGAACAACTTTTGCTTTGGTGCCATATCTGTATCTCCTATAGTTTACGTAGGCTACTGGTGGTGAACCTGGTGGTCTGCATCAGGCACTCCAAACTTTTGAAGTCTATATGCCACGCGACCCATCAAGCTGAACAACTTCTGCTTTGGTGTCATGTCTGTATATCCTATAGTTTAGGTGGGCTCCTGATGGTGCATCTGGTGGTCTACTTCAGGTATTTCAGACCCTCGAATGGAGAAAAAAAGTAGCTTTTGTCTGAGATTTAAACTGAGGTTTATGCCAAATTTCATGAAGATCGGTTTAGTGGTTTGGCCGTGAAAGCGTAACAGACAGACAGACATAGTTGCATGCACATTTATAGTATAAGAAAGTAAAAGTATAAATTAAGTAAGTAGGTTACTAATAGTAATGAAGGAAGTATGGATGAAACGCGAATATGCCTTCAGAGCTTGAAGTTGAAATATCACAGCGACGTAATTTTTTTAACTTCTAATCGAACATTTTGAATGCCTTTTCGAAATTCTGTGATTCAATGTTTTAAAATTATTGGTGACAACCCTGTCTCTATTCAAACTTTACCGTTCCTAATCACCAAACTGTCGTCTCTATTTAGTGACTAAGGCGTTCCTATAGACCCAGAGGTCGTGCCTATTCACCCCTCTCTCATCCCTATTACGTACAAAACTTTTACAAATAAACCATGTTGTAAAAAAATTAAGTTTTTCTGACGAAAAATAGTCTAATCAGAGTAACCGCATGTATACATGTTCTCTAACATATTCTACGCAATTTCAACCTATATACGTACCTTTAAACACTATGGAATCCACTGTATAAATCAGTTTTCTGCAGCTTCAAAAACGCGCACTTTCTGGACAACTTTTCGAAGGGTTTTTTTTACATCATAATGTCACTTTGACGTTTTCCAAGTGTTGCCATTATAAAAAATATAAATTCCACTATTAAAAACAAACAGTTTTACATCACACGATTAAGCTGCTGTACAATTTTGCGGCAAAAAGGTTCATTCCCAGTTTTATCCCTAATCACCCCTGCATCCCTATCCACCCCGTTTTACGGTAATAACCGGAAAAGTTGGTAAAGAAATCTGACAAAATAATGACGTCGGTTTTGATATAAATATCGGAAAAATCTCCAATGTTTTGAACATTAAACTTATTCCATATAGCTATCGCGTGTGAATAATCCTCATCGGAGATGTGTGAATCTCTCAGTTGGCTATAAAATGCTTCTTTAGGTGGTAGGCTAGTCTCATCAAGTTTTTCCATACAATCTACATATTCGTATGGAAATACGCCTTTACGTCTTAAAAGCTTCATCGCCTCTTCATCATCACCATAGAATTTTCGTAGAGTTTGCATTTCATCGAGAGATAGGTTGGCCGCAAGACTGTCCAAGCTAGCCGCCATAAATTTAAATGAATCAATAAATCTTAAACTGATACCATCAAGATTTTTCGTAAAAGATATATACTTCTCCTTATTGTGAGGAATGCACTCCAGTTTTCCGCTTTCTTTGGCTAATTCTTTTATGAAAAGATGTGAGTCATATCCACTCAAGTTATGAAAAATTACTGGTATAAATTTCGGGGCTTTAAACTTTAAATTACACGCATTATGAGCTCTACCTCTTATTTCACCAGTCAAATGGCAGTGATCAATTACGCTTATTTCATTCGGGTATATAATTTTTTCACAGATGTGACAGCATCCTAAGCCTTCATTTTTTGGTGGAGTTCCGATTGGTGGTACGATGGTAGATAAAATAGTTTTGATGTAGTTTGCATCTTTATAAAGATAATCGACAAATTTTTCAATGCAGTCCTCACCGCGATACAGCACGAATTTCGATAACTTATCATCATAACTACAATGAACATAATACGCAAAGCTATATGGAATATGTTTATGAGTATTCATAGTATTTGATTGATATTTATAATCACTCGCAGGATTAAGATAAGTTTCAAAATCGGCGTATATAAGGTCCTATTAAATTCAGTGCAAATATTTTTAGGCTGAGCTCTACTCGTAAAACTGAACAACTTTTCCCAATAAACATAGGTCGAAATACGAAAAATAAAATTGCACCTCTCATACAAAGTGACACTTTTTTTGAACATTGTTGTATGGTAGGTCCAATTTTTTTTTCATATTTCTGGCTATATTTATTGGGAAATGTTGTTCAGTTTTACGAGTAGAACTCACTCTAAAAATATTTGCACTGAATTTAATAGGACTTTATATTACAAACGGCACTTTAAGTTTACAATGAAAATTTTTAAATTTTAAATTTTTTCTGTCTTCTGTTGGTAGTTGAACAAGTTTTTTAATACATCCCTCTTTTGAATGTATCTGTAGTTTTTCCTCATTTAAAAAGTGATGCAAACACCCGTTGCAAAAGTGTAATGCATTCTTATGTTTCGTTATTTGACTTTTAACAAGACGAGATAAATTTTTAATCCAAACGTAATGACCCCGTCCAACTCGATTTTGATGATAAAGCAAATTTATGTGTTTCTTGTTGTTTTCTGCCGCCGCTGCCCCCGCACGATTTACGAATGAAGTAATATACAGAGGTGTAATTTTTTTGCTCTCCATTCCGCATCCGTACACGTTGATGGAAATATTGTTTAGTTTTTCAAACTTTTTGATGTCTTTCAACTCCACCGGAAACGTTATCCCATTGAGTTGTAAAACTTCCATGTAGTGTGGATATGATGTAATTCTGTCCGCATGAGCATCAACCGGATATAAAGCTGACACTACCGCCCACGCAAAACACGCTTCATCCTTGTTCCTCACATTCACACAGGCGTGTTTAAGCTGTATCCATTTTGGTAGTGGTAGGTAAGACTCTCCTTTCAGCGGTGAATATTTATTAATATTTACGTCTAAAAACTCAATTTTTTCTAGAACCCACCCACTGTCACGTTCTTGAAATTCTTCGCTTTTACGCGCTATTGATGTAGAAATATGATCGAAGAAAGTAGCAGGGGTATTTACCTCAGATGATTGTTCTAGACATAAATTCCTGGAGTTTTTTATTGTAGTTTGTTTGGGAATGTGTTACATACATGCGAAATCCTTAGGATAATCGTTTGTGATAATCATTACTAAAAATATGCGGACTTATAAGCAGTAAACAAATGTGAACAGATTTCTCAATGAAAATAAACCTTTGGAAGAGGAAACCCAGTGAAAAATATAAATTAAACTACGTTAAATTAAGTGAAACCAGTGCTGTGAAATAATATTGTGATAAAAGTGATAAATTTTCGAAAATAAGATTCTAACGTACGACTAAATAAAGTGTAAACAAGACTCGGTAATGCTCGGAATGATTCGCGGCTGATCGTGACTCGGCTACTCCGACTAATTTCGTCTACGCAAGGCGATCGACAAGAAAGCTATCGCTAATTTCGCACATCTTTCATCGGTCACTTTGGTCTGGCGGTCTACGGGGAGCGATTTAAGGCGGACGAACTGTGATTCATAATTCAAATCTCACCGCACTGGATCGTCTTTTTTTTTTATTTATTTTAATACATTTTATTTTTTATTTTTTGATAAATTATTAGCTAAGTATTTAGAATGGATTTTTATTAACTTTTTTATGTTAAGATACATTTATTTGTAAGACGAAACTTAACTGTGGATGAGAATTTACAATAATATTATTTATGTTTTAGTTTTTCTTTTTTCTTTTTTCAATGAGTACCCAATCAAGGGCAGCCTGTCCCCACTGTCCAGACTCCACGAAACAATATGTGGTACCAAGAGGACTCAATGTGCATATCTCGTATAAGCACAGGGACGTACTTTCACAGCCTTTGCCGCCTCCTCCGTCGTCTTCCGCTGACCTTCCCCAGCCGGATTCATTAGCGAATTTGCGTAGTTTGCCGTCACTTAAAAGTAAAGTGCGCGTGCTAAAGCACATTCCAAAGGGAGCTAGAAGCTTAGTAGCGGAGAGACTGAAATCAGTCATTGACAACTGTCTGCAGTCCAATAGTGTGGAAGATTGGTATTCTGTGCTGTCTTTTTCTTTTAAATATCTTGAGGTGCCTGACCCGGCAGACCCTCGTTCCCTAACATCAAAAATTAAGGATAGGGTGGTTAATGAGGGGGAGGATATTTACACCGACGATCGTGTCTTTCGGAGTCGTTCGCTTGCTCAGCGTATAGAGTCTAAAGTGCATGAGGGGGACTTGAGGGGCGCTGTGCGCTTACTAGTGTCAGATGGCTCTATTGCGCCTCATAATGATGACACGCTAGGCGCACTCCGGGATAAACACCCGCAGCCCTTTCGTCCTATTTCGCTTCCTCAGGCGCCAAGTTTACTGGACCCTGTTTTGACTGTGACACGAGATGACGTTTTTGAGGCAATAACTTCTTTTTACAGTGGTTCAGCGGGTGGGCTTGATGGTCTACGTCCGCAGCACTTAAAGGAGCTTATTTCTCCTACTGCTGGTGACGGTTCGGTAAAGCGTCTTGAGTCCCTTACTAGACTGTGCAATTTCCTGCTGAGTGGCAGGTTGAATGTTGAGGTCTGCCCTTTTTTATATGGTGGCAGTTTGTGTGCCCTTAGTAAAAAGGATGGCGGTGTTCGTCCCATTGCGGTTGGCAGCGTTTTGCGCCGGTTAGTGGCCAAGCTAGGCTGTCGAGCGGTGAAGGATGAATTATCTACTTACCTTCACCCCCATCAGCTAGGCTTTGGAACTGCTTTGGGCTGCGAGGCTGCCATTCATGCTACTCGCGCTTTCGCTATGAGTAGCGACGGTAGTGACAATGTAATTGTTAAGTTGGATGTGAAAAATGCTTTCAACTGTGTAGAGAGAGATAAAATATTAATGGAAGTAAAAGAACGGATTCCGGTTTTGTATCCTTTTCTCTACCAGTGTTACAGTGCTCCTAGTTTTCTTTTTTATGGTGAGGATTCCATAACTTCGGAGGTCGGTGCCCAGCAGGGAGATCCGTTAGGCCCACTCATATTTAGTTTGGCCATTCATAAGGTGATAACCGAAATAAAATCACCTTTAAATCTGTGGTATTTAGATGATGGAACGATAGGAGGCGACGCTGTTGCGGTAGAGGAGGACTTGAAAGTGTTATTTCCGAAATTAAAAGAGGTTGGTTTGGACATTAATTCAAACAAATGTGAGATCTATTTTTCCAACAGTGCCAACGCTACCATTTTGCTTCCTAGGTTTGAGGTTTTGGCACCCGGAATTAAGGTTGTGAAGGGGGATAGTTTTTTCCTTCTAGGCTCGCCAATTTTCGTTAGCGGTGTCCCAACAACGCTCGAAGCCAAAAAGATGGAGCTTTCAACCATTCATGTCAAATTGAAAGACATTTCATCACACGTGGCGCTTATTCTTTTGCGGAGCTGCTTTTCAATGCCGAAATTGACTTATACTGTAAGAACATCCCCTACTTGGTTATATCCTCAGGAGGTTGCTTTGTTGGACGGATTATTAAAGGAGACACTGGAAGGCATCCTTAATGTCAGCTTGAATGAAAGGCAGTGGTGTCAGGCTGGCTTACCTGTTCGTCACGGAGGTTTAGGGGTGCGTCGTGTGGAGGGGGTTGGCCTTCCGGCTTTTTTGGCTTCTGCGCATGGGGTGGTGGGCCTGGTCACTCAGATTTTATCTTTTAATGGTGACGAGGTTGTTATCCCGTTCGTTACTGAGGCCATGTCTGCCTGGGAGGTCTTATGTCCGGGAGAAGCACTTCCGGAGGACCGTTGTCGTCAGAAAACCTGGGATGACATCTATTCAAGGGTGACTCTGAATCTTCTATTTGATGATGCGTCGGACTTGGATTCGGCTCGCCTGAAAGCTTCAGTTTGTCCAGAGTCAGGGGCGTGGCTACACGCGCTGCCTTCCCCTCAACTAGGTACTTTCTTGGACGATGACTCACTGAGGGTAGCTGCCGCATTGCGTCTTGGCAGTACTATATGTGAGCCACATGAGTGTGTGTGTGGTTCAAGGGTTGAGGCGAACGGGCTTCATGGCCTAAGCTGTGTCCGGTCAGCGGGACGTTTGTCTAGGCACCATGCATTAAATGATTTAATTCGCCGCGCCCTTGTTTCCGCAGGCATACCATGTGTGTTAGAACCCTCGGGTCTTTCAAGATCCGATGGTAAGCGCCCTGATGGTCTCACTTTGATTCCGTGGGAGAGAGGTCGGTGTCTCCTTTGGGATTCTACGTGCTGCTGCACGTTTGCGGCCTGCCATTTGTCAGGGACAAAACGGACCGCGGGATGTGCGGCCGAATCTGCTGATAGGCTAAAACATAGCAAGTACGCTTGCCTTAAGTCTTCGTACATGTTTGTTCCCGTGGCGGTAGAAACTACAGGCGTTTGGGGGTCCGAGGCCAAAAAATTTATAGCGGAGATAGGTCGACGGTTGCGGGAAAAAGGTTTTGATCCTCGCTCGGGTTCGTATCTTTCCCAAAGGTGGTCTATAACAATTCAGCGGGGTAATGCTGCAAGTATTTTAGGCACCTTCGGACGGGGTATGGCCCGGGGAGGGCTACTTGATTGAATTTGACAACGCATGTGGCTGAAAGTAAGCATTGTTATTTTTGACGAAGCATGTTGCTGAAACGTATTATTGTCACAGGTTTTGACAAAGCTTGTTGCTGATTTGTTCTGTATCTTTAGAATAATGTCTGACGATGCCTGTTGCGGATTAGCCCTTGTTTGAATTTTTTATAATCCAATAAACTTTTTAAGGAGAACTGTTGTTGTTGTTTTGTTGTCACCGCCGCGCCGCCGTGCTAACTACTGTGATATTTTCCTCACGGTGTTAGCAAGCACGCTATGTTCGAAAAGTACATCGTTAATTATCAAGCAATAGGCGGTTGTGTTTGCGGGGAGAGGTTTTCTAAAGTCCATTTCTACTTTTATATCAATTGCACCGCTCCCGTTGAGATAAGTGTCGCTCTGACGTGATGTATCAATAACGATTAACGTGTTTTATAGTGAGCTGGATTGATTAGCGGTCTCGCCTCACGCACACTATAATATTCCCGTTGAAAATTTACAAATGCATCATACAGTAGCGTGAACAAGCTCTTTTCAAAGTTGGCCGCTTGCGTTTCATACGGATAGCACTGAGAATTTAAATATACTTTACAGTTTTCCAAATTACAGTGATCAAAACGACTCATGTCTTTTTATTTATCAGCTTTTCTCCCTGTTTGTAGACCAATGATGATGAAGCGTGGTTTCTCCATGTGTGTGGCGGTTTTTATAGGCCATAATAGTTTTTTCTGATACCGGAAGCGATGGGTGCTCATACAAATCCCAGGTGCGGAATGTTATAGGTATGGGAATGTTCTTTGTGACGATGGACATTAAGCGAAGTTTTTCTTCATCAGACACCTTGATAACGGGTACACGCCACACCACACGTTGAATTTCGATTTCAATCTCTTTGGTAGCGTCAGCTTGGGTAGCTGCATTATTATTGGTACTTGCTCGAACTGAGAATTTAAATATACTTTACAGTTTTCCAAATTACAGTGATCAAAACGACTCATGTCTTTTGATTTATCAGCTTTTTCCCTGTTTGTAGACCAATGATGATGAAGCGTGGTTTCTCCATGTGTGTGGCGGTTTTTATAGGCCATATAGTTTTTTCTGATACCGGAAGCGATGGGTGCTCATACAAATCCCAGGTGCGGAATGCTATAGGTATGGGAATGTTCTTTGTGACGATGGACATTAAGCGAAGTTTTTCTTCATCAGACACCTTGATAACGGGTACACGCCACACCACACGTTGAATTTCGATTTCAATCTCTTTGGTAGCGTCAGCTTGGGTAGCTGCATTATTATTGGTACTTGCTCGATTAAGAATGAGTTCATGTTTCGAATTCAGTATAACCTGTTTATAATCTTCAGCAAACCCCAAGAAATGTGAGAGCGGGATGGAATAACTGAAAACTCCATTAGAGATTGCATTTATTGTGCCCATGTTGTATCCGGCATTTTCCAACGCCTTATCACTTCCTTCGCTATAAGAGATCAACCCCTTCATGGTGGAAGTGATTCCGCAGTTCCTCGATCTATCCACTTCCACACCATTCAGTTCATAACGAATCTCTTGGAATAGAAACATTGGTGCATTATTTGCGGGAACTGAACTTTTATCTATTGTCCCTTCTACAAGAAGATAACTTTCGCTAGGCAGCACGATCAGGTCTTGTCTGTTGATGCATATATTATTCTAATTTCATCGTTTGTATTGTATGATTCGTGGTAAGGGTGGTACTGATGATACTCTATGCTTTCTATGGTGCTATCATAGTGCACCTTTTCGGTGATGCTTAAGACCGATTGCGTGGGCATTTTATCTTATAACCGAGTAACTTTAAAAAATGAATATTTTTCGTAGTTAAATGTTGTCCTTTTGAAGGAGTGCTCGCTGCATGCAATCGATAACTACTGACATGATGAGGGTCAGTACTTTCACTTTTATACACAATCATTTCGTGGTTCTTCTTCTAATGTGTAGTCTGATAGAGATATTCTCACCCCTAAAGTTTACAAGACGCCCCTTCTCATTCACTAACCTCACTTCGATACGTTCGATACGGTTTGTTTTAACCGGTAGATAAACAACGTTTGAAGGACACTCGATTATTTGGTAACCAGGTGGCACTGACGGAGAGAATTCATGTATCACATGCGCTGCTTGGTTGTTGATAAATGAAGCTTCTATGATGTTACACTCTACTCTTATAGTGCTCGCATCCAGGACTTGAATCACCCCCTCCGACCAGTGAGTCTTTCCCGCTGGTAATGGTCTTTTTTCAAAGCCGAGCACGGGCGCAACTGATCTTTCCTTCTCAAAATGCACATCATAATAAGGTGAATAAATCATAACCTTGAACGTGTTGCGATTTGCCAGCATATCTATCAGCTTTGAGGGATCATTTTTCGATATTTCCACCAACTTGTTGTTTAGGTATTCAAAAATATCATCCAATTCATACGTGCCGGGAGGAATTTCTATTACATGATCATTACCAACATGAAACAGATTGTTATGTTTATCAATGTTTGGTATAGAATTGTAGGTTTTTAAATAAATCAATCCACATTCAAATTCTCCTCCGCCGCCGCCGCTGCTGCTGCTGCTGCTAACATCATCACCATTTAGCTCGATGGCGGGGAGATAGTCCGCACTGAGCGCGGATTCATTACCGTTTAGCGTTAAGGAAAAGTTTGTGGGCATATCCGAATCGTTTGAGAGTAAGATGTGAAATGAAAAAAATATGTATCATATTATCTATTTATTGAAAAAACTTTTTTTCATATTACATAGAAACATTAAACATAAATGACCGCAAATTATCTTGTTGGTTTTTTGCAGGTTTGTGTAATTATAATCAATGTCTGCTGCATCATTCATATATTTTACAAACTCTATAGGCGGTCTCAGATCACCAAAACTATCAAAGTAGACGCAGCGATCCCCATTTTTTGTATCCGCTGTCTAGTGAGTACCTAATCCTTTTGAATCATCCTGGTTAATAACTCCAGCCTCCCTAAACCATGGTGTAGATGGTAGACTATCTCTCATAAACACACCTCTCAAATGCGGGATGCGTTCATTTTGTACCAACTTTTGAATGTCTCCATCGGTAAGAGGTCTGTTGTTTGGTAATTGGGAGCGTAGTAAATGGGGATTCAGTTTTAGTTTCTTGGAGTGAAAGGGCTCAGATACAACCCCATTCCCTGTTTATATGGTCGTACGTAGAGACCTTTTCCGACAATTTTCTCGCTATGTCCTCCTCCTCCACCACCATTCTTTGATTTCTTAACCATTTCATAGATATTCTTTGCTGCGGTGGTGACGCCTCCTGCGAGGGAACCGGCGGCGGCTAAAGCACCCAACAGCGGTATCAACGGTAGAAAACCGCCGGTTTTTGGAATGGGTATGACACGCGGAGTTTTCACAACGCGACCTCTAGATACCTTTCTTGCAGCTCGTACGGCCGCCTTGAGCAGATCATTGTGAGATGCTTTTTTTCCTTTTCCTCGTATCGCTTTTCTACTTTGTTTCACCACTTGAGCGAAGGAAATACCCATCCCGCGCTTGACTTTAAACTTCATAATTTTGCCAACTGCCAAACTTGTCAAGCGTTCACCGAGAGGGGTCGCGTAACCGACTTTCAGCTGCTGCGGCCAAATCAATAAGCAATATCGTGTGTTGTTGTTGTTGTTGTGATAAGCAATATCGTGTCGCTTACACGCCTCGTCCAGCGGATTTACACCCTTATCACCACGTATCAGACGTTCACGTAATTTAGTGCCGGGCCCGCAATAATTGTAGCCGGGCACGTGAACTTCAAACGGTAGATTGTTTATTAAATTGTTGATTAAACCACCACCACCACCGCCACTAGTTGTTGCTGCTGCTGCTTTTCGTGTCCTACAACGTGTACGTTTCTTGCAGAATGATGGATATTCAGGGATTAACATGTCCTTTTATACGGAGGGTGTACATTTGACTGATGCAGGCTTATTGCAAATCCATGTCTACACTAATATTATAAAGAGGAAAGATTTGATTGTTTGTTTGTTTGTTTGTTTGCATCGAATAGGCTCCGAAACTACTGGCCCGATTTTAAAAATTCTTTCACCATTAAAATCCTACATTATTTTTGATGAACATAGGCTATATTTTATACGAGAAAAAAATTGGGATCCGCGTGAAAATTTCAATAATGTAACCCAACGTGTGAAAAATGTACCAAAAAAATATCTTATATCGCGTACGCTGTGGAAATTATTGACAATAGAGCAAAGTGATGTACTACAGTTTTATAGAGGACATCAATGTCTATAATAATGTCCGTGATACCATATGTCTAACTATTACAGTTATGCCACAATAACTACTTTTTCATTTGAAAATGTACCAACTACGCCACATTATTCGTACCAGTGTAATGATTACATTTAATCATTACTGTATTAAAGGGTGTCAGGGATAGCCCTCAGAATACTAATAGGGTACATGCAGACCATGAAACTGAACAACTTTCCCCTAGGAATATATTTCAGGAAACGTAAAAAAACTGACTTCCCATAGTGAATGCAGTCAGCTGATTGTGATTTTGTATGGAAGGTCATTTTTTTGGCGTTTCCTGACATATGTTTTTAGGGGAAAGTTCTCCAGTTTTATGTTTCATGCACCCTATCAGTATTCGAAGGGCTGTCCCTTACTCGGTATAAAAAGACGACAAAAAACATTAAATAATGCATTTAAAAAATCTACACTAAAATAATACGTACATACACATATCACGCCTATTATCCCTTGCGGGGTAGGCAGAGCGTAAACGTCCGCAAAAACGGACATTTACGCCACGTCTGACATAATATGTTTGAGGGTCATTCGGAAAATTGTGTATCGCCATAGTGACAGGTTGTCAGCACATCGCCTTAAAGTGCAATACACACCCTTAAGTCCCTTAGTCGCCTCCTACGACTCCCACGGGAAAGAAATCGGGTGATGCTATTCTAAGCCGGCATCACACTAAAATAATAATTATACCTATAATCTACACTAATATTAGAAACAGGATTTTTTTTATTGTTCGTTTGAATTGAATAGGCTCTGAAACTACTGGACCGATTAAAAATAATTATTTTACCGTTGATTGAAATTGAAATTCTTTATTCAATGTAGGATAGTATTATCACTTATTGACGTCATGAACCGTCATTCTAAAAGAAGAAATTTGTATCACACAATTTTCTTTTTTTTTATTACAATTTTGTTATGACCTAATAGAAAACCGGCTTGGGCGGGATAAAAAAAATAAAAATATAGGCACTGCCATGGGGCTGGCCAGGTTAATCACAGGCATGTAACTTTACGCCACCACCATCTGAAAACGATATTTGTTTCAACTTGAAGTCAAAATTTTTAGAATCCTACATTATCCCTGATGAACATAGGCATAGACATATTAAACTGTCTTATTCCCGGGGGGAAATTGTTAGCGGCGGGTGAAACCGCTGGGCGGGCTGCTAGTTTATATATAAAGTAATCACGGTACGTGTGTGAGACTTGTTTAGAGGCACGAGCATGGAGCAAGATTCACCATGTTTTCAATTTTTCCACACTTACAATTGATGCAAGCAGCGGGTGAACGTGGAGGAGATTCTTCGCTAGAGTCGATTTTTTTTTTTTATTTTTTTTTTATTAATGATGGGTTTGCTCTTGACTCTAGTCTAGGTCATAGGACAGAGACAGAGTCTAAGATGGAGCGAGCTCACCCAGAAGAAGCCTGTTAAGGCACTGGCACTCCCACACACTGACGGAACGCAGCAAGCTACTTGGCGCCAGACTTCGGTGGGATGGTGGTCGCGAGCCAGGTAGCTCCTTATGGAGCCTTCCACCGCTTGGTGGGATCGTTCAGCCGGACTTATCCACAGGCAAGCCTGTGTTGCCGTTGCCCGGGGTGGACCGCTAGGAGGTAGATCCCATACCACCCCAAAGATTTCCATAATATTATCTGAGTCACTGGCAGTAGTAATATTCATTTTCTGCTGATCGGTTGGATTTTTACACCATGGACAACTGCGTCTAATAAAATAGGCTAAATCTAATTGAGTCTCTTCG
Organism: Tuta absoluta; assembly: GCA_027580185.1. Taxonomy (NCBI): domain Eukaryota; kingdom Metazoa; phylum Arthropoda; class Insecta; order Lepidoptera; family Gelechiidae; genus Tuta; species Tuta absoluta. The sequence goes on along the minus strand of JAQAHW010000084.1, from coordinate 473,434 downwards.
GGATTGCTGTTCAACAGGTGATGATGCTCAGTACAGATCAAATGTTGTCTAATATCAGGGTCTTTTAGCAAACACTGCGGCAGTTGGCTCTCCCACAAGTGTAATTGTTCAGCGAAATATTTTATTAGTAAACTTTTAGGAATTTTCTCCAATTCTTCGGTTGACGGCAGCGGCGGCGGCGGCAGTGGTTGCGGCGGCGGTCGGGTAAAATTAAACATTTTTATTCCAATGAGGTATAAAAATCACGACGTTTCACTGCGGTTGATCACAATAAAATGAAGGTTAAAAAGCAAAAGACGTGTTTAAAAGTACACGACTGGAGTGATATAAATGTTGAGGGTGATGTAAGCAGCAGCGGCGGCAGCCGTACACATGGCCCCCTTCTTCCCAACACTATAAGATGTCTAATCTGTGGTCCATCCAGTTGCGGAAAGACAAATGTACTACTCACTCTTCTTCTCGATCCCGCGGGAATTAAATATAAAACTGTATATTTATTCTCAAAATCTCTATACCAACCAAAGTATTTGTTTCTCGAGGAAGTTTACAAACGTGTAAGAGGTTTATCTTTTTATAAATGTTCAGATAAAAGCAAAGTCACTCAGCCTGTAGACGCGAAATGTGGGAGCGTAATAATTTTCGATGATGTAGCCTTGGAAGATCAAGAGGCTATCCGACAGTACTTTTCGATGGGGCGACATAAACACTTAGAGTGTTTTTACCTATGTCAAACATACAGTAAAATTCCTAAGCAGTTGGTGCGTGATAATGCAAATCTAATATTACTATTTAAACAGGACGATCTAAATTTAAAACACGCATACGATGATCACGTAAACACCGATATGCCTTGGGAAAAATTTCGTGATATTTGCCGTCACTGTTGGGCGGAGCGATACTCATTCCTTGTAATCAATAAAGATTGTGAAATCAACAAGGAACGTTATAGAAAAAACTTTGATAATTTTATCGAGATATAAAAGAAAGAGATATGACTGAACTAATTCACTTTTTCAAGATGCCTACTGCCGAACAGATGTTTGGTAATAAAAAACTCAAACGTAAATTGGTGGAGTCGGTTAAAGCGGTAAAAGCAAAAGTAAAAGCTTTACACGATGAAAATACTGCTCTCACTGAAACTATGGAGAAAACCTTTAAACCAATAACTAACCCACTCAACACCTTGCTCAAAAATAACGAATTGCCAACGTTTAAACAAAAACAACAATTTTTACCACTTAAAAAAGGGGTAAAGTTTAAAAAAGAAGTTAAATGGGATCAAGAAGAAGAAAAGGAAGAAACTCTAGACGATGCAGCAGCAGCAGCAGAGACAAGTGTTGCAGGGTTAGCTGAAAACAATTTTAGCACACCTAATTCAAGCTTTCTCGATGATGATGATGATGACGATGATGATGATGATAAGTTATCGGTTGAATATGCTGATGAGACCTTGTCTTCACCACTAGAAAAGAAAAATATTATTAATGAGTATTTGAAGAGTGAGCATCGATATAACTCGACTAAGCCTGAGCTGTACATTGTGTACTTCTTAAATGGAGAACCTCATATAGGAAATTCAAAAGTTATATTTACTGACGATCATAACTTACAAATTGGGAATAAAGTTTTTAAAACCACCCGAGGTTTAGTTGATTTGTTGTTTAACAAATCAATGAGTGGAGATTTTTACACCAAAAAAGATGTGAATACCTATAAAGATATAGTAGAGATGACCAATGCTAATCGACAAGAGTTTGATGAGAATAAGCAGAGACGAGGGGATAAAAGTAAAAAATATACACTAATTTGGAAACAAGAAGGAAATTGGATGGATAACTTCGTCAACACCACCACCACCACCACCACCACCACCACACCAAAACCAGGGGCGACGACGACGACGACGGCGGCGCCGATGAGGATGGGTGATAAAAAATATGAAGGAAAAGGGATAAATCTGACATTGAAGCGATACCGACCAAAAACTGATTACGTGTACTGGGACGACGCAAACGAACTCGTCGATAGATTACGCTTACTTTACGCGTCGCAGATGGCTGGCAACACTGGTCATGAAAATGAAATAAATTCTATAATTGAGGAGCTTATCGAAGCCGGTATAATAGTACCTTAAAAAGGAAACTTGTCTCATTTACAAAATGACCCTCGACAAGTTCGGTCATTATCTTTACGACGGCGGCGGTGGTGGTGAAAATAGCGGGACTGGTGGTGGGTCAAAAAAACATAAATACTCTCCTTTACAATCTGCGCAAGATAAGTTTGAGATAAATTGTAATGGAAAACGGTTGACTCATGTTGCACAAGGAATTCATAAAGGTGATGCAACAACAAAAGCTCAACTAGAAGAAATTTGGAATAGCTCTCTTGGAAAAATAAAAGATCTACGAAAGAAAATTGAATTGCTTGAAAAGAGGTTAAATACGCCCCAACCACCCGCCGCCGCTGCCGGCGCCCCCGCCGCTGCTACTAAAAAAAAAATAGCGTTGGTGCCAGCCGCCGCCGCCGTCACCGCGGCTGCTGTTAAAAAAATATAGACGGCTCAAGCCACCACTCCTGCTGCTGCTGCTGCTGCTGCAAGGAAAAAAAAACGCTACTTCAAGTATCCACACCTAATGAGTAAAGCACAAGTCGTTAAAGAAATTCACAAAAGCGTCAGAAAGAATTTTCCCCGTAGAAGATTCATCCAAAAAGGTTTTGATGACACTTGGCAGGTGGATTTAATTGATATGCAACCCTATTCAAGAGAAAATGCAGGAAACAAATATATTTTGGTGTGTATAGACACTTTCTCCAAGTATGCATGGGCTCAACCGTTGCGAACAAAAAGAGCTGATGATGTAGGACGAGCGATGACTGTAATATTACAAAACAAGCGCGCAAGAAGACCTAAGAACATTCAATCTGATGATGGAACCGAGTTCTTCAATAGCACCTTCAAAGCGCTAATGAAAAAGTATCAAATTAATCATTATTCTACATACAGCACAAAGAAAGTTTTCTATCGTTGAAAGATTAATCAGAACTCTAAAAAACTGGCTATGGCAACATTTCAGTTTGCAAGGATCCTACAGCTGGACCACGTACCTACAAAAGTTATTATCAAGATACAATAATAGAGTTCATCGCACTATCTCTATGACGCCCAACGCTGTGACGAGAGCCAATTCTGATAAACTCCTTAGTGGGCCATACAATCATATCAAGTTTAAATATCATGCTAAGTTTAAACCACACGACTTTCTACGCATAAGTAAATTCAAATCAGTCTTTGCTAAAGGCTACATTGGAAATTGGAGTACGGAGATTTTTCAAATAAGAAAAGTGCAAAATACTTATCCAACTACTTATTTGCTTCAAGATGCTAAAAAAGAGCCCATAATGGGAAGTTTTTATGAGCAGGAACTTCAGAAAGTTATGTATCCCGATGTGTATCTTGTAGAAAAAGTATTGAAAAGAGAAGGTAACAAAGTGTATGTAAAGTGGCTGGGTCTAAACGAAAAAAGTTGGATTGAAAAATCAAATAGATTGTAATATGTGTAAGTGTGTGCGTGTGTGTGTGTACTCGTTTTTCTTAAATACAACATCACGTTTGAATTATAAATAAGTTTTTTTATTTAAATATCCTTAAATATACCCCAAAGTAGACAATCAACTATTATACAAAGGAAAAAATTTAAATTTGCCGTGTGATGCCGGCTTATTGCCGTGTGATGCCGGCTTAGAATAGCATCACTCCATTTCTTACCCGTGGGAGTCGTAAGAGGCGACGAAGGGACTCGAGGGTGTGTATAGCAATTTTAGGCGATGGGCTGACAACCTGTCACTATGGCGATACACAATTTTCCGAATGACCCTCAAACGTTTGTCAGACGTGGCGTAAGTGGCCGTTTTTTCGGTCTTTTACGCTCTGCCTACCCCGCAAGGGATAAAGGCGTGATTTATGTATGTATGTATGTAAAAATTAAAACATAGTAAAGTAAAAATATATACTCGTAAATACCTACATACAATTCGCAAATAAAGGATTCGCAATAGCATTGCACATAACATAAAAGTTTTTCAGCCCTAAAAGAATACATTAAACGCAAATTGGTACGTCTTATTCGAGTAAAAGTAGAGATTAAAAATAAACTGTTCAATATAACCTAAACATATATAATTACCCAGACAAAAAATAATGTAAATAAAAAGTTAGTAAAGTACAAATCTACAACTAATGTTAGTGTAATTATCACAATTCTTTCACATTTAGAAAGATTTAACATAACCTAGTTTTTTACTATAGGTATAATGTTTTTTTTTATAGATTATGCAGCTCAAAAGTTGCTGTTAAAAAGTAATACTAACGATTACTAAATAGCGAAAAAAAAGCGAAAAACAAAAGACACTTGCACGTTAAGGGTAGTTCCTATGGTCAGCATTCTGCAAAAATAATTAACACCTATTGGCCTGCAATGCTTTCCATAGAAACGCCAAAAAAGTGTTACAGCGTCTATGTATACTATAAGGTTACAGCGTATACTACCTCAGAAGATTTTAACCATTAAAATCACAATGCTAATTTACATAATCATTTTGCAAAGTCGATATAATCACCAAGGACGCAAAACATAGTGTTTAACAACTTTATGAATACGCTTTCGCTGAACATTACAGTGGAAAATGCTTCTGGAGGCACGTGGTGTAGCGCGTTATACCACTCTGCAAAATTAATATTTATATCTCCCATACGTTCTTCGAGGTCGGAAGATATCTCATTCCAAAATTTCTCTAGTAAATAATATTGCTCACAATTGGTAACCTTATACAACTCGCGAATTATTCTTCCCACTTCAGCTGAAAGAACATATAATGGAAGCGGTACCCACCATTGTTGTAAAAGCTGCACTGACCTAATATGTATCAACCACGTCTCCTTACACGAAAGAAAATGACGGTTCAATTCTTCTTGTCCATCATAGTCATCAGCATCATCTACCATTTCTTCGTGACATTCTAAGTTTTGCTGTGTGTCTTCCAATAAAAATTGCTGAGTGTCTTCCGAGAAAGTTTGCTGCGTCGTGTCTATTGAGGAGGCTTGCTGCGTCATGTCTACTGAGGAAGTATCTACAAAGAAAACAAAAAACATATCAGTAAAACAAAACATTGAGAATTAAAGTCAGCGATCATTTTTAATTGAGATATTTACCTGTTTTATTTTCCATTATAAAGAGATACTTAAGTAGATTGGGGGTAAAATATCTGTAAAAAAGAAAATAATTTAATACTCACAATTAATTTATCACAAGAAACCGTTGGGGCATTTTTGTTTTTCTGAAAATTGGACAATATACGATTTACCGACAGCTTCCTTTATAATTACACAGATGTCTGATTTTAGCTCTTCTAGCTTGTTATCGGGTAGATTATTAAATCTACCTGGTAACGCAAAGTACCCTTTACTTATTTCCAATACAGTTTGTAGTTTACAAGGGTCGAATTTTGATTGAAGCTGCGTGACATTTTGAATAAGATATGGTTGGTTGGGGGTTAAATCTGTAAGTTTCAACCACACTTTCTGACCGCATTGGTTAAGATTTTTAAGAGCAGACATTTTTTTATCACTTACTATCTTCAACAACTGCTTGAATAAACTGAATGTGATATCTGTAAAGACTCACGTCTTATATACTCATACTACTCGAGCTAGGTTAGGTAATAATGCTAATTAAATTCTAACAAAGATAAAACTTACCATAATTTATGGCGTCTTTACTGGTAGCTTAGCGGAGCACATAGCTGATGGTATTTTCAAATTTTCAATGTTACGGACTTCTTCCATAGCCCATGTTATTAATGTATTGAGTATTTGTCGGTACTCCATACATTCCGGTGAAAGCTCCATATATGGTGTTGTTTGAGTTTCAGCAGAAACCTCAGCAGATTCGGTAGCGGCAGTGGTGGTCGTGGTCGTAGTCGTGGTAGCGGTGGCGGTGGTTGTAGTGGTGGTCGGTCTTGGTGAAAAAGGGGTATTTTTGAATTTATCCTTTTGAACCCGAACTGTGATTTCTATTCCATCCTCATCGCGAACGACTTGAAATAACTCTTTAGAGTTCAACCTCTGCTCGATACTGACATCCCGTCGAGAACGGTATAAATACATTTTTTCTGCAGATTTGTGGCAGACATGGGTGGTTTTAAACTGTATTCCCTTTTAAGGTGTATATTTAAAACAACCATGTTATTAACCACACATATGGGTGTATTGGTAATGTTGTTTCCATCATCCTTTATTATTTGAATTATTCTGCTGGCCACTGTTTTCCCTCTCTCAGCCAGTAAAATATTTACCGACCATCGTGATGGTGCTAACTTAACACTTTCATCTTCCACACGAACACCCGTCAGGTACCAAACGTTTGAAGCACATAACGAAAAAAATATCTTCTTTACCAGGCGTCGCTTTTACCGACACCTGTTTGTGGTCCTCGCTAACCAAATCAAAATAAATGACGAAAGGTAACATATTGGTGAAATACATGATGTATACGTGTAGAGATCGACTAATGAAATAATAAATAATATTCTGATCTGCTTATATAGTTCTAGCTTAGTTAATCATTGACTAGTTTCTACCGAGATATCTCACAGGGTCAAATCTTGCTTCCCTCTTAGATAAAATTATTTTCCTATTAAGGTATAACATCAGCAATACTACTAGCGGTCAGTGAAAAAAAAAACTTACTAAACACGCTGTTGTTTGGGAAACCGAATTATGAATTAACGATAATTAATCAATCGTTGTGGCTAACAATGATTATTTAGAATTAATAAAACCTTGCTTTAGTTACGCATATTACCAATTATGTAAATATATTAAGTACTAGCGTTTACCCGCGACTTCGTCCGCGTTAGATAGTTTTTTTAGGCACAGGTTCTAAAGTAGATAATATTGATATTCATAGTAAGTATGACAGTGATATTAGAACAGTTCTTATCTCTACTATTTAAGGATGACTTGCTTGCTTCTTTTGTTAAAGGGACAATTCAAAATTTGCTATCCGGTGTACTGCCTTGAGAGATCAATATTTATAACCATTGAATACACAAGTCAGTAGATACAAAAAAGTTGCCAATGTCCTTTCTCATCTTATTCCCATCATACTGAACAACTTTTGTTTTGGAACCATTTCTGTATCTCTAATTGTTTAGGTGGGCTCCTGATGGTACACCTGGTGGTCTACATAAGGTAGTCCAGATCCTCAACATCCTTGTGAAAAGAAGCAGCCTATAATACTGAATAACTTATGTTTTAGAACCATGCCTGTATCTCTAATAGTTTAGCTGGGCTCCTGATGGTACACCTGGTGGTCTACATAATGTACTCCAGATCCTTTGTGTCCTTGTGAAAAGAAGCAGCCCATCATACTGAACAACTTTTGTTTTAGAACCATTTCTGTATCTCTAATAGTTTAGGTAGGCTCCTGATGGTACACCTGGTGGTCTACATAAGGTACTTCAGATCCTCAATGTCCTTGTGAAAAGAAGCGGCCCATCATACTGAACAACTATTGTTTTAGAACCATGCCTGTATCTCTAATAGTTTAGCTGGGCTCCTGATGGTTCACCTGGTGGTCTACATAAGGTACTCCAGATCCACAATGTCCTTGTGAAAAGAAGCGGTCCATCATAATGAACAATTTTTGTTTTAGAACCATGCCTGTATCTCAAATAGTTTAGCTGGGCTCCTGATGGTACACCTGGTGGTCTACACAAGGTACTCCAGATCCCCAATGTCCTTGTGTAAAGAAGCGGCCTATCATACTGAACAACTTTTGTTTCAGAACCATGCCTTTATCTCTAATAGTTTAGCTGGGCTCCTGATGGTTCACCTGGTGGTCTACATAAGGTACTACAGATCCTCAATGTCCTTATGAAAAGAAGCGGCCCATTATAATGAACAACTTTTGTTTTAGAACCATGCCTGTATCTCTAATAGTTTAGCTGGGCTCCTGATGGTACACCTGGTGGTCCACATAAGGTACTTCAGATCCTCAATGTCCTTATGAAAAGAAGTGGCCTATCATAATGAACAACTTTTGTTTTAAAACCATGCCTGTATCTCTAATAGTTTAGCTGGGCTCCTGATGGTTCACCTGGTGGTCTACATAAGGTACTCCAGATCCTCAATGTCCTTATGAAAAGAAGCGGCCCATCATAATGAACAACTTTTGTTATAGAACCATGCCTGTATCTCTAATAGTTTAGCTGGGCTCCTGGTGGTACATCTGGTGGTCTACATCTGTGCTCCAGACCCTCGAATGGTGATAAAAAGTAGCCTATGTCCGTTCTCGGTATGCTAGCAATCTCTGTGCCAAGTTTCATGAAGATCGGTTCAGCGGTTTGGCCGTGAAAGCGTAGCAGACAGACAGACAGACAGACAGAGTTACTTTCGCATTTATAATATTAGTGTGGATAGTGTGGATGTATGTATGAGGGACTTGAGGATGTGTATTGCAGTTTTAGGCGATGGGCTGACAACCTGTCACTATGGCGATACACAATTTTCCGGATGACCCTCAAATATTTGTCAGACGTGGCGTAAATGTCCGTTTTATGCGGCCCTTTATGCTCTGCCTACCCCGCAAGGGATTATAGGCGTGATATGTGTATGTATGTATGTAAAATAACTACTTTTAGCAGTATCGGCTTACACAACTCATTGTTTAATTTAGCGTTGCTATGCTGGGGTAAGTTAGGTATTAATGACGGTCTATGAATGCGCCGCGATTTCGCACGCATCGCTCTGGGCATATGTTGTCCCTTTCTCGCTCGCGGGGCGAGGGGGCGGCGTGCGCGCGGGCCGCCTGGTAGACGCCAAGCGGTGATTTCTGCACCGCACTCAGTCACTCAAAACCGTTCGGACGAGAACGTATTGTGTTTGTACGGATTTCCCGCCACGCGTTTTGTGATGCCGCGTGTAATGGACGATTCAATTTGAGATCGCGCGTGTTGATGCATCGTATTATTGCGGTTCTCCTGGGTTATACTAGAATACCAGGCTTAGTGATTGTTGGATGTCTCGACGTCTTCCACGTGAGCGTCGCGTTGAATAGGCATCAAGTGGCCATATCGGCTCGCGTTTGTACGACCCAAATTCGGGTTGGGTCACGCGTAATGACTAATATCAAAGTGAAATACGAACAGAAGCTGTGAGTGGTTTGAAGTGAATAACGCGCCAAGGCTGTAGTGGAATGCTGGGTGTCGATATCTTTTCCACCCAGCCCTGTAAGTACCCACGGAATTCCTCTTTGATCCATTCCCTGTACTTCCTTTCTTCGTTGGGTATTTTATGCATTTGGACCGGCACGTTGACTGTAAGTGTTAAACCTGGTTGTTTAGTGTAAAACTGTTTATTCGTGTTAATGGTGTGTTCCCTTTAGTCATATTCGTTGTACCATATCATTGTGACTCCTTAGTACGAATTGCGGAATTCGTGGGGTGATATAATTTGGAGGTACTTACTTATAATCTAGTGCTAATACGTGTGACGTAACGCCAGATCGGCAGACGGTATTTACTACCGACTTGAGTTATGTAAAGGTCAGAACACATCATTTGCCAATTTCACTCAACTTAGTTAATTAAGTTAAATAGATTTAGGTTCACGTTTAATTCATAGTATGCGCTGCTATATTGTGCAGCGTATGCTTTTTAGCGCTGCGTAACGCGGCCATTGTCTGCCTTCAGTTGAACTCCTGGTATTTTACTAGAAATTTACCTGTGTAAATCGCTTCCACTGCGGGAGTTTAGCTTGGAATTAGACATTTTTTGATAGCAGAGCGTGGTTCAGAAAACCACTAGATTTAAGATTATTTTTAGTATAAGATTTTTTAATCTACCTACATAAAAAAAATATATTTATTGTGATTGTAGTGTGTGCCCTGTGTAGAATATCCTATCGGTAGGATCAGGGCCAATCAATTAGTGAATTGCTTGTTATTATCGTTGTGTTTACCCGTACAAACGCGAGCCGATATGGCCACTTGATGCCTGTTTAATTTAGCGTTGCTATGCTGGGGTGGGTTAGGTATTAATGACGGTCTATGAATGCGCCGCGATTTCGCACGCATCGCTCTGGGCATATGTTGTCCCTTTCTCGCTCGCAGGGCGAGACTGGCGACGTGCGCGCAGACCGCCTGACGGCGCCACGCGGTGATTTCTGCACCGCAATGGCAGTCACTCAAAACCGTTCGGACAGGAGGGTATCGCGTATCGTGCGGATTTCCCGCCACGCGTTTTGTGATGCCGCGTGTAATGGACGATTCAATTTGAGATCGCGCGTGTTGATGCATCGTATTATTGTGTTTCTCCTGGGTTGTACTGGAATGCCAGGCTTAGTGATTGTTGGATGTCTCGACGTCTTCCACGTGAGCGTCGCGTTGAATAGGCATCAGGTGGCCATTTTGGCCCGCGTTTGTACGGCCCAAATTCGGGTTGGGTCACGCGTAATGACTAATATCAAAGTGGAATACGAACAGAAGCTGTGAGTGGTTTGACGTGAATAACGCGCCAAGGCTGTAGTGGAATGCTGGGTGTCGATATCTTTTCCACCCAGCCCTGTAAGTACCCACGGAATTCCCATTTGATCCATTCCCTGAACTTCCTTTCTCCGTTGGGTATTTTATGCATTTGGACCGGCACGTTGACTGTAAGTATTAAACCTGGTTGTTTAGTATAAAACTGTTTATTCGTGTTAATGGTGTGTTCCCTTTAGTCATATTTGTTGTACCATATCATTGTGACTCCTTAGTACGAATTGCGGAATTCGTGGGGTGATATAATTTGGAGGTACTTACTTCTAATCTAGTGCTAATACGTGTGACGTAACGCCAGATCGGCAGACGGTATTTACTACCGACTTGAGTTATGTAAAGGTTGGAACACATCATTTGCCAATTTCACTCAACTTAGTTAATTAGGTTAAATAGATTTAGGTTCACGTTTAATTCATAGTATGCGCTGCTATATTGTGCAGCGTATGTTATTTAGCGCTGCGTAACGCAGCCATTGTCTGCCTCCAGTTGAACTCCTGGTATTTTGCTCGAAATTTATCTGTGTAAATCGCTTCCACTGCGGGAGATTGGCTTGGAATTAGACAATTTTTGGTAGCAGAGCGTGGTTCAGAAAACCACTAGATTTAAGATTATTTTTAGTATAAGATTTTTTAATCTACCTACATAAAAAAAATATATTTATTGTGATTGTAGTGTGTGCCCTGTGTAGAATATCCTATCGGTAGGATCAGGGCCAATCAATTAGTGAATTGCTTGTTATTATCGTTGTGTTTACCCTGTGCGGATATCCTAACGGTAGGATCAGGGCCGATTGTTTATTATTGTTTTTTATTGTAAGGTTCGGTGTTACTTTGAGTTGGTACCATGGCTCCCACAATTAGACAGCTTCAGGCGAAAATTAGAGCGCACCTAATGTGGTTCGCGACTAAGCAGGCGATGGTCGGTCGCGGGGACCGAGAGGACGCACTCATCGCTTGTGCGCAACGGATTGACGAACGGGTTGCGGAGGTGTTGGATTGCCTCACTGGATGCGAGGAGTTATTTGATGGGACGCCTGATGAGGAGGTCAAACTTACGGTCCGGACGAATGTGACCCAGTGCATGGAGATGGGGCAGGAGATCCAGCAGGCGGCTGCTGTGATCACCAGGCGTAGAGCTGGGGAGCCGGACCCACCCCATGGTCCGCGGGGACCGGGGGTGCAAGTGCCCCTGCCGGCTGTGGCGATTCCGGTCTTCCACGGGGACTACACGGATTGGACCCGATTCCAGGATCTGTTTGACAGTGTGATTCATAACCGCACTGACTTGCAGCCGGCATATAAAATGGCACAATTGATGGCCAAGCTGCAAGGTGAGCCCCATGAGCTGGTAAAGCATCTACCAGTCGATGATGCAAGTTACGAGACGGCTCGCGGTTTGCTGATCGAGAGATACAGCAACAAACGTCTCATGATTGACCAACTCCTGGAACAGTGGCTCACCGTGCCGACCATCACACGAGGGACGGACCTCAGGGCCAAGGTCCTCAACCCTGTCTGCGTTGCAGTGAACGCTCTTGAGAGACAGGGGATGCCGGTGTCAGGCTATGATTATATCCTGGTCCACACGTTGTTGCGCCGCCTGCCGAGCGACATGGCCGCTCGTTTTGAACAGTCACACGGAGGTAAGACATCTGATTACCTCCCGACCTTCGAGGAGCTCAAGTCCTTCCTCGAGGCCGAGTGCAGGCGGGTAGATGCCCAATTTGGAGAGTCGCCTCACGCGGAGTCTGCGGCCGCTCGCCGCCCGGAACGGCCGGGTGCACAGGCGCGAGACGGTAAGAGTAGGCCACCCAGGCGATACAATGTCGCTAATTTGGAATCGAGGTGTGCCTACTGCAGAGAGGCGGGGCATCAGGTGACTGCGTGTGAGGAGTTCGCTGCACAGCGGGTGCAGAAACGTCGTGGTGTGGTGCAGCAACGGCGTTGGTGCTTTAGGTGTATGGGGCCGCATCAGGTGCGAGAGTGCCCATCAAGCACCAACTGCAGGTACTGCCAGGGTGCCCACCATCAGCTCCTATGCATGAACCGCAGCGGAGATTACGGAGGCAGAGCTGACGCGGGTCAGCGGACGGAGTCTGCCCTACCTAGACGGGAGCAACGCTCCCCACCCCCTCCAAGGAGGAGTCCTCTTCCACCAGGGTTTCAGGGACGAGGCCAGGGACATCAGCAGGTGATGCCCCCTTCACCACGCGCGAGACAGTCACCACCTCGGCAGCAGGTGCCGGAACAGGGTAGGTGGTCACAGGTCCAAGGTCAGGGGCACCCATCACAAGTACGTGATGCTACGGGCGGGTGCCAACACCAGGGCCAGTACATGCAGTACTCGGCGGGTCTGAATAACATGGTGAGTTCCCATGACCCACGCATGCCTCTCCCCTTGGCTGAGCACCCGCGGCTACAGGCGCATCCACGGTACGCGCGCCTGCCGCAGGGTTACTATAGGCTGCCAGCCATGGCGTACAGGACCAGAGGTCCCTATCAGCAGGAGTGGGACCCACTCGAAGGTGTACGGAGAGAGGGGACCCCCCCGCAGGACGCGGACACTCCGCGCTTAGGTTCCTGCTAGGTAATCGCCGCCTACACGCCAGCTTCGGCCCCCCGGCCAATTACGGTATTGTTGCCTACGGCAATGATTTGGGTATGGGGATACGGTGGCCGCAGCATACAGGTAAGAGCCTTGTTAGATACAGGGGCTCAGGGTTGTATTGTGTCTAGTAAGCTGGTGAGTAGGCTACGCTTAAATATAAGGCCCACAACGGATGGGGCTGTAGGTATTGGAGGTGTAGATGTGCCTGACGTTCGGGGTCAGGTGAACTTCGAGTTCACATTAGGTAATACAGGTACAGGGGTCAGCTATCATGCCTCAGCAGTGGTGCTGGATGAAGTGGTAGGGAAACTTCCTCAGGTTCGGTTACCGTCAACGGTACGAGGGTTAACCACAGGCTTAGAGTTAGCTGATCCTGAATTTGATACTCCTGGTACGGTGGACGTTCTCCTCGGGTCAGACGTCCTCGGGAGATTCTGGTGTGGCAGAAAACGGGTACTTCAGCAAACCGGTTTAGTGGCCGTTGATACCACAGGGGGGTATGTTATTTTTGGCCCAGTTTGGAGACCTCAGGACCTACCAGAGGGCGATACGGTTCTCTATGGTAGTGTGTTGTCGGAGGTGCTGCAGAGGTTTTGGGAGTCTGAGGAGCCACCCACAGCGGATAGACGGAAGCCAGAGGATGACGAGTGCGAGCTGTTCTATCAGTACAACACTGCACGAAGTTCGTCAGGTAGGTTTGTTACCAGGCTGCCATTTCTCCCAAACCGCCCCTCCTTAGGTAGTTCGCGACAGATCGCGGAACGGAGACTACTGGCTATGGAGAGAAAGATGAAGCGAGATGCAGCACTTCGGCAGAAGTATATCGAATTCATGAGGGAGTACCTAGAGTTAGGCCACATGTCGGTGTCCAGCATAGATTGGAGGTGTGTCGAGCATTACTATATACCACACCTGGCTGTTTTGAAGTCACCGGAGGCGAAGATACGGGTAGTGTTTGACGGTTCTGCTCCTACATCGAATGGTGTGTCTGTGAACCAGTGTCTGCACGCGGGTCCCAAGTTGAACCGGGACATTGTGGACATCCTCACAGATTTTCGGTTGCACCAAGTAGCGTTCGTCGCAGACGTCAAAATGATGTTTCGCCAAACAATTATACACCCGGATGACCGTCGGTACCAGCTGATTTTGTGGCGTGAGAGCCCTGACGAGCCGATGGTCACTTATGAGCTTAACACGGTAACGTATGGTCTGAAGCCAAGTCCGTTTTTGGCAGTACGCACGCTGCGAGAGTTGGCCGCACAGGAAAGGGTAAGATTCCCTCGGGCCGCAGCAGTACTGGATCGCGACGTCTACGTGGATGACATCTGCACGGGTGCAGATAGCGTGCAACAAGCACTGCTACTACGAGACGAGCTGATCGCGATCATGGAATTAGGAGGTTATGAGTTGCGGAAATGGCTGTCCAGCTGTCCAGAGCTCCTGGCCGGGTTGCCAGGTGAGTTCCAGCAGGACCCGCACCTTTTCGAGAACCCGGACAATCCAAATACGTTGAGCATCCTAGGGGTGCAATATAGGCCAACGCATGATGTCTTTACGTATCAGATCGAGCCAGACCTTTTGCAGAAGACTTGGACGAAGCGTTCGGTATTATCGACGATCGCCAGAACTTTCGATCCTAACGGGTGGATCGCACCGGTGACGTTCATGGCGAAGTGCTTCTTGCAAAGGTTGTGGCTAGCAAACTTGGGTTGGGACGACCAGCTCTCCGGAGAGCTGTTGAATGATTGGACCAAGTTTGTGACCACCTTACCAGGGATCGTACGCATCGCCATACCTCGCAAATTGCTCCCATCGGTGGGATGTAAGGCTACCCTACATGGGTTTTGTGATGCCTCGGAGCGAGGGTACGCGGCAGCTGTCTATTTGCGGACAGTCAGTTCAACGGGAACTGTAGACGTGCGTCTAGTTATGGCCAAGAGTAAGGTGGCTCCGGTTAGGACAAGATGGACCATTCCAAAGTTGGAATTGGCGGGAGCAGCGCTTCTCACGCGCTTGCTACATTATGTCGCTAGTAATCTACGCGGTACCATCAATTTGGATGAAACGGTGTACGCATGGACCGACAGTAGGATAGTTCTGTGCTGGTTACAGACGTCGGTACATACTCTTGAGGTTTTCGTGGCAAATCGGGTGTCACAGATTAAAGGATCGGAAACTCCGTTGGTATGGAGACACGTACCGGGAGAACAGAACCCAGCGGACTGCGCCTCACGGGGATGTAGGGCCCCTGATTTGGTAGGTCACTCACTGTGGTGGGGACCTCAGTGGCTGACTGAGTCACCTGAGAGATGGCCATACAATGAGTGCGGGTCGCCGCTTGGGCCACCTGATCGAGGTTTGCGAGTGAACGTAGGGCAGATCGTACCTAAGCCTAGTGCGGCTTTCTTGCTGGAACGATACAGCTCCCTCGACAAACTTCTAGGGGTGACAGGTTGGATCAAACGGTTCGTGAACAACTGTAGAAAACCTCAAGCAGAACGGAACTTGGCACCTGTCCTCTCGCCTGCGGAGCGGAATGCGGCTCTAAGTTTATTGGTTAGGGTCGTCCAGGCGTAACATTTTGAGGAAGAGGTCAGGCTGCTCAGGGATGGCCGTGGAAAGCTGAAGGGAGGTCTTGTGCGCCTCAACCCGTTCGTGGACGAGCATGGAATGCTCCGGGTTGGAGGTAGACTTCGGAACGCTAACCTGCCCTTTTCAGCACGGCATCCGCTGTTACTCCCAAGGAAGGGACCTTTGGTAGAACTTATAGTTAGGGATCGTCACCAGAAAAACTCGCATGCGGGCTGCAATGCACTTTTGGCTATTCTGCAGCGCGAGTTTTGGATCTTGTCTGGACGACGTACGGTACGGAGCATTGTGTTTCGGTGCTTGCCTTGCTATCGGTTGAAGGCAGCCACAATGCAACCTCAGATGGGAGACCTCCCACCGGACCGGGTGACGGAAGCCTGGACGTTTGCGGGTGTGGGAACGGACTTTGCGGGGCCTTTTATGGTAAAGGCATCACGCCTTCGCAACGCGAAGTCAATCAAGGCGTATTTGTGCGTGTTTGTGTGCCTAGCAACCAAGGCCGTCCACTTGGAACTCGTGGCCGACCTCACTACGGAGGCTTTCTTAGCAGCTTTAGATAGATTTGTGTCGCGAAGAGGGCGACCAGCGCTGATCAGGTCGGACTGTGGTACCAACTTTAAGGGCGCTGATCGATGTATGAAAGAAATTATAACGTTTTTATCGGAAAACGAGGAAGCTATCGGCACGAGCCTCTCCCGTCAGGGCATTAACTGGGTGTTCGATCCACCAGGATGCCCCCACTGGGGTGGTATATTTGAAGCGGTTGTAAAGTCCGCTAAGACGCATTTGATGCGCGTTATAGGTTTAACGATATTAACCTTTGAGGAGCTAGCGACCGTGTTTTGTAAAATTGAGGCCGTTCTCAATTCACGTCCTTTGTGTCCGCTTAGCTCAGATCCGAATGATCTGGAGGCCCTGACACCAGGGCATTTCTTAATTGGCCGACCACTTAACGCCTTGCCAGAGTACCCCTACACAGAGGTCAGTAGCAATCGTTTGACGCGTTATGAGTTGCTGCAGCAAATGTCTCAGAATTTTTGGAAGCGATGGTCGCTTGAGTATTTGCACATTCTGCAGCAACGCCTTAAGTGGACGGACAGAACTGAACCCCCTCGCATCGGAGATCTCGTTCTGGTTAAGGATGCCAACCTGCCGCCACTGCGATGGCGCAGAGGGCGCATTCTCAACTTGTTCCCAGGTAGTGATGGCACTCCTCGAGTCGCGACAGTTCAGGTAGGGGATTCAGTTCTTAAGCGAGCAATAGCAACGCTATCTCGTCTCCCCAGTAGTGAATAGGCCTAAGGGATTCGGCCTAGGGCGGGTGAATGTTTAATATTTAGCGTTGTTATGCTAGGGTAAGTTAGGTATTAATGACGGTCTATGAATGCGGCGCGGTGCTCGATCGCACGCGTCGCTCTGGGCGTGTGTTGTCCCTTTCTCACTCGCAGGGCGAGACTGGCGACGTGCGCGCAGACCGCCTGACGGCGCCAAGCGGTGGTTTCGGCGCCGCACTACTCAGTCACTCAAAACCGTTCGGACGGGAGGGTATCGTATTGTACGGATTTCCCGCCACGCGTTTTGTGATGCCGCGTGTAATGGACGATTCAATTTGAGATCGCGCGTGTTGATGCATCGTATTATTGCGGTTCTCCTGGGTTATACTAGAATACCAGGCTTAGTGATTGTTGGATGTCTCGACGTCTTCCACGTGAGCGTCGCGTTGAATAGGCATCAAGTGGCCATATCGGCTCGCGTTTGTACGGCCCAAATTCGGGTTGGGTCACGCGTAATGACTAATATCAAAGTGGAATACGAACAGAAGCTGTGAGTGGTTTGACGTGAATAACGCGCCAAGGCTGTAGTGGAATGCTGGGTGTCGATATCTTTTCCACCCAGCCCTGTAAGTACCCACGGAATCCCCATTTGATCCATTCCCTGAACTTCCTTTCTCCGTTGGGTATTTTATGCATTTGGACCGGCACGTTGACTGTAAGTGTTAAACCTGGTTGTTTAGTATAAAACTGTTTATTCGTGTTAATGGTGTGTTCCCTTTAGTCATATTTGTTGTACCATATCATTGTGACTCCTTAGTACGAATTGCGGAATTCGTGGGGTGATATAATTTGGAGGTACTTACTTATAATCTAGTGCTAATACGTGTGACGTAACGCCAGATCGGCAGACGGTATTTACTACCGACTTGAGTTATGTAAAGGTCAGAACACATCATTTGCCAATTTCACTCAACTTAGTTAATTAAGTTAAATAGATTTAGGTTCACGTTTAATTCATAGTATGCGCTGCTATATTGTGCAGCGTATGCTATTTAGCGCTGCGTAACGCGGCCATTGTCTACCTTCAGTTGAACTCCTGGTATTTTACTAGAAATTTACCTGTGTAAATCGCTTCCACTGCGGGAGTTTAGCTTGGAATTAGACAAACCATGACCACAGACTTGTTATTGATAAGATGTACAAGGATGTAATTAGCATACTATCAGAAACTGCGGTACTGAGTCACGACAAGCCGGTAAGGAGGCGACGTCCACGTAACATAGCGGGATGGAATAGACACGTAAGGGAGGCACATAGTGCAGCACAAATAAAATTTAAGATGTGGGAGCTCTATGAGAAGCCTACTTCAGGAAGCGTGTACCAGGAAATGTACGAGAGCCGAAAACGCTTTAAGGGCAAACTGAAGTGGTGTCTAAACAATCAGGAGCAAATAAAAATGGACGTTCTGGCGTTACACCGCTCTAACAATAACTTTAGCGGTTTTTGGCGTGCCACAAAAACGCAGAATGGCAAGCAGAGTATTCCCACTACAGTCAATGGAAAAACTGACCCTAAGGATATTGCAGACCTGTTTAGGGATCACTTCAGGGTGTCCTCTCCGCTGGGCCCCTCGTCTGAAGCACCTGCTGCCAATGCTGAGCCTATCGCCGTCCAGGTTGACAGATTTACAGCGAAACAAATTGGTTCTGTAATTAAGAACATGACCAGAGGCAAGTCACCGGGACACGATGGTCTCAGTATTGAACACTTTCATGCGGCAGGAGTGCATCTACCCAGAGTGCTCTCAATGTTTTATACATTTTGTATTCGCCATACATATCTACCAAATGACATGATGAAAACGGTTGTTGTCCCAATAACTAAGAATAAAACGGGGGATGTTTCTGAAAAGGGAAACTACAGGCCCATATCACTGGCTACAATAACAGCAAAGGTACTTGACGGTTTGCTTGACTCGCAGCTCAGGAAACACCTAGATCTACACGATCTACAGTTTGGCTTTAGGCAAGGGTTGTCAACTGAGTCTGCCATATTGTGTCTCAAGCATACCGTCAATTACTATATTGAAAGATCTACGCCAATATACGCCTGCTTCCTAGATCTGAGCAAGGCCTTTGATATGGTGTCGTATGACCTTCTGTGGAGCAAGTTAGCTAGCACAACACTTCCGGCTGAGCTGACAGGGATTCTTGGGTATTGGTACAGCAACCAGACGAATCATGTCAGATGGAATAACGTGCTCTCGGACGCGTATAGGCTGGAATGTGGTGTAAGGCAAGGAGGATTGACGTCACCTAACCTCTTCAGCCTGTACGTGAACGGATTGATTGAAAGGTTGAGCAGCATGCATGCCGGGTGTTATATAGATGGCAAAAGCGTCAATAACATCAGTTACGCTGATGATATGGTGCTGCTCAGCCCGTCAATCAGTGCACTAAGAAAAATGGTGGCAGTTTGTGAAGCATATGCAAAAGAGCACGGGTTAGTGTACAACGCGCTGAAAAGCGAGATCATGGTGTTCACGGCGAGAGACAAAAACTGTGATTATGTCCCTCCTGTTTCGCATGCTGGTAATCCACTGAAGATAGTGACACAATTTAAATATCTAGGTCACATACTTACAAGTGATCTGAAAGATGACCTAGATATTGAAAGAGAACGAAGAGCATTGGCTGTGCGAAGTAACATGCTGGCCCGCAGGTTTGCTCGGTGTACGGTACAAGTAAAAATAACCCTGTTTAAGGCTTTTTGTCAGGTTTTCTACACCAGCAGCTTGTGGGTCAACTACACACAAAAAGCACACCATGCTCTCCGTGTGCAGTACAACAATGCCTTCAGGATGCTGTTGGGGCTGCCCCGTTTCTGTAGTGCATCGCAGATGTTCGCGCAAGAGCACACGGATGATTTTTATGCCATTAGGCGTAAAAGGGTGGCCTCACTATTGTACAGGGTGCGGGCCAGCTCCAACAGTGTCCTGTCGGTAATTGCTGACAAAATAGACTGTCCCATCCTGAGACACTGGGTGGGACTACTGATAAAATGATGTGTAATGTCAATTAATTAATTAATTTGTAATTTGATATATTAACATAGGCTTAAGTATTACTAACCATAATGGATTTTAATTGTCTGACATGAATAAATTATTATTATTATTATTATTAAATATATCAAAGATAGATTTTATTGGCCTAATCTAAATCGAGATGTCAAGCGATTAATTAGAAGTTGCCAAAGTTGCCAATTGGCAAAGTGTAATAACTACAAGTATTTTGGACCCTGTCAGTCGATCGTAACCAAGGAAATTGGTGATCTAATAATGGCAGATATCTACGGCCCGCTACCTAAGGGTAGGTGTGCTTACCAATATATACTTGTAGTTCAGGATACCGTCAGTAAATTCGCAAAAATGTATCCAATGAGGAATGTAACTTCAAAAACAGTCATTGATAAAATGAAATTGTTTCTAGAAATTATTCATCCTAAAGCGATTATGACAGATAATGGACCTCAGTTCATAAGTAAACTTTGGAATGATTACTTCAATAAAATGAATGTAAAAATATTACACACTACAGTAAGAAACCCCCGACCGAACACAACTGAAAGAGTGAATAAGGAACTTGGGCGCATGTTCCGGGCATACTGTCACGAAAAACATGGAAGCTGGGCTACAGTGTTGCCTGAGATAGAAGAGTTATATAATAATACTACTCATGATAGTACGGGTTTCACACCATGTCAAATTATGTATGGCAAACCAATTAAATTGACCTTTGATAAGTATTTGAACTTGCCTAGAGGAGCTCAAGATGTTCAGAAGATCAGGGAACAAGTCAGACACAACTTGGAGAACCAAAGCAAGTTAAGAAGATCAAAATTCGATGCAAGTCACAAACTAGTCAAGTTTCAAATTGGAGATCTAGTTAAGTTAAAGAGATGGAATGTATCTCGGGCTTATTATGGTGAAACAAGTAAATTTGATTTACTTTATGAAGGACCGTATAAAATTGCAGCTATACCATTTGAAAATGTGTATATAATACAGGATCCAAATAAAGAAGAAGAAAGGGGAAAGTTTAATGCCATACATCTCTCCAGGTATTACATTTAATTAATTAATGATTGCCTCACTCTGCGTTGACTGCTGTTTTATGCTCAAATTATGTTTGATTTGCCAAATAAAGTCTTGTCCTATTTTAATGTTAACAAATTATGTTAATTAGATTGTTGTATTATGCTAAAATATGAAAATTATTTTTATTTTGCCAAATAAAAGTCTTGTCATGTTATATTAAACTTAAGAGTTAATGTTTCAAATCAAAGTGTTAAGATTTGGAAACTTGGAAGATGATAATTAATTATCAATTATGCTAAAGAATATAAAAACTAAAGTTTTTTTTTTTGTTTAAGCCTGAAAATGATTAAAAGCGTTAATAATAATGTTATGAAATTGTTTTAATAATAACTAAAGGATGTTATTAAGTACAAGTAGTAAAAAGTTTTCATTGTACAGAAATATAAAGTAATAGTTTAGGTTATATTGTGTTAGGGTAGTGTTAGTGTAGTTTAGGTTTAGTTTTTTTTTCCATTTAATAAAATAATTCATCTTATTATATTGGTTTTATTTGGTGATAAAACATGAGGGGCTGTAAGGTATTGGTCATATAAGCTGGTATATTGAAGTGGCGAATGGAGATGAGATGAATATGTAAATAATTGCATATTGTTGTAGCACATGAACGGCTAAGTACCCTAAGCAGGGGAAGTATAGGCTGTGTTATATATATATATATATATGTACTTAGACGGAAAATATATATATATATATTGTCCTCCTTTCGGCCGTTGTTGATCAGGCTGAAATACGCGTTAAATGTTGATCCACCTTTGGCCGCAGTTTACTGAGGAATTATTGGGGGTATCGTTTTATTTTTGATTTACATTTATTCACCGGCTTGTAACGCAGTCGCCAAGCTTACGGAAAAGTCGCTATCTTGACACCAACTGACACGGCAGTTGTTGATCCTGTAACGGCTTTCTTTTATAAGGAAAATGATGCTTTGTTGATCTATATAAAGTCATTTATGAGCAACATTTGCCGTGAACTTTTAAACCGATACTGCAAAACGGCAACGTTGCTCAAGTGAGACGAGAAGTGTTAATTTTTACAAGCTTTTATTTGACTTGCCGTGTTTGTTAGTTTGTACGGGTCAAATCTTGGAAGAATATATGGTAGCCAGGGTCTGAAGATGGAGCCGGAAGGTGGTCATAGCATCTCAGAGATGCAACTACGTACCCCTATCGAGTTTGGGCTCGTTGGAATTGTCTTGCCAACCACTCTTCAAATACATGGTAGCCAGGGTCTGAAGATAGAGCCGGAAGGTGGTCATAGCATCTCAGAGATGCAACTCAGTACCCCTATCGAGTTTGGACTCGTTGGAATCGTCTTGCCAACCACTCTTCTAATACATGGTAGCCAGGGTCTGAAGATGGGAGCCGGAAGGTGGTCATAGCATTTCAAGAGATGCAACTACGTACCCCTATCGAGTTTGGGCTCGTTGGAATTGTCTTGCCAACTACTCTTCAAATACATGGTAGCCAGGGTCTGAAGATGGAGCCGGAAGGTGGTCATAGCATCTCAGAGATGCAACTACGTACCCCTATCGAGTTTGGGCTCGTTGGAATCGTCTTGTCAACCACTTTTCAAATACATGGTAGCCAGGGTCTGAAGATGGATCCGGAAGGTGGTCATAGCATCTCAGAGATGCAACTACGTACCCCTATCGAGTTTGGGCTCGTTGGAATCGTCTAGCCAACCACTTTTCAAATACATGACAGCTATAAAAGCTTGTTTTCTTTTTTAATTATATTTATTTATTTTCTTAACCATAAATAGTAAGGTATTGTGAAGTAGAAGAACAAGAAATAGAAGTAGGCGGGAGGGAGAGAGATGAATTCCTATCCTAGCTAGACGTGGGCGCCGCCTTAAGATTTCTGGGAATTTATTTTAATGGTCACTTTAGCCTGATGATACAAATATGATTTTACGTGTAGCGCGGTGATTATTTTGACACGATCATAATACATTGCGTGTTTCTCGGATGTAATACGTCTCCGGTCTCCCTCTTTGCTCATTAAACCTTCCCATCACCACCCCCCACCCCTCACTCTTATTCGGGATTAGTGATATTGCACAATGTATCAGGTAGATAGACATATCATATTTAAACTTCAATTTGACATAGATTTAATAACATTGACATAGGTTTAACTTTGACATGTATTTGTTTTTTACATTTCTGTAAGTTTACTATTCTTTTTTTTATGTATTATGTTAAGTACCTAGATTTGACTTTTTAAAAGAGAATCTTGTACATTCCTACTTAGAAATAAATTATTTGATTTTGATGTTGCATAAAGATTATCAAGATAGTTATTGCATTAAACATGCACCCACTCGGTCCCTTTTACTCCTACAACACTCCCCGCACACCTCATCCTCTTGCTCGTCCGCAATGGGTCTTCCAACACCGTGCCATGTTCATCGTGCTATATTCTTATCTCCCTACTCATCCTTTTACTCGTTTACCAACTCACTTATATTCGTAACTCATCCCTCGACTCTTCTCAATTTTTTTCCAATTAATAGACTAGCTGTGCCCGCGACATCATTCTCGTGGAGTCAGAACTTTTGTACAAATTTGTAAGTTTAATATCTCTCGTTCTGCTCAACCGATTTTGATAAATCTCAGATGTTGGCCAGGATTAGAGGTCCGCGCCACGCCGGCGCGCCGCCGCCGGGTCACAGAAAAACTCACGCCGAGTTAAAATTTCCTGCGCGAACCATGTTTTATGCACGCGATCGATGCGTCAATACCTACGCAGAGTGTTGCCGTGTTGTGCAATTGGAGGCTCCGCGCATCCCCCTCACGATACATACATACATCAGCCTTTTGCTGTCCACTGCTGGACGAAGGATACGCCATACACAGCGGTTGGTTATTCTCTTCTGACTCCTGTATAACCTGCCGTACAGTATGGATGTGGTCCACGGTGCTGAAACCTTTACGAAATCCAGCCTGTTCCGGTGGCTAGAAGGCGTCAAATCTTAATGCCAAACGATTCGTAACGACTCTCGAGAACAGCTTATAGACGTGGCTCAGAAGTGTGATCGGCCAATAGTTTTTGAAGTGCGTTTTGTCTCCTTTCTTGAAAAACAATGCCACAACACCTCTGCTCCACGCCTTCGGGGTTGTCCCATTGGCTATAACGGAGTTGAGTAGCCTTTTCAGCTCCTCGAGGACAGGCTTTCCACCAGCCTTAAGTAGCTCAGAGGCCACTCCGTCTTCTCCGGGAGCCTTCCCATTCTTAAGATATCTAAGAGCCGCCCCGATTTCGTCTACATCCACGTAAAGTGGCGAGAGAGGAGAGCTCTGGGGTCTGGGGTCGCGTCAGGTGGAGGTTTCTGCGCATGCGAGGAATACAGATTTCCGTAGAAGTCCTCAATATCGGCGAGATGCTCTGGAACCGATGTGACAGTTACGCCATTCGAGGTATTTAGATTGCTAGATGACTCCTTCCCAGTTATTACCATTTAAAATTTATTTGGATAGTTTGGATAGTATATACATAGTTTTCTTAAAATAAAGTTTGATTCAGTAATTCGAGAGCTTTTTCTAACCCCAAAAAAAATAAAAAATCCGCCCACGCCAGCGGCGCCGCGCCACGCCGGGTCCGAGGGCCGGCGCGCCGTCGCCGGCCTTATGAACTGCGGCGCGGACCTCTAGCCAGGATTCGTAGCTATACACCACAAACAGTTTTATTAGAATCGATCTAGTACTTTCAGAGATTAGCTCGGACAAACAGATAAACAGACAAACGGACAAACAAACAGACAAAAACTTACTAAAACATTGCACATTTTTCTATTTAAATAAATTATTTTAACATCGCTCCCAATAAGATTTTTGTAAATATATTCAATGTTCAGACACGCGAATTTACTTTTTTATTATGTGTACAGATTTGTCATAAACAAACGCATGAAAAATATTGCCATACTTTATAATAATATTATTTTTCACAAACTAATAAGTTTTAATCAAAACTATAATTTTTTCTGAACTACACAAAAAATAAATTTTATTTGGAATACTGTGCATAGTACTGGCCAAAATTGAAATTCTCCTCTATAGTTATTGACATTCATTCATACACGTGTTGTGACGTTGTACAAAGCAAAGAAACAAAGTGGCAACAGCGCACATAAGAAAACCACCAATCATAAAAACGGTGGCCTGTGATTGGTCCATTTGAATCAGATCAACATTTGATGGAGCGGATTTGTATAAAGAATGTTATGAATTGATCGTATTTGTGATTTTAAAGGGACAGCGATTGTTGATCCGATCGGAGCCACATTTGTATGCAGGGTCATACATTAGATCAACAAAAGCTGTCGGGATCAACAATTGCCAACGGATCAACAATTAACTGATGCTACAACCCGTATGATCAACATTTGCCGAGTTGATATATCTATATATATATATTTTCCGTCTAAGTACCCTAAGTAGGGGAAAAAATAGTTGTATTAATTTGTAGCACATGAAAAGCTCAGTACCTTAAGTAAGGGAAGTTTTGGCTTTATAATAAGATAACTGGTTCGACCGTAAGGGAAAATTTCCCTTCATGAGACTCATTGAAATTTTGGGGCTGGATGTGGCTTCCAACCCTGAATCAAAAATAACATAAAAAGAAAATAAAAATATTTTCTGGGACATAGCCGAATTTCGAGCAAAAATTGGACATAGCCGAAATTTTGGAAATTATTTTAAAATCCCTATAAAATCGAATATAATCGATGAAAAGGCCTGAAATCTTTAAAAACACTAATTAATAGCATTATCTATCGATAACATGCATAAAAAGTGGAAAAAGACATAGTCTGAAAATCACCTGAAAACGACGTGCGGCCGACCGGTTCGTAGCATCCATATACATAGGGGGAGTATCAGTGCGTTGAGCCGGGAGATGAAAAATCGAAGTTTCACCGATTGAATAGGCGATCGGTGGAAAGTAATAAATTATGTCTAGAAACATAAAATAATATGTTTTAAATGGTTTGGTAAGCCATTAGACCTTCGATAAGAAAATATAAAATTTTCTATAGAAATAAAAAATCGAATTTGGGAAATTTGATTAAAAAGTTGTAAATTTATTTTACTCTTAAGAAAGACATCGTTAACGATGAAATATGTTTTGGAACAACATATAAAAAGTGATTATGATGGAATCACATAAAAATAGGAAAATTTCCTATGGGCGCAGATGGGTCTTCACCCTGAGCTTGAAAGCAGCAATTTTATATTATTTAAATGACATATCTGCCATACAGCCGCCTGCAAAGATGGGTTTCGTTGGGCCCTAAGCAGTATCACAGTATGTAATTGTACTGATACAACGTTACCATTTCGAACAGACATATAGATAACCTCTGGTCTTAGTAGTAGATGGCTGAGGTTACGATAGCTTGGATAAATGACTCAAAGATTTAGAAATGAATGATTTGATGATTTATGCTCCACAAGTTCGAGGTACGTCAAGCGCTTGATGGCATGTATAGAGCACGCTATACATTTGACCGCGAGTTATAGAGAGGAAATGTTTGTACTATTTCGATTCTATAATTTGTTGCATGTCTAGGTCATACGGAATACTTATTCGGGAAACGGTGACTGCGTACGAGATGTTAATAAATTATAAAAGAATTGAAGAGACACCGTAGTTGGCGGGCTACGTAATGTCTACAGACAGGACTATCTTGGTAGCTTAAGGAACAGAGTTGGTTTTGCGTATCTCATGGATCATTTTGAATTGTGAAACATCTTTTGAGTTAGTGTTGCGCCAAGACGGACACAAGCAGTGCTATGGCTATCGTTTGACTTTGTCAGATACCAACGGATAAGAGGCTCTATCATAGCTCTAACGTGGTTAAGTGGGGAATACTAAGCGGTCTTAAGATTAGCGCTAGTCCCCTCTACTTGGCACATTGAGGTGTTCACTCGAACGCAATACGACCAAAGTTGCAGGTCACTCTAAGGAGTATAAAATAATAAAGTAATTCAAGTCTATTTCATTTATGAAACTGACATAGGGGGGATGACACTGAACCCCAAATCAGATGATAGACAGATGATATCTGATAAACATGACTCTAGGTATATGATGGCTGATAAGAGTGAAACGGTGCATTCCATGAAGCGAAGATGCAGAAGAGAAGGGCGAAAGCATAACAATCCTCGCAGGTATCCAATAAATCGCTGAAAGGGGTGGTAGTCGTGGAACGTGGTTGTAAGACCCCTCCTGCTTATGTCAAATTTGTACGGAGTACTTCAGCGAGGCTAACTGATTAGTCGGTTTATTGGTCTGTCTGTGTGGCTGCCGCATCTGATAATTAAATTAACTTTATCGCAGCCTAATACTGCTAGTACTAACCATTTATCTATGAAAGAGATCGAACGCAAGACGACCTAGGTTGCAGGTCAAAACTCTATGGAGTAATGAAATAAGTATATAAACAAGTGCTGCCAGTCCATGGCATGCCCAAAAGCACTTTGTTAGCTTAAGAATGAATTAAGCTGTTACCACTCGAACGCATTACGACCGGGTTACTGGTCCTGTCTGTGTGACAGATAGTAACTGTATGACTCTTTAGAATACCGCTGGGAATCCGGCCTGTCTGTGTGACAACCAAGGTATTTGGCTAACTGGAACTGTAAAGTTATGGATATTATCCAAGAAAACTAACTAATGATGAAACAGTACTACAATAGAATTCTGATAAGTCTAAAGGACTATGTACGAGGTATCGGAGTTCTATTTTCGTCTGACCGATGAAGTAGACTGTTTGGCTTGCAACCAACTGCACATGAACGGAGACGTTCATAGCTTACAGAGTCCTGTAAGCAACCGATGGCATTTTGGTGAAACGGAGGGATCCTGCAGGTATGGCATCTGGGGATGCTGTACTGGAAGAGGGTCATCGTAGAGATGCGGGACGGGAGCCTCCCTACCTTCTCCACCCCATTTCATTTTTTATTTAAGATTGAAGTTGGTTGATGGGGTCTTTTTGATAGAGGATCTCTGATGATCTTAAAAATCTTCTTTCTGAATGGTAAGTCTTTTGCGGAAGCTTAGTTCAAGAGCATAAGCAGTAATTAATAAAATGGAGGAGATGCGTTTCTTATATCAAGCGTTGATATAACCAAGATGTAGATGTCGTCCACGGTTCGCCGTGAACGACATTTTATTCTATTTAAGGATATATTATGTGTTTCAGGGATAGACCTTGGGATGCATACTATATTTTTTTATTTTTTTATTTTTAAAAGAAATTAAAGGCACAATAATTTCTTTCATGCGATAGAACTAAACGAAGGCTCAAAATAAGAGAGTATAGATTCTTTCTGATGGCAAGTAAGTGACTCAAAATTATCTGGGTTACTACAAACATCGTGGACTTGACCACTAGATGATCACTATTTAATAATATTTATGTTTATTATACAACAATGTCAACCTATTAGCGGCAGTTATTGAGATTTGTTAATGTCAATAATTGTATCAACGTTAATTTATAGGTTGTTTAAAGATAGAAAATCAAGCGAGTGATTGTATCATTTGTCTCTGATTAGTATATCAAATAGCAATTTGGGTTTTTCATCCGAACGTTATCATACAGTGGAATTCTCTTTCTGAGTGAAATTGAGATTTTATTGCATTTGAGCTAAGATGTTAGTGAAACCTTCGCTTTGAATGTTTCTCTGAGTGTCAGTTGTCGTGAAAGCGATCTGCGCCCTACAGACTTAACCAGCTTGGACTGGGTGAGATATCTTGGACTGGGGTCTGGAGTCACATAAGAAATTAAAATCTTTTATTTTAGATTTTATAGAGGATAAGGTTCAGTTACAATGTATAAACTAATGAACTTTCTTTGTCATGCCTCATGATACATTTCTCTACATATACTATGTGCTCACATATATTGTGTGTTCACGTATAACGCGCTCGGTCGACTACCAGAATCTTGCTGGTCAGCAACTTAGACTCGAGGTTCGCAGGCCATTGTTACTGAGTGAAAACAGATATGATAGTAATATAGCAAACAAATATGCTTTTGCCATTTAAATACTAATATAGCACGTAGGTGCTTACCTCCTTTACCTAATTTTCTTTTCGAGTTTCAAATATACCAAACGTGTTAGCTAAAGACTACTATAGTAACCATGCTACTATTTTTAGAGGTTAAGTTCGTTGGCATATAAAATGATAGTAAATAAAGTTCTTTGTTTATCATTTACTCTGAAATTCAATCAAATACTTCAAGAAGGCAACATAACGTATCGATAAATGAACCCGTTTTAACTTATTACCAAGTAGGTATCTATAGAAAATGATTATTATAATCTATTATTATTAAACCATTTATTGCACACAATAAAAACATAGGACACATACATATATGAAACAATTCACAACAGGTCTACTTATTTCTAAAAAGAAATCTCTTCCAGCAGACCTTGTGCAGTGAGATCTCATAAAGTGAGGCAGATAAGGCGTGCACTATCATTTAAAAATTTAGATAATAATTCTAAGTATGTATATAAAAATGACATATTTTGACGTCGCGTCGTACACATGAACAAAACAACGATGAAATACGCTGTTACTTATTATTAATTATCTGCGTCTTCATACCTTGCTGATAAAATTTAGTCCGTAACCATCTGAAACCATGATGACAAAAAAAAAACACTGCCGACGTTTCCTTGCCGAACTAAACGCTCTTGGCCTTTCTGAAACAATTTACACTTTAAAAAAACTGAATACTTGACTCACTCATTCCATCGCTGTCTCCGAGTTACCAATTTTGCCCTGGGCAAATGGGAAGCCCGGTGCGTCCACATCCGACCCGAACATCTCCCGGCTGCCTGCAAAAACTATTCATCATCATCCTTCTGACTCCATCTTTCTCCCAGCGCCCAGCGTACACTTCCTTCTGACACCGACATCCTCCCGGCGCCCAGCTTACACTCCGCAATTTATATATTTTTTGAAATTATGCCACGCAGATCGATCCAATGTTTTGTCAGTCATGATCCCAAAATACAGGGACAAGAAAAGTCAAAGAAAAAAAAGTCATTCTGGAGGTCCTGACGTACAGTAAACACTCACATTTTATATAACACAAAATGAAAAATTATATTTCTTAAATCCGTTTAAAAGTTTTAGTCAAAGAGCACAAAGTCCGTCACCGTAATCCGAAACCGAGCTAAGCAACACTGCCCGTATAAGGCAGCGCTGGCAGGGTCGCCATGCGATGTTGGCATTCGGAGCGACCATGCAAGGAAACAACTGTCTTGTACGACGAGCGTTTATTGACCAAAAAGATCTACAGCTATGCTTATATTATACTTATAGCTAAGTCTAAATGACGTGGAGGTGCGTCATACACTACACAATTATTAAACCTATCAGGTCTAAATAAAGAACGAAAGATTTCTATAGAAAGTATATGTGCAAAGTATGCAGATATATTCCATCTGCCAGGAGACAAATTGTCGACTACCAACTTAATGTCACATAAAATTACGCTAAAAGACAATGTTGCCCCAGTGTACGTCAAACCGTACAGAATTCCCTTTTCACAAAGAAAGGAGATTCAAAAACAAATTGACGAAATGTTAAAAAATGACATAATAGAGGAATGTACGTCAGAATGGTCGAGTCCCGTATTGTTAGTGCCCAAAAAGGAAGATAGGTCAAAAGAAAAGAAATGGCGATTAGTTAAAGATTATAGACAACTAAATAACTGCATTAAAGATGACAAATTTCCATTACCTAATATAACGGATATCTTAGATTCTCTGTCCGGAAGCATATATTTCTCAAAATTAGACCTTTCTCAAAGTTACTACCAATTGTCATTAAATGAGACTTCACGAAAGTATACAGCGTTTAGCGTAGATAAAATGTATCAACTATCGTTAGATGAAAATTCGCGTAAACCAACAGCCTTTACTGCAAATAATAAAATGTACCAAATGAAACGTTGTCCCATGGGCTTAAAAACATCACCAAGTGTATTTTCACGCCTAATGACAGTGGCCATGTCAGGTATCAATTACAAACAAGCATTTGTATATCTAGACGACTGCATTGTTATAGGAAAAAGTATGGACCATCATAATAAAAAATTTATAGAAGTTTTAGAAAGATTCAAAAAAGTAAATTTAAAACTAAATTCGATGAAATGCGAATTTTTGCAAACTGAAATTGTTTATTTGGGACATAGAATAACGTCGCAAGGAATTTTGCCAGACGAATCAAAAATAATCACTATACAACAATATCCAGTGCCAAGCAATCATGACGAGGTCAAACGTTTTGTTGCGTTTGCAAATTATTATAGACGTTTTATAATATTAGGTCCTTACATATGAAATTGGCGTTTTGTATGGGAGGAACAAAAATTCGATTTTTTTTAATATAGTATATTTATTTAATCAAAATATGAGGCTTCTGATCCAAGACCCCTCGTTTCATAGTGTTTTGAAGGCAGCGGGGGTCAGGCTCCATACAAAATTTACAACTTCTGGTCGATTTTTCTTCGATATTATGTTAATAGGGTGTGGGTGAGTTCTAGTTAGATTCTCAATTTGTGTGGTTTAAAGATGTGGATGAAACGCTCGAGATTTGGGGGGTGGTGGTGGGTCAACCAAAACCGCAGTTAAATTTTGGAAGTATTGTAAATGTCTATGTTAACCAGTGGAGTTTTGGGTGTTTGATCTACGCCCACCGCCGCCCCCGTTAGCCGCTAATCATGGGGTGGTAGACCCGGCGTCCCGGGTTGCTCCAATGGGGTGGTAGACCCGCACCCCCGGCGTCCCGGGTTGCTCATGTTAACAAGTAGAGTTTTGGGTGTACGCCGCCGCCGCCCCGTTATACCCTACCCGCCCGACGTCCTGGATCGCAGTTCTTTGTGGCCCAATCAGCTCTACATAGAAAATATTTTTTATTGTGCAAACTATTGCTGATCAAACTTAAGGCGTATGAGAGTAATAATCATTTTTAATTATCTTCGTCGTCAACTTAATCGGTTGCAATATTGCTGTATAAATAGATCAGTCTTCAAGATTTTCCGCATTCAATTACATTTTAATTGAGTACACGTGTAAGTCAGATTCCATAATACATGGTTAGAATATATTTATGGGTTTATTTTTTATTACTCCTGTCAAAGACATGTTTGGTACATATGTTAGTTGAAGGTTAAGCTATGATAGTCATTATGATGTATAATTAATGTAATTATGTTAAATCGTCTGGAAGGTATGTTTGCTATGTGTGTTATTAACGTTATAATTATTCCTGTGGTAGGTTAATAAACATTAAAACCAACATATTATTCTTCTGTAATTGCTTTATTGAAAAATTTAATATTGTCCTTAAACTAACTTAGTTTTACTTAAATTAACCTTAAACTAACTTAATTTAGGGATATCACAATGACCCCAAGCTAGGGTGTTAATATTATTTTTACAAATTAACCTTTTGTCATCCTTACCACATAACACTTTTTTCCTACGTTTTTGAGTAAAAACATTATGTCTCTGGCTTACAAATGTGTATGTATAATCATAGTTTTGGTTGTTTAAATCCAAGCACTGAAGGTAATTATCAAAATTTAGTTTTCTCACGACAGGCCCCGTTACACCTTTGTTTTTCTTAACAGATTCGCTTCTATCACAATCGTAGGTGTAAGCATACATTTTTGATCGTAATCCAACAAATTCCGCAATAATTTTTCCGTTACTTTCATCTTTCATCAATCCAACAACTTTTCTGTTTACCAATGGTAAGTTATAAATGTTATCTATTGGCATGTCTGAGGTGTCAAACTTTGCTAATACGTATGGTTTTATGTCTTCATAAAAATTTTCAGTTGCGACTTCATATATAAACGAGTCGGTATCCGTATAGGCTAGTGTTACATTAGAACTATATTTAGGTATCATAAAATAATAGTGAAAATCGTACATTAAAGTTTTAGATAATTCTAAAACTGTGAAACCTACAAAAATGGGCTTGTTAAAAATAACTTTCTCTTTGTTCATTTGCATAGCTGCAAAGTTTTCGGAGAATATTGTGAAGCTATGGAAATTAGGTCTACAAAGATAACGATTTAAACCATACTTACATTTTTTCGAAGTTGGTTCATCATCCCAATGGGTACATAGTTTTACATCAACTCTTTTCTCTACGTTTTCAATAGTTTTACCAAAAATAGCATTATTCATAAGTTTAAATAAATTTTTACCGAAAGATGTAGTAGTTTGAGTCCGTTTTTGTGAGTTTAGGTCAATATACTTTCGTAGCCAAGGACTCTGGTTAAACTTAAGTATTCGGTGAATTTTCTTACATACTAAGCCCTGCTTAATACATTGTTTTAAGTTTACATAGTGTAATAATAAATTTTGACAAAAAACACTTGTACTCGTTTCACAGTTTTCACAGAGTACAAGTGTTTTTTGTCAAAATTTATTAAACATGGAGTTTCACCAAGCGCCAACAATCGCAAGTATTAACTATTTTACATAGTGTATTACATAATTTGCTTTATCATTAAGGGTTAGTAATAATTTTTTATCTCGTGAGTTAGGCGGTGATTTTGTCTCTGCGCAAAATGGATAATCATTATGTAAGTTATGCAAGTGGGATGGATATTCTAAATCTACTTCTAAAATATATCCGATATTGGATTCTGAATTAGTAGAGTGGATGTTAAACAATTTAATTTCACCTTCGCTCATCCACTGAAACCCGCTTAGTGGAAGATATCGTCGCATAGCGTCTCCATACATGTTATTAATGTCAAGGTAAATTATGAATTTACTCTTTTCGTTGCTGTCATAGTTTTGCATGAAACGATTGTTAGCCTTGACATGTCTTTTAGATACTTGACTTATGCCTCCACGTATACCTGACTTAATAAATTGCACCATTTCATAATCCGTGAGAAGTTCTATATCAACTTGCGTGTATTTTATTACTCCTGTCATAGACATGTTTGGTACATATGTTAGTTGAAGGTTAAGCTATGATAGTCATTATGATGTATAATTAATGTAATTATACATCATAATGCAAGTCTGCTCAGCAAGCTTCCTGCTTATGGCATCCCAGCTGATTTTTGTACTTGGATTTCAGACTTCCTTAGTGAACGGTCCATCAGAGTAGTCGTTGACGGCTGCTCCTCTGACCTAATGGCCATTGATGCCGGAGTTCCTCAGGGGTCTGTTCTCTCTGCAACTCTTTTCCTGCTGCACATCAATGACCTCCTTCGGCATGGTATTGTTGGATACGCAGATGATAGTACCGTTTCAGAGAGATACTTGACAGGTGCAGGGACCAGTGGGGATGAAATACGTTCGTTAAGAAAGGCCATGGTAGAGCGAACAGATCTGACCTTAAGTCTTGTCTCCCAATGGGGCGACGACAATCTGGTCTCATTCAATGCCACCAAAACACAGGCGTGTCTTTTCACTGCAAAAAGGAGTCCTTTCGACTGGACACCTACTTTTCGGGGTACATCTGTCCCAGTCACTGACAGGCTTGAGCTTCTAGGCATGGAGTTGACATCAAATCTAAACTTCGGCGCGACCATCGAGTACAAGGCTCAGACGGCGGCTAAAAAGCTGGGCGTCCTGAATAGAGTGAAGCGATACTTTACGCCTGGACAGCTTTTAACTCTTTACAAAGCACAAGTCCGATCCTGCATGGAGTATTGCAGTCACCTTTGGGATGGCTCAGCCAAATACCAACTTGCCGCTCTTGACTCGGTGGACCGCAGGGCCAGGAGGCTCATAGGCGACATAAAACTGGTGGACACCAAGCTACATAGCCTGGCACATCGCCGCAAGGTTGCCTGCTTGTCGGTATTTTATAGATTGTACTTCGGAGAGTGTGCTCAAGAGCTTCACGACCTTGTTCCACCAGCTCCCTTCTACCATCGGACATCCAGACGCACCGCCGGATACCATCCGTACCTGGTAGCCATTCCACCAATTCGGACTAAGCGCTTCCAGTCATCATTTATAATGCGCACTGCTAAAGAGTGGAACTCACTTCCTGCGTCTGTGTTTCCAAAAGCATACAACCCTAATCTCTTCAAAGTAAGAGTGAACAGGCTTCTTCTGGGTGAGCTCGCTCCATCTTAGACTCTGTCTCTGTCCTATGACCTAGACTAGAGTCAAGAGCAAACCCATCATTAATAAAAAAAAAAAAAAAAAAAAAATTAACATTGCGTCCCAAGAAAGCGACGGTACGGTGATGTATTGGCATGCGTCGAGTTTGTAAGTATCCAAACATAATAAGCGGAAGTTGGTAAAGACATCTGACAAAATAATGACGTCGGTTTTGATATAAATATCGGAAAAATCTCCAATGTTTTGAACATTAAACTTATTCCATATAGCTATCGCGTGTGAATAATCCTCATCGGAGATGTGTGAATCTCTCAGTTGGCTATAAAATGCTTCTTTAGGTGGTAGGCTAGTCTCATCAAGTTTTTCCATACAATCTACATATTCGTATGGAAATACACCTTTACGTCTTAAAAGCTTCATCGCCTCTTCATCATCACCATAGAATTTGCGTAGAGTTTGCATTTCATCGAGAGATAGGTTAGCCGCAAGACTGTCCAAGCTAGCCGCCATAAATTTAAATGGATCAATAAATCTTAAACTGATACCATCAAGATTTTTCGTAAAAGATATATACTTCTCCTTATTGTGAGGAATGCACTCCAGTTTTCCGCTTTCTTTGGCTAATTCTTTTATGAAAAGATGTGAGTCATATCCACTCAAGTTATGAAAAATTACTGGTATAAATTTCGGGGCTTTAAACTTTAAATTACACGCATTATGAGCTCTACCTCTTATTTCACCCGTCAAATGGCAGTGATCAATTACGCTTATTTCATTCGGGTATATAATTTTTTCACAGATGTGACAGCATCCTAAGCCTTCATTTTTTGGTGGAGTTCCGATTGGTGGTACGATGGTAGATAAAATAGTTTTGATGTAGTTTGCATCTTTATAAAGATAATCGACAAATTTTTCAATGCAGTCCTCACCGCGATACAGCACCAATTTCGATAAATTATCATCATAACTACAATGAACATAATACGCAAAGCTATATGGAATATGTTTATGAGTATTCATAGTATTTGATTGATATTTATAATCACTCGCAGGATTAAGATAAGTTTCAAAATCGGCGTATATTACAAACGGCACTTTAAGTTTACAATGAAAATTTTTAAATTTTAAATTTTTTCTGTCTTCTGTTGGTAGTTGAACAAGTTTTTTAATACATCCCTCTTTTGAATGTATCTGTAGTTTTTCCTCATTTGAAAAGTGATGCAAACACCCGTTGCAAAAGTGTAATGCATTCTTATGTTTCGTTATTTGACTTTTAACAAGACGAGATAAATTTTTAATCCAAACGTAATGACCCCGTCCAACTCGATTTTGATGATAAAGCAAATTTATGTGTTTCTTGTTGTTTTCTGCCGCCGCTGCCCCCGCACGATTTACGAATGAAGTAATATACAGAGGTGTAATTTTTTTGCTCTCCATTCCGCATCCGTACACGTTGATGGAAATATTGTTTAGTTTTTCAAACTTTTTGATGTCTTTCAACTCCACCGGAAACGTTATCCCATTGAGTTGTAAAACTTCCATGTAGTGTGGATATGATGTAATTCTGTCCGCATGAGCATCAACCGGATATAAAGCTGACACTACCGCCCACGCAAAACACGCTTCATCCTTGTTCCTCACATTCACACAGGCGTGTTTAAGCTGTATCCATTTTGGTAGTGGTAGGTAAGACTCTCCTTTCAGCGGTGAATATTTATTAATATTTACGTCTAAAAACTCAATTTTTTCTAGAGCCCACCCACTGTCACGTTCTTGAAATTCTTCGCTTTTACGCGCTATTGATGTAGAAATATGATCGAAGAAAGTAGCAGGGGTATTTACCTCAGATGATTGTTCTAGACATAAATTCCTGGTGTTAAACGATTTTAAATCACGAATGACGTTTTCGTTCTTGTCAACTTTAAAGTAAGTGCAAAATAGCTCTGCGTTTGCTTTTATTCTCAAGTGATACTCAAGTTCTGTCTTTATTACTTCTTCAATCCTTTCACGAATTTTATAAAGGTAATCACGTGGAGACATTAGGGATGATGTACCATTTATATGGTATGTTAAAAGCCTACATTTGAAGGATGATTCCTTCACGTAGAAACCAAAATCTTCGCTGGTGTCACTGATACAAATTAATTTATGCCTTTTGCTTCTCGAATGGTGAATCAAATTGTTGGTATGCACATCCTCATTGCAAAAATGACAATGGTAAAACATTCTGGAACAACTTCAACACAACAACTTTCCACCGGTTCAAATAGTAAGTGACTGAAATTATCGAGTACTTATTTAGTCTTTTTATAGGTACAAAAGTGAGATAAAGGCGGGAAACATAATTATCCTAAAGAATGCGGTTATCATTTACAATTATAAACAAAGACCTGACGCAACGTGTCGTTGTCGTCATCATAGAGGGACCGGTTTATCGCTCACGTTATTCCGTATGGTTGGTATAAAGTTCATAAGCGAGCGGCGATCTTTCATAAGTAGCAAAATTGTAAAGGGTTGGTCCAAGTTACAAGCTGTTCCACTTATTATAACCAGATGATGTGTTACAATCAAAATACAGATGTTAATCTTATGATATATATATATATGATGATAAAAGTTCTCATTTATTTATCATATAAATAAATAACAGCTAATGATAGTATTTCCATGTCAATTATAGAGTTCCAATCACATTTTTTTTCGAGTATGTTACGAGTCTGTTGAAGGGTTTGAGGATTTTCTCTGCGCAATTCTTTGGTGAAAAAGTTGATTCGGTGTTCATAGGATGGCTTCAAATTTTGCAGTATTTGTATCCGTTTCGATATGCATGGTATAATATTTCGGATGCTCTCCCACTTGATGTGATTCACAGTGAGAGTTGTTTGATAATTTTCCGAGAAAATCAATAAATAACGGTTTTGATTCATCGAGGAGATTAAGTAAAATCTTCCCAATCCACTCACTATTGAAGTTGTACATGCGGGAACGTTGTTAAAGAAGTCAGTTATCACTTGTTGATTCTTCACAATTATTGAAAACCACTCTTCTTCGCGCAAGCATAGAAGACCGCTCATATTCACTTTCACATTCAAATTTTGGTTTAGATATGTTGATATATAAAATCCATCGTAGTTAAAATCGTAATAAGATCTAGTAAACATGCAGTGATCCTCTTCAAATGGGGAGTATGCCGGAGCAGCAGCGGCGAAAACGTTCGACACAGCCGTCATGTTGTGAATACAAAGGAGAACTAAACTAAACTAAACTAAAGGGTACTACAGAGGGCGTTAAGTAGTAAACATAGGCTCCGTATTTTATTACGATCGAAAATAATTAAAGGAGTTTTTTATTGTAGTTTGTTTGGGAATGTGTTACATACATGCGAAATCCTTAGGATAATCGTTTGTGATAATCATTACTAAAAATATGCGGACTTATAAGCAGTAAACAAATGTGAACAGATTTCTCAATGAAAATAAACCTTTGGAAGAGGAAACCCAGTGAAAAATATAAATTAAACTACGTTAAATTAAGTGAAACCAGTGCTGTGAAATAATATTGTGATAAAAGTGATAAATTTTCGAAAATAAGATTCTAACGTACGACTAAATAAAGTGTAAACAAGACTCGGTAATGCTCGGAATGATTCGCGGCTGATCGTGACTCGGCTACTCCGACTAATTTCGTCTACGCAAGGCGATCGACAAGAAAGCTATCGCTAATTTCGCACATCTTTCATCGGTCACTTTGGTCTGGCGGTCTACGGGGAGCGATTTAAGGCGGACGAACTGTGATTCATAATTCAAATCTCACCGCACTGGATCGTCTTTTTTTTTTATTTATTTTAATACATTTTATTTTTTATTTTTTGATAAATTATTAGCTAAGTATTTAGAATGGATTTTTATTAACTTACGAATTAGTATAAAGAACTAGATTTCAATTATTTGTTTTGCATGTTTATTTTATGTTAAGATACATTTATTTGTAAGACGAAACTTAACTGTGGATGAGAATTTACAATAATATTATTTATGTTTTAGTTTTTCTTTTTTCTTTTTTCAATGAGTACCCAATCAAGGGCAGCCTGTCCCCACTGTCCAGACTCCACGAAACAATATGTGGTACCAAGAGGACTCAATGTGCATATCTCGTATAAGCACAGGGACGTACTTTCACAGCCTTTGCCGCCTCCTCCGTCGTCTTCCGCTGACCTTCCCCAGCCGGATTCATTAGCGAATTTGCGTAGTTTGCCGTCACTTAAAAGTAAAGTGCGCGTGCTAAAGCACATTCCAAAGGGAGCTAGAAGCTTAGTAGCGGAGAGACTGAAATCAGTCATTGACAACTGTCTGCAGTCCAATAGTGTGGAAGATTGGTATTCTGTGCTGTCTTTTTCTTTTAAATATCTTGAGGTGCCTGACCCGGCAGACCCTCGTTCCCTAACATCAAAAATTAAGGATAGGGTGGTTAATGAGGGGGAGGATATTTACACCGACGATCGTGTCTTTCGGAGTCGTTCGCTTGCTCAGCGTATAGAGTCTAAAGTGCATGAGGGGGACTTGAGGGGCGCTGTGCGCTTACTAGTGTCAGATGGCTCTATTGCGCCTCATAATGATGACACGCTAGGCGCACTCCGGGATAAACACCCGCAGCCCTTTCGTCCTATTTCGCTTCCTCAGGCGCCAAGTTTACTGGACCCTGTTTTGACTGTGACACGAGATGACGTTTTTGAGGCAATAACTTCTTTTTACAGTGGTTCAGCGGGTGGGCTTGATGGTCTACGTCCGCAGCACTTAAAGGAGCTTATTTCTCCTACTGCTGGTGACGGTTCGGTAAAGCGTCTTGAGTCCCTTACTAGACTGTGCAATTTCCTGCTGAGTGGCAGGTTGAATGTTGAGGTCTGCCCTTTTTTATATGGTGGCAGTTTGTGTGCCCTTAGTAAAAAGGATGGCGGTGTTCGTCCCATTGCGGTTGGCAGCGTTTTGCGCCGGTTAGTGGCCAAGCTAGGCTGTCGAGCGGTGAAGGATGAATTATCTACTTACCTTCACCCCCATCAGCTAGGCTTTGGAACTGCTTTGGGCTGCGAGGCTGCCATTCATGCTACTCGCGCTTTCGCTATGAGTAGCGACGGTAGTGACAATGTAATTGTTAAGTTGGATGTGAAAAATGCTTTCAACTGTGTAGAGAGAGATAAAATATTAATGGAAGTAAAAGAACGGATTCCGGTTTTGTATCCTTTTCTCTACCAGTGTTACAGTGCTCCTAGTTTTCTTTTTTATGGTGAGGATTCCATAACTTCGGAGGTCGGTGCCCAGCAGGGAGATCCGTTAGGCCCACTCATATTTAGTTTGGCCATTCATAAGGTGATAACCGAAATAAAATCACCTTTAAATCTGTGGTATTTAGATGATGGAACGATAGGAGGCGACGCTGTTGCGGTAGAGGAGGACTTGAAAGTGTTATTTCCGAAATTAAAAGAGGTTGGTTTGGACATTAATTCAAACAAATGTGAGATCTATTTTTCCAACAGTGCCAACGCTACCATTTTGCTTCCTAGGTTTGAGGTTTTGGCACCCGGAATTAAGGTTGTGAAGGGGGATAGTTTTTTCCTTCTAGGCTCGCCAATTTTCGTTAGCGGTGTCCCAACAACGCTCGAAGCCAAAAAGATGGAGCTTTCAACCATTCATGTCAAATTGAAAGACATTTCATCACACGTGGCGCTTATTCTTTTGCGGAGCTGCTTTTCAATGCCGAAATTGACTTATACTGTAAGAACATCCCCTACTTGGTTATATCCTCAGGAGGTTGCTTTGTTGGACGGATTATTAAAGGAGACACTGGAAGGCATCCTTAATGTCAGCTTGAATGAAAGGCAGTGGTGTCAGGCTGGCTTACCTGTTCGTCACGGAGGTTTAGGGGTGCGTCGTGTGGAGGGGGTTGGCCTTCCGGCTTTTTTGGCTTCTGCGCATGGGGTGGTGGGCCTGGTCACTCAGATTTTATCTTTTAATGGTGACGAGGTTGTTATCCCGTTCGTTACTGAGGCCATGTCTGCCTGGGAGGTCTTATGTCCGGGAGAAGCACTTCCGGAGGACCGTTGTCGTCAGAAAACCTGGGATGACATCTATTCAAGGGTGACTCTGAATCTTCTATTTGATGATGCGTCGGACTTGGATTCGGCTCGCCTGAAAGCTTCAGTTTGTCCAGAGTCAGGGGCGTGGCTACACGCGCTGCCTTCCCCTCAACTAGGTACTTTCTTGGACGATGACTCACTGAGGGTAGCTGCCGCATTGCGTCTTGGCAGTACTATATGTGAGCCACATGAGTGTGTGTGTGGTTCAAGGGTTGAGGCGAACGGGCTTCATGGCCTAAGCTGTGTCCGGTCAGCGGGACGTTTGTCTAGGCACCATGCATTAAATGATTTAATTCGCCGCGCCCTTGTTTCCGCAGGCATACCATGTGTGTTAGAACCCTCGGGTCTTTCAAGATCCGATGGTAAGCGCCCTGATGGTCTCACTTTGATTCCGTGGGAGAGAGGTCGGTGTCTCCTTTGGGATTCTACGTGCTGCTGCACGTTTGCGGCCTGCCATTTGTCAGGGACAAAACGGACCGCGGGATGTGCGGCCGAATCTGCTGATAGGCTAAAACATAGCAAGTACGCTTGCCTTAAGTCTTCGTACATGTTTGTTCCCGTGGCGGTAGAAACTACAGGCGTTTGGGGGTCCGAGGCCAAAAAATTTATAGCGGAGATAGGTCGACGGTTGCGGGAAAAAGGTTTTGATCCTCGCTCGGGTTCGTATCTTTCCCAAAGGTGGTCTATAACAATTCAGCGGGGTAATGCTGCAAGTATTTTAGGCACCTTCGGACGGGGTATGGCCCGGGGAGGGCTACTTGATTGAATTTGACAACGCATGTGGCTGAAAGTAAGCATTGTTATTTTTGACGAAGCATGTTGCTGAAACGTATTATTGTCACAGGTTTTGACAAAGCTTGTTGCTGATTTGTTCTGTATCTTTAGAATAATGTCTGACGATGCCTGTTGCGGATTAGCCCTTGTTTGAATTTTTTATAATCCAATAAACTTTTTAAGGAGAACTGTTGTTGTTGTTTTGTTGTCACCGCCGCGCCGCCGTGCTAACTACTGTGATATTTTCCTCACGGTGTTAGCAAGCACGCTATGTTCGAAAAGTAC
Organism: Tuta absoluta; assembly: GCA_027580185.1. Lineage (NCBI taxonomy): Eukaryota > Metazoa > Arthropoda > Insecta > Lepidoptera > Gelechiidae > Tuta > Tuta absoluta. Next base: position 430,884 of record JAQAHW010000084.1, on the reverse strand, counting down.
ATCGTTAATTATCAAGCAATAGGCGGTTGTGTTTGCGGGGAGAGGTTTTCTAAAGTCCATTTCTACTTTTATATCAATTGCACCGCTCCCGTTGAGATAAGTGTCGCTCTGACGTGATGTATCAATAACGATTAACGTGTTTTATAGTGAGCTGGATTGATTAGCGGTCTCGCCTCACGCACACTATAATATTCCCGTTGAAAATTTACAAATGCATCATACAGTAGCGTGAACAAGCTCTTTTCAAAGTTGGCCGCTTGCGTTTCATACGGATAGCACTGAGAATTTAAATATACTTTACAGTTTTCCAAATTACAGTGATCAAAACGACTCATGTCTTTTTATTTATCAGCTTTTCTCCCTGTTTGTAGACCAATGATGATGAAGCGTGGTTTCTCCATGTGTGTGGCGGTTTTTATAGGCCATAATAGTTTTTTCTGATACCGGAAGCGATGGGTGCTCATACAAATCCCAGGTGCGGAATGTTATAGGTATGGGAATGTTCTTTGTGACGATGGACATTAAGCGAAGTTTTTCTTCATCAGACACCTTGATAACGGGTACACGCCACACCACACGTTGAATTTCGATTTCAATCTCTTTGGTAGCGTCAGCTTGGGTAGCTGCATTATTATTGGTACTTGCTCGAACTGAGAATTTAAATATACTTTACAGTTTTCCAAATTACAGTGATCAAAACGACTCATGTCTTTTGATTTATCAGCTTTTTCCCTGTTTGTAGACCAATGATGATGAAGCGTGGTTTCTCCATGTGTGTGGCGGTTTTTATAGGCCATATAGTTTTTTCTGATACCGGAAGCGATGGGTGCTCATACAAATCCCAGGTGCGGAATGCTATAGGTATGGGAATGTTCTTTGTGACGATGGACATTAAGCGAAGTTTTTCTTCATCAGACACCTTGATAACGGGTACACGCCACACCACACGTTGAATTTCGATTTCAATCTCTTTGGTAGCGTCAGCTTGGGTAGCTGCATTATTATTGGTACTTGCTCGATTAAGAATGAGTTCATGTTTCGAATTCAGTATAACCTGTTTATAATCTTCAGCAAACCCCAAGAAATGTGAGAGCGGGATGGAATAACTGAAAACTCCATTAGAGATTGCATTTATTGTGCCCATGTTGTATCCGGCATTTTCCAACGCCTTATCACTTCCTTCGCTATAAGAGATCAACCCCTTCATGGTGGAAGTGATTCCGCAGTTCCTCGATCTATCCACTTCCACACCATTCAGTTCATAACGAATCTCTTGGAATAGAAACATTGGTGCATTATTTGCGGGAACTGAACTTTTATCTATTGTCCCTTCTACAAGAAGATAACTTTCGCTAGGCAGCACGATCAGGTCTTGTCTGTTGATGCATATATTATTCTAATTTCATCGTTTGTATTGTATGATTCGTGGTAAGGGTGGTACTGATGATACTCTATGCTTTCTATGGTGCTATCATAGTGCACCTTTTCGGTGATGCTTAAGACCGATTGCGTGGGCATTTTATCTTATAACCGAGTAACTTTAAAAAATGAATATTTTTCGTAGTTAAATGTTGTCCTTTTGAAGGAGTGCTCGCTGCATGCAATCGATAACTACTGACATGATGAGGGTCAGTACTTTCACTTTTATACACAATCATTTCGTGGTTCTTCTTCTAATGTGTAGTCTGATAGAGATATTCTCACCCCTAAAGTTTACAAGACGCCCCTTCTCATTCACTAACCTCACTTCGATACGTTCGATACGGTTTGTTTTAACCGGTAGATAAACAACGTTTGAAGGACACTCGATTATTTGGTAACCAGGTGGCACTGACGGAGAGAATTCATGTATCACATGCGCTGCTTGGTTGTTGATAAATGAAGCTTCTATGATGTTACACTCTACTCTTATAGTGCTCGCATCCAGGACTTGAATCACCCCCTCCGACCAGTGAGTCTTTCCCGCTGGTAATGGTCTTTTTTCAAAGCCGAGCACGGGCGCAACTGATCTTTCCTTCTCAAAATGCACATCATAATAAGGTGAATAAATCATAACCTTGAACGTGTTGCGATTTGCCAGCATATCTATCAGCTTTGAGGGATCATTTTTCGATATTTCCACCAACTTGTTGTTTAGGTATTCAAAAATATCATCCAATTCATACGTGCCGGGAGGAATTTCTATTACATGATCATTACCAACATGAAACAGATTGTTATGTTTATCAATGTTTGGTATAGAATTGTAGGTTTTTAAATAAATCAATCCACATTCAAATTCTCCTCCGCCGCCGCCGCTGCTGCTGCTGCTGCTAACATCATCACCATTTAGCTCGATGGCGGGGAGATAGTCCGCACTGAGCGCGGATTCATTACCGTTTAGCGTTAAGGAAAAGTTTGTGGGCATATCCGAATCGTTTGAGAGTAAGATGTGAAATGAAAAAAATATGTATCATATTATCTATTTATTGAAAAAACTTTTTTTCATATTACATAGAAACATTAAACATAAATGACCGCAAATTATCTTGTTGGTTTTTTGCAGGTTTGTGTAATTATAATCAATGTCTGCTGCATCATTCATATATTTTACAAACTCTATAGGCGGTCTCAGATCACCAAAACTATCAAAGTAGACGCAGCGATCCCCATTTTTTGTATCCGCTGTCTAGTGAGTACCTAATCCTTTTGAATCATCCTGGTTAATAACTCCAGCCTCCCTAAACCATGGTGTAGATGGTAGACTATCTCTCATAAACACACCTCTCAAATGCGGGATGCGTTCATTTTGTACCAACTTTTGAATGTCTCCATCGGTAAGAGGTCTGTTGTTTGGTAATTGGGAGCGTAGTAAATGGGGATTCAGTTTTAGTTTCTTGGAGTGAAAGGGCTCAGATACAACCCCATTCCCTGTTTATATGGTCGTACGTAGAGACCTTTTCCGACAATTTTCTCGCTATGTCCTCCTCCTCCACCACCATTCTTTGATTTCTTAACCATTTCATAGATATTCTTTGCTGCGGTGGTGACGCCTCCTGCGAGGGAACCGGCGGCGGCTAAAGCACCCAACAGCGGTATCAACGGTAGAAAACCGCCGGTTTTTGGAATGGGTATGACACGCGGAGTTTTCACAACGCGACCTCTAGATACCTTTCTTGCAGCTCGTACGGCCGCCTTGAGCAGATCATTGTGAGATGCTTTTTTTCCTTTTCCTCGTATCGCTTTTCTACTTTGTTTCACCACTTGAGCGAAGGAAATACCCATCCCGCGCTTGACTTTAAACTTCATAATTTTGCCAACTGCCAAACTTGTCAAGCGTTCACCGAGAAGGGTCGCGTAACCGACTTTCAGCTGCTGCGGCCAAATCAATAAGCAATATCGTGTGTTGTTGTTGTTGTTGTGATAAGCAATATCGTGTCGCTTACACGCCTCGTCCAGCGGATTTACACCCTTATCACCACGTATCAGACGTTCACGTAATTTAGTGCCGGGCCCGCAATAATTGTAGCCGGGCACGTGAACTTCAAACGGTAGATTGTTTATTAAATTGTTGATTAAACCACCACCACCACCGCCACTAGTTGTTGCTGCTGCTGCTTTTCGTGTCCTACAACGTGTACGTTTCTTGCAGAATGATGGATATTCAGGGATTTACATGTCCTTTTATACGGAGGGTGTACATTTGACTGATGCAGGCTTATTGCAAATCCATGTCTACACTAATATTATAAAGAGGAAAGATTTGATTGTTTGTTTGTTTGTTTGTTTGTTTGCATCGAATAGGCTCCGAAACTACTGGCCCGATTTTAAAAATTCTTTCACCATTAAAATCCTACATTATTTTTGATGAACATAGGCTATATTTTATACGAGAAAAAAATTGGGATCCGCGTGAAAATTTCAATAATGTAACCCAACGTGTGAAAAATGTACCAAAAAAATATCTTATATCGCGTACGCTGTGGAAATTATTGACAATAGAGCAAAGTGATGTACTACAGTTTTATAGAGGACATCAATGTCTATAATAATGTCCGTGATACCATATGTCTAACTATTACAGTTATGCCACAATAACTACTTTTTCATTTGAAAATGTACCAACTACGCCACATTATTCGTACCAGTGTAATGATTACATTTAATCATTACTGTATTAAAGGGTGTCAGGGATAGCCCTCAGAATACTAATAGGGTACATGCAGACCATGAAACTGAACAACTTTCCCCTAGGAATATATTTCAGGAAACGTAAAAAAACTGACTTCCCATAGTGAATGCAGTCAGCTGATTGTGATTTTGTATGGAAGGTCATTTTTTTGGCGTTTCCTGACATATGTTTTTAGGGGAAAGTTCTCCAGTTTTATGTTTCATGCACCCTATCAGTATTCGAAGGGCTGTCCCTTACTCGGTATAAAAAGACGACAAAAAACATTAAATAATGCATTTAAAAAATCTACACTAAAATAATACGTACATACACATATCACGCCTATTATCCCTTGCGGGGTAGGCAGAGCGTAAACGTCCGCAAAAACGGACATTTACGCCACGTCTGACATAATATGTTTGAGGGTCATTCGGAAAATTGTGTATCGCCATAGTGACAGGTTGTCAGCACATCGCCTTAAAGTGCAATACACACCCTTAAGTCCCTTAGTCGCCTCCTACGACTCCCACGGGAAAGAAATCGGGTGATGCTATTCTAAGCCGGCATCACACTAAAATAATAATTATACCTATAATCTACACTAATATTAGAAACAGGATTTTTTTTATTGTTCGTTTGAATTGAATAGGCTCTGAAACTACTGGACCGATTAAAAATAATTATTTTACCGTTGATTGAAATTGAAATTCTTTATTCAATGTAGGATAGTATTATCACTTATTGACGTCATGAACCGTCATTCTAAAAGAAGAAATTTGTATCACACAATTTTCTTTTTTTTTATTACAATTTTGTTATGACCTAATAGAAAACCGGCTTGGGCGGGATAAAAAAAAATAAAAATATAGGCACTGCCATGGGGCTGGCCAGGTTAATCACAGGCATGTAACTTTACGCCACCACCATCTGAAAACGATATTTGTTTCAACTTGAAGTCAAAATTTTTAGAATCCTACATTATCCCTGATGAACATAGGCATAGTATATTAAACTGTCTTATTCCCGGGGGGAAATTGTTAGCGGCGGGTGAAACCGCTGGGCGGGCTGCTAGTTTATATATAAAGTAATCACGGTACGTGTGTGAGACTTGTTTAGAGGCACGAGCATGGAGCAAGATTCACCATGTTTTCAATTTTTCCACACTTACAATTGATGCAAGCAGCGGGTGAACGTGGAGGAGAATCTTCGCTAGAGTCGATTTTTTTTTTTTTTTTTTTTTTTATTAATGATGGGTTTGCTCTTGACTCTAGTCTAGGTCATAGGACAGAGACAGAGTCTAAGATGGAGCGAGCTCACCCAGAAGAAGCCTGTTAAGGCACTGGCACTCCCACACACTGACGGAACGCAGCAAGCTACTTGGCGCCAGACTTCGGTGGGATGGTGGTCGCGAGCCAGGTAGCTCCTTATGGAGCCTTCCACCGCTTGGTGGGATCGTTCAGCCGGACTTATCCACAGGCAAGCCTGTGTTGCCGTTGCCCGGGGTGGACCGCTAGGAGGTAGATCCCATACCACCCCAAAGATTTCCATAATATTATCTGAGTCACTGGCAGTAGTAATATTCATTTTCTGCTGATCGGTTGGATTTTTACACCATGGACAACTGCGTCTAATAAAATAGGCTAAATCTAATTGAGTCTCTTCGGGATTGCTGTTCAACAGGTGATGATGCTCAGTACAGATCAAATGTTGTCTAATATCAGGGTCTTTTAGCAAACACTGCGGCAGTTGGCTCTCCCACAAGTGTAATTGTTCAGCGAAATATTTTATTAGTAAACTTTTAGGAATTTTCTCCAATTCTTCGGTTGACGGCAGCGGCGGCGGCGGCAGTGGTTGCGGCGGCGGTCGGGTAAAATTAAACATTTTTATTCCAATGAGGTATAAAAATCACGACGTTTCACTGCGGTTGATCACAATAAAATGAAGGTTAAAAAGCAAAAGACGTGTTTAAAAGTACACGACTGGAGTGATATAAATGTTGAGGGTGATGTAAGCAGCAGCGGCGGCAGCCGTACACATGGCCCCCTTCTTCCCAACACTATAAGATGTCTAATCTGTGGTCCATCCAGTTGCGGAAAGACAAATGTACTACTCACTCTTCTTCTCGATCCCGCGGGAATTAAATATAAAACTGTATATTTATTCTCAAAATCTCTATACCAACCAAAGTATTTGTTTCTCGAGGAAGTTTACAAACGTGTAAGAGGTTTATCTTTTTATAAATGTTCAGATAAAAGCAAAGTCACTCAGCCTGTAGACGCGAAATGTGGGAGCGTAATAATTTTCGATGATGTAGCCTTGGAAGATCAAGAGGCTATCCGACAGTACTTTTCGATGGGGCGACATAAACACTTAGAGTGTTTTTACCTATGTCAAACATACAGTAAAATTCCTAAGCAGTTGGTGCGTGATAATGCAAATCTAATATTACTATTTAAACAGGACGATCTAAATTTAAAACACGCATACGATGATCACGTAAACACCGATATGCCTTGGGAAAAATTTCGTGATATTTGCCGTCACTGTTGGGCGGAGCGATACTCATTCCTTGTAATCAATAAAGATTGTGAAATCAACAAGGAACGTTATAGAAAAAACTTTGATAATTTTATCGAGATATAAAAGAAAGAGATATGACTGAACTAATTCACTTTTTCAAGATGCCTACTGCCGAACAGATGTTTGGTAATAAAAAACTCAAACGTAAATTGGTGGAGTCGGTTAAAGCGGTAAAAGCAAAAGTAAAAGCTTTACACGATGAAAATACTGCTCTCACTGAAACTATGGAGAAAACCTTTAAACCAATAACTAACCCACTCAACACCTTGCTCAAAAATAACGAATTGCCAACGTTTAAACAAAAACAACAATTTTTACCACTTAAAAAAGGGGTAAAGTTTAAAAAAGAAGTTAAATGGGATCAAGAAGAAGAAAAGGAAGAAACTCTAGACGATGCAGCAGCAGCAGCAGAGACAAGTGTTGCAGGGTTAGCTGAAAACAATTTTAGCACACCTAATTCAAGCTTTCTCGATGATGATGATGATGACGATGATGATGATGATAAGTTATCGGTTGAATATGCTGATGAGACCTTGTCTTCACCACTAGAAAAGAAAAATATTATTAATGAGTATTTGAAGAGTGAGCATCGATATAACTCGACTAAGCCTGAGCTGTACATTGTGTACTTCTTAAATGGAGAACCTCATATAGGAAATTCAAAAGTTATATTTACTGACGATCATAACTTACAAATTGGGAATAAAGTTTTTAAAACCACCCGAGGTTTAGTTGATTTGTTGTTTAACAAATCAATGAGTGGAGATTTTTACACCAAAAAAGATGTGAATACCTATAAAGATATAGTAGAGATGACCAATGCTAATCGACAAGAGTTTGATGAGAATAAGCAGAGACGAGGGGATAAAAGTAAAAAATATACACTAATTTGGAAACAAGAAGGAAATTGGATGGATAACTTGGTCAACACCACCACCACCACCACCACCACCACCACACCAAAACCAGGGGCGACGACGACGACGACGGCGGCGCCGATGAGGATGGGTGATAAAAAATATGAAGGAAAAGGGATAAATCTGACATTGAAGCGATACCGACCAAAAACTGATTACGTGTACTGGGACGACGCAAACGAACTCGTCGATAGATTACGCTTACTTTACGCGTCGCAGATGGCTGGCAACACTGGTCATGAAAATGAAATAAATTCTATAATTGAGGAGCTTATCGAAGCCGGTATAATAGTACCTTAAAAAGGAAACTTGTCTCATTTACAAAATGACCCTCGAAAATTGAATTGCTTGAAAAGAGGTTAAATACGCCCCAACCACCCGCCGCCGCTGCCGGCGCACCCGCCGCTGCTACTAAAAAAAAAATAGCGTTGGTGCCAGCCGCCGCCGCCGTCACCGCGGCTGCTGTTAAAAAAATATAGACGGCTCAAGCCACCACTCCTGCTGCTGCTGCTGCTGCTGCAAGGAAAAAAAAACGCTACTTCAAGTATCCACACCTAATGAGTAAAGCACAAGTCGTTAAAGAAATTCACAAAAGCGTCAGAAAGAATTTTCCCCGTAGAAGATTCATCCAAAAAGGTTTTGATGACACTTAGCAGGTGGATTTAATTGATATGCAACCCTATTCAAGAGAAAATGCAGGAAACAAGTATATTTTGGTGTGTATAGACACTTTCTCCAAGTAAAAGCACAAGTCGTTAAAGAAATTCACAAAAGCGTCAGAAAGAATTTTCCCCGTAGAAGATTCATCCAAAAAGGTTTTGATGACACTTGGCAGGTGGATTTAATTGATATGCAACCCTATTCAAGAGAAAATGCAGGAAACAAATATATTTTGGTGTGTATAGACACTTTCTCCAAGTATGCATGGGCTCAACCGTTGCGAACAAAAAGAGCTGATGATGTAGGACGAGCGATGACTGTAATATTACAAAACAAGCGCGCAAGAAGACCTAAAAACATTCAATCTGATGATGGAACCGAGTTCTTCAATAGCACCTTCAAAGCGCTAATGAAAAAGTATCAAATTAATCATTATTCTACATACAGCACAAAGAAAGTTTTCTATCGTTGAAAGATTAATCAGAACTCTAAAAAACTGGCTATGGCAACATTTCAGTTTGCAAGGATCCTACAGCTGGACCACGTACCTACAAAAGTTATTATCAAGATACAATAATAGAGTTCATCGCACTATCTCTATGACGCCCAACGCTGTGACGAGAGCCAATTCTGATAAACTCCTTAGTGGGCCATACAATCATATCAAGTTTAAATATCATGCTAAGTTTAAACCACACGACTTTCTACGCATAAGTAAATTCAAATCAGTCTTTGCTAAAGGCTACATTGAAAATTGGAGTACGGAGATTTTTCAAATAAGAAAAGTGCAAAATACTTATCCAACTACTTATTTGCTTCAAGATGCTAAAAAGGAGCCCATAATGGGAAGTTTTTATGAGCAGGAACTTCAAAAAGTTATGTATCCCGATGTGTATCTTGTAGAAAAAGTATTGAAAAGAGAAGGTAACAAAGTGTATGTAAAGTGGCTGGGTCTAAACGAAAAAAGTTGGATTGAAAAATCAAATAGATTGTAATATGTGTAAGTGTGTGCGTGTGTGTGTGTACTCGTTTTTCTTAAATAAAACATCACGTTTGAATTATAAATAAGTTTTTTTATTTAAATATCCTTAAATATACCCCAAAGTAGACAATCAACTGTTATACAAAGGAAAAAATTAAAACATAGTAAAGTAAAAATATATACTCGTAAATACCTACATACAATTCGCAAATAAAGGATTCGCAATAGCATTACACATAACATAAAAGTTTTTCAGCCCTAAAAGAATACATTAAACGCAAATTGGTACGTCTTATTCGAGTAAAAGTAGAGATTAAAAATAAACTGTTCAATATAACCTAAAACATATATAATTACCGAGACAAAAAATAATGTAAATAAAAAGTTAGTAAAGTACAAGTCTACAACTAATGTTAGTGTAATTATCACAATTCTTTCACATTTAGAAAGATTTAACATAACCTAGTTTTTTACTATAGGTATAATGTTTTTTTTTTATAGATTATGCAGCTCAAAAGTTGCTGTTAAAAAGTAATACTTATTATTATTATTATTAGCCTTTATTCAGATTTAAGTTACAATAAATAATTTCTTAATATTTTAAATGATAATTAAAGATTAATTGTTATTTCATAATATTATTTGGTTCATTTTCACATTTCATTCTTCTCCACTGGCTGTATCTGTTTGCTCTACAGCAAAGGCTTCCTCCAACCTTTTCCATTCCTTTCTATCTTGTGCTAATCTGGTCCATGTCCTGCCTCCTAGTTTAACTATCTCGTCTTCCCATCTCCTTTTTTGTCTCCCTCTTCTTCTTTTATTTTCTCTTGGGCACCAGGAAAGTATAGATTTACTCCACTTGTCTTGTCCTCTTGCTGTGTGACCCGCCCATCGCCATTTTAATGTTTTAACCTTGATTGTCACCTCCTGTGTTTTTGTTTGTTTTCTTATGAATTTATGGTTAATTTTTTCTATTTTGCGTATGCCTGTCATGCTTCTCTCCATACCATGTTGACATGTACTTAGTTTCTTTATATGTTTTTTGTTTAGTGCCCACGTCTGACACCCATATGTTAGGACAGGTAGTATGCATGTATTAAATAGTTTTCCTTTTACCTTTGTGCTTATTTTTTATCCTTCATTATTTCTTTTTGCGACCAATATTGCTTCCAAGCCTTTTCTACGCGAGTTTCTATTTCTTTGTTAGTTATGTCTTCGGTTGAAATAATCTGGCCCAAATATGTGTAGTTCTTAGCATATTTTATTGTCTAATTGTTGTTTAGCCTAAGAAAATCTTCTGATCTATTTGTCATTGCATTAGTTTTTGTTGCATTTATTTCCAGTCCCACTTGCTTGCTATGTTTTTCTAGGTCTATTATCATTTCTTGCAGATGTTTTGGGTTATTAGCGAAGAGAATTACATCATCGGCAAATCTAAAATTGGTCAGCCTCTCCCCGTTTATATTAATGCCATACTCTCCCCAAATCATTTGTTTAAAAACCTCTTCTAGGACGGCTGAAAAAAGTGTAGGAGATAAAGGGTCCCCTTGGCGCACACTTTTTCCAATTTTGATAGTTTCTCCTTCCCTTTCTAGCTGTATTGTAGCTGTACTGTTAGTGTAAATGTTATTTATTATTCTTATATATTTCTCTTCTACTCCTTGATTTTTGAGGGCTTTCCATATTGAGTTATGTTCAAGGGAGTCAAATGCTTTGCTGTAATCTACAAAACAACAGTATAGGGGTATGTTGTATTCATCAGTCTTCTCAATTATTTGTCTGACGGTATGTATATGGTCCATCACCGAGTACCCCACCCTGAATCCTGCCTGTTCTTTTGGCTGGTTTGCTTCTAACACTCTTGATATTCTGTTAAGGATGATTTTTGCAAATACTTTGTAAACGTTAGTCATAAGGCTTATGGGTCTGTAGTTGTTTATATCTTCTTTATCGCCTTTTTTGTGTATCAAGACAATTTTCGAAGTAGTCCACTGTGAAGGTATTTGTTCTGTATCAAGGACGTCGTTGAACAGTTTAGTTAGGATAGGTGTTAGCACTCCTTTAGAGCCTTGTAGGATTTCGTTTGTGATATTATCAGTTCCTGGGCTTTTGTTCTTTTTTTGTGTTTCTATTGCTTTCTCCAATTCTCTTTGTAATATGTATGGAACTGGAGATCTGTCTTGATTAATGTCTATCTTATCATCTTGATGTTTTTGTCTTTAGAGAATAGTGTTCTGTAGAAGGTGGTAGCTGTCTCAAGGATATCAGGTCTTTCTGTTTTGGTTTTCCCATTGTTGTCCTTCAATTTTGGTATCCATTCCTTTTTGTCGGTGAGTATTTTTAATGCTCTCTTGATACCGCCTGTTTTGATAATGTGTTCCTCAAAGAGTTTCATTCTGTAGTTATTGTTGTCATTTCTTATACCAGTTTTGATTCTTTTGCTGAGGTCTGCAATTCTCCTTCTTGTGTCCTTCGGTTTGGGTTTTGTTTCTATAAGGATTTTCCTTTCTTCTAATAAGTTAAGTGTTTCTTGAGACAGTTTTTTATCTTTTTTGTTGTGTGTGTTATTGTTTACTTCTGACATAGTCTTGCTTATTATAGATTGTAGCATGTCATATTTTTGTTGTAATTGTAGGTTTCTTGTATTTGTCTTGTAGGTCGCCAACTTATCACGCAGAGTAATATTTAACATTATAATGTCTTTGTGGTTGAGATCTGAGTTTGGTTTTATATGTTTTCTCTTTTTTCTTGGTTGTATAGTTTTGAGCTTAGCTCGTACCATTCTGTGGTTAGTGTTGAAGTTAAGGGCGTTTATGGTATTACAGTCATTAAAAAACAGTCTTCTATTGGAAAGAATATAGTCGATCTGATTTTTATATTGTCCATCTGGTAAAATCCATGTCCAGAGTTTATTTGCTTTCTTATTAAATGTTGTATTCAGGGCAGTCAGATTGTTCTCATAGCAAAAGTTTAGAAGTCGGTTGCCATTGTTGTTTTTCTTACCAATAGCAAATGGCCCAACAAAGTTGTTGTTATTTTTTCCAACCTGTGCGTTAAAATCTCCAATTATCATTAGATTTTTGCTTGCATGTTTATCAATAGTTTGTTGCAGTTGTTGGTAGAAATTATCTTTATGAGATTTGTCAGCTGCTTCTGTTGGAGAGTACACTTGTATAATGGTCCATGGGGCCTCATATCCGGGTAGTTGTATTTTTAAGAGTATGATTCTTTCTGTGATTGCCACAAATTCTTTTATGCAGTTTTTCAAGTGTTTTTTCACCATAAACCCCACTCCATAGTGTCCTTTTGTTTCACCTTTGTAGAATAGGATATACTCCTCATGTTCTTCAATCTGTTCACCTAGTCGTCTTATCTCGCTTAGTCCAAGTATATCCCAATTTACACTTTTCAGAGCGTTCTCAAGTTCTGTGAGTCTTTCAGTAGTTCTGAGTGTTAATGTATTTAGTGTGCAGATATAGATGCAGTTTTTTGTTGGAGGGTTTTGGTCGTTTTTCCCCACGGTGACCAGCCGGCTTGGGGTAGTTTTGGTTATTTTGTTGTTTGTTGCTTGTTTTTGGTTTTTTGTTGTTTGGTTTTGGTTCCGGTGGTCTGTGGATCTTATTAGTTTTTTGGATCTGTTGGTTTTCCAGTGGCGGGCTTCTGACGTTCCATGCAGTTGAAAATGCTGGGTTTTGTGGTATCTTTAGCTATCTGTTTATTTAATTTTTGTGGTTGATCAGTATTTGTGTTGGTTTTCTTCTGGGTAGACATGTTTGGTGATACTGACTCTTCCCTTTTTCTTTTGTCTCCAACATTTTCTTTTGGTGCCTTTACTACTAGTTTATCATACACAATGAAGGCCTGGTTTCCCTTTTTTCTTTCTTCTTCTAGTAGTGGTTGGAGCTGCTTACGTTTCTCTAGTACCTCCTTAGAATAATCTTCTTTTATGTAAATGCCCTGTGGTAGGCTTGACTTGTTTCGTTTTATCATATTTTTTTTCCAAGTAGTTGTTAGGGAAACTGCAACAGGTCTGTTTTTGTTGATAGCCCAGCGTCCGATCCTAGAAACATTACTTATTTCTTGGCAAAACATCACGTTTGAATTATAAATAAGTTTTTTTATTTAAATATCCTTAAATATACCCCAAAGTAGACAATCAACTATTATACAAAGGAAAAAATTAAAACATAGTAAAGTAAAAATATATACTCGTAAATACCTACATACAATTTGCAAATAAAGGATTCGCAATAGCATTGCACATAACATAAAAGTTTTTCAGCCCTAAAAGAATACATTAAACGCAAATTGGTACGTCTTATTCGAGTAAAAGTAGAGATTAAAAATAAACTGTTCAATATAACCTAAACATATATAATTACCCAGACAAAAAATAATGTAAATAAAAAGTTAGTAAAGTACAAATCTACAACTAATGTTAGTGTAATTATCACAATTCTTTCACATTTAGAAAGATTTAACATAACCTAGTTTTTTACTTTAGGTATAATGTTTTTTTTATAGATTATGCAGCTCAAAAGTTGCTGTTAAAAAGTAATACTACATACATACATACATAAATCACGCCTTTATCCCTTACGGGGTAGGCAGAGCGTTAATAGCCGTAAAACGGATATTAACACCACGTCTGACAAAAGTTTGAGGGTCAATCAGATAGCTGTGTATCACTATAGTGACAGGTTGTCAGCCCATCGCCTAAAATTGCAATACACGCCCTCGAGTCCCTTAGTCGCCTCTTACGACACCCATGAGTAAGAAATGGGGTGATGCTATTCTAGGCCGGCATCACACGGCAAAAAGTAATACTAACGATTACTAAATAGCGAAAAAAAAGCGAAAAACAAAAGTGTAACACTTGCACGTTAAGGGTAGTTCCTATGGTCAGCATTCTGCAAAAATAATTAACACCTATTGGCCTGCAATGCTTTCCATAGAAACGCCAAAAAAGTGTTACAGCGTCTATGTATACTATAAGGTTACAGCGTATACTACCTCAGAAGATTTTAACCATTAAAATCACAATGCTAATTTACATAATCATTTTGCAAAGTCGATATAATCACCAAGGACGCAAAACATAGTGTTTAACAACTTTATGAATACGCTTTCGCTGAACATTACAGTGGAAAATGCTTCTGGAGGCACGTGGTGTAGCGCGTTATACCACTCTGCAAAATTAATATTTATATCTCCCATACGTTCTTCGAGGTCGGAAGATATCTCATTCCAAAATTTCTCTAGTAAATAATATTGCTCACAATTGGTAACCTTATACAACTCGCGAATTATTCTTCCCACTTCAGCTGAAAGAACATATAATGGAAGCGGTACCCACCATTGTTGTAAAAGCTGCACTGACCTAATATGTATCAACCACGTCTCCTTACACGAAAGAAAATGACGGTTCAATTCTTCTTGTCCATCATAGTCATCAGCATCATCTACCATTTCTTCGTGACATTCTAAGTTTTGCTGTGTGTCTTCCAATAAAAATTGCTGAGTGTCTTCCGAGAAAGTTTGCTGCGTCATGTCTATTGAGGAGGCTTGCTGCGTCATGTCTACTGAGGAAGTATCTACAAAGAAAACAAAAAACATATCAGTAAAACAAAACATTGAGAATTAAAGTCAGCGATCATTTTTAATTGAGATATTTACCTGTTTTATTTTCCATTATAAAGAGATACTTAAGTAGATTGGGGGTAAAATATCTGTAAAAAAGAAAATAATTTAATACTCACAATTAATTTATCACAAGAAACCGTTGGGGCATTTTTGTTTTTCTGAAAATTGGACAATATACGATTTACCGACAGCTTCCTTTATATATATGATGTCTGATTTTAGCTCTTCTAGCTTGTTATCGGGTAGATTATTAAATCTACCTGGTAACGCAAAGTACCCTTTACTTATTTCCAATACAGTTTGTAGTTTACAAGGGTCGAATTTTGATTGAAGCTGCGTGACATTTTGAATAAGATATGGTTGGTTGGGGGTTAAATCTGTAAGTTTCAACCACACTTTCTGACCGCATTGGTTAAGATTTTTAAGAGCAGACATTTTTTTATCACTTACTATCTTCAACAACTGCTTGAATAAACTGAATGTGATATCTGTAAAGACTCACGTCTTATATACTCATACTACTCGAGCTAGGTTAGGTAATAATGCTAATTAAATTCTAACAAAGATAAAACTTACCATAATTTATGGCGTCTTTACTGGTAGCTTAGCGGAGCACATAGCTGATAGTATTTTCAAATTTTCAATGTTACGGACTTCTTCCATAGCCCATGTTATCAATGTATTGAGTACTTGTCGGTACTCCATACATTCCGGTGAAAGCTCCATTTATGGTGTTGTTTGAGTTTCAGCAGAAACCTCAGCAGATTCGGTAGCGGCAGTGGTGGTCGTGGTCGTAGTCGTGGTAGCGGTGGCGGTGGTTGTAGTGGTGGTCGGTCTTGGTGAAAAAGGGGTATTTTTGAATTTATCCTTTTGAACCCGAACTGTGATTTCTATTCCATCCGCATCGCGAACGACTTGAAATAACTCTTTAGAGTTCAACCTCCGCTCGATACTGACATCCCGTCGAGAACGGTATAAATACATTTTTTTCTGCAGATTTGTGGCAGACATGGGTGGTTTTAAACTGTATTCCCTTTTAAGGTGTATATTTAAAACAACCATGTTATTAACCACACATATGGGTGTATTGGTAATGTTGTTTCCATCATCCTTTATTATTTGAATTATTCTGCTGGCCACTGTTTTCCCTCTCTCAGCCAGTAAAATATTTACCGACCATCGTGATGGTGCTAACTTAACACTTTCATCTTCCACACGAACATCCGTCCGTTTCTACCGAGATATCTCACAGGGTCAAATCTTGCTTCCCTCTTAGATAAAATTATTTTCCTATTAAGGTATAACATCAGCAATACTACTAGCGGTCAGTGAAAAAAAAAACTTACTAAACACGCTGTTGTTTGGGAAACCGAATATGAATTAACGATAATTAATCAATCGTTGTGGCTAACAATGATTATTTAGAATTAATAAAACCTTGCTTTAGTTACGCATATTACCAATTATGTAAATATATTAAGTATGTATGTATGAGGGACTTGAGGATGTGTATTGCAGTTTTAGGCGATGGGCTGACAACCTGTCACTATGGCGATACACAATTTTCCGGATGACCCTCAAATATTTGTCAGACGTGGCGTAAATGTCCGTTTTATGCGGCCCTTTATGCTCTGCCTACCCCGCAAGGGATTATAGGCGTGATATGTGTATGTATGTATGTATGTATGTAAAATAACTACTTTTAGCAGTATCGGCTTACACAACTCATGTATACCTAAAATTGATTAGAATTAGTTAATATATCATTTGGTTTCCCAAACAATAGCATGTTTAAGAGGCCGTACATGAAATTGCGCCGGGCGAAAGTAGGTAATTAGTATTAGAACGCGTCATTGTGCAGCCGAGCGGCGGCGATATGCAGACCCAGCGGCGGACGGCAGCGTATAGTTCGATCAATTAGTTTTGATCCTATTTATAGTTTTTTGTGGCAATTGTATGAAAAAGTTTTAAATTATTGCGTACCTACTAAGAATTTTTGGAATTTGTGGACCTGATTAATTACCGACTACTATTCAGGGGTGTTGGGGTGTGATTAATCTGTACTTACCTTTATGTATGTTTATCAGTCATGTTTTTATTGTTTTCAATTTGAATGGATAAGCCTGAGGGGTCAAAATATGACTTCCATATACACTTTAAATTGGAGCGTAGATCACGTACATTACACTAGTTTTTATTTCACTTCAATACATGCAGTATTTCGCAAGTTATGACGAAGAGAAGTTTTACCCCAATTTTGAATTTCCGAGATTATGCGCGCTAAGACTGTGACGTCACGGCTCGGCTTGGGACAACTCGCGCTGCACGTTTCTGTGATTTTGTTTCGATTTTCTTCGTTCTTTCAAAGAAATACTTTATATGGTGTTTATGTGTATGTTATATAAGTGTAATGAGTAAAATGGAAGCAGGATTTGTGAAAGGTCAGTCGGACAATCTGCCAAAATTGATAGTTTGATGGTGGCCCAATATTTCATGATGAATAAAGATTTTACCGCTGCCGAAATTCGTGGACTAACAATGAAAAGGTATGTAATATGTAAGCATTACCTCAACTGAATCATAGTGGTTTTTTTTTAGTACCTACATACCTACTATGGGCGGTGATAAAAATACTTTCACTCGCGTGTTCATTACCATCCTGCCTGAAGTACCTACCCGTAAGGTTCCTAGTTGTACCTACTCCCTCAACTCAATCAAAATGTGTGTGATAAAAAATACTAGATAAGGAACCTAGGTACCTACAGTTTGCGCTCGTTAAAACCTACCTATGGGTTTCCATGCGTTTCTACCTACTCGCCGTGGAACTGGCGGGTGCATGTGCGTCCATCCTGAAGTAGGTACCACGGCGGCGGCCTCCTTGACAAGGAGGCGCACACGCATACCTACTTTAGCCAACTGTTATACCTACAGTGTGGGTCAAGGAGGCGCATGTCTACTCCACGCATCTACCTAAAGGTACCCCTTTTATTCACCTACACACACTCGCCTGTACCATTGCAAGTAGAGTAGGTACGACAAGGTGGTACCTACATAGGTAGGTACTTCAGCAATCAGGATGCCCAAGTAATCTAAGTACGTGAGTACGTCCATATGTAGGTAGGTATACTTTAACATTAGTTTCTGCCACCGGCGGCCGTCGAAGTTCTGCTTGGTAATCTTGGTAGTCTTCACAGCAGTAGTGCGCTACAGTTTTAGGGCCTATTGAATCAACTCTTTTCACATAAAAGAAGAGTTTATTTGGTGTTTTAACCGTGGAGTTTAAACATTGCGGCACAATACAGTATTTCCCTGGCATTTTATTTTATAATATTTAATTTCACTGCGCGACGGCGTGCGAGCGTAAGCGCGACTGCCGAATGACTCGAGCCGTGACGTCATCGGCTAGTCTGCGCCCGCCCGCGTTTTTAAAAACTTTCGCCCGAAACTACACACTTTGAACTTTAATATCTCGGCCATTTTTTAAGATATGAAAAAGTAAAAACAAAGTTTTTCTCGTATTTTTTTTGTAGATTTATTAGACATAAAAGTAAAACGCACCATGGTTATCCATTGTAATTATACTATAGTAGTTTTCAAATTTGTTTTTTGGCATAAATAAAAAATCTTATTTATTCACTATTATATATTTATTTTAAAAACTTGTGTCTCTTAGCACCATTGATCGATTTTTTTGCGAGTCGACGATTTCTGGAAGTGAGCAAGTGTAAAGAAATCATCATCCTTTTCAATGAATGCAGTTTTAATTTCATAATCAGGGCCAGTCCAGACACCAAACAGGCAGTATTTTTTTTTTTTGTTATGTGTAACTGACCCTGTACTTGGTAATACCAATTGTGGTTTTAATTCAAGACTATTTTACATTCTTCTTTATCATTTTTATTAGTCATCTTTTTAGCGCTTTTATTTTATTTTTATTTTGTTATGTTATGAGCTTCTATCAAGTCGCACTAAATTCCGCCTGTGACGCGTGATCTACTGTCCTCTACGCGCGCGAACGACACACATTCGTAATTTTGTATGTGTGCGTGAGTGTGACGCAGCAGGCTACACGTCCTTCTCCCAAGAGCGCGGCGCGCGGTCTGCCGAAACAGCATTTGCGCTCCCGTATATAATAGATAATTCCGAAGAACTTTAAAATATTCGATGAATTTCATAAAACACATATTTGCAATTTTTTTTATAGCAAATGTGTTAGCATGAATATATTTTTCAATGTGTAAATTGATTTTTTTTAAAACGTGTTGTATTGTACGAGTAATCCGACGCTGTATACGTTTAAAATTTCTTCAAAATAGGGCCATTTTACCGTAGTTTTTCTTTGAGTTTTTGAATAAAATTACTAAAAACTCCTCGGCCAATTTTTAGCGCTTTTCATTGTCTTTATTGCTGTATACTTTATAAACCACTCCATATTTTAAAATTCATGTAAACAATAATGATACTTACGTCCGCAAGGAAACAATTTAAAACACGTCTCAAGTTATTAACTATAAAACAAACTGAACAATCAAAATCAATAATTTGTCTGGGCCAATTTTTAGATATTGAATTAATCTTCAATAAAACATATCATAACACATTGTTAGTTATTCTGTTTTTTTAAACTAGGTCCTACAGAATTAAAGAAACAAGACAAAATGACTCAAAAATATGTACGGCCTCTTAAATTTTTTTCTGTTTGAAGGCGCCACTAATCTAATGTTCAACCTTAAGTAAAATATTCTATCGCTAGATTGTTGCTTATTACAGAATTTTCCTTGCACGTGTAATCAATAAAATGCACTCAAGCTTCTAGAACGCGGAAATGCTGAGCGAAGTTTAAAATAATCTGCAACATATTAACATTCAATCACGTTGACGAATCACACACACACACGTTAGATGGTATTACGGTTCGTGATGTTCATTTTACAAATATCTATACATCTATCAGCTGCAATTTGATATAGCAATGTGTAGCGTAGTACTTGTATGTAGTGTTATGAAATTTTCCAAATTATTTTCATCGATGTCGTCATCGGCTTAACAATATGTCATTGGATGACACATAGAGACTATGGAAAATGTGAATTGACATTAGCAATTAACCTTTATAATCTTACATCCTGTTGTATTAAATGTTAAATAAACAAAATAAGTACTCTCAAAAACGGGTGATGGCTAACGGGGGTGGCGGCGGCGTACACCATTTAAAAAAATGGTAATCTGTTGGAGCAAGGTCCGGGGAGTACGGTGGATGCCTTAGACATTCCAATTGAAGCTCTTCTAATTTGCTAGCCGTCTGTTGTGCAGTGTGTGGTCTAGCGTTGTCGTGAAGCAACAGTGGCGTAGAGCGATTGACCAACCTCGGTTGTTTAGCAGCTAGCTTTTCCATCATGGTTTGCAATTGCTGACAGTAGACATCTGCCGTAATCGTCTGGCCAGATTTGAGAAAACTGTAATGAAGGACACCGGCGCTAGTCCACCAAACGCTTACAAGTAACTTTTTATTGGTCAATTTTCGCTTGACAGGCTTTGGCTGGCTTGCCAGGGTCCAGCCATTGCGATGAGCGCTTCCGATTATCGTAGAGAATCCACTTTTCATCACAGGTGATGATTCGATTTAAAATCCCTTCGTTATTGTGCCGGTCAAGTAATGTAACGCAGCAGTTGACGCGCGTTTGCCGGTTTGCTTCACTCAATTCGTGAGGAACCCACCTTTCAAGTTTTTTAATCTTTCCAATTTGCTTCAAGTGGATTAAAACAGTTTTATCACTAACACCAAAGCCTGCAGCTAATTCAGACGTGGTTTGCGATGGATCCGCTTCCACTATAGCCTTCAATTCTTCATTATCAACTTGGGTCTCCGGCCGTCCACGGGGCTTGTTTTGCAGGTCGAAATTTCCAGAACGAAAACGTTGGAACCAAAAACGCACTGTGTTTTCTTTTGCGACACAACCGCCATACACATCATTAACCCTTCGAGCCGTTTCCGCAGCACTGGTGCCACGGTGGAACTCGTACTCGTAAATAACGCGATATTTCAAATTTTCCATTTTGTAAATTGAGCGATGCAAACAGAAAAAAGATAAGTAAAAAAACAAATGAATGACGGTTTACGAAACACAACTACATGTGGAAATAGCTGTATAAATTTGAATTTCGAATTCCTAACCAAATAGGAGAAATTTGTGATCAAAGTGGCCAGTACGACAAAACGACAATTTCATATGTAAGGACCTAATATTTATCAATTGGTTTGTTTTAATTCAGTATATCTTTTTTTAGCTGATACCTAATAATTATTTATATATGTTTTTGTTGTATAATTGAATTGGCACTAATATAAGAGTGTTATTGTGATGTAAGTTAAAATAAACATATAATTGAAAAGTGAGTAAATTTATCTACTTCACAACTTCTATCTAGTTAATAACTCGTTGTTGTCCCTTACGGAATCTAAATTATGATGAATATTAATTAAAATATAAAACATATACAATGAATGTATAAATTAACTTTTATTTTCGTAAAACAGACATTATTTAACACATATGCCTCCAAAACACTGCATGCACTTTTTGTCGGTTGATCTGGTTAAACGCACAACCAAAAAATTTTATAGTAGGAAGTAGGAATTTTAACAAGACAACGAATAAATAAAACTGTTAAAGAAGAGTCTCAGAGTCACTAGCAAAAAGCGATTTGAAAGATACTTAACAAAATGAGCTAAGCCACTCCCATTTCCCCATCTTAAAAAACATATTTATAAATTTAATAAACACTTATCATATTTTAAGTAACTCTACAATCAAAAGCTTGGATTGTTTAGTTTTTCTTGAGTTTCTTGTTGGTTTGCGTTTGCGGTTGCGTCTTGAAGTAGAGTCCGTAGAACACGCCCACGGCTACCACCAGGATGGTTGACAGCACAGTGATGTACTCCACGCGGTTACTGATATCATAAAAACACTTTAATAAATAAGGCTTCAGTTACGTACATATCTGCACATATGAAAATCAACATGTGCTCGTTGTTCTTTAAAACTGTATAGACGAAACCATTTGGGCCATACCACAAAAATGTAAGACAAGTGTTGAAAGTGTATTCAAATAAAACTACATACAAAAACACGTTACAAACGCGTTCAACACTTCACTGGCAACACACTCGTCAAACGTTTTTAGGGTAAAGCCCTTTATGTTTATCTCTTTATTATATGCTGCCGATAAATTGGAAAACATGAGTTCAAATTACTTTATGCTTCTTCTTCTTCGTACTACTAACATCAAAAACACAGATTATCTTTAGGTTATACCTCTACAAAATATCTTCAAAATACACACTTTGGACCACACAAGGACAAAGGGTCGCAGTAAGATTACCTAGATAGGCTGTATATAAACGTAAACAAATACACTCTCTTTTTGTGTGGGACACCGATCCTTTCAACGACCCGATGAATCCTGGTGTCAGCGTTTTTCAACCGCCTACCACTAATAGTAGGCCTCTGACATGGTGGTGTAACAACCGCCGTCTAAGTAATCATAGACAGCAACCAGGTCTGACTGCTTAACTTGCCCTCCGAAGCACGGAACCATTTATTTTCGGACAACCAGGTGGTTCACCCTGCAAAGTTTTAAATATCAACTTTGTGAGTGACCCACCGAGAATCGAACCCGGAACATTTGCGTCGCAGACAGTCGCACTACCACTGCACTGCGCCAATACACTAAAGAGATTGATGACCTCAACACCTGACGTGGCCAATCCCCTTTATACATATCAGCTACTACCTTGTGAAAAACGAGGTAATGCCGCCGGTGATGTAGGTTCTGGCTGCATTACGTACGTACGTAATGTATGGAATGTATGGTAATGTCAACCTAGAACTTACTACGTATGATAACCGTCATCCATCAATACGTCGAACACACTGTATCTCCTGCATATAGGGTGCTTAAAAAAGTTAAACTAGTAGTTTTTGTACAATATTTTTGTTTTAACACGCATTGTTATCCATAGAATGCGTGGTTTAACGGAACACCCCTACTTTTCGTAACGCCCCTGCTGTAAATGGTGAAATTTTACTAGTGACGGATGCCAAAACCTCAGGACAAGCTGGTGATAAAGAACAACTTTCCCCAGGGAACTTAGGCCGAAATAAGAATGGACCTGACATTCAAATTAACTTGGTCGGCTGGTAATTTGTGTATTTTATATTTTTTATGTTCTTTGGGGAAAGTTGTTCAGCCCGCTCTGAGCTTTCGGTATTGTTCACGAGTAAAATTTCACCCCATAAGTATACATATATTGCAGTTATAAATATTAAGGTTCTGAATATACTTACGCGAAAGGTGTTCCACAGATGACGTACCACGATGCGCCGTTCTGGGGCTTCTGGTTGTTTACGCAGTGGAATCGAAGTAACCCTCGTCGTAGTTCTCAGGGCAGAAATACTTGCGCTTTTGCAGCTGTGAATGAATAAAACAGAAGCGAGTGTCATATTCAAGTTGATTGTTCCAGCCAGCTAAAGATCTTGAAGAGGTAGCACCATCTATGAGTAGAAAGTGCCATCAATTGGAAGTAACGCTACAGGCCCCCAGAAGTGGGACATATAATAAGTGATCTGTGGCTATATCTTGTGCGGTGCGGGAGGACCAGCACAGCGATAAAATGCACCATCATGATTAGGGTATCCAATCCCGCAGGTTTTTCCGATCTTGGTATTTGCGGGATCGAAGATTTCAATCCCGCGGGAACTCGGTATTTGCGGGATCCCGCAAGTATAACCCTACAAACTAGGCCCTGCAACCTGAGCTGCTTTTAAATGTTAAGGCTTGTATTTTATAAATCGCTCTCAACTCTGAGATTGATCGAAAGTGCGACATTGACAACGTCAGCCAGTACTAAACGACATCTCAAACTCGTACTCAAGATCAATCTCAGAGTTCATCAGAGTTGAGAGCGATTAATAAATACGTGCCTAAGTATAGTGTAATAGTAATTAGTTAGGTAGTTATACAATAAGGTTAAGGTTAAAGAAACTTTATTTCTCAAAAAGATTACAAATCACTTATTATGAAAAACTTAAAGTTATTTACATACCTATATTAAAATGAATGACTTATTCTAGTGCGCGTAGTAGATACCAAATAAGTATTTTAGTACAAAAAATATATTACCTAAATATGTGGGTAGTAATAAGATAACACATAACATAACAAAATTCTTTATTGCACATTAAATAAATAATACAACAATAGATAAACACAAATAAAAGAAACAGTACAACCAGGCGGCCTTAATGCTAGGTAGCATTCAACCTTAGGGTGAAAAAGAGAGTGCGACATTGGAAGCGGGATAGTGCAAATATTACCTACGAGCACTAAAATACACAAAATATACTACTTAAACAATTTTACACATTAATACATATATAATAGTGTAAACAAAACAATGAATATACTAATATATATTTAAATAATATTATAATAATCTAATACATATACCTAAACTATGCCAACACAAATCAATCGTGCACAACAACAACAGTATTGAGCTCACACAATAGGACAACTCTTAAGGAGTGTTTATACTTAAGCAACTTAACTATTTTTATTTTCTAGGAACAACGGCTTAACTCCACAAGGGTAACAATAAATATAATAACACGAACTTTTTTAAATTAAAATCGACTATTTATTAAAAATAAGAAAAGTATTATAAGTAGGAAATTAACTTTTCTATGCTGATTGCCAATCCCGCAAATCCCGTGGATCCCGCACTGTGCGGGATCACAAAATGATGCGGGATCTTGGTATTTAGAGATCTCGGTATACCGAGATTGGATACCCTGACCATGATAGACCACGACTTGACTCGTGGAACACCTAAAGGTACTACGTAAATGTGACGTTGTGCAAAATTTTAAGACAAACCGCTTAACTTTTCGGCACTGTGTTACCATGCAGTTCAAATGCGTGACTGTTTTTGTGTTGCTTTGCTTGGTGCAATTTCGTCTAGTGTATCTTTATTAACTTTTGCTCGAAGTTTCAGGTTCTCAAAATATTTTTCTTACATAATTTCTATAATGGAGTTTGATGGCCGCGTACTGCTGTGCAGTCCTCAACCAAAGTATCTTGGTGTTACACTCGATCGGTCTCCTTGCTTTGCCCCACACGCGTCTATATATAAGAAGCTTGCTCGAAATAGCATTGCGTAAGTTGGTAGGAACAACTTGGGGCGCACGCAAGTGCAGACGTTCTCAGAACTATAGGTCTTAGCTTGGTCTACTCAGCGGCAGAGTACTGTGCACCAGTGTGGCTAAACAGCGCTAACACACATAAGGTTAACGCCCAACTCAATAACAGCATGCCTTATATTTCAGCCACATTTAAATCCAACTCAGCCCATTAGGTGAAGAATATGGGCATACAACTGTAAAACACTCACATTCGCCATACGAATATATCCACACTTCCACACTATCCACACTTCCACACTATAATCCATACTTCCATACTTACTATACTTACTAATATTATAAATGCGAAAGTGTGTTTGTTTGTTTGTTTGTTTGTTTGTTTGTCTTTCTTTCACGTTACAACAGAGCGATATCATGCAGTGTTTTTTAGGTGTGCAGTTAGGTGAGAGGCTGGAGAGTGACATAGGCTACTTTTTATCCCGGAAAAACATATTTTTCCCATCGGAAAAGCGATTAATGTTTAGCAATAGAATACACCCATACTACGAACATAGATGAGTATCATGCAGCGATGTAAAGCATTTTTTTTTTTGAGAGCAGCTAAATGAAAAGCTGGTGAGTGACATAGGTTATTTTTTATCCCGGAAAAACATATTTTTCCCTTCGGAAAACCGATTAATGTTTAGCAATAGAATACATCCATACTACATACATAAATGAGTATCATGCAGCGATGTAAAGCATTTTTTTTTTGGAAAGCAGTTAGATGAAAAGCTGGTGAGTGTCATAGGTTACTTTTTATCTCGGAAAAACATATTTTTCCCATCGGAAAACTGATTATTGTGTAGCATAGAATACATCCATACCACATAAAAAAGATGTATATACAGGATGTAAGGGACAGCCCTCCGAATACTGATATTCCCATAGTAAATGCAGTGAGCTGATTGTGATTTTGTATGGGATATAGAAAAAAAGAATTTAATCTATGGCAGGTTGTTCAGTTTCATGGTTTGAATACACCCAATCAGTATTCGAAGGGCTGTCACTTACACCCTGTATAGCACTACTATGAGAATGTCTCTTGAATATGAGTTTTGGGATATGAATGTGGCTTTAAGGGTGATGTGGGTATGTACTTGAGATACTTCTTACCACAGTAGTAAAGTTAATTTCTACAATTAAACATGATAATAGCGTATTAAAATAGTGCTCTGTTCTGTGTCCATTAAGCTGTGTACTATGTCTTTAACACTCTTCTGGAAACAAACGCTCCGAAACACTGTAAAAGCATAAATCCCTCCCCTTTGAAAGACAATTTTTGTATACGCGCTCTCCATCAAGATATGTCTTCCATATTACTCACGATAATTTTTCCGGTTTAGTGACTGCGTCTCTATTAAAATTACGTTATCTTTACTTTTAACATTAAATGCCTGTTTTTCCTTACACTATAAATGTGTCATAATCTTCTTTCTAGCGTCGTAATATCTTCATTATTGAAGGTCGTAATTCCCCTGATGGGAAATATTTTTCTCATTCAGGATTATTTTCCATCGCTGCGTATCTTTGGCGACATAGAGCGCTGAGTGTATTTAATGAGACCACCTAATTGTACTGAAACCTCTTGGTCGTTTGCCATCGACTTTTCCAGTGATCATGAGTGCAAAGTGGCAAAAGAACTCAAGGATCATTCTTGCGCCTCATTACTTGATTTTACAATAGCCTGTATTAGTGATGGTAGCGCCCAGGTACCACAAATTATATACTTTTTCAAGGAAGTGAACCATTCCAGTGTAGTGTCGTCTGTGTATCGGTGAATAGTGATTTTAGTGCCCTCCCAGTTTACACAGTTGTTCGCCTTACGATGTGTCGTTTAGAATACACAACTAATTAATAAAACTCTATGAGTACGCGGGCGAAGCCGCGGGTAACAGCTAGTCCACACTATCCACACTAATATTATAAATGCGAAAGTAACTCTGTCTGTCTGTCTGTCTGTCTGTCTGTCTGCTACGCTTTCACGGCCAAACCGCTGAACCGATCTTCATGAAACTTGGCACAGAGATTACTAACATATCGAGGACGGACATAGGCTACTTTTTATCACCATTCGAGGGTCTGGAGTATAGATGTAGACCACCAGGTGTACCATCAGGAGCCCAGCTAAACTATTAGAGATACAGGCATGGTTCCAAAACAAAAGTTGTTCAGTATGATGGGCCGCTTCTTTTCACAAGGACATTGAGGATCTGGAGTACCTTATGTAGACCACCAGGTGTACCACCAGGAGCCCAATTAAACTATTAGAGATACAGGCATGGTTCCAAAACAAAAGTTGTTCAGTATGATGGGCCGCTTCTTTTCACAAGGACATTGAGGATCTGGAGTATCTTATGTAGACCACCAGGAGTACCACCAGGAGCCCAATTAAACTATTAGAGATACAGGCATGGTTCCAAAACAAAAGTTGTTCAGTATGATGGGCCGCTTCTTTTCACAAGGACATTGGGAATCTGAAGTACCTTATGTAGACCACCAGGTGTACCACCAGGAGCCCAGCTAAACTATTAGAGATACAGGCATGGTTCCAAAACAAAAGTTGTTCAGTATGATAGGCCGCTTTTTTTCACAAGGACATTGGGAATCTGGAGTACCTTATGTAGACCACCAGGTGTACCACCAGGAGTCCAGCTAAACTATTAGAGATACAGGCATGCTTCCAAAATAAAAGTTGTTCAGTATGATGGGCCGCTTCTTTTCACAAGGACATTGGGAATCTGGAGTTTCTTATGTAGACCACCAGGTGTACCACCAGGAGTCCAGCTAAACTATTAGAGATACAGGCATGCTTCCAAAACAAAAGTTGTTCAGTATGATGGGCCGCTTCTTTTCACAAGGACATTGGGAATCTGGAGTACCTTATGTAGACCACCAGGTGTACCACCAGGAGCCCAGCAAAACTATTAGAGATACAGGCATGGTTCCATAAGTTGTTCAGTATGATGGGCCGCTTCTTTTCACAAGGACATTGAGGATCTGGAGTACCTTATGTAGACCACCAGGTGTACCACCAGGAGCCCAACTAAACTATTAGAGATACAGGCATGGTTCCAAAACAAAAGTTGTTCAGTATGATGGGCCGCTTCTTTTTACAAGGACATTGGGAATCTGGAGTACCTTATGTAGACCACCTGGTGTACCACCAGGAGCCCAGCTAAACTATTAGAGATACAGGCATGGTTCCGAAACAAAAGTTGTCCAGTATGATGGGCCGCTTCTTTTCACAAGGAAATTGAGGATCTGGAATACCTTATGTAGACCACCAGGTGTACCATCAGGAGCCCAGCTAAACTATTAGAGATACAGGCATGGTTCCAATACAAAATTTGTTTAGTATGATGGGCTGCTTTATTTACACAAGGACATTGGGGATCTGGAGTACCTCATGTAGACCACCAGGTCTACCATCAGGAGCCCAGCTTAACTATTAGAGATACAGGCATGGATCTTAAACAAATGTTGTTCAGTATGATGGGCCGTTTCTTTTTATAAGGACATTGAGGATCTGGAGTACCTTATTTAGACCACTAGGTCTACCATCAGGAGCCCAGCTAAACTATTAGAGGTACAGAAATGGTTCCAAAACAAAAGTTGTTTAGTATGATGGGCCGTTTCTTTTTACAAGGACATTGAGTATCTGGAGTGCTTCATTTAGACCACCAGGTCAACCATCAGGAGCCCAGCCAAACTATTAGATATACAGGCATGGTTCTAAAACAAAAGTTGTTCAGTATAATGGGAATAAGTTGAGAAAGGACATTGCCTACTTTTTACCGAGGACAGAAAAACAAAAAATGTGGTATATAAAAATGTATTTCAGTAACTTAAATTACCTTTTTATCTGTCTTATCTACTTATGCTGACCATTTTAGTGTGCTCAAATCGGCACCTCTGGAGTAAGTACTCTGTTATCTACTGGCTTTTGTATTCAATGGTTATAAATATTGATTTCTCAGGCCGGATAGCAAATTTTGAATTGTCCCTTTAACAACAGAAGCAAGCAAGTCATCTTTAAACAGTAGAGATAAGAACTGTTCTAATATCACTGTCACACTTACTATGAATACACATACCTACTTTAGAACTTCTGCCTAAAAAAACTATCTAACGCGGACGAAGTCGCGGGTAAAAGCTAGTAATATTATAAATGCGAAAGTAACTCTGTCTGTCTGTCTGTCTGTCTGTCTGTCTGCTACGCTTTCACGGCCAAACCGCTGAACCGATCTTCATGAAACTTGGCACAGAGATTGCTAGCATACCGAGAACGGACATAGGCTACTTTTTATCACCATTCGAGGGTCTGGAGTACAGATGTAGACCACCAGGTGTACCACCAGGAGCCCAGCTAAACTATTAGAGATACAGGAATGGTTCCAAAACAAAAGTTGTTCAGTATGATGAGCCGCTTCTTTTCACAAGGACATTGAGGATCTGGAGTACCTAAAGTAGACCACCAGGTGAACTATCAGGAGCCCACCTAAACTATTAGAGATACAGGCATGGTTCTAAAACAAAAGTTGTTCAGTATGATGGGTCGCTTCTTTTCACAAGGACATTGAGGATCTGGAGTACCTTATGTAGACCACCAGGTGTACCACCAGGAGCCCAGCTAAACTATTAGAGATACAGGCATGGTTCCAAAACAAAAGTGGTTCATAATGATGGGCCGCTTCTTTTCACAAGGACATTGAGGATCTGGAGTACCTTATGTAGACCACTAGGTGTACCATCAGGAGCCCACCTAAACTATTAGAGATACAGAAATGGTTCCAAAACAAAAGTTGTTCAGTATGATGGGCCGCTTCTTTTCACAAGGACATAGAGGATCTGGAGTACATTATGTAGACCACCAGGTGTACCATCAGGAGCCCAGCTAAACTATTAGAGATACAGGCATGGTTCTAAAGCAAAAGTTGTTCAGTATGATGGGCTGCTTCTTTTCACAAGGACATTGAGGATCTGGAGTACCTTATGAAGACCACCAGGTGTACCATCAGGACCCACCTAAACTATTAGAGATACAAAAATGGTTCCAAAACTATAGTTGTTCAGTATGATGGTCCGCTTCTTTTCACAAGGACATTGAGGATCTGGAGTACCTTATGTAGACCACCAGCTGTACCATCAGGAGCCCAGCTAAACTATTAGAGATACAGGCATGGTTCTAAAACAAAAGTTGTTCAGTATGATTGGCTGCTACTTTTTACAAGGACATTGAGGATCTGGAGTACCTTATGTAGACCACCAGGTGTACCATCAGGAGCCCACCTAAACTATAATTAGAGATACAGAAATGGTTCCAAAACAAAAGTTGTTTAGTATGATGGGAATAAGTTGAAAATGGATATTGGCAACTTTTTACCGAGGATTTTTTTGTTATCTACTGACTTCGTATTCAATGGTAATATTGGTTATAAATATTGATCTCTCAGGGCAGTACACCGGATAGCAAATTTTGAATTGTCCCTTTAACAACAGAAGCAAGCAAGTCATTCTTAAACAGTAGAGATAAGAACTGTTCTAATATCACTGTCATACTTACTATGAATATAAATATCTACTTTAGAACCTGTGCCTTAAAAAACTGTCTAACGCGGACGAAGTCGCGGGTAAAAGCTAGTATATAATAAACCTTCCCTCAGCGCTGTAGCTTCTTCTCGCCAACTGTTGGGCATATGCCTCTCCTAAAGTTCCACTCTGCGCGGAGTTCCGTTTTTTGTATCGATAATGTTCCGGCGCGATCCTTGATGTCGTCGGTCCATCTGGCGGGTGGTCTGCCTACGCTGCGTTTCCCTGATCGGGATCTCCAGTCCAGAACGCATCTACTCGATCCCGTCTCTTCGGCGACACATGTGTCCAGCCCAAGCACATTTCAGCTTGGCGACTCGGTATCCGATATCTACTACACGATTTCTACTACGCTGTAGCTTCATACCAATTAAAAAAGGTCTTAGGAATTACCTTTCCAAAGGCCGTGGTGAGCGTGGCGACCTCGTTGCAGGGTCCCACAGGCTCGTGGAGGCCTAGCGACCATTCGCGCTCCGGGTGGAAGAACGCCACGAACACCCAGTAAGTGATGTAGTGGACGGCCAGCTGCACGATCAGCACGTAGTCAATGGTGGACAGCCTGCAATTATGAGGAAAAAACCTGGGTTATAATAGGCTGAAAAGGGTGAGTTTGTGGCGGCAGCTCGTCAGAGTAACGCAAGGAATGTATTATGTGCAACGGAATTTTTATTTGTTAGGTTTAAAGAAAAGAAACCGAAATGGCTACATTATGAGTTGCGTCTTGGTTGCGTCTGTCTTAAAACATGACATATGTTCATATGAGCGGATTGTCAGGTCAACAATAATGGCGCCATTTTGGGTCCGGAACACGCAAAGCAATACCATGCGAATGCGATACCTTTGTAAGGTATCTTCACGCTATGCGCGCCCTCTGGCGAGCGAAACGCTCTCATGATGGGGAAGGAAAATCCGCAGAGATCCATTATACGCTGTAATATCACTTTTTTTTATCCGCAACTGCAACGTAACCTGTATTATTGTTTAAAGTAGATCTTTTTAAAATTGAAAGAGAGTGTCACTTACTTCTCCTTGGCCTTCTCGCGGTCGCTGAGCAGACCGTGCAGCACGATCATGCTGAAGATGCTGAACAGCAGGAAGAAGGTGACCTCCGAGTGGATGCCGTAAAGGTCGTGCAGTGGGTGGTAGATGGGCACGAACATGAGCACGCCGCCAGGCATGCCGAACAGCACCGCCAGCAGCATGGACTTCCATTCCACGGATTTACTGAAATAAATGTGGAGATATACTGGCTGTAAAGGAATAGTGGACCGAAAACTTTACAGCAATGAAACTGAACTACTGATCCCGAAGAACATATATGCTGAGATAAGAAACACTTTTAGCTTATAATATATGTCGACGCGAGATGTCGCTATTTTTAAGATAATTTGTTTATTTGATTTATAGTTGAATTAATTAGTAAGGCTAGGCTCATAATTCTTACTATGATTTTTTAATTAGCAGTAGATAAGGCTTTGATTATAAATCTTGATGATTTATCCTGTAAATACTTTCATTGGACTCGTTCGCAGTCGGAACATTTGCCCACGTTTCCGTATGGGCGGATGTTGCGACTGGAAATTAAAATAAATTACTTAGATGTTAGGATTAACTTTTGAAACATTAATAATTAATTTACGGATTTATTAAGTCATTCAAAATCAGTTCGTTAGAAGTTTTTGTAATTTGAAGACTGTTTTTGATCACGGCGATACCGCATCTCGTCCACCGCCATGTTGTTTTTGCAAGATGGCTGGTTGCCGAAGCGGGCGCGCCGCATTCGTTGACGAACCTTCTTGAAGGCAAGTCGTGTGAAGTGTTGCTGGAGTTTGTGAGATCCTGTGAGTACATTTTGTAATCTTTCTTTATATTTTTAATTAATCTGTTTCAAATAAAAAGTGTATTTCTATAATTTGCTTTATCATTTGCGATGAACGAGCCCATTGACGGGAATGGTGCCGGCAGTCATGCTGACGGTACCCTTCCCGGCGACCCAAGTGGAACCATTCCGCCGTTATCAGAAGTGGTGAAGTAAGACAATTTCGAGGTTTTGCATATTACACAGTTTTATTTTATTTTATTTTTTATTTTATTTGGGAAGCTTACAGCAGTTTTTACACAATAGTTAATTAATTGTAACAGTATATGCCAATTACAAGCTACCACAGACAAACAGAAATATTTTATACTCCAAAAAGAAATTAAATACGTACAACTAAACAGAGACTAAGTTTGGTTCCTTGCGCAACAATTTCTTTATGCTATTGGTACTGCAGCAAAACAGATCAAACCGAGCGTCTTTATTTAATTTGTTAATTAATTTAAGCGTTCTTGGCAAAAAGCTGTTATTCCTTTAGTTCGTGTGGCCTAAGGGGACTTGTAGTAATTATGTGTAAAACGTAATTTCCTAGATGGTGTAATAAGTTTTAAATTGCTAAGGAGGTCCGGACAATCAATTCTACCCTGGGCAATGTTGGTCAAAAAGCAAATGTCACTGATGGTTCTTCGTAGTGTAACGAACCTGGCTCTACTACATACCTACATCTATACTCATACCTAGAATTACCTATATGTCTAGTCGGAAAAACCTAAAGTTCCGAAACTTGCCTACTGAAGAAAAGTATTCCCTTTAAATTACATCAATATTTTTATTACTCAGCTATGGCCAACGTGATCTCCTAGAAGTCAGAACCCTAACAATTTGTGTAAGTATCCCACGAATGAAGTAAATCAGCAAGGAACCTACTCTATTCTACTATAATTTAAATGATAATTCTGTAACCTATAATTTTTTTTTTTTTAAGCCCTGAACAATTGTTACTATTATTGTAAGCCTAGACTCTACCTATTGCACTTTGCAAATCGCTTGCTTAATAATAAAGAGAATTAAGTCAAAAAATGCGAAATTTTAGTTTTAATCATAAAAGGAAATAACTTAACGAGGAGAATAGGTACACTTCAATCGGCGTTGAAATCGGAGCGAGATAACTGATTGCGCCATTCATGATTCTCTTTTTTATAGAAAAAATTACGAAACCGCTTCTGTAAAAAAGAAGTATTTTGTTATGCTCCCTATATGTTTGGGAGAAGTATTATTATTATTTTTATAAAAAAGAAACATCTCCAAATAATACTCTTTAATATTAAATGCAGGTAATGATGTGTCCTATTTCTTTTTTTGTAAAAAGAATCATTTCGACTTACTTCCCTTTTTTAGTAAAATATTTGTAGATGTTAGTGAATTATTTTGAGTTACTTCGGTTTATTTTCAAACTTTTTTCAAAAAACGTATACTATTTCGATTTAATGCACTTTAGGTTTTAATACTTATTTAATTTTAAGTCATATTTCATGATAATTCTGTTTATTACTTAACTAAAATGTTAATGTCTGAAATATTTTTAGTTATTTCCGTTCATGACTAACTTCATTTGTTTATTGATACAAACATTTAACTTAATTTCTATATCTAAGTAAAATTTACGTGAAAACGTTTAATTAATGCAGGCGTTATTCATAGGTTTCCGAAATTATAATGTCTATTATGTAATATAAATACCTAATCAATGTTTTTCGTTAGAAAATTTCATTTGAATTCTTCGTTAATTATGATACGATTATTATTTTTGTACGATTAAACAATTATTATATTTGTAGAGTACTAGGGATTTACCTACTTTAATTTTTGATAGCTCTTTGAGTGACTTGCAACCAGTGGGCCAGTTAAACTCTCAGATTTTACGTTTTAGCTCCGTAGGTATGACTGGTAAGACGCACTGATCAAAAACCTTGGTCTAGAGGCATTTTGGCAAGGATAGCTCAAGGATTTGACCCGTCTTCCGAAACACTGCCTATCCAACGGCACTCTTATGGTTGTCTAAGTTGTCTTTACTTAGCTGCAATTGTCCAAGGTCCAATACATACGTACTTCTGAACACCTGTAAGAGCTACACCTTCGAAGGAGACCGGACCGGGATGATTGTGTTGTATGAACAAGACATGCCTTGAGGTAGTATAGACTGCACAGCCCTCCTTGCAGGTCTGTACAGTCTAAATACTACCTATAGCAATTCAGGCTAGTGGATACATAGTCATAATTGACTATATCATTAGCAAAACGAAAATGTCTGAGATATTCACTGCTAACGTTGATGACTGCAGACTTTTGAAGAAATCCTACAGCGTGTTGGTGAAGTTTTTCGGGGATACAACTACATCTTGTCTTACACCTCAGAATGCTGAGTCTTGATTTGTGGTTTTGGACTTGAAAGAACATCGTGGTCATTTGGTATAATATTTCTTAGGACCTCCACATATCGCCAGTTGGCCAAGAAGCACTGCAAGGACTCCAAAAACCATAAACAGCTGTTCCTATTCTTATATGCCTCTGACTTCCGTTTAACCTGCCATACAGTATGGCTGTGGTCCACGGTGGTAGAAAATTAAGAAATCTGGCCTGTTCCGGTGACTAGAAGGTGTCAAATCTTAATACCAAACGTTTCTTAACGACTTAAGAAAAGCTTATAGTGTTATTCAGTGACTCAGAAGTGTGACAAACTTATACGCCTACGACTTACGCCAGGGTGGTTTAATTGGCTATAGCGGACTTGAATAGCCTCTTCAGCTTTTTAAAGATTGTTTTCCTCCAGCGTAAAGAAGCTCAGAAGCCATTCCATCTACCTCCGGGAGCATTCTTGAGCTGCCAGATAGCCGCTCCAATTTCGTCTATACTTACGTCCGGAAGATCATCCGTGAAGTGGCAGGAGAAGTTAGTCTAGGTAAAAACTTGAAAAAAGAGATGTTTTTCAATCGCCTCCTGCGTATAAGGGAGTTTTCTAACTACGTAGGTCGCCTATCACCATCCTTTGGACCTTATTGATCTGGCTAAAGTCCCCAGGGCCTGGTGTTTTGTTGATGTTTAAAAGCCCAAGTATGCCCTCTAAGTGTCTACATTTTCCGGGTCTCTACTGCTGTTAATCGGTTTTTAAATGAAGTTGATACTCATCGTATTTTACTTTGGGCACATAAGGGCCTCCCTGTGTGGCTCATTTCCTGGCTGAAGTGGAAATTTAGGTTAATTTAGCAAATCAGTGATCACTTCTGGTATGAAACATGTTGTTAACCTGAGACATCCCTGTATGCTTTAAGGCCTCATCTACGCTGGTACAGTTTAAACCGTACCACTCTTACTTAAAGTTCAAAACCTATGAAAACAATAGTGATTACACTAGGAGTTAAACCGTTATGATGGAGTCAATCTCGATTTGTTTTCTATCTTTAAGACGCTTGCAGCTCGTTGAAATCCCCCATGATAACAGCGAAGTGGGTAGTTCAGTGTATAGCTTTCAACAGTTTGTTGAAAATGGCTTTTAACCACAGCTGCTCGAAGTTGGCACCTGTACGACCTTGAGAGAGTACATTTCATTTCAGCCAATTTCAGGACGAGGAACCATACCCGGGTCGACACGCTGCAGTTATAATAAATAGGTGGCCTGATTTTATAGTTATCGTGTCCTCATATCGTGTATCAATATTAATGCTGCCTCCAGGATTCAAACGCTTTCGTCCTACCGTAAACTGCATCCGTCGAAGACCGGGTCCCCGGATCCGTCGGTTTTGGCAGTTGTCATACCCTGCCCAACCATTCCCTACTATGTACCGAGCCGCTACCGTGGCTTTGAATAGTAGGGCGGAAGGAAAGGGGTGGTTTCTTGTCGGAGCTGTTCATCGGGTGGTTTTGCCCGTAGTCACCACGTTGGGCAGGCAGGTTGGTGACCACTGAGTGTGATTTTGTCATACCGGGAAGCGCTGCTGCCCACCTCCTGAAAGCTTTTAATTGCCTCTTAGGATACCCACGTGCAACCACAAGGTGGTTGTATTCTACTCTGCTAGCACCATACATCACATTCATAGTTTATTCTATTTAAATTAACTAAAATATAAAAAGATTTTTATCTAAACTGAATTATTTCATAGAATAATAAAAAGATTTAATATTAAACTGCATCAGTAGCAGTTAGTCCACGAATACACTCATTCTGTTTAATACTAAACGGAAGTATATACAAATAATTCATGAAAGTCTTGCAATCGTTTAATCATAAAAGGAACTAAGTCTGAACTCCATTCAGAAAAGTCCCATAAATACGGATTACAAGTTAAATAATCCAATGTTTTTATCATTATTTTAATGTACTAAGTATGCTCTTAAAGTGACAGGCAAAAAAAACCGGACCTTCATATCAATTTCTTTAAAAAAATACTGAATCGTTCAATGATATTGATGAACCAAAACTTTGATCACGATTTCCCACAAATTTGGTTTTTTGAGTTATGGCTGTTTATTATTAAACAAGCGAAATGTTTAAAGAACTTAAATTATTTTATTACAAAAGTTTGGCAGATCATCTAAATACCCTTTACCTATTCCAGAAAATTCCTAAAATAAATCTACCAATAAAACCTACCTAACCCACAGATTATTAACATATCTCCTTGTTGGTAGAAATGATGCTATCGATTTTCCTTCGAACTTTTACCTCAATCCTTGGAATGGATTTACAAATATTCTTTTATTCTCTTTCCCTAAACTTAAATCGAAATATGTTATTTTTAATCAAATTCTGTAATGTTTAAATGTAAGAAATGCGATCCGACTTTGGAACCGATAACTAAATTCTACCAAAATATTCCCCTCACTACTTCGATCGAGTGAAATGATCAAAATGGCGAATTGACATGAAAATATTTACTGAGTTCAGGTAAAAATCTCTTTTTCTGTCCTTTACTTGCTTTTCATTATATTTATAAGAATGGCTTAGACTCAAAACTTTATTTATATCTGCAGAAAAGTACTGCCAACGATGCATACATCATTCTATTGGCAATTCTTGTTCGAGAAGTGAGTTGACAAGTATGTGATAAAATTTCAACAAAGTTTACTTTACAGGACCGAGGATTGATAAACTATCTCAAAAGACGCCTTGCGAAGCCCCACTGTCCCTACTGCGCTCATCAAATGAGTGAAATAATAAATTTACTACCAGTTTTATCAAGGTAACATTAACCTCTACAAAACACTATTATATTTAGCTCAGTAAACTAATCTCTTGTGATAATGTATCTTTATATTAGCAAAGAGACTATTTATACCTGAACTAAACATATCTTTATACTTCCTCACTAATTTCAGAACAATGTGACTCCCCCTTTTCCATTAAATTATCATAAAGAAAATCTAAAGTTTATTTTTCATATTTAGGTACTTGACATGGCCACTGCGGGAACTTCTCATGTCTACCACTCCATGCCAGCCTATGAATATAAAATGATGCCGGTCATCTAATCAGATCGAAGATCAGAAGGACCAGAACATGAATTGTTGCTATCTCCAAACCAGGGTAAGGTCAAATTTTAAAAATATTTTCAATAGTTTGAAAGTAGAATATTTCAGTTTTGAGACTACTGCTGCTTGGCTAAACTCCTTCATGACCTGAATACCTCTAGAAATATTAAAGCGATTTCCCATTATTTTTTTATCATAAATTTATACTATGACTAATGAGTACTTTCTTTCCTTAGGCAGGATGATGGAAACCCAGTTATCAACTATCCAGAGAGTCTGATGCATACTCGGCTGCATCGCCTAACCTGTACGATCAAATTGCAGCGAAGTAACTCAAATATGAATTTAAGATCCTGTACAGCGAAGTGCCCTACATCATAATGATTGTACATATTTATCTAAGCTCTGAATAATCAGAAATAAGCTTCAACTGAATAAGTCCCAACCCCTTTTGAATGTCATGGAAAGTATAGTTATTTGTATTTAAATGACTACTTTAGTGAAATAGATGCTCGTATAAAAAAAACCGCCATTCAAATGAATGGCGGGAGTTCTCGTCCTCCATTCATTTGCCCCTCAGAACTCTATCTCGGCCTCACCTTCATTTAATAATGAGATGCCAAAAATACACAATTTATGCATATAAAATGATTTAGAATTTGGAAGAAGTTTACTACTGAGTCATCATTTTTCACTTCAGTAGGTCAGCAAAAGAATCAAATTCCATTCAGACTTGCATGTTTGTCACTGAATATCACAATTATAATAATCCAATCTCTCCTTAGAAAGACTATTAGATCACCGAGGTTTTGCTTTTCCTCGCAAACTGTAATATTATTTCTGTTATGAATAAAACTGGATTCTTATTTGCTTACTGGTTTTCTTTTACCTAAGAATTCATAAATACCTAAGTACAGGTTCTTTTGTACTTTCTAGGTATAGATTTTGTTCCCAAATCAAATTATTAATTCTGAAAACTGTAGGAAATCTTTAATGCTTCTATTTTGCTTTTAATATTTTAGCTAAAGACTAGCTCTTCTTCAAATAATAAAATATTTCATGTACTATTTAAACTAAAATTTTTGGTTTGATTCAAATGAAATTTCCTTACTAAATATTGATTAAAACATTCCAGATCTATATTTTCTTTGAAATTTAGATAAATGCGTTACCACCTTACTTTCCCTTTTCCTAAAGAATTATTTATTGTCTATAAAAATATTTGTTATTTAACTCAAATTTTAGGCTCTAAAGAAAACGAAAACTTAATTATGATGAACTATCTGTAAAGTGACTTTGTATTATTTAATTTGCCCACCTACTTTAAATATTTCTTTATTTAATCCCTCTAAATATGAATTCCCTCTTTAATATGTATTTTGAAATACTACCAAAGCTCAAGATTTTCCTATTTCTATTCTACTATGTTGATATCAAAAAGTCAGTCTGTTTGTATGGCGTCAGAATGCCAACCGATAGTGCATGGTTGGCCCTATTCTAATAAAAGGGAGTACGAATTGGCAATATTCGATTTACTACTAACCCCTAGTGCCACCCTATTTAGAACCACTCGCCTTTATCTTATAAAAATCTCGTAGGGGTAGGCAAGAGTTTCTGGAGAGAGGGACAAGACCGTTCTGAATTACGGACATGACAGATGTGGTGAAAGGGAGATCAGGTCTGGATTCCGTTTCTCAATGCAACATAAGATACCTCAGATCGAATGCCATTGCCACACCCAGTCAAGTCAATAAACCCAGTACGTGAAGAGAAACAGCGTTTTTGTAAAATAAAATAAAAACGTTTCTCAACCCCTCTTCAAAGGTTGGGAACTACAATTCTAATGGATTATGTGCACGTTTCAAAGGGCTTGTTGTCACCGTTCGGCAAACCCCAAGAACTGAACGCTAATCGGAATGATAAACACGATAAAAGACAAATTGCTGTGGTTTCCAACTATGACCAAGAACCCTTGCACTGATACTCGTTATTCTAGTGAATACGGTACCCAAACAAGCAGTATCCGATCTATTGAATTGAAACCCACAGAATTATTTTAAACAAATAGGGACATTGGACAAGATAAATTTAAAAGTTTTAAAATCCCAGCAAATGAATTTACCCCAGAAGTCCAATTATTGGTTCGTGTTTATCCCCCAAGTGCTAAAGCTAGAATACCCCCCGGTCTCCCTTGTATGGCTTATATAGGCCCAAATGAATTCAAAAATGGAACACGCTCGTCTACTGCGCCCGATCTGCACTCCATACTCCCTTGAAGGATGCTATGGTGATGCTGCTGTACAGCCATCTCATCTTTTAGCTATGGCTGTACAAGCTGAATTCCTTTGTCTAGTATCGTGCCCACAAACGCCCCGATGATCCCCGGTATAAGAGTTCTCCCAAGTTCTGTATGAAGTCCTACGTACCCTCCGAAGCACAAATCCATTTTTCTTACGGTCAATCAAGTACCTGAAGTACCAGGACAGCATATCCCCATAGATGGTATCTCTGGTCCTACAAGCTTTACAGAATATCTTCAATTCATCTTAAATCCCAAAATGTTTAGGAACTAAAAGTACCAGGATAGCATATCTCTCTAGAAGGTAGGTATACATTTCAATGGCCCTACAAAATAATTTGCTATCAACTCGCTAAAAGAAGTAAAGTAGAAATATTTCAAAGGGTTTGTGACTACTTACTTCCTCACATCTCAAATATAGAACCAAGTCTATAGTGAAAATATTTAAACAATAACCATACTTTTTCATAAAACATTAAAACTTAACTGTGTCCCAATGCTTCAGCATATTTTCATGTGTTTTAATACCTACATATTTGTGACGTAGACGAAAACATCTACAAAAGTAGAGGCTTTTCGTTACATCCAGCCCCCCGCTATGTATGGAAAAACATACAATTTGGAAAACATAGCGTCCACCCAAAACCATAGAGCCCCAATTTATAAGATATTTCATTTCCTTCCAAAAATGTATTTGATGTGGTGTGTAAATAATCTGAATTATTAGCTTCTATAAATTCTGCAAAAACCCAGAATCGCCAACAGTTTCAAAAATGGGCAATTATTTATTCTAGAGTTAAATTCCACCTTTACGCCAAGAGAAAAGTTGTGAGCTTTCCCAATCAGAGTGATTCAGCATAAAAATTCATTCTAAACCTCGCTCTTTTCTTGTTTATAAAATGAACATCCATACCGCCCTGCTCAAAAGTGCAATACTCTTTTGGTAGATAACTAACCGCACATGATTCAAAATTGTCTCTCCAGATCTCAAACAAAACTTACTTTACTAAAACTCAGATCAATGTGTGTAACTTATAGTACTCTATAAGTGGTGTGTGGGAAAATTTGCTATAGAGCCCTTAAGCTTTCAGCTTATAGGCTGCTTGTAAGTAAGAAGCTAATATGAAGCATCTGTAAAACACAGTTTTGACGACTGTCCTAAACCTAAGCTTCAATCTTCATATAAACCTCTTTGTTCAGAGTATGTGATCTTGGGAGAAATGCAATATCTTTACATTTACTGGATAACTTTAGATGTTCTGACCGAGCCTAATATCATAGTACAATTTTTATCACACATGCCATATTCTCATCTTTTAGTCTTCCCCAACCTCTGATTCATTCCTCTCAACCAAAACATCTAAAGGCTCCAATTAAATGTAATATTAATTTTTATTCCAATTTTAATTTTAAGCAAAATATAAAAATAACCTAAACCTATTTCTGTCACCCTTGACATTTTGAACTCGCTTATTTTGTCCTTTTTACAACTACAAATAAATTATCATTCAAATACAATACTTTAAAATGATACTATTCTCTTTCCCCTATAGTGTTCAGCTTGGTGAAAAAAAAAAACACAATACATTCCCTGGATTACCGGTTTTCTTCTGGTTACTTGTTATTTTGCCTTCTTTCCCGTTACTAATTTACAAAAAAGAATTTCCCTCCAAAACTGCCACTTTTTCTCAGGAGCTCTTCTCAATGAAGACCCCGCTCTGCAAATTAATGAATAATTTTGGAAAATATAAAAAAAATACAGATATTAAAATTAAAAAGCAAGTTAATAAGAAAAAGGAAGAAGAAGTATCGAAGAAAGAAGAAATAACGAAGAAAGAAGAAATAACGAAAAATCCCGACATGACCAGCCAACATGTGCAGCTGCACAAAACCCGGCGCAACAGAACCAAAAACCTGATAAAAGCAGTCATGGCACACCCCTATCTATACGATCCGTCGAGCGGGGAGCCAAAAGAAAAAGTTTCCCAAATATGGCGGGAGATCAGCACCCAACAAAACAGAAACGGTAAGTTGCTTTCCTCTGTAATACTACTCACTTCTTTGATTTGTTTGCAACTATCCCTACGTCTCTCTACCAAATACACAAACTATTTAATGAACCTTGATATGTAACCTTGTCGTTTGAGTATCAACCCTTAGTAATAAACCCGCTTTATTATATGTATAAAATATGCATCTTGGCCTCTGTTTCCAATGTTTTCAATTACCATAAATAATTTTTATCTCTTCCCCCTCGTTCCAAGCATATGCATCCCCTATAATTACAGCAAATAAGTAATTCTAAAATTTCCTCTTTCCAGTGAATGAAACAAAGACTGCCTGGCGCTGTCTCCGTAAGACACTTGAGGCCCAACTGCAATCAAGACAGCTGATTGACCCGGATCAACATATTAATTATGAAAAATTATTTATGCCATTAATTCTCCGTTTAAACCCTAATCATACAGTTATTTCTCCCCCTCCCTCTCCTAATAGATCCCTTTCCAGTGAATTTCCGAATAACCCATCATCCATTCCCCTTCCATCAACAAAAGCCAATATAACTTTCAGACCGCACACACCAATTGAACCTCCACCACCAATAGTCACTTCTACTATCAAAACTTCTACTATCTCAACTTCTACTATCATAACTTCTACTATCACAACTTCTACAATCACCCTACCCACTACCTATTTATCTAACTTTCCTACAACTTTCCCAAACCCTCCTATCGCTTCATCTTTTCT
Organism: Tuta absoluta; assembly: GCA_027580185.1. Classification (NCBI taxonomy): domain Eukaryota; kingdom Metazoa; phylum Arthropoda; class Insecta; order Lepidoptera; family Gelechiidae; genus Tuta; species Tuta absoluta. The sequence continues at coordinate 387,721 of JAQAHW010000084.1, read as the reverse complement.
ACCAGCTTACCCACCATATCCTCAATTTTCCGCTACACCTAACAATTACCAATCTGACTACCCCTCACCTTTTGCTCAATACATAGATATAATAATACAAAACTTGCCTCTCCCCCTTCAATTCAATGCCAAACAAGAAATACACAACTTCCTCCTTCGCCTTCAGCAATTCTCACCTTCCCAATAACTTTCCTCTCCTCTTCTTCTTTATTAATTGTTAATTTGTGATACATTGATTATGCTGATTATTTTAATTTTAATTATATTGATTATTATGATTGTGATATTTGAATTAATAAAAAAATATATATTATGATTTTTACTTTATAAACTTGCTTTTTTTTTCCTCTGTTTATGCATGCCTCTTTTTTTATCAGTTACCTCTATTTTACTTACCTATAACTAAACATTCTTTAATACTCACTCTTGTCTGTCTGATTTATTACCTTATACCTTTACCTTAGAACACCTTTACCTTTACCTTTACCTTATCATCATTACCTTTTCTTTTCAAATAAAAAACTATCTTTTCTTTATTTAGCTTAATATTTAACCTAACCCTAATAGAAGCCGCCTCCTCCCCTCGTTCCTAGTAATTTTGTAAGTAATAAACTCTTTAATATACTCCTAAGTCTATCTTGTAAATATTAATATCTTTTTCTCTTATTTTTAAATAAAGAAAAAAAATTGTTTGTATTCAAAAAATAAAACAAAACCCTAGGATAATCTTAGAACGGCTTCTCCCATCACTCTCAATGACTCTATACATGTTAAGAATTTAATTTTAAGGTTTTATTTCATTTTCCTTTTTTTCTTACAACAATCTATTATATTTATTCTTTAAAACATCATGAATCTTAATCTATTATCTTCTTTTTTTTTTTTAATTCAAATAACTTCCTGATATTCAATTAGAAATTAAATTAATATCCTTAAACATTGAAATAGTATAACAATTAAACTTACTAGTAAAACAAATAAAATCAAAATCTATGCTGACAAATAATTGAAATTATACAATTACAATAATTTCCCGAAACCAAACTCAACTACTGACTATTTTGAGGACCAGAAGCTCCATCTATCCGCGAGTATGCACCCTAAAATTATTAACACTTCCCGTGGCTAATGTCAACATGACAGACTACGGTCGAGTAGCAATACTAATACAAATAATCAATAGCTACTCGATCAGAGATGGCACTGACCAATTTAAACTTCTGTGTTGCCATTTCCTAATTCAATTTAATTTCCTGTACAAATTTCCTACCACGGGATCTAATTTAATCATTGCTGGTTTTTTTTTTTTTTTTTATATTAAAATTTACTAATTTTTTCCCTATTATAAATAATACTTTGATAAATGAATGGTATTAAATTTTCCCCTGATCTTCTTTGTTTTTGGGTCCATTAATACGTAAACATTCTTATATGGATTTGAAGCTATGGTGTATGGCCCTTCATATAGAGGTTCAAACTTTTTCGTTATCTTTTGACTTGCATCTGACTTATTGAGCCGCCTTATCTTTACCAAGTCCCCTATTTGAAATTGAATTAATTGATATCTTCCATTGAATTTGCCTTGACGATATTCACTCGCTTTTAATAAATTTTCTCTAACTTTCGCTCTAATTTGCTCTATACTCGACCCTTTGTGATCCCTTCCAATTATTCCGTCAAAAGACAGTCGCGTCCCTTCTCCGTACATGACTTCGCATGGAGTAAATCCAACGCTCTGATGATATGTATTATTATATAACTCCTCTATTCTCGGTAAAACTGCTACCCAGCCTTTGTGATTCTGTCTGCAATAAACTCTAAACAATTTAGAAAGCTCACGGTTAACTCTCTCACACGTGTTGGGCCGGGGGTTTCGCACAGTCGTATAAGAAACCTTCACCCCCATCATAGCCATTTCATCCTTCCATAGTTTACTAGCGAATTGTGAACCATTGTCTGACAGTATCACCTTTGGCTTTATCAACTCAAAAAATTTCCTCATCTTTCCTAATACTGATTGTGCAGTTGCTTTCTTTAACGCATAAAATTTCACAAATTTACTAAACGAATCCTGTACTACTAAAATATAGTTCATTCCAAACTCTCCTGTTGGCAGTGGTCCGAACAAATCTACCATCACAACGTCTCCTATGTTCTTGGTAACGATTGATTGACAGGGCCCCACATGCTTTATGGTATTGCTTTTAGTTATCTGACAAACATGGCAACTTCTTATCAATGCCTTCACCAATTTAGTTATCCCCTTCCAATAAAATCTATCCTTAATGTATTTTATCATTTTGTAAATCCCTTGATGACCCATTTCCAGATGAATCTGAATTATTATTTCCTTCCTCAATTTTTCTGGTAGATACACCAACTTCATATTACTTCCCGGTGGAGTAAAATACAAGATATCATTGGCTACAATGAACTCCCCTTTAGCTGAATTCTGCTGTTTCCTAGTTTCTCTGTCTTCACTTATACGTTTACGTAACTCCATTATTCCTGTATCGTTCTTTTGCATTTCAGCTATATTCTTCAACTTTTCCATTAGATCTTTATTTACTTTTGTCTCCATATATCTAATTTCTGGGGTTTTAACCTTTTCCTCTTGCAACAATTCACTCTGTGGTGGGTATCGCGACAAAATATCTGCTGCTATATTTTTTCTCCCTTTGATATACTCAACTTCATACTGAAACTGCTCTAGATAATTTATCCACCGAGTAACTCGAGCATTGTAAAGCTTCCATGTTTTGACAAATATTATTGCTTTGTGATCGGTTTGAATTGTCACCTTTGACCCTCTCAAGTATGTTTCAAATTTTTCCAAACAATTTATCACCGAATAAAATTCTTGTTCAGTCACTGTCCAATTTAATTGCGCCTCACGAAACATTTTACTATGAAAGCCTAAAACTCTAACCTCCCCATTATCAATTTTCTGATACAAAACTCCCGCCAAAGCTATACTAGAACTATCTGTCTGCAAATAATATTCCTTCTCAAAATCTGGATGCTGAAGTTGAATCGTTTCCACAAATAAAGATTTGACTCTATCAAATGCTTCCTGCTCTCTACTTCCCCATCTCCACGCTTTCTCCTTTTTCAATAAATCGCACAAAGGCTGTGTTTCTACACTGTAATTCGGTATAAAACGCCTATAAAAATTACACAATCCCAAGAAAGCTCTAATCTGTTTCAGTTTCTTTGGTACTGGAAACTCCTGTATGGCTTTCACCTTTTCAGGATCTGTCCTTAGTCCTTTAGTAGAAATTATGAATCCTAACATCTTCACTTCCTTGCACATGAACTCACATTTCTTCAAATTGCAAGTCATTTCGGCCCTTTCCAATTTTCCCAATACTATGTCTATGTGATCTAGATGTTCTTCCCAAGTTCCCGTCGTTATTATCGCCAAATCATCTAGATAATTTACGCAGTATTCTCGAACTTCATGACCCAATATTATATCCATAGCCCGACTAAAACTTCCAACTGACGTTTTGAGTCCCTGTGGCAGCACATTGTACACATACGATTTACCATTGAATGTAAACCCTGTGTATTTCTTACTATCCTCTGATATTGGTATTTGGAAATAAGCATTATTCAAGTCTACTATGCTAATAAAATTTGCCCCATGGAACGAATTTATCACATCTAACTGTAATGGTGGCTTTTCAGTTTCAGCAATCATATATTTGTTAATTTCCCTAGCATCCAGCAACACTCTTACCGACCCATCTTTTTTTAGTGTGAAAGTCAATGGACTGCAATATGGAGTTGCTGTTCTACTAAGGATACCCTGATTTTCCATTTCCTTAAGTTTTGCTTCAACTTTTTCACGATAAGCATAAGGTACTGGATAAGTTTTCCTCACAATTGGTGAATGAGGTTCCATTTTAATCTCATGTTCATAACAATTTGCTCTTCCTACCTTAGCGGTAAAAATCTTTTCATGTTTATTCAATAAATTTAATAACCCCCTTCTTTCTTTCTCACCCAGATTCATTCCCAATCTCACATCCTCCTCAGCATTATTTATAACCTGAATATTCAATTTGTCAAGATTCTCGTTATCAGCCTTTTCCCCCTCAATCTCCCTTTCATAAAATGGGACTTTATGCTTGACTCTGTTTTGAAAATAAGATATCCCCGTCTTATCTTCGTCTAAGTTGATCGTGACTCTATTTGTTTTTAACCAATCAAAACCTAAAATAAGAGGTGCCAACAAATCTGGTACTATAAAGAGTGCTATCTCATGAACAACAGAACCAAGACGCATCGGTAGTATAGTCAGATACCGTATATCCGAACTTTTGTGACCTACGGCTGTTTTAACCTGCATTGTTTTTATGGGCATTAAAGGTAACTTATCATCCTTGTTTCTAATCTCTTCCCAAAGCTCTTTAGATATACAAGTGATATCACTTCCCGTATCTACTAAGCAAATTATTTCAAGATCATATGAATATACCAGTATTTCCGACTTGAAATTCCTTTCGACAAATGGTTCTGGTTCTTCCTCAAATACTGTCAATATGTTCCCAGAGTCTACCCCTTTTATTTCTTGTTGTTCCGATTTTAATTTTAACACATCTACTATCATTTCAGGTATTTGCAAAATTTTCTCTTCATTATTCCCAAACTCTAGTCCTTGTTCTTTGCGAAAAGTAACCTTCCCTACAATAGGGTTAAGTAACCCACTATTGTTTTTGCCTAAACTCTGACCTGGCATCCACCCACTCTTTAACATTATATGCAACGCTATATCCCCTGTAGTTGAGGTTGATTTGGGGATAGAAGAATCAACCTCCTCTAGTTTAAAACTTCTACTGGCTCCTCTACATTGGAACCTCCAGCCTCTTTTGATACAACCGCATTAACTTCTTTTGTCTTTGACGCTGCAACAGGTTTTTGCCAATTTCTAAAATTTTGCTTAATCTCGTTCCTTCTTTTTTCAAAATTCCTAGTTGATGCCTTCGTTCCTCCTGAAGTGTAAACATGTTGTTCCTGTTTATTAATCTCGTCCATCCCTCTAAGAAACTCGGCCGCTTCAATGATGTTCTCCTTTTGTAGTGTAAACCAAACTTGTTGTACATGCCTTGGGAAGTGTCTGATTACATCAGATACCATTTGATTCTCAGGTATCTGGTGTGACAGCATCTGCGCCTTCCCGGTAATCCCCAAAAAATAGTTTAGCATTGATGGTGAGTTCTGGCGATCCCAAGTTCCATGCACTATTTTCCGTCGCAGTTCATTTTGTTCCTTTTCTCCCCAAAATGTGGCCAGGAAATCCCTTTTGAAATCATTGAGGTTGCTCCAACGCTTAGAATAAACGCGTGCCCAGTCCCTCGCCACGCCTTTAAGACATTCCAAAATCAATTCAACTTCTCCCTGTCCTTCTTTTAACGCCTTTTTTAAATACGTTTCTAATTCTTCTAAAAACGTTACTGGATGAATGGAACCTTCTATTGTTTCAAATTTTGGACGTTCTAAATTAATGTTTCTAATATTGTAAATTATCTGCTTGTAATCAATGTCGCCTCCAGTATTTTGCTTCGGATCAATTTTGCTTTGACCTGCACTCCCTGGTAATTCACTTGGGATTTGATTTGCCGCTGGATTTTCAACAGGCTGACTGGCTGGGTCTGCTGTATTCATAACTTCCATGCTAGTCTGATTATCCCCCATCGCTTCCACTTGGTTTTCGTGAGTTAAGTCTGCTGCTACACTATTAGTTGTTTGTTTTGAGAGTTCTACTTCTTTAGTTAGTTCATTTATCTTTGTAGTTAATGTGCAAATGGACCTCCTTAGTAACCGATAAGCCATTCCCGAGTTATCTTTCCTGACTTTTACCCTCATTCTAACATTTGGATTAGTTGTTGCACCGCCCTCTACCTCTGCTGGTGAATCATTTAAATTCGCGCCCACTGACGGCACTACTTCAATACTTGGCGAATTTGCCACAGACTGTTCCGCATTTTGCTGAGCTACGTTTGATTCGTCTGGTGCTCTAGCCGCTGCCACTACATCTGCATCCTCAAACCTTTCCGGCGCTCTACGCTTTCTATTTGACTTTTGTCTCGGCATCTCACAAGTTTTACTGGCTTTAAAATAATTACGATAAACTAATTAATTCCTTCGCAACCTTCGGATCCCTAAAAATAACAAAAATATTAGCTTGATCTTTTAATAAAATTGAAGTACTTGACTCTTGAATAAATATACCCCACTCTACTCCCTTCATAATTTGCCCCATAAAAAGAATTTATGAAAAATGTTTCCCCCCCCCCAATAAGTAATAAAACGTAATCAAATAGAAGTAGAATTATCAAACTGTGGAATTTGATAACTTATAATCAATATTTTAACGTTTCTTATTAAAAATCTTGCAGCCCCCAGACCCAAATCCACTATCTAATATAATTTCTTTAAATTACCAAACAAATCCGCGAGCAAATCTAGTCTTATTCTATTTATTTGTCACATCTTTGTCCTTTCTACTAATTTTCTACCATTTTCAAAAATGGAAACACCTGATTTGATTCTTGTCAGTCCATCCAGTTGTCAACCTACCCTAACCAAACAAAACTACAAGCAACGTCTTTACTTTATGTTAAATTCTCACCCTCAGATGCAAAATGCCCCCAAAAGAACTTAGAATTACTTAACCAAGGTACATATCAAACATTGTACAAAACCAATCTGTTTCGCCATATAGATTTTACACCCTTTTTCCGCTACATTAACATCGCTTTTCTCACAAAATTTATCTAAAATAACTCAACCCCATATTTGAAAAGCACCATAGGTACATTCTAACATAATGATATTAAGATCTTTTTCTGTACTTCCTGTTAAGTACTCCCATAAAAACACATCTAAATCTGCTAACCTAATTTTATTGTTCTCCTTGATAATTATTATATTTATTCATATGTTGCTACTCCCCGTTATAATGCTTTAATTTCTTTTACAAAAAGCTATTCTACCAACAGAAAAGATTTTTTTTGCAGCCCCCCATGTATAAGCCTAAAAAGAAATCTTATGATATTTTTTTCCAAACCAAATTATTTAACACAATTAAGCTGCTTTTACTTCATTCAATCTATCCATTTCACGGTTACCAAATTGTCTGTGTTTCCACAGACGGACCTACATAACTACAATGATGAACACCATAGAACCCCAGCTATTGCTAAAAACCCTGGTCTTGTTCACACAACTGTGAAGCTCCCACAGATCAGACGGACCCATATTATTTCCATTGAATGCTACAAACCAAGTAAGTTAACCCACAAAATAATAATGAAAGCCCGTAGTAACCCAGTGGTGTTCTTGATCCTGGTCACGGCACCAAATTGTAACGAACCTGGCTCTACTACATACCTACATCTATACTCATACCTAGAATTACCTATATGTCTAGTCGGAAAAACCTAAAGTTCCGAAACTTGCCTACTGAAGAAAAGTATTCCCTTTAAATTACATCAATATTTTTATTACTCAGCTATGGCCAACGTGATCTCCTAGAAGTCAGAACCCTAACAATTTGTGTAAGTATCCCACGAATGAAGTAAATCAGCAAGGAACCTACTCTATTCTACTATAATTTAAATGATAATTCTGTAACCTATAATTTTTTTTTTTTTTTAAGCCCTGAACAATTGTTACTATTATTGTAAGCCTAGACTCTACCTATTGCACTTTGCAAATGTTTAAAGAACTTAAATTATTTTATTACAAAAGTTTGGCAGATCATCTAAATACCCTTTACCTATTCCAGAAAATTCCTAAAATAAATCTACCAATAAAACCTACCTAACCCACAGATTATTAACATATCTCCTTGTTGGTAGAAATGATGCTATCGATTTTCCTTCGAACTTTTACCTCAATCCTTGGAATGGATTTACAAATATTCTTTTATTCTCTTTCCCTAAACTTAAATCGAAATATGTTATTTTTAATCAAATTCTGTAATGTTTAAATGTAAGAAATGCGATCCGACTTTGGAACCGATAACTAAATTCTACCAAAATATTCCCCTCACTACTTCGATCGAGTGAAATGATCAAAATGGCGAATTGACATGAAAATATTTACTGAGTTCAGGTAAAAATCTCTTTTTCTGTCCTTTACTTGCTTTTCATTATATTTATAAGAATGGCTTAGACTCAAAACTTTATTTATATCTGCAGAAAAGTACTGCCAACGATGCATACATCATTCTATTGGCAATTCTTGTTCGAGAAGTGAGTTGACAAGTATGTGATAAAATTTCAACAAAGTTTACTTTACAGGACCGAGGATTGATAAACTATCTCAAAAGACGCCTTGCGAAGCCCCACTGTCCCTACTGCGCTCATCAAATGAGTGAAATAATAAATTTACTACCAGTTTTATCAAGGTAACATTAACCTCTACAAAACACTATTATATTTAGCTCAGTAAACTAATCTCTTGTGATAATGTATCTTTATATTAGCAAAGAGACTATTTATACCTGAACTAAACATATCTTTATACTTCCTCACTAATTTCAGAACAATGTGACTCCCCCTTTTCCATTAAATTATCATAAAGAAAATCTAAAGTTTATTTTTCATATTTAGGTACTTGACATGGCCACTGCGGGAACTTCTCATGTCTACCACTCCATGCCAGCCTATGAATATAAAATGATGCCGGTCATCTAATCAGATCGAAGATCAGAAGGACCAGAACATGAATTGTTGCTATCTCCAAACCAGGGTAAGGTCAAATTTTAAAAATATTTTCAATAGTTTGAAAGTAGAATATTTCAGTTTTGAGACTACTGCTGCTTGGCTAAACTCCTTCATGACCTGAATACCTCTAGAAATATTAAAGCGATTTCCCATTATTTTTTTATCATAAATTTATACTATGACTAATGAGTACTTTCTTTCCTTAGGCAGGATGATGGAAACCCAGTTATCAACTATCCAGAGAGTCTGATGCATACTCGGCTGCATCGCCTAACCTGTACGATCAAATTGCAGCGAAGTAACTCAAATATGAATTTAAGATCCTGTACAGCGAAGTGCCCTACATCATAATGATTGTACATATTTATCTAAGCTCTGAATAATCAGAAATAAGCTTCAACTGAATAAGTCCCAACCCCTTTTGAATGTCATGGAAAGTATAGTTATTTGTATTTAAATGACTACTTTAGTGAAATAGATGCTCGTATAAAAAAAACCGCCATTCAAATGAATGGCGGGAGTTCTCGTCCTCCATTCATTTGTCCCTCAGAACTCTATCTCGGCCTCACCTTCATTTAATAATGAGATGCCAAAAATACACAATTTATGCATATAAAATGATTTAGAATTTGGAAGAAGTTTACTACTGAGTCATCATTTTTCACTTCAGTAGGTCAGCAAAAGAATCAAATTCCATTCAGACTTGCATGTTTGTCACTGAATATCACAATTATAATAATCCAATCTCTCCTTAGAAAGACTATTAGATCACCGAGGTTTTGCTTTTCCTCGCAAACTGTAATATTATTTCTGTTATGAATAAAACTGGATTCTTATTTGCTTACTGGTTTTCTTTTACCTAAGAATTCATAAATACCTAAGTACAGGTTCTTTTGTACTTTCTAGGTATAGATTTTGTTCCCAAATCAAATTATTAATTCTGAAAACTGTAGGAAATCTTTAATGCTTCTATTTTGCTTTTAATATTTTAGCTAAAGACTAGCTCTTCTTCAAATAATAAAATATTTCATGTACTATTTAAACTAAAATTTTTGGTTTGATTCAAATGAAATTTCCTTACTAAATATTGATTAAAACATTCCAGATCTATATTTTCTTTGAAATTTAGATAAATGCGTTACCACCTTACTTTCCCTTTTCCTAAAGAATTATTTATTGTCTATAAAAATATTTGTTATTTAACTCAAATTTTAGGCTCTAAAGAAAACGAAAACTTAATTATGATGAACTATCTGTAAAGTGACTTTGTATTATTTAATTTGCCCACCTACTTTAAATATTTCTTTATTTAATCCCTCTAAATATGAATTCCCTCTTTAATATGTATTTTGAAATACTACCAAAGCTCAAGATTTTCCTATTTCTATTCTACTATGTTGATATCAAAAAGTCAGTCTGTTTGTATGGCGTCAGAATGCCAACCGATAGTGCATGGTTGGCCCTATTCTAATAAAAGGGAGTACGAATTGGCAATATTCGATTTACTACTAACCCCTAGTGCCACCCTATTTAGAACCACTCGCCTTTATCTTATAAAAATCTCGTAGGGGTAGGCAAGAGTTTCTGGAGAGAGGGACAAGACCGTTCTGAATTACGGACATGACAGATGTGGTGAAAGGGAGATCAGGTCTGGATTCCGTTTCTCAATGCAACATAAGATACCTCAGATCGAATGCCATTGCCACACCCAGTCAAGTCAATAAACCCAGTACGTGAAGAGAAACAGCGTTTTTGTAAAATAAAATAAAAACGCTTCTCAACCAGGGATCGTTTTAGGTTAAGGTACAGGGTTAAGCTACCGGTATAATAACGGTACCGGTATACTTTTTAAAGGTAGACGGATAAAGGTTATGATAAAGGTTATGGTACCGGTAAAAAATTACGGTACCATTATTTTATACCTGTAGCGTTATAAATTAATTTAACCTTTATTAACCGGTATTAATTTTGATATCGAAAAATAGAGTGCGCGCGATGTATTTAGCGACGTTGTCAGACCTACCTTCCACGCGGTTTTAACGTTTTCTTTGTTTCTATGTTGTCGTGTTCGCTTTCACTTTGGGCGTTGGCCCCACGTGCTTCGCATTTCAAAGTGACTTGATGTAAAATGTGCTGTTTGGCAGGTGTCACTGATACCTGGCAATTGTGACATGGGGCTGTCACTCAAACTCTTAAAAAAAATGTGTGCGTCGAACCCCTCCTCCTTGCCCCCCCGTTCCCCCTGCCGCTTTTTTGACCCCTAAGTTCTTGGGAACGGCTGGTCCGATTAGCACCGCGTTTTCATCAACGGCTGCGCCAAAACAAGAAGAACTCACAAACCACCCTGCCCCCCTTCTTGCTGCCGCGTCCCAAAAACCCCTTTTTTAGCACCAAACATTAGAAGCGTTTTCTCGGGATCGTAGAGGCCTACAGACCAACGGTTTACATCCCAGTTTTGAACAGGATACCCAGTCATATATAGACGCCTCAAATCGCACTCTTCTCCCATAAATTTTCTACTTTTCCGGATTTTTCACGTACGAAAAGCGTGCAGGGTTGTTAATCAGCACCTATTACGACTAAGTTATCGGTCTAGCGCCTCGGCTCGGACCGCTTAGCCATGTCAGATGACGTAGATGCTGAAAGCAGGGCTATAACAGAGGTTTTGGCCAGAAGGAGGCTGAGCTGCAGTTGCTGCAGGAGATGGCTGCAAGCAGCCCGTCTTCTTACAAATGTCTCGGTATCCGAGAAAACGACGGTGCTAACGGCTATAAGTGGTGGAACCCTGCGTTAGACCACGTGCGTAGGGGAGTCGCGGCAGCGCGCCGTAACTGGCAGAGTGCAAGAAAGCGACGCAGCCCTAATCATGGGACATTTACTCACCATTCTGTGGGCTAAAAGTGGGGCAGTACAAAAATGCAATGAGGCTCGCTGAAATCAACAATTTTCGCTCGGTGGCAAATTCTGGGAATGAAAACACATGGGGGCTAGCGTATTAGGCGGACTCCGGAAGGTCGCGTCCACCCATGAATGTGCCCCATTGTGTAGACCTGGTTCAGGCCTACACCACTACTACGAACGGAACAATGTCTGGATTGTTGACGGCACACTGCCCGGATGACGATCCCTCTAGGGACATGGCCCATCATCGCGCGATCCGCGTCGCCACCGCGTGTGACGACTCCGGAACGTCAAATCTCGAGACGCTCGAGAACATCATCAAGGAACTCCCGAACACTGCACCTGGTACGGACGCCCGACAGTTCATACAGCCCGAATCATCAAGCACGCCTGGAAGGTTAGTAGCAGTGAGATGCTGCTCATGTACACGAGTTGCTTGCAGGTTGGTTCTTCCCAGACGCATGGAAGATCAGCCAACTTGTTGTTCTTCCCAAAGGAAACGGCAAGCCCCCATCTGATCCGAAGCCTACAGACCCAATAGAGTTTAAAATCGTTTGTAATAGTTATTTGGGAAAGGTCAACACTGTTAAGTATTATGTTGTCATTATTTGATGAGGTTAAGGTAGGCCAGGATCAAATGGTAACTCCGAAATATCGCATGTGTTGTATAGAGCAATAAATTTCCCTTCTAAATATCCCTGTTTGAAGACCAAAAATTACAGGATTTTACAGATGGAAATGGATTTAAGAACCTTAATCTAAGAAGCAAGCCTTAAATAGTGCTCTAGATTTTGAAATTCTCTGAGTCAAGTTGAAAGGTATCGCCGAAATATACCATATTAGTTCAATAATGCAGTTATTTACCTGATGCAAGTGATTTTAAACTTTGTGGGTGGGGGGGCAGGTAGGGAAAAGGTATAGAAAGGCGGAGCGGTTTATTTGGGGAACGAGCGAAGCAGGGAGAACGGTGAGCAACGTGGGAGCAATGAAAGTAAAAAATATGTATGATATTTTCGATCATTTTAAGGTCAAGGTCAACCTAAGGTCATGACATTTAAGTTTATTAGTAATTTGAGGGATTTTAAAGGGGTTTTGAAAATATTGTTATTTTTTCGCTGAGACGTACTGTTTTCGAGATAATTGCACGTACCTTTATTTTGTTGATTTTACTACCACCTTGTATTGAAAATGGGCTGTATGATGCCAGTTTAGAATAGAATTACCTCATTCCTTTCTCACGGGTGTCATAAGAGGCGAGTAAGGGACTGTAATACAATTTTAGCGACAGACTGACAACCTGTCACTATTGTGATACACGTTTTTTTCTGAAACGGCACACAAATATGTGTCAGACGTGGCGATAGCGACCGTATTTTACAGCCGTTAACACTCTGCCTACCCCGCAAAGGATAAAGGCGTGATATTTGTATGCACGTAGTATTGAAAATAGCAATTTTTCTGTGACATTATTAATATCCTTAGTCCAGTCCATTCATTATAATTATAACCTACGCTCTATACCACACCAAACATACTGAAAGATTTGTCACCATACACCACAGAGCCACCGGAGTTCGACCCAGCCGCTCGAAATAATTCGTTGCATACATTTACTTCTGCACAGCGACTTCACGCGCGGTGCGGTCGCGGCTGCCGCCGCCTCAGCCGCTTGGAAATTTCGACCGCGCCGCGCGCAACATTAATTCCTTGCATATATTTCCTTGTAAACTCGCGACCCTTAAGAGTGGCAGCGATTTAAATGTCATTTGGCAGAAACATAGGTTAGACAGTAAGAAAGGACATGGACAATTTTTAACGCGTGAATATTATCAAACTACACATTTCATGTATAGTATGGTATTTTCGGTGATACCTGAATGAGAAAATATCAAAATCAAGAAGATTTTAAAGGCTTGCCTGTTCGACTAAGATTTTAAACCCATTTCCATCTGCAAAATCTTGGAATATTTGGTCCTCAAATAGGGATCCTTAGAAGGGGAATACATTGCTCTATACAACGCATGCTATATTTTGAAGTCATCATTTGACCCTGGCTTACCTCATCAAATTATGACGACATAATATTAAACAGATTCAACCTTTCCCAATTAACTATTACAAACGATTTTTAACTTTATTGACATTCATTTGGTGGCACTTCAGTCAAAATAGAACCTTTCAATTTACAGCCAATCTAAATCTTCCGACCTAGTGCCACTTTAGAACCTTAGAAACCTGAGCCTCAAATGATCCCACTTATTTACTATTTGATCCGACCGAAAATCAGACAAGTAATATACGTTGATCGATGACAAGTTTTGATGCACACAACCGTACGTACGCTTAATTAAAGTAGTACAACCCGTACGAAACGAACACGACGACTTCTTCCCCTACCAAGCTACCTAGGCCCGATGCGCCTTTTTAATTCAATAGGGTTAGACGAATGGCGGCTCTGTCAAGTCAACACGCGCGGGCAATCTGCTTGATGCGGCATTCGCCCTTAGACCGCATGCACGGAACGGCAACGCAGCGTAGGCTACGGTGGCCGAATTGTCGGAGATGACCTTGCAAAACCCTTTTGATAGCGGTTTAGGTACCATAAAAATACCGGTACCGGTAAATTTGCGGTAGCAACAAATTTCCGGTTCCGAAACTTTATGGTATCGTAACATTTCGGTATGACGTCATACCGTTTACCGTTTCAACCGAAAAAATTTCGGTTATACAATCCCTGTTCTCAACCCCTCTTCAAAGGTTGGGAACTACAATTCTAATGGATTATGTGCACGTTTCAAAGGGCTTGTTGTCACCGTTCGGCAAACCCCAAGAACTGAACGCTAATCGGAATGATAAACACGATAAAAGACAAATTGCTGTGGTTTCCAACTATGACCAAGAACCCTTGCACTGATACTCGTTATTCTAGTGAATACGGTACCCAAACAAGCAGTATCCGATCTATTGAATTGAAACCCACAGAATTATTTTAAACAAATAGGGACATTGGACAAGATAAATTTAAAAGTTTTAAAATCCCAGCAAATGAATTTACCCCAGAAGTCCAATTATTGGTTCGTGTTTATCCCCCAAGTGCTAAAGCTAGAATACCCCCCGGTCTCCCTTGTATGGCTTATATAGGCCCAAATGAATTCAAAAATGGAACACGCTCGTCTACTGCGCCCGATCTGCACTCCATACTCCCTTGAAGGATGCTATGGTGATGCTGCTGTACAGCCATCTCATCTTTTAGCTATGGCTGTACAAGCTGAATTCCTTTGTCTAGTATCGTGCCCACAAACGCCCCGATGATCCCCGGTATAAGAGTTCTCCCAAGTTCTGTATGAAGTCCTACGTACCCTCCGAAGCACAAATCCATTTTTCTTACGGTCAATCAAGTACCTGAAGTACCAGGACAGCATATCCCCATAGATGGTATCTCTGGTCCTACAAGCTTTACAGAATATCTTCAATTCATCTTAAATCCCAAAATGTTTAGGAACTAAAAGTACCAGGATAGCATATCTCTCTAGAAGGTAGGTATACATTTCAATGGCCCTACAAAATAATTTGCTATCAACTCGCTAAAAGAAGTAAAGTAGAAATATTTCAAAGGGTTTGTGACTACTTACTTCCTCACATCTCAAATATAGAACCAAGTCTATAGTGAAAATATTTAAACAATAACCATACTTTTTCATAAAACATTAAAACTTAACTGTGTCCCAATGCTTCAGCATATTCTCATGTGTTTTAATACCTACATATTTGTGACGTAGACAAAAACATCTACAAAAGTAGAGGCTTTTCGTTACAGTAGGCATAGTGGAAGTAGATGAAATTTTGAGCACCATTGTTCATAATGTAGTTCTAAAAAAGGGTGTTTAAATTTAAAGCATAAGAATTGTATGCATTTTTTCTGTATTTTTTCAATGGTATTTGAGTAAATATCATAATAAGGATTCCATATTTGAGAGGCGTACTCAAGATGGCTTCTTACATACGCTCAATAGACTATTTTAATGGTTTTCATTCTATGAAAGCTTCTTGAGATACGCTTGACAAATCCAAGAGCTTTGTAAGCCTTGTCAACACAAAATTCAATTTGCTGGTCATACTGTAGCTTACTATCAAGGATGACACCTAGGTCCCTAACTGACGAACAAGATTTGAGATATTGACCTTTGAGACTGTAATAATGAGTATAAATTACTAATTTTCGTGTAAATGTTATAGAACTACACTTTGACACATTAAGATCTAATTTATTAGCATCACAGTATGTATCAAGTCTCACCAGATCCTCTTGAAGAAGCTTAGCATCACCAGCATTATTGACTGTCCTGAATATCTTCATGTCATCAGCAAATAATAGAAAAGATGAATTTTGGAAGCAGACATGAATATTATTTATAAAGATTACAAAAAGTAGTGGTCCCAGTAACGAACCTTGTGGTACACCCGACGGAATATATAGCCACGAAGATTTATATCCATTAAGGACTACAGCCTGAGTCCTATTTTGAACATAAGATGTAAACCATCTGAACAGATCACCTCTAATACCCAAACTGTTGATTTTTGACAGGAGGATGTCATGGTCAATGCGGTCAAAAGCCTTACTGTAATCTGTGTACACTACATCCGTTTGATTACCGCTCTCCATATTGACTGTAACAAATTCGTTAAGGACCGCCAAATTGGAGACTGTAGACTCACCCCTTAGAAAACCATGTTGTTGAGATATGAATGTATGTTTGATGCAATCATACACTTGATTAAAAATTATTCGTTCAAATACCTTGGCCAACAAGCATAATTTGGAGATAGGTCTATAGTTGTCCACATTATTTTTCGGTCCTTTTTTGTGAATTGGGGTAACAAACGCGGATTTCCATACAGAAGGCATTACACCTTCATTAATCGACCGACGGAACAGTATCGACACAGGCATAGATAGTTGCTTTGAGCAGTTAACTAAAAACATAGCCGGTAAGGTATCGGGACCTGCAGACTTGCTAAGATCCAAACGTTTAATGAGATTGTATACCTGGTTCTCATTTATTTCAATAGTATGCATATCACAAAGTGTCTGCGAAGAAAGAGTTCCTAGTACAAAATTAGGTGTTTTTGGCTGAGGTTGCAAAAAAGTAGAAGCGAAGTGTTGTGTAGGTGAGATGGCTGCGCCCACTCACACATTGATATAATATAATACAGTCAGTACGTAATTGACCGTGGCGCCTTTTACTTGTCTCCTTGTTCCCATATCTAATAGTGGCGAACGAAGATGGCTACCGCACCGTTTGGTTTAATTTCGGTGTTTAACCACGAAAATCATCGTTGGGATACTTATAAAAACAGGATTGAACAATGGTTCATTGCTAATGGGATTACCGAAGAAAAGGACAAGCAGGGAGAACAGCGGCGGGCAATTTTATTGAGTGCACTCGCAGAGGAAACCTACCGTTTAGCGAGTAATTTGGCGTTACCGAAAGTCTTAGAAACATTAAATTACGTCGAAGTCGTATCAGTCTTGGATAAGCATTTTAATCCTGAACGAAAGGGATTTGCGGATCGTGCCAAATTTTACTCGGCTATGCAGAAGGTCGGCGAAGGTCATGCTCAGTGGGCCGCGCGGTTACGTGGACTCGCTGCTGACTACCTGCAAGTTCAAAAACTTAGAAGAAACGCTCACGGATAAATTTCTAATGGGAATGATTCCTGGTTGTGAACGTGAAAAACTTTTTGGAGCAGATATCGCCACCCTCACGTTAGCTGGAGCGGTAGAACAAGCTGAAAGTATTAAATACGCTCGCGAAGGCGCTGCAGCGGCTTCATCGGCATTTTCCGGTATACCGTCTGTGTCGGCTTCAACTTCGTCAACAGCAGAATCGGAAAGTGTTTTCAAAATCACGAAAAAGTGTAATGTTTGCGGCCGGTCCAATCATAGTGCTGAAAAATGTCGCTTCCGCAATTTCAGGTGTAAAAATTGCAATCTGAAGGGTCATTTACGTAATATGTGTAAAAACGAAAGGGTTAATTACGTAGAATCGGGAGAGGTGAGCGAAGGTGATAACGATGATGGTAAGTTATATAATATTCGATGTATAAACGGTAAACCTATGGTTGAAACTGTGTGTATCAATAACTTGTACTTAAAATTTGAAGTTGATAGCGGTTCTGATGTCACAGCAATCTCTGAAAATACTTATAAAACTTATTTCAACGACGTGCCACTATCGCCACCCACAAAAAACTTAGTTACTTACACCGGTGCAGATATATCAACTATAGGGGTTGCACGTTTAAATGTTTGTTATCAAAATAGTGAACATGTGTTGAGCGTTCATGTAGTTAGAAACGGTGGACCGCCTCTTCTAGGTCGCGATTTTATATCTTTATTCGATCTGGAGCTCGCAAAAATAAAAACTATCCGAGCACAAGTCTCAAATGTCGTTGAAAATTTGATTTTAAAGTATGAAGACATTTTCACTGATAAATTGGGGTGTTTTACAAAATACAAAGTAGACTTGCCATTAAAACCGGACGCTAAACCAGTTTTTTGTAAGGCACGCTCAGTGGCTTTTGCTTTAAAAGATAAGGTTACTAACGAGTTAAATAGGCTAGTAAGTTTAGGTATTATTCAACCGATCGATCATTCCGAGTATGCTTCGCCTATAGTGCCTGTGTTGAAGCGAGACGGTTCGGTACGCATTTGTGCGGATTATTCCCAAACAATAAATAAACAGTTAATCGTAGAAAAATACCCCTTGCCCACAGTAGAGGAACTATTCGCGAAACTACATGGCGGAGAACAATTTTCTAAGTTGGATATGTCAATGGCCTATAATCAGATTATTATAAATGACCCACAAAATATTACATGCATAAACACTTGTCAGGGGTTATTCAAATATAACCGATTAATATTTGGTCTGTCAAGCGCACCTGCCATTTTTCAGAGGGCATTAAATAATATTTTGGCGGGAATAGACGGAGTCTCTTGTTTCCTTGACGATGTTTTAATAACAGGTCCGAATAAGAGTGTACATCTTAGTAGGTTGAATACCGTATTACAACGTTTTAAAGAGGCTGGATTAGTTTTGCAAAAGAATAAATGCGAATTTTTCAAAAATGAGATTTCATATTTAGGCCATATAATTAATAAAAATGGACTTAGGAAATCGGAAAAAAAAGTCACAGCAATAATGGAGGCTCCCGTGCCGAAAAATGTTAGCCAATTGCAATCTTTCTTAGGGTTAATTAACTATTACAGGAATTTTGTGCAGGGAGCGTCGACTATATTAAGTCCACTGTACGAACTACTTAAAAAGGGTGTTAAATGGCGCTGGACAGATAAACACGATCAAGCCTTCGTTGAGATAAAAAGACAATTATCGTCTGATCAAGTGTTGGCGCATTATAATTTGAGCGCTAAAACAATTTTAACTGTAGACGCATCGAATACCGGCCTTGGCGCTATTTTGTCCCAAGTAGGTGCTGATGGCAAAGAACGTCCAATTTCATTTGCTTCGCGAACGCTTAACTCCGCTGAAAAAAATTATGCGCAAATTCAAAAAGAAGCAACTGCGATCATTTTTGGCGTTAAAAGGTTCCATCAATATTTGTACGGGCGGTCGGAACCGTTTATCCTACGCACAGACCACAAGCCCCTTCTATCTATTTTTGGATCTAATCGAGGCATTCCAGAAGTCACTGCTAATAGGCTTCAAAGGTATGCGATATTCTTATCTGCGTATAATTACGTAATCGAATACGTTCGGAGTAAGAATAATAGCGCTGACTTTTTATCGCGCGCTTCGCTGCCTCATCAATGGGATTCTACGGAAGTGCGCGGGGAGGCGGGGGCAACGTCTAGCCCTAGTAGCCCTACCATTCATTACCTCAATTGTGATCGCGCATCTTATATTAACTTCATAGTGGAAGGTGATTTACCTATAACTATTAATGATTTGCGTCGCAAAACGGGTAATGACGTCATTCTTAAGCAAGTAATGCAGTACGTTATTTATGGATGGCCACCTAAAATGGTTAACGTAACTTTAAAGCCTTATCATTCATGTCGTTTAGAGTTAGCAATTGAAAGTGGCTGCTTAATGAGAGGACACAAGGTCGTAATACCAGAAAGTTTAAGGCAAAAGGTACTTAAAGAATTACATTCGGCACATTTTGGTATTGTAAAAAGTAAAGCAGAAGCACGGTCGCGGTTTTGGTTTCCGGGAGTTGATGCAGCGATCGAAAAGTTAATTAATAGCTGTGAAATTTGCACTCAGCTGCGTCCCTCTCCACCACGCGCGCCCCTCTCGCCGTGGGAGTTCCCAAAGTACGCATTTCAAAGAATACATTTAGATGGACTTGGCCCCATTAATGGCGATACCTACCTTGTTGTTGTGGATGCCTATAGTAAATGGGTTGAGTGTTTCAATATGAAAAATAACTTCAGTTCAAATAAAGTGATAGAAAAATTATGTGAAGTGTTGTCCAGATTCGGCATTCCTCAGATAATTGTTAGTGATAATGGCACGTCTTTTACCTCCGTGGAATTTAAACATTTTTGTCAGTTAAACGGTATTAAACATTTAACAAGCCCAGCCTATAATCCAGCTAGCAACGGGCAGGCAGAGTCATATGTTAAAATAGTTAAAAAAGGGATTAAGGGTGTGCTACTCTCACCTAAATCAAATAAACAAAAATTAGGTTTAGAGTTATCGAGATACCTGTTCAACTATAGGAACTCCGTACACACTACTACTGGCAAATCGCCAGCGCAAATAATATTTGGCCAACCATTAAGAACTCGTTTAGATCTTTTAAAACCTAACGTTTCATCTGCGTTCACCGATCTCGATTCTGAAGTAAAACGTAAACAGTCCTTGCAGTGTAAATATTATGGTGGAGTGGATCGAAAAGATTTTCACGAGGACGAAGAAGTTTGGTATAAAAAATATATTAATAAGGATAAATATATATGGTTAAGGGGCAAAGTTATACAGAAGCAGGGTAATGTACTTTATATTATTGAAGACATAGAATCCAAAATATTAGTTAAAAAACACAAAAATCAAATCAAAAAGTATAATATAAGAGAAGTTGATTTGACCAAAGAGGTTCTCACCACTTCACAAAACAAGTCAGAACCAGAAAGAGTGTTCCTACCGATACATATTCCTGGAACTACATCAAATTCAGCGGGGGAAGGAGATGTTGGAAGACAGACAAGCAAAGCAACCACGCTGAACCGTCTACGCCTCCAGCTGTCGACTTTCAAGGGGCCCCACTACCTGAAACGCCTCCGATAGCTCATGATTCTCCAGATGACTTCGCAACACCAACACCAACACCAGAGATGCTTGCACCCACTGGTTCTGCTTCTGACCAAAGTATTCCAGTTGTCAACCCGCCACCAGATGGATCAGAAAGAGAACCTGAGGTCACTGTACCAACTAGAACTTTGAGACCTCGGAACATTTATTTTAGGAAATTCTTTTAGCTAAGTTCTTGTTTAGTGTTAGCTTAAGGGGGAGGGTTGTTGTGTAGGTGAGATGGCTGCGCCCACTCACACATTGATATAATATAATACAGTCAGTGCGTAATTGACCGTGGCGCCTTTTACTTGTCTCCTTGTTCCCATATCTAATACGAAGTAAGAAGAAAAAAGTTCGCTGATCCCCTCACCCGAGTCACTCGTCACAGAGGAATAAGTCATCTTGGCTGGGTAAGAACTACAGCCGCGCTTGCTTTTGGCAAACGACCAGTATAATTTAGGATTATTAGTTATGGCATTTTCGACTGTAATCATATAATCGTTATAGCACGTCACCTCAACTAGGTCCACCTCAACTAGGTCCGATATGTTACCATAAATCTTGTGTTTATTAAAATGCTTGAATTTTTCTTTAATTATTTTTATCAATGAGGAGTTGTACCAAGGGGGATAAGTGCGTCGCCCCATCTGTCGGGTAGGTATAAACTTACTTCTTAATTGATAAGTAATTTCATAAAACTTGGAAACTGCCTCATCAACAGTTCCTTGGGCAAGTATACTGGACCAATCTATATCAGATAAATGACTACAAATATTTTCGTAATCAGCTCTATGATAGGAAAAGATAGTTCATTTAGGGACACTAAGAGGGTCAAGCTCGACAAAGCAAGGCTGGATCACAAGTGACTTGTGATGGGGATCTTCGATAACAAGTGGATCCTGACAATGGGTCACATTGACACCATCAGTGGACAAAACCAGATCTAAAATTACGCTATTGTCATTAGTATGACTATTGAATTGCCGCAGATCACATTCATACAATACATCCAGAAACCGAGTTAGCATATCCCTAGATGTGCTTGAGGGCTGAAGGCCAATATCAGATGGCACCCATGATATTTCACGCATATTAAAATCACGTAGTATAAGAAACTGGTCAGACCTGTGGTTTTCTCTAATTTTCAGTAGATTTTCTAAATAATTATCTAGTTGGTCACAAAACGTAAGGCCTTCATTTTGTTCAATCAAACAAACGCAACAAATGTGCATGTTAACTTTATTTCTAGTTCGTGAGCTACGAAGTTTGACAGTAATCCATACATCTTCTGCACTTGAGTTCCAGTCCATAATATGAGTAACTACCAGACTCCGTTTAATAGCAATGGCTACGCCTCCACCCATAGTTTGCCGAGTCAAAGTATAATTTCGATCCCGTCGGTAAACAATATACCTGTCGTCGAACAATTCTGAATCTGATATACTTTCAAGTAACCACGTTTCGGTCAATGCAATAACGTCATAATTTGACAATTGTAAATTTCTATAAAAAACATCAGTTTTAGTCCGTAGTCCTCTGCAATTTTGGTAGTAAATTGATAAATCACACATTGATAACAGAAAGAACTACTACTTGAAAAATCAAGCATATAAAAATAAATTCATTGCCCCATAGCAACACAGCTATCGCCCAAGTAAGCAGCATAAAGCTCAATAATTTGAAGCACAGCAAAAATATTATGGTAAAGTGAACAAATTTAGGATCATGAAGGTAAAAAAGCTAAGGAATGCGGCGCAAGAAACCAAATTCGGTAGCAAAGGAAATGCTAAATGCACAATAATTTTGTATGCTACATACAACAAAGCAAATGACAGAGATTCTCAAAATTTTGTTGACATAACAAAACCAACTTAATGTTGAGTTTATGATCAGCATATTTTGGCCAAATCTTTGGAAGTTTTTATTAGAATTACCTTTGACTTGGGATTTTTCCTGGCAAAAATCTTTGAGTTTTTTACCCACAGAAATTCAAACTCATGTTTATTTTTCAATTTCTTGGCCTCAGTCAGCAGCATTTTGTTTTGAACTGTGAGATGATCATTGACAAAAACTTGACCTACGCCGTCGATCCCGATATCAATAGGCTGCAGTTTCTTGATTTTACGTGCTGCAGCGACGAAATCTTCCTTGACGTACCGATTGACAAAGGAGACCACGATTGGCTTGAGTTTGTTGTCTTGCGATGGGACTCTGGCCACAAAGTTAATAGTCTGCTTTGAGATGGGGTACGATATCTTGGTGCCAATCTTACTAACGATATCCAGGAGGTTTTCTCGATCTTTGAGTGGGACTCCTTTTATTTCTACGTTGTTCAATCTCGCCCATTGGTTTTTCTCGTTCAGATCAGCTTCCAACGCAGAAATTCGGTCTTCCAGCTTGTGGGCATCATCGCAAGCCTTCTCCACAGACTTCAACCTTCCCTCCAAGTTCTGTAACTTGTCAGAATAGATCTTCATGGATGACTTAACATCAGTTAATTCATCCTTGATTTCGCGAATCCCGTCCATAACGTTCATAAGGGGAGCTAGGCTAAGCTTGATCTTATTGAGCTCTTCCATTACGTGGTCCAGAGAGACGGGCTTGAGTGGTACATCTTTGGGGGTCTCCTTAGTTTCCTTGGCCTCCTTGATTTCCCTTGGCTTTCCCAACTTGCAATTAGGGCACTTCCATACAGCTTGACGGTCAGGGCCGAGTCTCCGGTAACCAGTCTCGGTAACTCCAGAGCAGTCATAGTCATAGACGTTCTGACAATTGCTACATTGTATATAGTCAAGCACTTCATTTCCGCAGCTGTTACAGTTAACCATCTTGGAAAACACACACTGATTCTCGTAAGCAATGGGTCTCTGTATATTGGTTATGGATCTGGTTCTAATAAAACAAGGCACGACTGATCGCTGCGGTAGCGTTCGCCGTACTGACCTGAGACCTGAGTTGTCCACAAACCTTCTGACAATGGTGTTCATGTTGGCAAACCAGTGGCTCTCTCTTAGTTTATGCAGAGTTTTCTCCCATCCTGGATGCTGCAGTGTGGAGTGAAAAGAATTTATCAAACTCCACTGAAATGCTTTTGGAACAACTGTTGGTTTGTACGTACCGAGTATAGGATCTGTGAGGATTTTCTTCAGCACACCCTCTTCAACAATATACCCTGCAGCTGGACTGTCAGTGGCCATGCTATCAATCAGTGGACGGAGAACCTCACCACGTCGCTGCTCGATTTGTAGCCACTCAGAATCTCGTGTCAATATGTTGACCGTCATATCTGTTGCTGGGTTCCTGCTGGAAAAATCGGCGTGCTGCAACCTCTCACCTTTACGATACTCAACCTCGAAGTCGTAATTCTGCAGGAAGGCCCACCACCGATGAATCC
The DNA here is from genome assembly GCA_027580185.1 of Tuta absoluta. Classification (NCBI taxonomy): domain Eukaryota; kingdom Metazoa; phylum Arthropoda; class Insecta; order Lepidoptera; family Gelechiidae; genus Tuta; species Tuta absoluta. Next base: position 363,362 of record JAQAHW010000084.1, on the reverse strand, counting down.
GTGGCAGCAGATCTTTTTTATGTTTAGATGCCTTAAGGGCGTTACAATCAGTTATCACCTTGAATTTCCGGCCATACAGGTAGTGCCGGAAGTGTTTGACGGCCTGCACCACCGCCAAGGTCTCGAGCTCGTATGAGCGATAGCGGCTCTCGGCGTCCGTGGTGCGCTGGCTCATGTACGCGACTGGATGCTGGCGGTTCCCAATGACCTGGATCAAGACCGCTCCGTAACCAAGACTGCTCGCGTCTGTGTAGAGCTCAATCGGTGCATCTTCCTGGAATAGTGCAAGGGTAGGCGCAGTAGACAGGTTTTGTACAATTTTGTTTCTAGCCTCGTCGTGTCTCTCGTTCCATTCCCATTTTGCGTCTTTTTTTGTAAGCTCATAAAGTGGTACCATTATGCGCGAGAAATCGGGAATGAAACGCCTGAAGTACCCAGCAAGGCCATTAAATTGTCTTACTTCACCACTTCTGATAACGGCGGAATGGTTCCACTTGGGTCGCCGGGAAGGGTACCGTCAGCATGACTGCCGGCACCATTCCCGTCAATGGGCTCGTTCATCGCAAATGATAAAGCAGATTACAGAAATACACTTTTTATTTGAAACAGATTAATTAAAAATATAAAGAAAGATTACAAAATGTACTCACAGGATCTCACAAACTCCAGCAACACTTCACACGACTTGCCTTCAAGAAGGTTCGTCAACGAATGCGGCGCGCCCGTTTCGACAACCAGCCATCTTGCAAAAACAACATGGCGGTGGACGATACGGTATCGCCGTGATCAAAAACAGTCTTCAAATTACAAAAACTTCTAACGAACTGATTTTGAATGACTTAATAAATCCGTAAATTAATTATTAATGTTTCAAAAGTTAATCCTAACATCTAAGTAATTTATTTCAATTTCCAGTCGCAACATCCGCCCATACGGAAACGTGGGCAAATGTTCCGACTGCGAACGAGTCCAATGAAAGTATTTACAGGATAAATCATCAAGATTTATAATCAAAGGCTTATCTACTGCTAATTAAAAATCATAATAAGAATGATGAGCCTAGCCTTACTAATTAATTCAACTATAAATCAAATAAACGAATTATCTTAAAAATAGCGACATCTCGCGTCGACACGGCCATTCTGCGAGACGGTGCGCGCTCTGCACCAGTCGCGGTTCTGGAAAAGGAGAAAGAGTTTCTCTGAGCTAGGTATCCATTAATAGGTACACTAGCTGACCACTTGGTTACGGTTACTATTATTATTATTATTTGCTACCGACAAATCATTGCGGTTTTGTAGATTAATTCCGATTACAAAGATTCCAACTAACCAAGTAATCGACTATTGGCTGCACCAATACATTGTAGAGCATGTTAAAAATGTTTTGATAATAAACACATGAAAAAATGCAAGTAGAAATGAATAAAGAGATGAAGATTTGCTGTACAGGAAATTGAGCATAACGTGAACAGGTTAATAGTACAAATACTCCACGCAAACGTACAACTTGTGAATGATAAGTTAATGCAAATGCTACACGCATACTTGCATTATTATGTTTCTCGGCGATAAGGATGATGCTGTGGTGCTAAGCGGTACTGTACCCGTGGTCCACAGGGGCTCTAAGGATTGAGGAATGGACGATGCTGGGGCCTAGGCCTTATCTCAAGACCGTGGTCCCCAGGGGCTCTAAAATTTAAAGTAAGTAGGTACTTGTATTGATTGAAGCTCACAGGGAAATGATGCTGTGGTGCTGAGCGGTCATGAACGCCGTGGTCCACAGGGGTACTAAAGGATTTGGAGAAGGTCGATGCTAGGACCTGGGCCAAATTTTATGACCGTTGATCCCAGAGGCTCTTAAAACAAAAGAAATAGGAAGGAACAAAGGAAGTGTCATTGGTACAGTCTTAAAATAAATTACCTACATGTATGTGGTAGGTGGGTATTTGAGAATACCAACCTTTTAACTTGGGCATCCAATGTTTGACGTAGATGGCAAGGGTCCATCAGATAAATCAACAGGCTGAACTGAGGAGGCCTGTTGTGGTACGACATCATCTCCGTCTGTCGACACGGTCTCCTGCTGGCCAGGTTGAGGAGCTCGGCGAAGTTGATCGTGAGCAACTTTTCGTGGGCGGCCTCTGCCAGTTACGCGTTTTACCAAGTAGCGGTCATTGTCCAATGTTCGATGAACCTCATACGGCTCACTGAATTTCAGATCCAGTGATGTTTGGTTACGGGGGTTGTTCTTAATAAGGACATAGTCACCTCTTTGAAAAGGACGTATTTTGGCTTTGTTCTTGTCAAAGCGTTGTTTGTCGTACTGAGCTGCTGCTGCCATTTTGTGCTGTACGTGCTGTTCAAGCATTTCAAAGTCGATGGATTCGCTGTCAAAATTTACTAACCTCAGTAGCTCAGGTGCTACACAGTGCTGTCGGCGCGTCAGGAGAGAGAGTGGTGCAACCCCAGTGGTTCTATGTGGGGTGCAGTTCAATGCAAGTTGGAGAGCCTCCAAGGCTGTTTGCCAGTTCTCAGTGGCATAGTTTTTGATCATTGTCAGTGCGTTTTTCAAGGTGCTCATTACGCGTTCGACTTGACCGTTTGCTCGGCTTACTCCTGGCGCTATGGCATGTATATTGATTCCAAATCGATCGCAATAGGCTTTGAACTCACCCAGAAATTCTCGGCCGCCATCGACAACAATCTGCACTGGAGTTCCAAACAGGTACACCACCCGCTTCAGTGCCGCAAGGCTACTACTTTGACTCTTGTCATTCGAATAACTCAGCAATAAATACTTAGTGAATGCGTCTATAGTGACGATGACATACTCATCTTGACCTTCATCATTTCGTGTACCAAGTTTTCCTGTAATGTCCATATGGATAACTTGAAATGCTGCGGTAGGTTTCTGAATTGGGTGCAGCTGTGCTTGTATTGCACCCGAGGGCCCTTTCGAGGTTTTGCATATCACACAGTTGTCCACAAACCTTCTGACAATGGTGTTCATGTTGGCAAACCAGTGGCTCTCTCTTAGTTTCTGCAGAGTTTTCTCCCATCCTGGATGCTGCAGTGTGGAGTGAAAAGAATTTATCAAACTCCACTGAAATGCTTTTGGAACAACTGTTGGTTTGTAAGTACCGAGTATAGGATCTGTGAGGATTTTTTTCAGCACACCCTCTTCATCAATATACCCTGTAGCTGGACTATCAGTGGCCATGCTATCAATCAGTGGACGAAGAACCTCATCACGTCGCTGCTCGATTTGTAGCCACTCAGAATCTCGTGTCAATATGTTGACCGTCATATCTGTTGCTGGGTTCCTGCTGAAAAAATCGGCGTGCTGCAACCTCTCACCTTTACGATACTCAACCTCGAAGTCGTAATTCTGCAGGAGGGCCCACCACCGATGAATCCGTGGCAGCAGATCTTTTTTATGTTTAGATGCCCTAAGGGCGTTACAATCAGTTATCACCTTGAATTTCCGGCCATACAGGTAGTGCCAGAAGTGTTTGATGGCCCGCACCACCGCCAAGGTCTCGAGCTCGTATGAGTGATAGCGGCTCTCGGCGTCCGTGGTGCGCTGGCTCATGTACGCGACTGAATGCTGGCGGTTCCCAATGACCTGGATCAGGACCGCTCCGTAACCAAGACTGCTCGCGTCTGTGTAGAGCTCGATCGGTGCATCTTCCTGGAATAGTGCAAGGGTAGGCGCAGTAGACAGGTGTTGTACAATTTTATTTCTAGCCTCGTCGTGTCTATCGTTCCATTCCCATTTTGCGTCTTTTTTTTGTAAGCTCATAAAGTGGTACCATTATGCGCGAGAAATCGGGAATGAAACGCCTGAAGTACCCAGCAAGGCCATTAAATTGTCTTACTTGTTTTGCCGTTTTTGGAATAGGCGCCTTCGTTAAAGCCTCCACTTTCCTTGGGCTAGGGCTGACTTGCCCATTGGACACAATATTGCCCAAGTACTCAATGGAGCGCTTAAAGAAAGCGGTTTTTTCTATGTTAATTGAGAAACCTGCTTCTTGCAAGGCAAGAAGAATTCTTTCGATGTGGGAGAGGCCCTCTTCTAATTCAGTACACTTGGAGAGGACGTCATCTACGTATACCTGGCAAACATGATCTGGCGAGTTAAGTAGACCAGCTAAGGCCCTATTTATGCACCTTTGATATACCGAACACGCGTTGCTAAGGCCAAACGGCATTGCCAGGTACTCGTACATGCCATCCGGGGTCACAAAAGCGGTCTTTTCGATCGAGCTTTCAGAGATCGGTCTCTGATGGAATCCGGCTGCCATATCGAATGTGGAGAAAAATACCCCTCCTGTTAATTGGTCGATTTGATCGGAAATTATTGGGAGTGGATAATGATCCTTGAGAGTGTTTTTGTTCAGATCACGATAGTCAACACACATGCGATCCTTACCGTTTTTCTTTTTCACCAATAGAATTGGACTGGAAAAAGGTGACTTGCTTTCACGAATGATATTATGCTCTAGTAATTCGTTCACAATCTCACGTACCTTTTCCCGTTCAACAGGACTCAATCTGTAAGGCCTACGCTCAACTCACTTGTTTTGATCTTTAAGACGTATTTCAAGCTCACCAGTATTGACACGTGTGTGAGGGTAGCCGTGGATAAACAGATGCGCGAACTTGTTTAGCAAAATTTTGAGTCTGTTAATTTGGTCATCGTAAGACAAGTCACAATCCAATGAATCGAATTTTTCGTTTTGCGATCGCATGTGGTAGACCATCGGGTGCCGAATCAAAATAGAGCCCGTATGATTAGTCACCACACTCAAGGCCTTGTTTTCAGTGAGATTCTCTCGAATCAAAATGTCCTTATCAGTGTCATTGTCCGCGACTACGTGAAATACGAGTTCTATTTTCATATCATTTATAACACAGACAGTGGTCAATGTTAAAAGTGATACTACAATCCCTTTCCCAAAACCTTTCAAATAGTTCACCACATGAGTTCTTTTACCGGGTAGTTTTGCAGCCACAGATTCTCTGATCACCGAACAGTCTGCCCCACTATCGTACATTGCTATAAATTTTAAGCCCCCGATAACTACCGGCATGGAATTTGATTTTGTTTTACCCACACAGTTTACGTTTGAAACTACCGCGCGTTCACGTTTAAAACAAGTTTCGTATGTGTGGCCTATTCTTGAACAAAACGTACATGTCGGTTTGTCATCTTTTTTTTTTTTTTTTTATTAATGATGGGTTTGCTCTTGACTCTAGTCTAGGTCATAGGACAGAGACAGAGTCTAAGATGGAGCGAGCTCACCCAGAAGAAGCCTGTTAAGGCACTGGCACTCCCACACACTGACGGAACGCAGCAAGCTACTTGGCGCCAGACTTCGGTGGGATGGTGGTCGCGAGCCAGGCGGCTCCTTCTTTCTCATCTTTTTGAAGTGCAGATTTATTATCCAAAGGGCGCGGTTGAAGATTTTCATTTTTATCGCGATTGCGGCAGTCCCGTATATCATGTCCTGGTCTTTTACAAAATTGGCAGAAGGTCGATGGTTTATCCGAGAATCGCTGACGTTTGACAGGGCCTTGCTGAATATTAGACGTGCTTGGCAATGCACGCTTAACGCGTCGAATACATGAAGCTACCGAAATCAATTCTGCGACAGACGTGGCCCTGGCATTCAACAGTTCAATTCTCAGACGTTCATCACCGATGCAACCAATAACAGCCTCAACCGCGTCATCATTGGATAATTTATCTTTAGTAACACGTCGCCATAACACCCACGCCTGTGATAGAAATTGCGCAATGTCCTTTGAACTGTCGTAAGTATGTTCCCGAAAACGGACAACATCGTCGTCGTCCTTTTCAAAGAGGTGACTACGCCCTTATTAAGAACAACCCCCGTAACCAAACATCACTGGATCTGAAATTCAGTGAGCCGTATGAGGTTCATCGAACATTGGACAATGACCGCTACTTGGTAAAACGCGTAACTGGCAGAGGCCGCCCACGAAAAGTTGCTCACGATCAACTTCGCCGAGCTCCTCAACCTGGCCAGCAGGAGACCGTGTCAACGGACGGAGATGATGTCGTACCACAACAGGCCTCCTCAGCTCAGCCGCTTGAATTATCTGATGGACCCTTGCCATCTACGTCTAACATTGGATGCCTAAGTTAAAAGGTTGGTATTCTCAAATACCCACCTACCACATAGGTACATGTAGGTAATTTATTTTAAGACTGTACCAATGACACTTCCTTTGTTCCTTCCTATTTCTTTTGTTTTAAGAGCCTCTGGGGACCACGGTCATAAAAATTTGGCCCAGGCCCTAGCATCGACCTTCTCCAAATCCTTTAGTACCCCTGTGGACCACGGCGTTCATGACCGCTCAGCACCACAGCATCATTTCCCTGTGAGCTTCAATCAATACAAGTACCTACTTACTTTAAATTTCAGAGCCCCTGGGGACCACGGTCTTGAGATAAGGCCTAGGCCCCAGCATCGTCCATTCCTCAATCCTTAGAGCCCCTATGGACCACGGCGTACAGTACCACTTAGCACCACAGCATCATCCTTATCGCCGAGAAACATAATAATGCAAGTATGCGTGTAGCATTTGCATTAACTTATCATTCAAAAAATGTACGTTTGCGTGGAGTATTTGTACTATTAACCTGTTCACAATATGCTCACTTTCCTGTACAGCAAATCTCCATCTCTTCATTTTTGTCATGTGTTTATTATCAAAACATTTTTAACATGCTCTACAATGTATTGGTGCAGCCAATAGTCGATTACTTGGTTAGTTGGAATCTTTGTAATCGGAATTAATGTACAAAACGCAATGATTTGTCGGTAGTAATTAATTATAATAATAGCAACCGTAACCAAGTGGTCAGCTAGTGTACCTATGAATGGATACCTAGCTCAGAGAAACTCTTTCTTCTTTTCCAGAACCGCGACTGGTGCAGAGCGCGCACCGTCTCGCAGAATGGCCGTGTCGACGCGAGATGTCGCTATTTTTAAGATAATTCGTTTGTTTGATTTATAGTTGAATTAATTAGTAAGGCTAGGCTCATCATTCTTATTATGATTTTTAATTAGCAGTAGATAAGCCTTTGATTATAAATCTTGATGATTTATCCTGTAAATACTTTCATTGGACTCGTTCGCAGTCGGAACATTTGCCCACGTTTCCGTATGGGCGGATGTTGCGACTGGAAATTAAAATAAATTACTTAGATGTTAGGATTCACTTTTAAAACATTAATAATTAATTTACGGATTTATTAAGTCATTCAAAATCAGTTCGTTAGAAGTTTTTGTAATTTGAAGACTGTTTTTGATCACGGCGATACCGCATCGTCCACCGCCATGTTGTTTTTGCAAGATGGCTGGTTGCCGAAACGGGCGCGCGGCATTCGTTGACGAACCTTCTTCAAGGCAATTCGTGTGAATCTGGCGAGTTAAGTAGACCAGCTAAGGCCCTATTTATGCACCTTTGATATACCGAACACGCGTTGCTAAGGCCAAACGGCATTGCCAGGTACTCGTACATGCCATCCGGGGTCACAAAAGCGGTCTTTTCAATCGAGCTTTCAGAGATCGGTATCTGATGGAATCCGGCTGCCATATCGAATGTGGAGAAAAATAGAAATTCAAGGTGATAACTGATTGTAACGCCCTTAGGGCATCTAAACATAAAAAAGATCTGCTGCCACGGATTCATCGGTTGTGGGCCTTCCTGCAGAATTACGACTTCGAGGTTGAGTATCGTAAAGGTGAGAGGTTGCAGCACGCCGATTTTTTCAGCAGGAACCCAGCAACAGATATGACGGTTAACATATTGACACGAGATTCTGAGTGGCTACAAATCGAGCAGCGACGTGATGAGGTTCTCCGTCCACTGATTGATAGCATGGCCACTGACAGTCCAGCTGCAGGGTATATTGTTGAAGGTGTGCTGAAGAAAATCCTCACAGATCCTATACTCGGTACGTACAAACCAACAGTTGTTCCAAAGGCATTTCAGTGGAGTTTGATAAATTCTTTTCACTCCACACTGCAGCATCCAGGATGGGAGAAAACTCTGCAGAAAGTAAGAGAGAGCCACTGGTTTGCCAACATGATCACCATTGTCAGAAGGTTTGTGGACAACTGTGTAATATGCAAAACCTCGAAAGGGCCCTCGGGTGCAATACAAGCACAGCTGCACCCAATCAAGGACCATATATAACATTTAGGACAAACGATCGCCGAACTGGAAGCGTCACTCAGTTTTTTAGTTCCAAAGAAGACGATAGATGTCTCCGATAGTATCAAACTTGATTAAAATGCATGCCGACCAAGATGCCGATATGATGTCAAAATTAATCCAAGGTAGTTTTACATGAATACTTTGGATGGCGTTGTTTGGGTGAAAAGTTGCTTTTTACTTCCACTAGATGTCGTTCGATTGGGGAGACTGACAGGTACATTTCAAATATTCGGCTGCATGTCTAATTAGTACCTTTGCCTGCCCTGGATAAATTATAAAGGTGAAAAGTTCGTTCTCGTCTTATCGATCGTAGATCGATGATCGTAGGTACATTGTACGTACCAGACATCAAAAGGTCGTATGCAAAGAGGAAGAGGATATAACACAACACTGCATTTTGGCTTGGCACACACAGTTGCGCCTTCGCCTGCCATCATCTGCCATTTATCTGGGGGCACGGCAGTGGCCCCGCCAAGTTGAGCGAAAGCAAACACTGCTGTACCATACTCTACTGGAACCATTTTGCCGCATTTTCAGGCCCCTATTGAGAACCTTTAGAAAAGACCAAAACACAGAAATTTCCGTTATCTAGTAAGCTATAATCACATACATAAAATTCAAAATTTCAAGACTGTAGGTCATTTACTTCCGAATTTAAGCGAAGGCAAAGTTTCGCAATAAAGACAGACTCACTCACTCATGAATACATAGTATAAAGTAAAGTCCCTTCCCATGTCTGTATGTATGTATGTATATCTTTAAAACCCCTTAGCGGATTTTGATGCGGTTTTTTGTATGTAAAATAAGTCAAGAAGCAGGTTTTAAATATTCTTTTCCTCAAATTTTAATCCCTAAAGGGGTAAAAAAGGGGTTAAAAGTTTGTATGGAAAACCATAATTTCTAAATTCAATCTGTTTCAAAATGAGCGATTAGATCAAAGAGCTTAAAAAAATTAAGTACGTGTTTCAGGGATTTCCGATTTTTAACCCCTAAAGGGGTAAAAAAGGGGTTAAAAGTTTGTATGGAAAATCATGACTTTTATATGCGATCTGTTTCAAACTTTGCGAGTAGAACAAAAGGCTATAAATTTAATTATGTGTTTCAGGGATTTTCGATTTTGAACCCCTAAAGGGGTAAAATGGGTTAAATTTGTGTAGAAAGTCATGATTTTTAAATGTGATCTGTTTCAAAATTTGCGATTAGATTAAACAGATAAAAAAATATATATACGTGTTTTAGAGGATTTTGATTTTTAGCCCCTTAAGGGGAAAAAGGGTTTATTTATTTACAGTTTTTTTTTTTTTTTTTTTTATATTTAGATTTTTTTTTTTTTTTTTTTATATTTAGACAACCAACAGCTTAATATTAAGGAGTTATTGTTAAATACATGCTTTATAAATTGATAGCCAATAAGTAACTTTAAGTTTTTGGCAATATAATTTGCTAACTAAAAAACATAAAAACAATATGACAGTGCAGCACGTTAAAACCAAACAGGTTTTTCGCTAACCTTAAGCGTAAACTACTAAAATGTTAAACTATCAAGGTTGCACCCAATGTAACACAAAACAGTGAATGATATAAGCGGAAAAAATCAAACTACCTAGGTTTGATTTGGTTTTATAAATTTTATCGGTACCTACTACTCTCTACGTTTTCATCGATTTCATTTTCTGCGAGTATTGCTACTCATTAACGTTCTTTACCCGACTACGGCAAAGCAAAAAGGAGGGTTATGATTTTGACCTGTATGTATGTATGTATGTGGCAACGAAAACGTTTGTTCCGTCCTAACTTCTAATCAACTTATCAGAATTTGATAAATGAGGTATCATTTGAAGCGTCTAAACAGTCCGCTGGTTATAGGCTACGTTATGTCACTATACATTACATAGGGCGCCCTCTAGAGCTTAGAATTGAAAAAGTTTATACTACTAGTAATGTGTTGGGTATCGAATGAAAGGGCTAAATAAGCACAGTTCAAAAAAATTGTTGCCGTGTGATGCCAGCTAAGAATAGCACCACCCCATTTCTTTTCCGTGGGTGTCGTATGAGGCGACTACGGGATAACGGGACGCGACGCGTGTCGTATAAGGCGACTAAGGGATACGAGGAGTTCATGTGAAGGTATTACAATTAGGCGACAGCTGACAACCTGTCACTTAAGTGAAACACGATTTTAAGGGTTAACCTATTAGTCTTTGATGACTTAATGCAATTACCACCCGTATCTGCAACTCGTGTAGGCGCATATTGTTACAAACAACCTGACATTTATGCAGCTGAACCACATTTATGGAGAATGTTCAGTTTCTGTGAATTGGTTCAAAATATGCGACAAGTAAATGATAACAGTTTCGTTGATCTGTTGAACAGCATCATAATAGGGAAGTTGACAATGGAGCAATTAGCAATATTGGACACAAGAAGAATTGTAAACGACACAATTGAATACGATGAAATTGTACATTATTTTCAACTTTAAAACATGTAGACCAATTTAACAAAAAAAATGTAAGAGCGCTTGGCATTACAAACAAAAATCTATACGATCAATGCAATAGATACTTCAACAGAGTCTAAAACATACAGACAAATACCTAAGCAATAGCACATACCAAACGATCCAAATAGAACAGGCGGTATTATAAAAACTATTCAAATCGGTCGGTCAGCCGTGTGGTGCCGGAAGAGTAGAATAGCACCACCCCATCTCTTCCCGTATCCAGCCAGGAAGGCCGAGAGGTTGGCGGAGGTCCTGGGCAGCCCTGCGTTTTCCATAATTGCGTCCCAGGCAACGCAGTGTCTGTGGAGAGGACAGTTCACCCGCGTCACGCGGATACCAATACGGGAAGTGGCAGTAATCGGTTATAAGTCCGCACATATGGGCGTAATTGCGGGCGCCAGGGGTCGCATCCGACAGTGAAAGGGTCCATCGTAGGCCCACTGATCAGTTACCGCCTGCTCCAAGTTGGGCAGCCCCCGACCAACAAGGTACTGTTCCGCCCCGGTGCTGGTTTGCTCTTTTAGGGTGTAAAGAGCACCAGCCTCAACTGGACAATCGGCGCCGTTACATTTTACACCTGCGACTAAAAGGCATAATAGAAACAATTCCCAACACCGCTTATCCATGCGATTTGTAACATGGAATGTCCGTACTATGAGGACAGGCCTCCCTGACACCTGTGTAGGCTCTTCTACCCTTCTACTGACGCACAAGATCTGCGTAAAACTGCCATTATCGACGCCGAACTCAACAGACTTAACATTGTTGTTTGTGCCTTACAAGAGACCAGACTCCCTGACGATGGTTCTTTGCGTGAGACACATTACACATTATTTTGGAAAGGAAAGGACAACAGCGCTGTGTGTGAGCATGGTGTAGGCTTGGCTATCCGCAACGATCTCTTAACATCAATAGAGGCTCCTTGCGGCATATCGGAACGCATTATGTTGGTGCGGTTAAATACGAATCATGGATACGTAACACTTATTTCTGCTTACGCACCAACATTATCCTCAACGGATGAAGCCAAAACACAGTTTAATGACCAGCTCGACCAGTCTCTACGCGGGTTAAGACCATCTGACCGCTTGTACAATCTGGGCGATTTTAACACAAGGGTTGATGGACAGGACAACGAAGCTTGGCCTGATTGTATAGGTAACCACGGTAAAGGGAAGTTAAACGAAAACGGCTAACGTTTATTAGAGCTATGCTCTAAACACCTACTGTGTGTTACCAATACCTACTTCAAAGGCAAATCATCTCGCAAAGTATCCTGGAAACACCCTCGTTCTGGTCACTGGCATCAACTGGATCTTATCCTAACCAAAAAGAAAAATCTCCGCGAGACCCTACACACGCGTACGTTTCATAGCGCTGATTGTGACACAGATCACTCCTTGGTGGCTTCGCACGTTGCTATAACTCACAAAAAGATCCACTCGTCCAAACTGCCCGGTAGGAAGAAGATCGATCTTCCCAAAACCAGGGATGATGAGTTTGTCCGAAAGTTTGAAGAGTTGGTACGCGATGAAACTGCCACCTGGGACGTAGACGCTCCTAAAGAGGAAGACTGGGGCAAAGTAAAAATGTTTCTAACAGATGTGACTGGTACGGCTTTCGGCCACTAGAAAGTCAAAAACCAGGACTAGTTCGCTGAAAATCTCGAACACAAAACACCCCTGCTCGAGTCCAAACGGCAAGCTGCGCTTTACTCATCGCCTTAACCCTTCCGAAAAGTCGCGTGTCGATTTAGCGAATGCAAAAACTGTATTAGAACGCACATCACGGTACTTTGCTAATGCATACTGGACCGAGCTTTGCCAAAGTATCCAAGCGCTGATGTCGGAAATTTTGGTGGTGTGTATGCTGGCAGTAAAGAGGCCCTTGGTCCTTTGCCTAAAAAAATAGCCCCCCTTAAAGAAGTGGATGGCACTGTTATTACAGATGCCCAACGCCAACTCGAACGATGGGTAGAACATTATATCGGTCTCTATTCGGAACCAGTTAATATAATGCCGGAAGCTGCAGACTGCATGCCAAAACTAGCTACCTGGGCCGAGTTAGATGACTTTCCTACCATAAGGGAATACCACAAGGCTGTTAAACAGCTTAAAACCGGAAAGTCTCCTGAAATGATAATACCCATGCCGAAATCATCAGGCTCAAGTGCATATTACCCATCCTGCACAATCTGTTGTGTAAATAATGGGAAACGGGATATATACCACAAGATATGCGCGATGCTAACATCGTTACCCTATACAAAGGCAAAGGTGACCGCGGTGACTGTAACTGTTATCGTGGTATATCCCTTTTAAGTATAGTAGGTAAATTATTTGCTCGGTTAGTCTTATTAAGACTCCAGAAACTAGCTGATCGTGTATATCCCGAATCGCAATGTGGATTCCGCGTCCAGCGTTCCACAACAGATATGATCTTTACACTTCGCCAACTTCAGGAAAAGTGTAGAGAGCAGAGAACACCTCTGTTTGTGGCGTTCGTAGACCTTAACAAAACCTTCGACACCGTTAGCAGAGAGGGCCTTTACACTGCACTTGTAAACATCGGGTGCCCGCCAAAACTTCTGAGCCTCGTTAAATCCTTCCATATGGACATGAAAGGATCTGTTGTATTTAACGGCAATACATCCGAGCCGTTTGTAGAGGTGTTTGCCAAGGCTGCATGTTGGCTCCTACCCTGTTATGCATGGTCAAACATACGTACATACAAAGATAAGATTATGATGAGTGTATTTTGTTTAATTAATGAGTGATGTTTTAATTGTGAATCCAGCTGCATTCCTATCCAGAAAAAAAATACATACCAAAGTGTTAAACTTACCTTCAACCCCAAAATAATTAAAATAAAAACCTGTTCAAAAACTAACACCCGACTACTGAGATATCGCGCTCTAAAAAGTAAGAAACAAGAAATCTGGAATATTAACTACAAACAATTTAATATGTATAGTCCACGAAATTTATACGAAGATATAATTATATATTAAAACTAGCTTTTACCCGCGACTTCGTCCGCGTTAGATAGTTTTTTTAGGCAGAAGTTCTAAAGTAGGTATGTGTATTCATAGTAAGTGTGACAGTGATATTAGAACAGTTCTTATCTCTACTGTTTAAAGATGACTTGCTTGCTTCTGTTGTTAAAGGGACAATTCAAAATTTGCTATCCGGCCTGAGAAATCAATATTTATAACCATTGAATACAAAAGCCAGTAGATAACAGAGTACTTACTCCAGAGGTGCCGATTTGAGCACACTAAAATGGTCAGCATAAGTAGATAAGACAGATAAAAAGGTAATTTAAGTTACTGAAATACATTTTTATATACCACATTTTTTGTTTTTCTGTCCTCGGTAAAAAGTAGGCAATGTCCTTTCTCAACTTATTCCCATTATACTGAACAACTTTTGTTTTAGAACCATGCCTGTATATCTAATAGTTTGGCTGGGCTCCTGATGGTTGACCTGGTGGTCTAAATGAAGCACTCCAGATACTCAATGTCCTTGTAAAAAGAAACGGCCCATCATACTAAACAACTTTTGTTTTGGAACCATTTCTGTACCTCTAATAGTTTAGCTGGGCTCCTGATGGTAGACCTAGTGGTCTAAATAAGGTACTCCAGATCCTCAATGTCCTTATAAAAAGAAACGGCCCATCATACTGAACAACATTTGTTTAAGATCCATGCCTGTATCTCTAATAGTTAAGCTGGGCTCCTGATGGTAGACCTGGTGGTCTACATGAGGTACTCCAGATCCCCAATGTCCTTGTGTAAATAAAGCAGCCCATCATACTAAACAAATTTTGTATTGGAACCATGCCTGTATCTCTAATAGTTTAGCTGGGCTCCTGATGGTACACCTGGTGGTCTACATAAGGTATTCCAGATCCTCAATTTCCTTGTGAAAAGAAGCGGCCCATCATACTGGACAACTTTTGTTTCGGAACCATGCCTGTATCTCTAATAGTTTAGCTGGGCTCCTGGTGGTACACCAGGTGGTCTACATAAGGTACTCCAGATTCCCAATGTCCTTGTAAAAAGAAGCGGCCCATCATACTGAACAACTTTTGTTTTGGAACCATGCCTGTATCTCTAATAGTTTAGTTGGGCTCCTGGTGGTACACCTGGTGGTCTACATAAGGTACTCCAGATCCTCAATGTCCTTGTGAAAAGAAGCGGCCCATCATACTGAACAACTTATGGAACCATGCCTGTATCTCTAATAGTTTTGCTGGGCTCCTGGTGGTACACCTGGTGGTCTACATAAGGTACTCCAGATTCCCAATGTCCTTGTGAAAAGAAGCGGCCCATCATACTGAACAACTTTTGTTTTGGAAGCATGCCTGTATCTCTAATAGTTTAGCTGGACTCCTGGTGGTACACCTGGTGGTCTACATAAGAAACTCCAGATTCCCAATGTCCTTGTGAAAAGAAGCGGCCCATCATACTGAACAACTTTTATTTTGGAAGCATGCCTGTATCTCTAATAGTTTAGCTGGACTCCTGGTGGTACACCTGGTGGTCTACATAAGGTACTCCAGATTCCCAATGTCCTTGTGAAAAAAAGCGGCCTATCATACTGAACAACTTTTGTTTTGGAACCATGCCTGTATCTCTAATAGTTTAGCTGGGCTCCTGGTGGTACACCTGGTGGTCTACATAAGGTACTTCAGATTCCCAATGTCCTTGTGAAAAGAAGCGGCCCATCATACTGAACAACTTTTGTTTTGGAACCATGCCTGTATCTCTAATAGTTTAATTGGGCTCCTGGTGGTACTCCTGGTGGTCTACATAAGATACTCCAGATCCTCAATGTCCTTGTGAAAAGAAGCGGCCCATCATACTGAACAACTTTTGTTTTGGAACCATGCCTGTATCTCTAATAGTTTAATTGGGCTCCTGGTGGTACACCTGGTGGTCTACATAAGGTACTCCAGATCCTCAATGTCCTTGTGAAAAGAAGCGGCCCATCATACTGAACAACTTTTGTCTTGGAACCATGCCTGTATCTCTAATAGTTTAGCTGGGCTCCTGGTGGTACACCTGGTGGTCTACATAAGGTACTCCAGATCCTCAATGTCCTTGTGAAAAGAAGCGGCCCATCATACTGAACAACTTTTGTTTTGGAACCATGCCTGTATCTCTAATAGTTTAGCTGGGCTCCTGATGGTACACCTGGTGGTCTACATCTATACTCCAGACCCTCGAATGGTGATAAAAAGTAGCCTATGTCCGTCCTCGATATGTTAGTAATCTCTGTGCCAAGTTTCATGAAGATCGGTTCAGCGGTTTGGCCGTGAAAGCGTAGCAGACAGACAGACAGACAGACAGACAGAGTTACTTTCGCATTTATAATATTAGTGTGGATAGTGTGGATGTATATTTAATAAAAAAATATTGTGGTTTATAGGTGATAGCCGTGGTCGTATGCCACCTACTCTAGTACTTTGTAGGTGATATCATAAACTTGCACAACATAATTAGGTAAGGCAAACTGGCATACGTCCACGGCTATCACCAATAAACCACAATATTTTTTTATTAAATATACATGTAAATATATAATTATATGTCATATCTTCGTATAAATTTCGTGGACTATACATATTAAATTGTTTGTAGTTAATATTCCAGATTTCTTGTTTCTTACTTTTTAGAGCGCGATATCTCAGTAGACGGGTGTTAGTTTTTGAACTGGTTTTAATTTAGTTTTGCGTTTGTACATGTGATTTTGCTTGTGTTCATTAGTGTTCTTTGTGTTCTTCTTTTTTTACTCATGTTCCTCACAGGGAACACCGTCAAATTAAGGGTTAAAAACACTTCAGCAAATATATTTACACCATACTACAATATATATCGACGGGTTCCGGTCTATTTGTATTAACCGTCATTTTTTGAACTTTACACCAGAGCAGTTTAAAGTTTCGATTTTCAGAAAAAAAATCATAACATTGCCAGATCGCATTATGTTTTCAAAGCAAAGGTAATTTCTGTTTCTATTACATATTACCCATAATCTGATTAATTTGTTTTCCTGATTTTCCTATTTTTAACGAAAATAAGTGTCGTTTAATACAAAATGACCCATATCTTACTTTCTCTTGTTACAGGCTTAATGACGTAACCGCCTCAGATTATTTTTTTATTTTCCAGGCTAAGTGACTTAACCGCCTAAGTTTATTGTTTTTTGTTCCAGGCTAAATGATGTAACCACCTTAACTTATTGTTTTTTGTTCCAGGCTAAATGACATAACCGCCTAGGTTTATTAATACATGTTCCAAGCTACTTGACTTAAGTGCCTAAGATTTCAAATTATAGCTCTAAGCTTAGTGCTTAAACCAATGAGTTGGTCATATTTTAAGCCTAAACTAATTGATTTAATTACCATATCTTGAAATTGTTAATGTATGGCTAATAAGTTGATGCGACTTATTTATTTTTCTTTTTATTGTTTGATTATTAATGATTATACTAAAATAATGAGGTGTGTATTAAGCGACACTGGACATAAATTTGACTAAGAAGCTTATTGTATTAAGCGACACTGGATATAAATTTGACAGAGAGACTTATTGTGTTAAGCGACAAAAGACAAAAAAAATACTTAGAGGCTAATTGTATGAAACGACATGTCTTTATATTTATATGGTCAGGCTAAATGCTTGAACCTACGCTGCCTGTAAATTTTTGCTTAAGGATAAAAGGTGTAAACGACTGTGTGATATTTTGGTAGTGAGCTTAAATACACAAGTCTTAAAATTGACAATATTTTGTGTCGGTTCATACATTGCACTGCAAAATAGGCCCAAAAAATGCGGTTGTATTAAGCGACATTTTTCTGCTCCGATCATCACCAAACCGAGCTCAAACGACGCAGAAAAAAATGCTGATTCCAAACATGTATAAAAGTATATATCGCAAAAAATGTCGCTTAATACAAATAGCCCGGAACCCGTCGATATATTTTACCATATATTTATTTCATATTATCTTAATTATTAGAACTTCTTATATCTAGATAAAAATGTACAAGCATAATGCTGATTTTCTACCAGAATTGTAACAAGTGACTTTTTATCGCCAAAGAGATCAACCACATGCTCCAGGCGAATGAACACCACAGTTGGTAAAGACGAAGCGCTGCTTTAGAAGGTAGTTGTGATCAAGCTTCAAACAGATCTCCAATAAAGGCAGTGTAGTTTCACCTGTATTTTCATTACAACACCCTCCCCATGGAGGCGAAGTCAATATTCTGAACTTACAGATAATAAATTTTCTGTAAGTTTGGAATCCATTGTTCAAAAGATTTCTGTTGAAGACCCATTGTTGTCTTATATCAGCTTGTAGATGTTTAATCTGATGTCGTTTCTCATAATTGTAAGGGGCAAGAGGTAGAATGTGAAATGCTTATGTTATGATCTCCCCCAATAAAGTTAGTTCCAACTGACTGATCTGTTACCATCTTCAGATAGACTTCTTTGTGAATGCATCCATCCCGCTATATCGTCCCTAATAGCTTGGAGGTCTTGTCTCTCATTGTTAAAAATAATGATTGTTTCTATGCAATTTAAATTATAATACTATGTATTTCGGTGAAAATATATGTCGATTAGTTAAGACAGTTCTGCTGACACTTATTTTTATCTCCAAAGTGATCCACAACACAACACGAAGCTAGGTATTCACACCAGATACAACTGCCCGTGCCCATCATGTACCTATCACTTTCATGATCTCAGTCAGAATAAAATTAAATAGCACCGGTAGTACGCAGACATGGATACACCAAGGTCCATAAAATATTAATTAGTTACGGGTCACAGGATCAACTTCTATACCTACAGGCTGATCAATCAACAACGCCGGAGATTGATGTTCAATTTATCAATCATTGAATAAATCTAAGGATTATACAAACAAACAACATAATATGTGAATATTTCACAAAAGCATTTGTTGACTGACTGGTAGCGGTAGCGTGTTGTGTTGACAGCTGAAACATCAAGGCTTTCCGTCAAACTTCAGCAAACTTTCAGTAGGTATGTTATTTATTCGCCTCCAAGCAGTATGTTTTCATTTCATCTTTGTGGAACGGTAGAACTCATGTAACTCGCCATCTATCAATTCATTTGAAAACAACTAAGGACTTGATTGAACCAAATTGAACCCTTGGTTTCAACCTAAGTGCGAAATTGTAACTAGCGACACTTGCGGAAATAATTTGCAACCTATAGCCAGATCAAATTGAAGCGCCATCTAGGTTTAACGCGAAATTTCAGCTTTATTTGGGGAACGCAAAATTGTTCGGCGATCGTCTGTCCTATAGGGGTTATATATGGTCCTTGACCCAATTCAGAAACCTACCGCAGCATTTCAAGTTATCCATATGGACATTACAGGAAAACTTGGTACACGAAATGATGAAGGTCAAGATGAGTATTTCATCGTCACTATAGACGCATTCACTAAGTATTTATTGCTGAGTTATTCGAATGACAAGAGTCAAAGTAGTAGCCTTGCGGTACTGAAGCGGGTGGTGTACCTGTTTGGAACTCCAGTGCAGATTGTTGTCGATGGCGGCCGAGATTTTCTGGGTGAGTTCAAAGCCTATTGCGATCGATTTGGCATCAATATACATGCCATAGCGCCAGGAGTAAGCCGAGCAAACGGTCAAGTCGAACGCGTAATGAGCACCTTGAAAAACGCACTGACAATGATCAAAAACTATGCCACTGAGAACTGGCAAACAGCCTTGGAGGCTCTCCAACTTGCATTGAACTGCACCCCACATAGAACCACTGGGGTTGCACCACTCACTCTCCTGACGCGCCGTCAGCACTGTGTACCACCTGAGCTACTGAGGTTAGTAAATTTTGACAGCGAATCCATCGACTTTGAAATGCTTGAACAGCACGTACAGCACAAAATGGCAGCAGCAGCTCAGTACGACAAACAACGCTTTGACAAGAACAAAGCCAAAATACGTCCTTTTCAAAGAGGTGACTATGTCCTTATTAAGAACAACCCCCGTAACCAAACATCACTGGATCTGAAATTCAGTGAGCCGTATGAGGTTCATCGAACATTGGACAATGACCGCTACTTGGTAAAACGCATAACTGGCAGAGGCCGCCCACGAAAAGTTGCTCACGATCAACTTCGCCGAGCTCCTCAACCTGGCCAGCAGGAGACCGTGTCGACGGACGGAGATGATGTCGTACCACAACAGGCCTCCTCAGCTCAGCCTGTTGATTTATCTGATGGACCCTTGCCATCTACGTCCAACATTGGATGCCTAAGTTAAACGGTTTGTATTCTCAAATACCCACCTACCACATAGGTACATGTAGGTAATTTATTTTAAGACTGTACCAATGACACTTCCTTTGTTCCTTCCTATTTCTTTTGTTTTAAGAGCCTCTGGGGACCACGGTCATAAAAATTTGGCCCAGGCCCTAGCATCGACCTTCTCCAAATCCTTTAGTACCCCTGTGGACCACGGCGTATTGATTTGATGGCGTTGACTTTTGCAAAGTTCTTACCCTGCAGACTCCCAAGAGGAAGCCTTAGGCGCGAACCAAGCCCTGAACGCCTGGAAAAAGTAGATGAAGCTCGCGGCGAAGGTGGCGTGGAAGTAGTATGAGTTCCACGGCACCCAATAGTGACGGTCAAAGACGTTGGGGTCGGTGTCGTGCCACGTCCAGTGCACGAACTTGACCGCCACTATGTCGTACGGGAGGTCGATCAGCACGGTCACCAGGCCCACGGCAAACGGCTCCGCGTATTTCGGCAGGTTCAGCTTGGATACCGCGTACGCCGCGTGGTATATAAACGCGGGATCTGTAACGAATAGGTGTATATAAAAGAGCAGGAGACGATGGTGGCATTCGATTTATGATACCTAGTTCGTTATAACATTTTCAATATTTCACTTAGGTATAACGATGTTGAAACTTACACAAAAGTATGATGTGGAGCGGCAACCTTCCGCCGAGGAACGTGATCGGAGCCTGCGAGTGCCAGAAGTTGTCATAATCGGGAACCACAAAGTGCCAGAAGTTGTCAGCGTAAACGCCGTGTAGCAACGTGCCTAGCCACAGGTACGGCCATCTACCGCCTTTTCTAAATTCTGTAAGCGTCGGTACAGATAAATAATTGTACATAACTAATACAATGGTGTCCATTAATTCTGACGTACAAATATTCTCTGACTGAAATTTTAATTCATATCCTTTCCTCATACTTTCCCATAGTCAGATCTTTTTAACAGAAAATCATTATTTCATAATTTACCGTAATGAAGATTCTAAAATTACCTGCGCTGTTTTGAATGAAACCATAGAATGATCTGGCGCTTTCTATTTGCTTATCTAACAACGATCACAATTTTGCAAAATCTTATAAAGCCTGCTTTAATACTATGCCGCCGCAGGATTCTGGTAGCTCTACACCTCGATCGGCCTGACGTGATGTTGTGCGGCTTCGAGCGGCACGTGACAACAGCATATGTCGTGCAGTCAATACAAGATGGCGATTTAGGCTTGATAATTTGATGAAATTGTTTCTCTACTATGTGTAGCTACCATTGTGTGATATAGGCTTGATAATTAGATGAAATTGTTTCTCTACCATGTGTAGCTACCATTGTGTGATATAGGCTTGATAATTAGATGAAATTGTTTCTCTACCATGGAATAACGTGAGCAGTCCGGCGATGATGTAGACAGCTTGTGAGATGATGTAAGTGGGCTGCGCCGCCCAGAGCGACTTCACATCTTGTGTCCACACGAGCCACTGCCACCACTGACGAAAGAAAGAAATCTATGATAAAATATCTCTCGCCACATACCTATCACACACTGTGAAAACGTATCCTAAAGAAAGCAAATTATATTTATGAATTGAAAGAAGTTTGGTTTCGCATACGCTATTCTGCTAGAGCTAGACGAATTCATTCCTCTAAGTATTGTAATTATATTTCCACCATACCCTTAAGAAGAACGTGTCTTACGAGGGATAAAGCTAGACCACCCGTCAGAAATCGGCGCGTTTGGTATCCATTGTCCTACGTGTACCTAACAACTCGTTTCTTAGGATGTTACTTTTAAAAAGAAAACCTACAAAAAAGTAGGTACCTAATTTCAGATACACTTGCAAAATTCGCGGGCAAGGGACGAGCCGCTAGTGATGGAAGTTTTCCAAAAATAATTTCAGAAAATTAAATTGCACCAGTGGCGGTAGCTGAGTTACCATCGAGCAAACCGGGCCTCGGCATGGCCTAGAGCTTAGAGATCTGAATAACACACTATATTATATTAACTAACTATTTATAAAAAAAACTTATACGTAAAAAAAAAGTTCATACAAACTTTTTATCTCCTTTTTTACCCCCTGGGGTTAAAAGTTTGAAAATGCTGAATCGCGTATTTCATAACTTTAGCTGCTTAGTTCAACCCTAGATAAGTCACGCTTAAAAACTTACGCAATCGGTCGCGTGGGGTCTCTGTGGACCCCTAATTTTTGGTTCCGTTATTTAGTTATTTTTGATAAATTGATTGTTTTTAGTACTGAGAATTGGAATACCAATAAAATACAAAAACACAATAAGAAAAAAATAAACAAATTATTATAGAAAAAAAAACACACACTTCTACAAAAAGTTAGTTATTACAGGTAGTTTGAAACCATAATCGAAAAAGAATTGTTATTTAACCTTCTAAAAATGAAAAAAAAAATATATTGTTTCCTTATTAACTCTTAACTATTCTCCTAACTAAACTCCCTAGTAACTAAAAAATAAAAGTAACGGAAAGGTTACATCAAAAAAATAAAAAGTTTGTGATAATTAAAAGCACCTTATTTCTAGTAGCACAACAATCAGCATCATCACAACATTCATCCTCTGATCCACCAAGAATTTTCTCCTCTTCCTGCTCCAACCACCCTATTATAATGTGTTCTTGCTGTGCTGTCTCTAATCCATTTTTAACAATTATTCTTGCACGCAAACAACCAAAATATTTGTCTTTCGACAAACAAAATCGATTTTATTTTTGTTAGGCGAGCAGCGGTCGCGCGGGGTCTTTCTATACCTTCCAAACGCGTGCATGCGAATTGATGAATGATGAGGCTTTGGTCTAGATACTAATCAGAAAGGTACACAAAATCTCGAACTACCCACATAACCGAATAAAAGAAAACATCGCGGTTTTCTAATTGCAGGGCTTTTAAAGACCCCACGCGACCAATGTAGGTTGTTGTACGTCGATACTGGTTGTTCACAGTAGACCCTATTTCAGTTGCGCTTTTATAGTTAGTAACTAAATTTAATTTGACGTTGCTAAACCCGTTTCCTATTCTGCACGTAAAGTCAAATTCAAATGACAGGATTATAATGTTAAAAAATAGCTGATAGGATAAATTAAACTTAAGCCGATTAGTGCAATTCTAGGAGGTGCAATGATGGATAGGCACCGGGTCAGAATGTTCTAGGCTGGCACAGGGTTGAAAGGTTTTAAAGTGGCAACAGGTCGGAAAGTTCTAGAGTGATACCAAACGAATGTTTATCTATAAATTTCTTGTCTTTTTGGCGATTTTACACAAAAATGCACCAAATAAACATTAAAACATTATTGCGTACTGCGTTCGCCAATCCATCTACCAAGCATGGTGTGTTTAGAAAATACCCCCAAAGCACCAACAGGGACAGACCTGTTTGTATAGTTAAATATAAGAATTATTTTACCAAATAAAAGAAAAAATATTTTTCGTGGTGTATAGAAAATATTTGTTTTCATGCAACACTTTGATATATTTTTAAATTTGCAAAACAAAATTTAGTAAAAATAGCATTGTTAAATCAAAATTAAATTATGTTCCTGTCTAAACTTCACAAAAACATGGCTTTTGTGGAATACCCACACTATGATTTTACCATTAGAAACTCAAAATGATTAAAACGTAGAATCGGGACTAGTAACTGCATAAAATCCAGTATAAGGCAACATGAACGAACGCTATCTAAAATTAAGTGTAAAAGACCTTGAAAATGATTCGCACAGCTGCAGTTTTCCCAAACCAAATAATACAAATATTCCCAAAACTCTATGGATTAATTTAATTTTAAATAACTAATCCAACAAAAAATAGGTAGTTTCGCAGCGCTTCGTACCAATTATCGCATAATTTTGGAGATAATCATAGTCTACATTAAGTATTATCGATCAGATAGTACGAACCGTAAGCCCGGTGTCCGTTGCCATGTTTCGCCCACGCCGGTTATCACACAAATGAATTAAAATTAGCAGAAATAGTGATGCGACAACCGTGAGGAAGAAAAGAGAGTTGCGTAGGTAAATGATTCTAATCAACAAAAGTATCGATGTTGTTTTACGTCCAATATCAGTCGAAACTCGGAACCATCAGCGATAGCGCCAACGCTGATCGAGTTACTGCTGAATGAAACATGTTCATCGGGCTGTGCGGACAGTACACCGACATCGTGTCGCGCACATCCTATGAATGCCTCGGTATCAGGAAAAACGACGGTGTCTCCGGCTATGAGCGGTGGAACCCTGGGCTTGAGCGTCTGCGTAAGGGAGTCGCGGCTTTATTACAAAATTCAAGATGTCTTTACCCGTTCACTTTCTGTCTATTCAAATATTCATTTCATTTGTAAAAATTATTTTCATTTAGCCATTTAAACAAGGCAGTCTTAAATCGAGTAACGTTTAATTTTTTTAAATCATTTGGTAATATGTTAACTATTCTAACACACATTGCTAGGTAACTCTTGTCATATTTCATTGTTTTAGGTGTCTCTTTAAACACAATTCTAAATGGGTGTCTTTTAGCCCGAGGGTTCACATCACATGCTTTTTCAAACAGATAATTATTTTTCTTAATGAATACACATAATTCATATATATACAAGCTCGGTAGTGGCAGTAAACCAAGTTTTTTAAAAAGTGGCCTACACGATAATAATAATAAAATATTCTTTATTGCACAAAAAATACACAGAAAAAAAAATACGATTTTTGTCGCAAAGGCGAGCTTATCTCTAAAGAAGAGATCTCTTAGAATATAGCTCCAGGTAGGGGAGCTAATTAAGACGAGGTGTTTAGTCTTGAGTGGTAGTTTATTGAATGATTATCTTATAATTCTAACTTATAAAGTAAATGCTTAATTAACATGGTAACTATAGGTGTGATACAATATGTCAGCAGATCTTAAGCTGGTAACTGGGGCACGACCCAGTGAGATGCGATGAGGCATCATTCCTTACACGTGTGGTACATACTGCATCATCCCCTTACAATGAAAGTAAAAATATTTTGTTAAGAAATTATTTTTACGCTATGAACTAACACTACCTACAATACATTTACTTACATTAATTAAGTTACATTATTCATGGAATAACTTTGTATTATTTTTATGGGTTATGTATTCCTTCCCATTTTTCAGTAATTTCACGTTCGGTGAAATTTCTTCAATTACTTGATACGGGCCTGTGTAGACGCTGTCTAACTTATCACCCGTTTGGTTACGTAATAACACAAAGTCATTCTCTTTATATACTATTGAATTACATTTCTTATTGTAGCTTAGCTGTCTATTTTCTTTACTAACTATCAAGTTTTCTCGAGCTTCGATTTGTGCTTTTTGCATTCGATATTTCAGTTCTTTTGGGTAGCTATCATAATTATACAGTGGTTCCAAATTTGATGTTATATTACTTGGTAGGTTACAGTTTCTTCCAAAAACTAGTTCGAATGGGGTATATTTTGTCTCAGTATGCACTGTCGTATTGAACGCAAAAGTCCAGTATGGTATCCAGCTACTCCAGTTCGATCTATTCTTACTACATTGTATGCGTAAAAATGCACCTAAAGATTTATGTGTATTTTCTAGTGCACCTAACGTTTCGTGATGGTAAGCGGTTGAATTTTGTTTTTCTATCTTTAGCAAGGCACATACTTCTGACATGACTGATGACATAAATTCAGTGCCTTGATCAGTAAGTATTTCTCGAGGTATACCATAACGCAAAATATAGTTGGTAACGAATGCCTGCGCTACATTTACGGTATGTTTAGTTTGTAGGGGATAAGCCTCTACATATTTACTTAAGTCGCATTGGAGCGTTAAGATATACTTATTTCCTAAATCATCTACTTCTAATGGGCCCATGATATCTAAACAAATTTTTTCTAACGCCGTTGAGGCTGTAGAAGTCAGCGTCATAGGTTCTTTTATATATCTGTTAGTATGTTTTTCATACTGGCATTTCTTAAATTCTTTTACATCGGTGCTCATGCCAGGCCAGAAATAATGTTTCTTAATGTTATTTAACATTCTGTTTATCCCGGCGAGGCCACTTGTCGGTAAAATGTGAAAGTCATTTAGAATAACTACTTTCATTTCGCGGTCTTAATTTTTTTGTAAATTTCTAATAATCAATATTCGCAGGCAATAAATTGATTGATTTTTCAGAGCTCTGATAAGCGTTTTCATACTAGCTTCGATTTTTCTTTTTTTTTAACTACTAATACTTCAGTGATATTCAACTTTTTACAAAAAGATTCTAAGTCCCTCGCTAACACCTCTGGGGTTGATAACGATCGAGTACTTAGATATATCGCTGATTGTGACGTCACATAAACATGATAACCCGCTTCTGATACTATATTTTCATTATCTTTCGAAAAATTATCTATGTCTTCCTCAAAAATGAGTTCCACTATGTCTTTTGGTTTTTTGAGAATTTCAACTGCCACTGGTTGATAAGACCCTTGGTCAGTCAGACTCTCTGTTTGATCATTTTGCGTGTCATAATCTTTGTTTTGTTGTTTACTTAATTCTTTTCGTTGCGCTCGAGTCAAAACGGATATTACTTGTTCTCGCATTGATTTCAGAGTATCGCACGTAGTAGGTATACGACTCAACGCGTCTGCAGCTGCATTGTTTCGGCCTGCGACGTACTCTATTTCAAAATCATAGTCCTCTAAATATAACCTGAATTTTGTTAATCTACTTGACGGATCTTTGAGACTGAACAAGTAGATTAATGGTTTATGATCCGTTATTATTTTGAATTTTCTCCCATATAAATACGGTCGAAAATGCCTTACACTCCAGACAATCGCTAAAAACTCTAATTCTATAATTGGGCATCTAGTTTCTGCTGGTTTTAAGCTACGACTCGCGTACGCTACGACTTGTCCGTTTTGGTTCGAGAGCACGGATCCGATTCCTGTTTTACAAGCATCAGTTTGTAAACGAAAAACGTTTGATTCTGAAAAATCTGGGTATTGTACCTAACACTGATGACTCTATTAAAGATTTTCTTAAAGTTTCAAATGCAAGTTGGCATTCTTTTGTCCAAACGAAATTTGCATTTTTCTTGCATAACTGGTGCAACGGATAAACTATATAGATAGTGCTTGGCACTGGATATTGTTGTATAGTGATTATTTTTGATTCGTCTGGCAAAATTCCTTGCGACGTTATTCTATGTCCCAAATAAACAATTTCAGTTTGCAAAAATTCGCATTTCATCGGATTTAGTTTTAAATTTACTTTTTTAAATCTTTCTAAAACTTCTATAAAAATTTTATTATGATGGTCCATACTTTTTCTTATAACAATGCAGTCGTCTAGATATACAAATGCTTGTTTGTAATTGATACCTGACATGGCCACTGTCATTAGGCGTGAAAATACACTTGGTGATGTTTTTAAGCCCATGGGACAACGTTTCATTTGGTACATTTTATTATTTGCAGTAAAGGCTGTTGGTTTACGCGAATTTTCATCTAACGATAGTTGATACATTTTATCTACGCTAAACGCTGTATACTTTCGTGAAGTCTCATTTAATGACAATTGGTAGTAACTTTGAGAAAGGTCTAATTTTGAGAAATATATGCTTCCGGACAGAGAATCTAAGATATCCGTTATATTAGGTAATGGAAATTTGTCATCTTTAATGCAGTTATTTAGTTGTCTATAATCTATAACTAATCGCCATTTCTTTTCTTTTGACCTATCTTCCTTTTTGGGCACTAACAATACGGGACTCGACCATTCTGACGTACATTCCTCTATTATGTCATTTTTTAACATTTCGTCAATTTGTTTTTGAATCTCCTTTCTTTGTGAAAAGGGAATTCTGTACGGTTTGACGTACACTGGGGCAACATTGTCTTTTAGCGTAATTTTATGTGAAATTAAGTTGGTAGTCGACAATTTGTCTCCTGGCAGATGGAATATATCTGCATACTTTGCACATATACTTTCTATAGAAATCTTTTGTTCTTTATTTAGACCTGATAGGTTTAATAATTGAAACAAGGTTTTGACTCTATCAACTGTGGTATTTTCTTCCTGAATATATTACACACATCGTAATCCTCAAGTTTGTCTACCCTAAATTCTGTAAAATCTATTTTTACCTCCTTATCTGTGATGTTAAGGATTTTAATAGGAATCGAACCTTGATACGGTTTTGTAACCAATCCTCCTACGAATACACCATTCATCAATTCCCTCGCTAAAACAACACAATCCTTTTTATGCTGCGTCGGGATATGTTTTGTTACCTCGCATCTGATGTGATTGAAACACCGGTTCGACCAAGACTAAACTTTATTGGTATACCCACATGCATTATGTAAATAAATATGCAGTACCTACAACTTATCACTACATGTCCCTTCTTATAAAATAATTAATTTTATATGATCTTTAAGTTGATTATCACATTTTCAATTAAGAAAATTAAGTAATCCAAAACATAACGTAAACTACTATTATTAATTATATTTTCAAACTTGAAAACAAAACAATAATAAAATAAGTTAACCAAAATAACAATTTGAATTACTGTAAGTATCCTAATAATTATATCATGCACTTACTTCTCTTCCTTTTGTTTTTATGCAATTAACTAAATAATTTAGATTTTCATTCATGTTTGGCACAAGTAGGAAGGTATATTAAATTTATGTTGAAATGCATTAAGTATTACAAATAGGTAGCTAAGAATGTAATAGTTTTGCAACTTGTATGAAGATGTATGACAATCATCATACGTAATATTACTTATAAATTATAATAGCAAGCACTTATAAATTAACCTAGATCATAATGTCTTCATATAATACCTACAAGATAATCGTATGTATGTTGTTTGCGAGCATTATGTAATGTAAGATACCTAGTATCGGTGTATAGGTGTCTACTGTTTATGCGTAAATAAAGTTTTAAGTAGTTGACGCGCCTTAGCAGCCGCAGCTCTCGGTTCACGGTCGGCGCTTGGTGAAGATGAAGGTGATCTTGAGACAGTGCCAGTGGTTGCAGGTGGTTCGGGCACCCATGTGCTGTCCAACCATTCGTCCTCACTAGCCTCGAGACTGTCCTCAGATTGCAAAGGCTTAGACATATCACTCGGTTCAGGTGGAGTAGGAGTAGGTATTATCTGCAGATGCCGTCTGTTGCACCTATAGCACCGTCTTTTGCTATCAGCAACGAAATATGAGCGCGGTTGCTCTGCACGCGACTGCACCGTGGCGTACTTTCTACCATTGCTATCCAGCATTATGACCGGGTCACCTGGGTTCAGAACCGGTAACGGTTTAGCCTGTACGTCATGATATATCTTGGCCTTGTTTTGTTTTCGCATAATATTTTCATAATCTGTGTTGTGTTTATCAACATTAGGCATAAGTTTACTGTCGTGGGATGGTAGTCTCGTATTAAGCCTGCGCCCCATTAACAATTGGCATGGTGCTCCTATACCGTCCCGCGGACTTGTTCTGAAATTTAATAAACCCAGATAGAAATCTGTCCCTGCTGCGACCGACTTCACTAAAATGTTTTTAATAGTACGCACGCTTCTTTCACTTCGACCGTTAGATTGTGGATAGTTTGGTGAAGTTGTAGTGTGATCGAAACCCCACAACTTAGCAAAACTTGAAAACTCTTTTGATGCATATGCCGGCCTATTATCACTGACAAGCTCTTTCGGTATTCCATGCCTAGCGAATTGGTCTTTCATAGCAGCTATTACTTGTTTTGAGCCAATACTTTTTAATGGACTTACTTCTATGAAATTAGAATAATAGTCTACCAATATGAAAAAGTATTTATTTCCGGTCTGAAATATGTCCGAGCCGACCTTCGCCCAGGGGATCGGCGGTATGTGGTGTGGGACGAGGGGCTCGCGCGGCGGCCGCGCGGCGCGCTCGCTGCACGCGGCGCAGCGCTGCACGTACTGCTCGATGTCGCGCGACATGCCAGCCCAATACATCACTTCTCGCGCATTTCTCTTGCACCTGTCTATTCCCATGTGCCCGTCATGCACCCTTTTTATCATTTCCGGACGAATGTTCTTTGGTATAAAAACCAAATCATCCTTAAATATCAACCCATCGATATAAGCTAATCCCTCCCGGTATGACCAAATATACCGGACCCTTTCGTCTACGTTGAATTTATTCTCTGGCCAACCCTTCTCTATATAACCTATAATTAATTGACATTCCTCGTCACGCGAAGTAAGTAGGCCACCCTCCAGGCACAATTCCGCTGGCGGCCGCGCATGTTCCATTGTAATTTTTTAAGTAAATCACAATAACGCACTGTTTATTAAAACTTTGAAAAACACTGCAATCCTCCGTTTTGGCGTGAATATACTAATTTATATAATAAAACGCTGTCACCATGATGTGATTGAAACACCGGTTCGACCAAGACTAAACTTTATTGGTATACCCACATGCATTATGTAAATAAATATGCAGTACCTACAACTTATCACTACAGCGTCGTGACGGTATCGTATGACAATAACCAATTGTATGCCTACTCCTTCACTATACAAGCTGTTCGCTTGTGGAACTCTATTCCTCCTTCGATCCGACGAGCTCCATCTCTGGACTCGTTTAAGACTCAACTGAAAGCCCACTACCTATCCTTACTTAACCCATAACCTGTCCTATCCTATCGTCTGCCTCTTTGTAACACCTTTTTCGCCTGTCGTCGAATGTTTTATGAATATTTGTAAGTATAAGTATATTATAATATATATTGTTATATACAAAATTTATGTATTGTATTATTATTATATTATGTTAATAGGTTTATGTTTATTGTGCACCCCTCCCGCATTACGGCTACTCCCCTATCCTGTACCCTAAGGTTGCCTGGAAGAAATCGCTACCTAAGCGATAAGGCCCCCTTGTGTACACTTTTTTAATTTACAACTTGTTTTTACTGTATTTCCTGTGTACAATAAAGTATTTTTGAATTGAATTTGAATTGAATAATCGACCTTACTGCGTATTGGTATGTAAACATCACGATTATTTGTTGTCAAACATAAAGTTTCGTTTCTATAATTGATAAGGCCTCCGTACCCCTTTAGAAAATTTTCCCCTATTATCCCGTCTACATAACAGTTTAAGTTCTTGAACACATAGAACTTTTCCGTAAAATATTCTCCTCCATATTTTAACTGTATCATTGAGTAACCTTCTGACTCTAATTTACCATTAATTCCCCTTATTATTATCCTATCTGTAACTAATGTGTCTAATAAATTATATTTTTCTAACCAATCATACTTTAAAACACACACACTTGCGCCACTATCTATCAATAATTGTATATCTAAGTCATTTATTATAAAGGTAGCTGTGCTACTGTTGTTATAACTATATACATAATGCTCAATGGGCATGATAAAATTCTTCGCCACTACTTGTATTATATTGTTGTGGCTCGTCTACGTCATGCATAACACGGTGGATTCACGATTGTCCACCTCGGCCACGCGGGGTCCAAGACCGTCCGCGGGTACTGGTGGCGAGGTGAGGGGCGGCGCGTCCACGCGGTACTCCACGCTCGCGTCCACGCCCACCGCGCCATGTGTTACTTGATGTCATGTCACGCTGTCCATTGTTTATCCTATTAAACGATGTTGTATAGTTATAATTATAATTGCGACCTCTACCGCGGTAAGAAAAATGTCTTTGAGGAGTGAAATGTCTAACTCTCATTACACTTTCTCCATTAAACGTTAAAGACTGTTCATCCAGAGCGGTCCTGATCGCTTCTGGAAGCGAACTAAACTGGCGGGAAGCAATTATTGTACCTAGACGTTGGCTAGACAGTCCGTCGGCGAAACGCTTTATCGCGACCTTTTCGTTAATGGGACGTAACGTTGCAAACTCTGCGTTATCACCCTCAGATTGTGATATAGTTAAATTCACAAAAAGTTCCTCCAATTCAGTCCCGAATGCTTCTACTGACCGATGACCTTGTTTTGCGTTAAATAATTTTGACTAAATTGTTACGGCGGATTTTTTCTGTATTAAGAGACTTTTCATATCCTTGATGAAAGAAATGACGCAACGTCTGCATAAGTTGATTTTAACCTTAGTTTAGCACTTTGTGAAAGTCTTGTTTTTTTTACAAATTCTATGAGCTGTGAATGCGTTGTGGCCGTAATCATAGCGCTATACATTTCTATTGCATCTATGAGCGCTTTAGTTGTACTTTCTTGTCCTGTCATGACGGGTAATAATGCGATCGCGGTTCTCATCTCAAAATTCTCGCTGGCCGACATTTTGAAAAAAGCTTTTGTTTCCGCGTAAATGGTCTTTATTTCGTTTATTATTTTATGTATTAAAGTCACGTCAGCTGGCGCTATTTCTGAACGTTCAATACGAGTACGTATCTGAGGCAAAATATTGTTAAATTCTGAATAACAATCATCAGCTTCTTTAAGTTTTTTTTGACCTAGTGATTTATCTCTCTTACTTCCTAACTTCCGAATATATTCTTTTAAGTAAAACAAATTGTCTTTTGTTTCTCCTAGCTGAGTTATTTCTATCGTCATACTTTAGTAAAATACTTATTCAATTAAATTACTGTCACACTTTAAAAAGAAGTCTATATTTATGTAGAATTCAAATCACTTACTTAGTTCATCAGTTCGCTTCACTATACTCGCGTCTGTGTAGAGCTCAATCGGTGCATCTTCCTGGAATAGTGCAAGGGTAGGCGCAGTAGGCAGGTGTTGTACAATTTTGTTTCTAGCCTCGTCGTGTCTCTCGTTCCATTCCCATTTTGCGTCTTTTTTGTAAGCTCATAAAGTGGTACCATTATGCGCGAGAAATCGGGAATGAAACGCCTGAAGTACCCATCAAGGCCATTAAATTGTCTTACTTCACCACTTCTGATAACGGCGGAATGGTTCCACTTGGGTCGCCGGGAAGGGTACCGTCAGCATGACTGCCGGCACCATTCCCGTCAATGGGCTCGTTCATCGCAAATGATAAAGCAGATTAAAGAAATACACTTTTTATTTGAAACAGATTAGTAGGGTATTATTGGGCATTTAAAAATCAGGTATAATTAAAGATAAGTAGGTATATAAAAACAATACAAATAAAAAATGCTTATTATAGCTAAGACTACAGTGAAAAGTTGACATTCGAGAGAAATCGATATGAGATTTAAAAAACAGAAAGAGACGTTAAAACTGGAACCTTTGTGTTCAGTACAAAGAGATAACGTTTTGCGTCATGGAACATTATTACCTAGTTCTATTCGTTGTATTGTTTGTGGGCCTTCTAATTGTGGAAAGACAAACTTGATGATTGGTCTTTTATTGCATGAAAACGGGTTGAGATACAATAACCTTTACATCAATTCTAAATCCCTGTATCAACCTAAATACATATTCTTAGAAAAAGTTATTGATATGGTTTCAAGTGTTTCGTTAAATAAATATTGTGAAAACGATGAAGTAATATCTTCCAGCGAAGCCAACCCAAATTCAATTTTTATATTTGACGATGTTGCATGTGAAAACCAAAGTAATATTCGTGATTACTTTGCAATGGGAAGACACAAAAATATAGACTGTTTTTATTTGAATCAAACTTATACGAAGATTCCTAAACAACTTATAAGAGATAATTCCAACTTAATTATATTATTTAAACAGGATGACGTAAATCTAAAACACGTTTATGACGAACATGTGTGTTCTGATATGTCTTGGTACCAATTCCGAAATTTATGTTCAAAAGTGTGGAAGGATCTATATAGCTACGTAGTAATTAATAAAGACTGTGAAAAGAATGAGGGTTGTTATAGAAAGAACTTTGATACATTAAATTTGTTATTTTTGATTGATGCAGTAAAAAACTAAAGATAAATTAGATGACATCCAAAAAATTACGCCATTATTATATTTGCTTCCAAGTAGATTAGGCGATAGGAACATGAATACAGAAAAACAACTTAAAAGGCAGATTATTAAATCAGCTGCTAGTATTAAGAAAAAAATACGAATGATGAAAGAAGTAAAAAATAAAAACGATAAAGTAATGGAATCTATTTTGAAACCCATTACAGAACCGCTTAACAAAATCAGTGTACAAAATAACCCGAGTAACTTTTTCGATGCTAAATATATTAAAAAAAACTATAAACAAGAAGAAAATGAATATACGGATGAAGGGAACACTCACTCTTCTAGTGATGATGATGAAAGTTGCAACGAAAACTTGGTTACACCAGACAAAACTGTGCAGCCTGTGATAGTAAGCACACCACCTTCATCTGAGGAAGACGATTCCTTTAGATCTGCTCCTTCTGAATCAACTCCAAATAAGCAGTCTCTATCATGGTCATTATCTTCAGATATTATAGAAAATGTTACTTTTGGTCTTCGTTCAGATCGAGGAAAGCTTCTGATGGGAAATTTAAGGGTGTTCGATGAAGAGAACTTTATAAATATTGGTGGAAAGCGATATGAAAAAAGTCCTGGCTTGATGCAATTGTTAACTCAGAATACTCCTAATTTAGAAATTATAAATAACGATGACAAACAAAAATATAAACAAATATTGATAGAAACAAATGCTCACCGACGAGATTTTGATCCTAAAAAACCTATAAAAAGCAACAAAGGGTCAAAGTACAATTATATAATTAAACCACTTTTTAAACTCGTAAAAAGTGACGTAACTACAAGCAACGAAAGTTTAGCTGAAGGAAAAGGTATCGATGTATTTAAAAAAGTAAAACAAAATACTGATTATATTTATTGGGATGATCCGAATGAATTGGTAGAAAGATTAAAAATACTCATCGCTTCCAGAGACGCTGGCAACACAGGACTTAACAATGAAATAATATCTATTATTGAAGAATTACGGGAAGCAAATATAGTGAAATAGAATATATGATTTCATATTAGTAATAACTTTCAGTTCATCTTTTTAATTCTAAGGGTAAACATCTTTAATATTCCAACCATGAATGTGGATAAGTTTGGACATCATGTTCATAAACGGTTACGTGTACCAGATTATTTTGAAGTGTTTAGTAACAATGCTTTAAAAAAGTCAGAAGAAGGACATTTTGACTTAAAACAAAGTAGGTTACGAGGATTAGCGGACCCCTTGTCGGACGACGACGCGGTACACAAAAAGTATGTTGATTTTATACTAAAACAGTATTACACGAACAAAGAGGTCGATATAAGAGTAAATAATATCGTAGATTCATATCTTAAACGATTTATTGAACAACTACACGTAATATTAGACGCAAATTACTACACTAAGGACGAAATAAATCAAATAGTTAAAAAGGATAATAAATAAAAATGAGTAAATTGTGTGTCGTAAATGAGCTTCATAAACCCGCAAGAAAAAAATTTCAACGACGTTCTATGATTTTAAAAGGTATTGATGACTTATGGCAAGCTGATTTAATAGACATGCAAAAATATTCAAAGGAGAACAAAGGTTATAATTACATACTCGTTGTAATTGATGCATTTTCTAAATTTGCTTGGACAGTACCAGTCAAAACTAAAACAAAAGAAGAAATTCAAGAAGCTATCCGGAATGTTATAACTGTATCGGGACGTACTCCTAAAAATTTACAAACGGATTTAGGGAAAGAGTTTTATAATTCACTATGGAAAAAAACTATGATCAAATCCACACTATCCACACTTCCACACTAATATTATAAATGCGAAAGTAACTCTGTCTGTCTGTCTGTCTGTCTGCTACGCTTTCACGGCCAAACCGCTGAACCGATCTTCATGAAACTTGGCACAGAGATTACTAACATATCGAGGACGGACATAGGCTACTTTTTATCACCATTCGAGGGTCTGGAGTATAGATGTAGACCACCAGGTGTACCATCAGGAGCCCAGCTAAACTATTAGAGATACAGGCATGGTTCCAAAACAAAAGTTGTTCAGTATGATGGGCCGCTTCTTTTCACAAGGACATTGAGGATCTGGAGTACCTTATGTAGACCACCAGGTGTACCACCAGGAGCCCAGCTAAACTATTAGAGATACAGGCATGGTTCCAAGACAAAAGTTGTTCAGTATGATGGGCCGCTTCTTTTCACAAGGACATTGAGGATCTGGAGTACCTTATGTAGACCACCAGGTGTACCACCAGGAGCCCAATTAAACTATTAGAGATACAGGCATGGTTCCAAAACAAAAGTTGTTCAGTATGATGGGCCGCTTCTTTTCACAAGGACATTGAGGATCTGGAGTATCTTATGTAGACCACCAGGAGTACCACCAGGAGCCCAATTAAACTATTAGAGATACAGGCATGGTTCCAATACAAAATTTGTTTAGTATGATGGGCTGCTTTATTTACACAAGGACATTGGGGATCTGGAGTACCTCATGTAGACCACCAGGTCTACCATCAGGAGCCCAGCTTAACTATTAGAGATACAGGCATGGATCTTAAACAAATGTTGTTCAGTATGATGGGCCGTTTCTTTTTATAAGGACATTGAGGATCTGGAGTACCTTATTTAGACCACTAGGTCTACCATCAGGAGCCCAGCTAAACTATTAGAGGTACAGAAATGGTTCCAAAACAAAAGTTGTTTAGTATGATGGGCCGTTTCTTTTTACAAGGACATTGAGTATCTGGAGTGCTTCATTTAGACCACCAGGTCAACCATCAGGAGCCCAGCCAAACTATTAGATATACAGGCATGGTTCTAAAACAAAAGTTGTTCAGTATAATGGGAATAAGTTGAGAAAGGACATTGCCTACTTTTTACCGAGGACAGAAAAACAAAAAATGTGGTATATAAAAATGTATTTCAGTAACTTAAATTACCTTTTTATCTGTCTTATCTACTTATGCTGACCATTTTAGTGTGCTCAAATCGGCACCTCTGGAGTAAGTACTCTGTTATCTACTGGCTTTTGTATTCAATGGTTATAAATATTGATTTCTCAGGCCGGATAGCAAATTTTGAATTGTCCCTTTAACAACAGAAGCAAGCAAGCATCTTT
Source organism: Tuta absoluta (assembly GCA_027580185.1). Lineage (NCBI taxonomy): Eukaryota > Metazoa > Arthropoda > Insecta > Lepidoptera > Gelechiidae > Tuta > Tuta absoluta. The sequence continues at coordinate 326,201 of JAQAHW010000084.1, read as the reverse complement.
AAACAGTAGAGAAAAGAACTGTTCTAATATCACTGTCACACTTACTATGAATACACATACCTACTTTAGAACTTCTGCCTAAAAAAACTATCTAACGCGGACGAAGTCGCGGGTAAAAGCTAGTCTTAAATAATTATGTATATAGGGGATTAATCCACACTATCCACACTTCCACACTAATATTATAAATGCGAAAGTAACTCTGTCTGTCTGTCTGTCTGTCTGTCTGTCTGCTACGCTTTCACGGCCAAACCGCTGAACCGATCTTCATGAAACTTGGCACAGAGATTGCAAGCATACCGAGAACGGACATAGGCTACTTTTTATCACCATTTGAGGGTCTGGAGTAGAGATGTAGACCACCAGGTGTACCACCAGGAGCCCAGCTAAACTATTAGAGATACAGGCATGGTTCCGAAACAAAAGTTGTTCAGTATAATGAGCTGCTTCTTTTCACAAGGACATTGAGGATCTGGAGTACCTTATGTAGACCACCAGGTGTACCATCAGAAGCCCAGCTAAACTATTAGAGATACAGGCAAGGTTCTAAAACAAAAGTTGTTCATCCATCATAATGGGCCGCTTCTTTTCACAAGGACATTGAGGATCTGGAGTACCTTATGTAGACCACCAGGTGTACCATCAGGAGCCCAGCTAAACTATTAGAGATACAGGCATGGTTCTAAAACAAAAGTGGTTCAGTATGATAGGCCGGTTCTTTACACAAGGACATTGAGGATCTGGAGTACCTTAAGTAGACCACCAGGTGTACCATCAGGAGCCCAGCTAAACTATTAGAGATGCAGGCATGGTTCTAAAACAAAAGTTGTTCATTATGATGGGCTGCTCCTTTTCACAAGGACATTGAGGATCTGGAGTACCTTATGTAGATCACCAGGTGTACCATCAGGAGCTCAGCTAAACTATTAGAGATACAAGCAAGGTTCTCAAACAAAAGTTGTTCATTATGATGGGCCGCTTCTTTTCACAAGGACATTGAGGATCTGGAGTACCTTATGTAGACCACCAGGTGTACCATCAGGAGCCCAGCTAAACTATTAGAGATACAGGCATGGTTCTCAAACAAAAGTTGTTCAGTGTGATGGGCTGCTTCTTTTCACGAGGACATTGAGGGTCTGGAGTACCTTATGTAGACCACCAGGTGTACCATCAGGAGCCCAGCTAAACTATTAGAGATACAGGCATGGTTCTAAAACAAAAGTTGTTCATTATGATGGGCTGCTCCTTTTCACAAGGACATTGAGGATCTGGAGTACCTTATGTAGACCACCAGGTGTACCATCAGGAGCCCACCTAAACTATTAGAGATGCAGAAATGGTTCCAAAACAAAAGTTGTTCAGTATGATAGGAATACGTTGAGAAAGGACATTGGCAACTTTTTGCCGAGGATTTTTTGTTATCTACTGCCTTTTTTATTCAATGGTTATAAATATTTATCTCTCAGGGCAGTACAACGGATAGCATTTTTTGAATTGTCCCTTTAACAACAGAAGCAAGCAAGTTATCTTTGAACAGTTGAGATAAGAACTGTTCTAATATCACTGTCATACTTACTATGAATATACCTCTACATATCTACTTTAGAACCTGTGCCTAAAAAAACTATCTAACGCAGACGAAGTCGCGGGTAAAAGCTAGTATAACATAAATCATTATTCAACATATTCTACTAAAAAAGCATCTATAGTTGAAAGATTGATAAGAACTTTGAAAACAAAGCTCTACAAAAGTTTTAGTTTTCATGGGAAATACCAATGGGTTGGAAAAAAAATACAATCCATCGTAAGATGTTACAATAACACTATACATCGTACAACGAAATATAAACCGACTGCTGTTAATGCAACCAATGAACATTTGGTCAAACAAAATATTGATAAATCACAAAAAAAATACAATGCATGTAAAAACAAATATAAAATTGGTGACAAAGTACATATCAGCAAGTACAAATCCCAGTTTTCTAAGGGTTACACTCCAAATTGGTCAACAGAAATATTTAAAATAATAAAAGTGAATGAAACCAATCCCGTTACCTACCTTCTTGAAGACATGCATAAAGAAAAAATTTATGGATCATTCTACGAGTATGAATTACAAAAATCAAAGTTTCCTGATGTTTATCTTATAGAAAAAGTTATAAAAAAGAAGAACAACAAACTTTTTGTAAAGTGGTTAGGACTAAGCGAGAAAGAAAATAGTTGGATTACAATTAATGACCTTCTTTAATATAAATTGATAAATAATTGAAAACCAATTCATTAAATAAATATCAATGAAAGGGAGTGGACTTCTCAATAATATTATTGACAATTTACCCGTTGAGTTACATTTACCGGGATATCAGTTTTGCGGTCCTGGTACTAAATTAAAGAAAAGATTATTACAAGGTGATCGAGGTATAAATCCATTAGATACAGCTTGTATGCACCACGATATTGCATATATAAATAAAAATAAAAATATTCGACCTAAAGCAGATTTGGATTTAATGAACATGGCAAAAAAGAGAATGAAATCAAAAGATGCAAAGAAAAGTGAAAAAGTAGCTTCCTGGTTAGTGAAAAATGTTATGAAAGCTAAATTAAAAGCAGGAGCAGGAGTTAGTTCATTCAAGAGTAATATCAGTAAAATTCGTTCTAAATTAAAAAACATAAAAGATGAAAGCATAGCAATACGAACAGCTTATGCCGCTGCAAAAAAAATATTTAAGAAAAACAAAAGGATTAAATTACCACGCATACTCCCTGTTCCTAAAACAGGAGGTATATTACCATTAATACCTATATTTGCCGGGCTGTCAGCTTTAGGTTCTCTGGCTGGAGGAGCTGCTGGTATTGCAAAAGCGGTGAATGATTATAAAACTGCCCAAAAAAATCTACAAGAGTCAGAACGCCATAACAAAATGATGGAGTCTATTGCTATAGGAAAAGGATTATATGTGAAACCTTATAAAACAGGAGCTGGATTAATTGTCAAAGGTTCAAAAAACTAAATAAACGGCTACCCATACGTGCGCTCACCAACATCGATATACTTGAACATGCCGATGATATTCCATATTTTAGAGGTGTATATATGAGAGATACGTTACCAAAGAAGCCTAATATAATTGAATGTGGAATAGTAAACTTAGACAGTTGTAATAACAAAGGCACACATTGGGTAGCTTACGTAAAAGCAGATAATTATTGTGAATATTTTAATAGTTATGGAAATTTAAAACCTCCACTGGAATTCCTGAAGTACATGAAAGGTACTAAAATCGTTTATAATTATGATCGAATTCAAAACTTTAATACTGTTAATTGTGGACATTTGTGTTTGAAATTTTTAAGAACATTTTGGAAAAAGTATGAATAAAGTTAAACATGTGTTGAAACCAAAATCTTTCATTTCAATCATGGCTTTCACTGTGTCTATTACTGGTCATGAGACCGTCTTGTCAACAAATTATTCACCTCCTTTAGAGTTAAATTCAATATATGAATGTGCACTGATATATTTTTCGACTTTTAACTCAATACCAAATATAGATAGAAGAAATAATAAATTCTATTATGATGAAAATTAAGTGATTGAGATACCAGAAGGGTCATATGAACTACAGGATATAGTTGATGTTCTACAAAATAATATAAAACTATGTACTTTAAAGCTGACCGCAAATAACAATACACTTAAGGTTAAATTATTATGTTCGAAAGATATTCATTTCGAAAAAGAGAATTCATGTGCACATTTGTTTGGTTTTGGGAAGGAGACCTTAAAAGCTAATATATTACACGAGTCTCGCTTTCCAGTAATCATTCTAGCAACAACCATAGTGCGGATAGAATGTGATATTGTCAGTGGGTCATTTGTTAACGGTGAACCTAAACATATTATTTACGAATTTGTCCCTAATGTTCCACCAGGATATCGATTAGTTGAAATACCAAAAAATTTGATTTATTTTCCTGTAAACCAACAAAGTATAAGTGAGATCAATATTAAACTTCTAGACGAAGCTAATAATTTGATTAATTTACGAGGTGAAGAAATACAATTATACCTACATCTAGGAAAAATATGTTAGATTTTAATAAAACCAGGAGTACTTCAATAAAATGTGTCAGTTCGAAAGTTGTTTCTCTCAAACAAGTACATACAAAAAAACTTAAAAAGCTCTCAAAAGAAAATAGAGAATTTCTCAAATTTATTGGACTATTAAAATGAATATCTTAAACGTGTTGGATACTCCAGCTGTTGATAATACCATAGAAAGTTTCGAATTCCATTCGTACAAACCATACGTCACAAGCTTTAACAAGAATGATGAAATTCGAATACCTATAAATCAACAAGATTTGTATGTGTTACCTTCTGCTAGTACTCTATACTTGGAGGGAGCTGTAAAGATTTATAAAAGTGATACTAAGGCATACGTGGATACAATTAATTTCATTAACAACCCTATTTTGTTCCTATTTCAAGAAATAAGATATGAGTTAAACGGGATTGAAATCGATAAAATAAAAAATGCAGGTATAACAACTACAATAAAATCATATTTATCAATGACGGAGAGTGACTGAAAGCCTGCAAAAGTTTGGGGATGGTCTGTTAGCGGCACTACAGCAAAAAACAACGGAACATTTTCTGTATCCATACCATTAGATAAAATACTTGGGTTTGCGGAAGATTATAAAAAAATTATCATGAACAGTAAGCATGAATTGGTTTTGTTAAGAAGTAACACAAATTTGAACTCATTAAAACTTAATGATAAAGAAGTTGTAGAAGACATTATTATACATAAAATAATATGGCGTGTTCCTCACGTAAAGGTATCAGATCGAGAAAGGGTTGGTTTACTGAGGAATTTAGAAAAAGACCGTTCAATCACTTTAGCGTTTAGGAATTGGGATCTCTATGAGTATCCGTTACTTCCAAAATCCCGAAAACACACTTGGTCCATTAAAACATCCTCACAGACAGAAAAACCTAGATATGTTATAATTGGTCTACAAACTGGTCGAAAGCTAAATGCAACCAGCTCGATGTCTGAATTTGATCATTGTAATTTAACTGATGTAAAAGTGTTCCTGAATTCCACATACTACCCATATGAAAATTTAAACATAAGCTTTTCTGATCAAAAAGTTTCTTTATTATATGAGCAATACTAGCTTTTACCCGCGACTTCGTCTGCGTTAGATAGTTTTTTTAGGCACAGGTTCTAAAGTAGATATGTAGAGGTATATTCATAGTAAGTATGACAGTGATATTAGAACAGTTCTTATCTCAACTGTTCAAAGATAACTTGCTTGCTTCTGTTGTTAAAGGGACAATTCAAAAAATGCTATCCGTTGTACTGCCCTGAGAGATAAATATTTATAACCATTGAATACAAAAGTCAGTAGATACCAAAAAATCCTCGGCAAAAAGTTGCCAATGTCCTTCCTCAACGTATTCCTATCATACTGAACAACTTTTGTTTTGGAACCATTTCTGCATCTCTAATAGTTTAGGTGGGCTCCTGATGGTACACCTGGTGGTCTACATAAGGTACTCCAGATCCTCAATGTCCTTGTGAAAAGGAGCAGCCCATCATAATGAACAACTTTTGTTTTAGAACCATGCCTGTATCTCTAATAGTTTAGCTGGGCTCCTGATGGTACACCTGGTGGTCTACATAAGGTACTCCAGACCCTCAATGTCCTCGTGAAAAGAAGCAGCCCATCACACTGAACAACTTTTGTTTGAGAACCATGCCTGTATCTCTAATAGTTTAGCTGGGCTCCTGATGGTACACCTGGTGGTCTACATAAGGTACTCCAGATCCTCAATGTCCTTGTGAAAAGAAGCGGCCCATCATAATGAACAACTTTTGTTTGAGAACCTTGCTTGTATCTCTAATAGTTTAGCTGAGCTCCTGATGGTACACCTGGTGATCTACATAAGGTACTCCAGATCCTCAATGTCCTTGTGAAAAGGAGCAGCCCATCATAATGAACAACTTTTGTTTTAGAACCATGCCTGCATCTCTAATAGTTTAGCTGGGCTCCTGATGGTACACCTGGTGGTCTACTTAAGGTACTCCAGATCCTCAATGTCCTTGTGTAAAGAACCGGCCTATCATACTGAACCACTTTTGTTTTAGAACCATGCCTGTATCTCTAATAGTTTAGCTGGGCTCCTGATGGTACACCTGGTGGTCTACATAAGGTACTCCAGATCCTCAATGTCCTTGTGAAAAGAAGCGGCCCATTATGATGGATGAACAACTTTTGTTTTAGAACCTTGCCTGTATCTCTAATAGTTTAGCTGGGCTTCTGATGGTACACCTGGTGGTCTACATAAGGTACTCCAGATCCTCAATGTCCTTGTGAAAAGAAGCAGCTCATTATACTGAACAACTTTTGTTTCGGAACCATGCCTGTATCTCTAATAGTTTAGCTGGGCTCCTGGTGGTACACCTGGTGGTCTACATCTCTACTCCAGACCCTCAAATGGTGATAAAAAGTAGCCTATGTCCGTTCTCGGTATGCTTGCAATCTCTGTGCCAAGTTTCATGAAGATCGGTTCAGCGGTTTGGCCGTGAAAGCGTAGCAGACAGACAGACAGACAGACAGACAGACAGAGTTACTTTCGCATTTATAATATTAGTGTGGACTAGTGTGGATAGTGTGGATTAGTGTGGATGTGGATTGTAAATTCCAACAGTCATATTACGGACGTCGACCAGACCCGTTGTTAAGTTTAAAAGAATTTAGAGATATTGCGCCTTTGTTTGTTATTGATTGCTGTCGTCAACAAGAAACATTGAAAGGATCCGTCGATGTAAGATTAGAAATTGAAGCTGATCAAGATATACCGGATAATACTTCGGCTTACTGTCTGATATTGAACGACTGTATATTTGAATACAAACCTTTAAGCAGCATTGTAAGAAAGATTTCATAATGCAACCGGAAATAATATTTGTTGACCTTCAGGGTTTTAAAAACGACAAGAATGACTTTATTGTTAAAGAATTTGCTATTGCGACTATTGAATGGACCCAAGTATTTCTTGTGAAACCACCATACGCGTACATGACTTTATCACCAGAAGAAAAGAAGCAAACCAATTGGTTAGAAAAAAATCGGGGAATCCGATGGAGTGAGGGTTTTGTTGATTCAAGAGAGTTTAAACGTATTATTCCTTTATATATAAAAGAAAAAAATATTATTGTAAAAGGAAGTGAAAAAGTGAAATGGATAAAAAATATATGTGATAATTGTACCATAGTAGATATAGGAGATAAGGGCTGTCCGAATCTATCATCATTACATGAGAGATATAAAGAATGTAATATCAATTGTGTTAATCATAAAAAACAATGTGCACTTAAAACAGCTATTTGTTTATTAAAATGGTATTACGATAATCATATGTACCAGTTTAAATTTTTTACGGAATAAAAAATAGTTATCGAATATTAAATTGTTTTATTTTGTTTATTTTGAGGTAAAGTTTAATAGGGTTATCAATAACAAATAACCGTATTATTATTATATTAAAACAATATCTATGATTAAACTGTTTAATTTATTTTATAATGTAGTCATCACGTATAATACAATGTATTTAAACCTAACACATATTAAACTAATTATATATTTATTTTTATTTTTTTGTCTATCACTTAATCAACAAAATTTCTCGATTGATATATGCTGGCTGGCCGACGGGCGTTAGGTCTTCTAATAACTAGGACTGTAGTTGTATTGATGATTTCTGTAACAAATATAATACGAATTTGAAAATGGATTAACTAACAAAATATCCCTTAATATTTATTTATCTCTAAAAACATTACTTACGTTTGTAAATTGCACGCCTTTTCATTTCGATCGCTGACTTGTGCTGTAATCTCACGAAGTAGTTCTGAAGTTTTGTAAAGCAAATAATCACTTTCATCATATATTAAGTACTGAGACTTTACTTTCGATTGCACCACTACTTTTCTTTCTGATTCTTCTGTCTTTAATAATTCGATCCGAAGAATAAACTTTGGAATTCTGTTGTCTACACCAGCAACAAAACTGCCCGACGGAGAAGTTAATTTCGATTCAGACATACTGAGATTTTTGTTAAACACACCTTACACCACGAATGTCAAATGAGAAATGAGGTAATCGATACACCTTTGTTGCGCTACAAATTACATAGTAAGCAAGAAATTTGACTCCACACTCCCCGCACCTCCAACAACCATAGACGTGCAGACTCACACGTGTTGGACAAGTCCGGACAGGTCTGAACTTGACAATATTCAATTATAAAGAGTAAAAAATACTACATTTGTCACATGAAGCATTATATTATTTTAACTTATTAGGTATGTGTGTGGGAATCTTAATAAAATAAATTAAGAACTTAATACATTTTGTCTTTATTATCATTTTAAATATGGTGAACATTGTATACAAATCAGCTAAAACATATGTACAATTACATTGTTTATTACTCTAAAATTCTACGTTTGAAGCTTAATAAGTAACTCTCACACATGGTTAGATCTAAAAAAAACTATCATAATGACCCCAAGCTAAAGTCGATATCTTGTCTTTTAAGATAACACGTTTGTCATCATTCGCAGAAAACGCTATTTTATTTTGCTCTTGTGTAAATAGCTCATGTTTAAGTGATTTGAAAATTACATTATTCTTGCGTATTATTTTATTTTTCATTAAAACATCATAATAGTCTGCCAAATGCATTTTCTTTATTTCGCGTTTTTGTACACCTTTTGCTTTTTTTACTTCGTATTTTTCTGTTTTAATGCAATAAAGTTTAGATCTGAGACCTACAAACTCTTTAATGATTTGTCCTCCCATTTCATCTTTAAAAAAGCCAGGCACTTTTTTGTTATGCGTTTTGATACCATGTTGATTATCTTCAGGATAATTGCTAGTATCAAAATAAGAATAAAAATTAAATTTCAAATCATTATAAAAGTCTGTAGTTTGAATTGAGTAAAGAAAGCTATCAGTATCTGTATAGCAAAGTTTAAGTTTTTCATTATAATATGGTTTCATCACAGAATAGTGAAAATCAAACATATGACTCTTGGATATTTCTAAAACCGAAAAACCTATGTAAATTGGTTTTTCAAGAATTATACTTTCAGGATTCATTTGGACTGCCACAAAATTTTCAGTGAATACCGTAGCGCTGTGAAAATTGGGTCTCGCTATAAGCTGTTCAGCAGAAATTCTTTTTTTTGTTTTATTCTTTTCGTCACACCATACGTTTGCCATTTTAACGCTAATCCTTTTCTTATTATCCTCTAAAGTCTTACCAAATACACTGTTATTAAACAGTTTAAACAAATCTTGTTCAAAAACTGACTTAGCCTTCTTTCGCAACTCTGTATTCATATCTATATACTCTTTCAAAAAATTGCTTTGTTTGAATCGTATAACTCTATGTATTTTTTTAAGTTTTAATCCATGTTTCAGACAAGTTTGTAGATGTGCAAGGTGAATTACATAATAGTATTTATCATACAAATTTGGAATTAATTTTGGGTTTTTAGACCCAGGGGGAATAAATTTCTCTGCGCAGAAAGGAAAATCATTGTGAAGATCATGTAACTCTTCAGGATATTCAAGATCAACTTCTAAGATATATCCATATTCCTCATCTATGCGAACACAATCAAAGTTGATTTTTTTATATTCAGATTGATTAAGTAATTTAAAGTCTGAATGAGGTAAGTGACAACACATAGCAAAACCATATAAATTAACACAGTCCATATAGATCAGAAAATTATCGTTCTTGTTAGAATCATAGTTATTCATGTATTTATTATTAGCTTTTGAATATTTACAAGAACATAAACAAATACCGCCACGCACGCCTTTTTGAATCATTCTTAATATTTCAAGATCATTAATTAATTCCAATTTAATGTTTGTTTTCAATAAATAGCATCCCAACTTAAACTAGGAGCTGTTAGGTAAAAGGAAGGATCTAATCTGTAATGTAATTTACAAAATTTACGAAAATTTTCGAACACTTCTGCTAATAATAACACGTCGGTCTGTAAATACAGGTCCGTAAATTCCCCAAGATTTTTCAAACCAAATGTATCCCATACTTCATGCGCGCGCTTGTAATCAGATTCTGAAATGTCAGAACCAGTTAATTTACTATAAAAGCATTCTCTAGCTGGTAGTTTAGTTTCTTTGTATTTATCCCAATCAGTCATATACTCATATGGATAGACACCTTTTTGTCTCAATAAGTTAAAATGTGCTAAGTTGGGGAAAAAGTTGGGTAAATGAACAAACTCTTCATCATTTAAACCCGAAACTAGTTTCTCTAAGCTTGTACCTAAAAATTTGAAAGAATCAACGAAACGAACTGGAAAACAAGTATCAATATCAACATTAAAAAACTTTGTGAATGAAATATAATTTTCCTTATTTTTAGCTAACACTTTAATTCTACCAGACATTTCACCTAAATGTCGAATAAAAAGATGGCTGTCATATCCAGATAGATTATGAAAAAATACCGGTACGAAATTTGGTAAACTAAATTTAATATTGCAATATGAATGAGCTGCACCCCGATAACACCCTGTAAGATGGCAGTGATCCCGAACCTTATCATCAAATAGCAAATTATTACAAAGAAAGCAGAATTTAGCCCTGAAAAAGTTCTCTTTATCTTCATTTGTTAAGGTCATAGGCAGAGGTGATTTATAAATGGATGTTATATTTAATACATCGCGTTCAAGATATTTCAAAAATTTATCTACACAATCAGAACCTCTATAAGAAACGTATTTGTTCAAGGAACTATCATAAGAACAGACAATGTAGTAAGCAAAAGCAACTGGTATATGCTGTTGTAAATTTAAAGTGTTAGTTTCAGATTCTGATCGATTCATAGTTATAGGTTTCAACATAGATTCAAAGTCGGCGTAAATAACAAAAGGCATACTTTGCATTCTCTCATAATGCATGAATCGAATTGTGGTCCCTTCATGAGGTAAAATTGTTGCTACACCACTACAAACATGAGAATCAAGTTTATCTTTAGTATCGAAAAATATCATACACTCTTCACATAGGTAGATCTTTGCATGATGTTTAGTTAGCTGATTACGAAGTAATCTTGGCAAATTTTTGATGAGACAGTAATGCGTTTTCTGACCATTTTCAAGAAACAACAAATTCACATGATGTTTCCTTCGAAACTCACTTTTATACAGTGGCCCAACAACTTTTGACTGGTTTTTTAACCCATAGATGTTGACACTAACGTCAGGATTATTTTTTTCAAAAATCTTTATGTCTGAAAAACCTACAGGAAATGTCATATTTTTTATACTGAGCACAGTATTAAAATGTGGATAAGCAGATGGTCGCTGTGCATTATTTTTTGCAGGGAATAAAGCAGCCATTATACACCACAAGAAACAAAAATTATCATTATTTTGAATGTTAATGCACGCCCGACGATATTTAATATTTTTCGGTAAATCAATAAAACTTGATGCTCTTAGTGGATTGTATTTATTTACATTTACTTCAAAATATAAGTTTTGAACGAATGCCCAACCACTATCTTTTTCCTCAAATTCTTCAATCTTTTTATTGATTGTTAGTACTACATTTGAAAATACGTCATCAAAATTATAGTTCTGGTGTAGAACGATATTTGGAGTCGCAAACGACTTGATAGACACAGAATCGTTTTTTGGTAATGAAAATTCTGAAAACAACTCAAAATTAACCTTTACACTAGCATGCGCTTGTATTCGCGCAGAGATTAAATCGCGGACGCGTGGGCGTAGATGCCTTAAGAACTTAGCTGGAGGAAGCGATTCAACGCCTACTATATCATCGCTTGTTTTCGCTTGAGCCTCACACTTAACGCGATATGATGCAATTTGACTACGAAAAGCGCTATTCATTTTTTCAATACCATTGTCTTCACTAATTACGCTATTATTTTTATGTAAAGTACTCTTTAGGTGAGCTGAAAAGGCTTTACTTTTAACTGATATATCACAAACGGAGCAAAATATAGATCTAACCATGTTTATTACGAAGTGAAAATTTTGAATCAAAATTATTTGATAGAATTTTTAAACCTAATGAGGAAAGTTTATTTTTATTTGACTTAATTTTACATTGGTATTTTTTTTATAAATAAGGAAAGTAGCTAATTTATCTTCTTGGATTCTTTATTAAAGTGAAGCTACAGTTGGCAGTTAAGTATTAATAATAATTGCTTAAAAAAATACAATTCAAATGAACATAAAATAAAAAGAGCACATTTTTTTATAAAAAAGTAAAGACAAAAAGTTATTAACTAAAAAAATATTTTTTGGAAAGGAAAAAAACTTAATTAGTTTTTTTGGTCTTTGTTGCAAAGAATGTGCCCTCCTCCATGAATTTGGTCTTTGCTATCTTTACAAATTTCTTCAAGGCGGTCAGCTCCGGTGAGCTGGAATCTCCTCGGTATCTCAACCAAATAACCGCCTTATCGCATCTTTCGTAACCTTCAAGGTTACGAATTTCGTCAGGGTTGTAGATGCGAAGTTCAGCAAGCAAATCCCCCGTAAGATTGGCTTTACGACGCACGGAGCCACCCGCAACTCGCCGAGAAAATACGCAATTCCCTTCCTGCTTGAGGCGCACCTGCTCGTCTTCGTCGTCCGAGTCGTCGGAGTTCAACCAGACACTTGCGTCGACCTTCTCCGCCGCAGTGCTCTTCGGTTTAGCTGTTCTTTTTGCTGGAGTTTTCGCTTTCTTCTTAGAGCTGAAACAAAAGAAAACCTTATTAAATTAATTGTATCAACAAATTTTAACGGAGCGGTCTCAGGTCTAATTAGCACATGTTACATTAATAACATGTTACACAAACAAAAAGGTTTAAAAAGTGTAATTTGGTTGAAATATTTAAATAAATTTAAAAAAGCTATAAAAAAGGGAAACATCGATCGCGTTTACTTCTGTATGAAAAAAACTTCTTTAAAAGACGAAAAAAAAAAAAGAACTTTATATTTTAGTTAAGAAAAAAAAAACGTTGTAAGTTACCTTGCCGTTTCCTCGTCCGAATCAAACAGCTCCTCCGCCTTCTTCTTTTGCGTTTTCTTGTAATTTTCTTCAGACCTAAAAATAAAATGAAAGTAATTTAGTTAGGTGTCTCTCACGTTGTTGAGTGTCTGAAATGGTGTGCATAGTTTACTAATAGTGACAAACAAAATAAATTGCAAAAAAAAAAAAAAAACAACAGCATTTTAGTCGACTAATAAATCAAAATTAAAGACAACAGATGAAAAAGAAAAACATCATAATAAAAGACTTACGCACATAATTTCGATACAGTGATGCCGCAGGTTGATATTGAGACAGCTGACGGCAGATTCGAGAGACGGGTCTGCTTCCAATCGTAGTAGCTTCCACTGTAGTAGCTGCCAACTGTAGCTTCACTTTGCTTCAAGAACTCACAAGATTGACAAAGGATGAATGTAATTTTTTCACAAAATACTAGGCGTTTTATATTAAAATAAATCCTGAGTTAACAAAAACACGGACACAACACATACACAATTAAAATTATGTAGCTTGCAGAAAAGTTGTTTTTCCATTCAATTTCCATTAATTCAATTAATTTGAAACCATCATTTTAATTTGAAACATAAAGATGCCGACAAACACGCTGAAGACCATCAAAGGTATCACCGCCGTCACCGCTACATAAAGGTAAGTACACAATAAACAAAACTATAATGTTTATTCAGAAATGATTTATTGATGGAAAAAAAAAGCAAATAAATACCAGGTGTGAGGAACGGTGTACCTACCTAAAACTGTACAGGCATGATCAAACTATGAATTTGTTTAACTTGGAGAACCAAGGAATAATTGCATTGGGAAACGCTAGAAACAAAATAGACTTCCAAAGGATTAGGCATGCGGAAAGTTAATTAAATTCATAGTCTGATCAGGTCTGCAAAATTTATTATTTCATCTTCCGTTTATAATAAAAATGTTCAAAAGCATTACAAGTATACCAAAGTTTAAAAAAAATATATATTGAACTATTTAGACGTTTTTTAATCCAATAACTCTGTAACTATCCTGCAAGGTAAATATAGGCGTGATGTCTCAAAACTCATTCATGTAAACATTACCTTTATAATTTATCCGACTTTTAAAAAGTGGATTGTGAGTTTAACGGTCATTGTTACTTACTTAGCTTAATTGTACTTAATACGATAATAAATAACATAGCGTTGAAAAGCAATCAAAAACAATTATAAGAAATCATATCATAAACTAGCAACCTGCCCAGCGATTGCACCCGCAGCTTACAGTTTCCTGTGGGTTAGACGGTGTTAGACCTCATTTTTTATCATGTTTAGATATTAAATCAATAGTTTAGGATGAAACATATATTTTTAAGTTAATAAAGAAGTGAGGAGTAAGTATCTGAATCACTATGTCGGGTATATTTTTAAACATTTTCTAATCACTCGTGCACGCACCTATCTAGCCTTTAAATAGTTCTTTCAAAGGTGCTAAACATCTAATCTTGTAAATATACTTCAAACAAAAACGGCAATGAACGATGAAGAGTGTTAAAAGCGCATTTTGTAACCTACATCAGCAAATGTCCCACCTAGTCGCTTATTTACAAGAATAAGAAGTCAGCATGTTTGTAGCGTGTGATTAACAGGTTTTAGAGGTCTGTAGGAATAAAATGTACACCTTGTATCGTGGGAACGTGACCTACATTGGTTTTAATTAAATACCGATGGTTTTTTGACGTATAAATACTTTTTAATATACATCTAACTACTGTTATAATAATTTCTTGTGATTGTGAATATGTTGCAGTAAGATAGATAAAGCCGTAACATAATTATGTCCGCAGGGATATAATTATGTACCGTAACATAGTTATACGAAAGCGATTCATTACTATCTTACTGCGACGGATATATTTTTTCTTAAAAATTATGATTTTAATACTATATTTTAAATATTATACAAAGATATTGCTGAAATATAAAATTTTCCTTGAGATCATAACCTAAATAAGCTGAATAAGAGATATGGAATATTATTAACATGTAAATGGTTAATTTTTGTATTTTTATGTATGGAACCCAATCACTACTAAATTTAATTTCATACATTGTAGACCAACGGTTCCCAAACTTTTACAGTTCCCGACGCTCTAGTATTTTCTCACGACACCCTTACAAGTCCAAAAAGAATACAAGGATAAGATAAGGCTCTTATATTTTGATAATGAAACCCTTATCTCCACATTACTTTTGAGCCACATTTACTCTTTATTACAGCTACTGCTGAAAATCCGACTTCACACAAATACAACGTTGGAAAGAGAATTGAAGTTGAATATTCATTTTGGACTGATATCCAGAATTCCATCAAATCGGAACATGTGAATCTAGTTTTGTTCTGAACTTTCAATAAGTGTCTTCTTTTTTAATGATGTGAATTATGTTGGAGCTGGTGTATGAAAATAATCTTGAACTTAGTTAAACTTTATGTTTTAAGAAGGAAGACACCTCAGGGTGTTGCGGCGCACAGTTTGGGAATCCTGTTGTAGATCTGCTATGAAGTTTGATACAGTCTTAGTCAAGCGACAACATCGACAGCACCGGCTTGCTGCTCATATACTCGCGGTAATTTTTTTAAGGTATTAGAATCAGTGGTACGTGTAATCGATTTCTGAAGGTTTCAAACTCAAATATTTCAGCAATTCAACCGATGTCGGTGGTGAAAGTAAGACTAACTTTTAACCAGCCACTGCTGACATTGAACGAAATTTTCAGTTAATAGAAATTAAATAAACCTCGAATATTTCAGCAATTCAACTGATGTCGGTGGTGAAAGTAGAAAAAACTTTCAACCAACCACTGCTGACGTTGAACGAAATTTTCAATTTCTAAAAATAATATTAATCTCGAATATTTCAGCAATTCAACTGATGTCGGAGGAGAAAGTAGAAAAAACTTTCAACCAACCACTGCTGACGTTGAACGAAATTTTCAGTTTCTAAAAATAAAATAAGTCTCGAATATTTCAGCAATTCAACTGATGTCGGTGGTGAAAGTAGAAAAAACTTTCAACCAACCACTGCTGACGTTGAACGAAATTTTCAGTTTCTAAAAATAAAATAAGTCTCGAATATTTCAACAATTCAACTGATGTCGGTGGTGAAAGTAAGACTACCTTTTAACCAGCCACTGCTGAGGTTGAACAAAATTTTCAGTTTACAAAACCTTCAGGAAATTATACTGTAAACAAGACAGACAGAAAGTGTGAATAAAAATAAAATAAAAGTGTGTCTCGTAGTGTGAATGTGAGTGAGTAAACCTAGCAGGCTGTACTAATTGGTAAGTGAGATCAGAATAACTTTATTGTAATGCTTGATGCTTGAATGCCCAATAGGTTTTCAGAATCTCAAAAAATATTGACGGGTCGAACTTCGATAAGTTACTGTCGGGGGGAACTTCAACAATATACCTGATTTTTAAATGCCCAATAATACCCTACTCAGATTAATTAAAAATATAAAGAAAGATTACAAAATGTACTCAAAGGATCGGCGCGCCCGCTTTGGCAACCAGCCATCTTGCAAAAACAACATGGCGGTGGACGATGCGGTATCGCCGTGATCAAAAACAGTCTTCAAATTACAAAAACTTCTAACGAACTGATTTTGAATGACTTAATAAATCCGTAAATTAATTATTAATGTTTCAAAAGTTAATCCTAACATCTAAGTAATTTATTTTAATTTCCAGTCGCAACATCCGCCCATACGAAAACGTGGGCAAATGTTCCGACTGCGAACGAGTCCAATGAAAGTATTTACAGGATAAATCATCAAGTTTTATAATCAAAGCCTTATCTACTGCTAATTAAAAAATCATAGTAAGAATTATGAGCCTAGCCTTACTAATTAATTCAACTATAAATCAAATAAACAAATTATCTTAAAAATAGCGACATCTCGCGTCGACATATATTATAAGCTAAAAGTGTTTCTTATCTCAGCATATATGTTCTTCGGGATCAGTAGTTCAGTTTCATTGCTGTAAAGTTTTCGGTCCACTATTCCTTTACAGCCAGTATATCTCCACATTTATTTCAGTAAATCCGTGGAATGGAAGTCCATGCTGCTGGCGGTGCTGTTCGGCATGCCTGGCGGCGTGCTCATGTTCGTGCCCATCTACCACCCACTGCACGACCTTTACGGCATCCACTCGGAGGTCACCTTCTTCCTGCTGTTCAGCATCTTCAGCATGATCGTGCTGCACGGTCTGCTCAGCGACCGCGAGAAGGCCAAGGAGAAGTAAGTGACACTCTCTTTCAATTTTAAAAAGATCTACTTTAAACAATAATACAGGTTACGTTGCAGTTGCGGATAAAAAAAAGTGATATTACAGCGTATAATGGATCTCTGCGGATTTTCCTTCCCCATCATGAGAGCGTTTCGCTCGCCAGAGGGCGCGCATAGCGTGAAGATACACTAGGCGACAAATGAGCATACCTACCATAAGGTTCATAATCCTTCGAAGCCGATGTCGGTCAATCTTCATCCACACTATCCACACTATCCACATCCACACTAATATTATAAATGCGAAAGTAACTCTGTCTGTCTGTCTGTCTGTCTGTCTGTCTGCTACGCTTTCACGGCCAAACCGCTGAACCGATCTTCATGAAACTTGGCACAGAGATTGCTAGCATACCGAGAACGGACATAGGCTACTTTTTATCACCATTCGAGGGTCTGGAGCACAGATGTAGACCACCAGATGTACCACCAGGAGCCCAGCTAAACTATTAGAGATACAAGCATGGTTCTATAACAAAAGTTGTTCATTATGATGGGCCGCTTCTTTTCATAAGGACATTGAGGATCTGGAGTACCTTATGTAGACCACCAGGTGAACCATCAGGAGCCCAGCTAAACTATTAGAGATACAGGCATGGTTTTAAAACAAAAGTTGTTCATTATGATAGGCCACTTCTTTTCATAAGGACATTGAGGATCTGAAGTACCTTATGTGGACCACCAGGTGTACCATCAGGAGCCCAGCTAAACTATTAGAGATACAGACATGGTTCTAAAACAAAAGTTGTTCATTATAATGGGCCGCTTCTTTTCATAAGGACATTGAGGATCTGCAGTACCTTATGTAGACCACCAGGTGAACCATCAGGAGCCCAGCTAAACTATTAGAGATAAAGGCATGGTTCTGAAACAAAAGTTGTTCAGTATGATAGGCCGCTTCTTTACACAAGGACATTGGGGATCTGGAGTACCTTGTGTAGACCACCAGGTGTACCATCAGGAGCCCAGCTAAACTATTTGAGATACAGGCATGGTTCTAAAACAAAAATTGTTCATTATGATGGACCGCTTCTTTTCACAAGGACATTGTGGATCTGGAGTACCTTATGTAGACCACCAGGTGAACCATCAGGAGCCCAGCTAAACTATTAGAGATACAGGCATGGTTCTAAAACAATAGTTGTTCAGTATGATGGGCCGCTTCTTTTCACAAGGACATTGAGGATCTGAAGTACCTTATGTAGACCACCAGGTGTACCATCAGGAGCCTACCTAAACTATTAGAGATACAGAAATGGTTCTAAAACAAAAGTTGTTCAGTATGATGGGCTGCTTCTTTTCACAAGGACACAAAGGATCTGGAGTACATTATGTAGACCACCAGGTGTACCATCAGGAGCCCAGCTAAACTATTAGAGATACAGGCATGGTTCTAAAACATAAGTTATTCAGTATTATAGGCTGCTTCTTTTCACAAGGATGTTGAGGATCTGGACTACCTTATGTAGACCACCAGGTGTACCATCAGGAGCCCACCTAAACAATTAGAGATACAGAAATGGTTCCAAAACAAAAGTTGTTCAGTATGATGGGAATAAGATGAGAAAGGACATTGGCAACTTTTTTTGTATCTACTGACTTTTGTATTCAATGGTTATAAATATTGATCTCTCAAGGCAGTACACCGGATAGCAAATTTTGAATTGTCCCTTTAACAAAAGAAGCAAGCAAGTCATCCTTAAATAGTAGAGATAAGAACTGTTCTAATATCACTGTCATACTTACTATGAATATCAATATTATCTACTTTAGAACCTGTGCCTAAAAAAACTATCTAACGCGGACGAAGTCGCGGGTAAACGCTAGTAGTTCATAAAATAAAAATAGATGCCGTTGGGTCAAAATTGCTACGAGCAACAATAGATAGAAATAAGGATTCAGCACGCGCGCACTAGCTATTTTTTATTTGGCCGATAGTTTGATCGATCAGAGGATATAATATGATCTGATCTCTATTGATCATTTGACTGATCAAACTTTCAGATTCCGTGCTTTCGGCCAACTCAAAATCGCTGGCTTTCAAATTACACTCACTATTTCATGATTTGTTGCAACATCCGCCGTGGCTTAACGGTAAGACACTGGGGCTTTCAAGCATAATAAGCGAGGTTCGAATCCTAGCCAAGAAAGGTTAGTGTTTTTTTGTAGTAGATCTTTTTATTATTATTTTTCTTTTTTTCTCTTTAATTTTATAAAACAAGCAAGATTTATTATTTTTTTATTAAAATAAAAATGCGTAACGGCTTTAAAGCTTACAACTTTATTGTATTAAAAAAGTAAATGCGAAGTTAAATAAAACATTTTTAGTTTAAACAAAACAGGGGTATACATATTTATTTTAAATAGCTTTTACCCGCGACTTCGTCCGCGTTAGATAGTTTTTTTTAGGCAGAAGTTCTAAAGTAGGTATGTGTATACATAGTAAGTGTGACAGTGATATTAGAACAGTTCTTATCTCTACTGTTTAAAGATGACTTGCTTGCTTCTGTTGTTAAAGGGACAATTCAAAATTTGCTATCCGGCCTGAGAGATCAATATTTATAACCAATGAATACAAAAGTCAGTAGATAACAGAGTACTTACTCCAGAGGTGCCGATTTGAGCACACTAAAATGGTTAGCATAAGTAGATTAGACAGATCAAAAGGTAATATAAGTTACTGTTATACATTTTTATACCTCTATATACCACATTTTTTGTTTTTCTGTCCTCGGTAAAGAAGGCAATGTCCTTTCTCAACTTATTCCCATCATACTGAACAACTTTTGTTCTGAAACCATTTCTGTATCTCCAATAAGGTGGGCTCCTGATGGTAGACCTGATGGTCTACATACGGTACTCCAGATCCTCAATGTCCTTGTGAAAAGAAGCGGCCCATCATCATGAACAACTTTTGTTTCGGAACCATTTCTGTATCTCTAATAGTTTACGTGGTCTCCTGATGGTACACCTGGTGACATAAGGTACTCCAGATCCTCAATATCCTTGTGAAAAGAAGCGGCCCATCATACTGAACAACTTTTTTTTGGAACCATTTCTGTATCTCTAATAGTTTACGTGGGTTCCTGGTGGTACACCTGGTGGTCTACATAAGGTACTCCAGATCCTCAATGTCCTTGTGAAACGAAGCGGCCCATCATACTGAACCACTTTTGTTTTGGAACCATTTCTGTATCTCTAATAGTTCACGTGGGTTCCTGATGGTACACCTGGTGGTCTACATTATGTACTGCAGATCCTTAATGTCCTGGTGAAAAGAGGCGGCCCATCATACTGAACAACTTTTGTTTTGGAACCATGCCTGTATCTCTAATAGTTTAGCTGGGCTCCTGATGGTACACCTGATGGTCTACATAAGGTACTTCAGATCCTCAATGTCCTTGTGAAAAGAAGCGGCCCATCATACTGAACAACTTCTGTTTTGGAACCATACCTGTATCTCTAATAGTTTATCTGGGCTCCTGATGGTACACCTGGTGGTCTACATAAGGTACTCCAGATCCTCAATGTCCTTGTGAAAAGAAGCGGCCCATCATACCGAACAACTTTTGTTTTGGAACCATGCCTGTATCTCTAATAGTTTAGCTGGCCTCCTGATGGTACACCTGGTGGTCAACATAAGGTACTCCAGATCCTCAACGTCCGTGTGAAAAGAAGCGGCCCATCATACTGAAAAACTTTTGTTTGAGAACCTTGCTTGTATCTCTAATAGTTTAGCTGAGCTCCTGATGGTACACCTGGTGATTTACATAAGGTACTCCAGATCCTCAATGTCCTTGTGAAAAGGAGGAGCCCATCATAATGAACAACTTTTGTTTTAGAACCATGCCTGCATCTCTAATAGTTTAGCTGGGCTCCTGATGGTACACCTGGTGGTCTACTTAAGGTACTCCAGATCCTCAATGTCCTTGTGTAAAGAACCGGCCTATCATACTGAACCACTTTTGTTTTAGAACCATGCCTGTATCTCTAATAGTTTAGCTGGGCTCCTGATGGTACACCTGGTGGTCTACATAAGGTACTCCAGATCCTCAATGTCCTTGTGAAAAGAAGCGGCCCATCATACTGAACAACTTTTGTTTCGGAACCATGCCTGTATCTCTAATAGTTTAGCTGGGCTCCTGGTGGTACACCTGGTGGTCTACATAAGGTACTCCAGATCCTCAATGTCCTTGTGAAAAGAAGCGGCCCATCATACTGAACAACTTTTGTTTTGGAACCATGCCTGTATCTCTAATAGTTTAGCTGGGCTCCTGGTGGTACACCTGGTGGTCTACATCTATACTCCAGACCCTCGAATGGTGATAAAAAGTAGTCTATGTCCGTTCTCGGTATGCTAGCAATCTCTGTGCCAAGTTTCATGAAGATCGGTTCAGCGGTTTGGCCGTGAAAGCGTAGCAGACAGACAGACAGACAGACAGACAGAGTTACTTTCGCATTTATAATATTAGTGTGGACTAGTGTGGATAAGACGCGCTTTTTGAGTTAGAGGTTACAGCTTAAGTATTCGTTTTCAATAAGATTTGAAAAGAGGATTGAAGCATAACCTGCTTGACATAGCCATAGCGACATAAAGTCCCTGCACACTGTCGTCGACGACGGCAAGCCTGATGCCTATTACTATAAAAATATAGAATAAATTGACGGCGGCGGTGAGGCGCGGCGGCTGGCCGGCGCGCCTTGGTGAGAAAACTGACCGCCGCCGCCTGTATAGTGTGCAGGGAACTTAATATTACACGAATAAAGATCTTATATAATAAATATTTATATAAATAAAGTGACAATTAATAAATAAATAATACACACTGTTTTATAAATACTTAATTAGATAACTAATAACCCGTGGATCCACCATTTTGGTCAATTACGGCTTGCATTCGTGATCCCATTGACCCGACCAGCTGAGCACATAAATTGGAACCCCGAATATTTTCCCACACCTCCGTGCAATGTGCTTCTAGTGCTTCTTTTGTCCTCTCATTTCTATTATCCCACCTTTGGACCATCACACCCCATAGGTTTTCGATGGGATTTAAATCTGGTGATTTAGATGGCCAAGGGATAACTTTCACGTCGGTGTGTTGTTGAAACCACTCATTAACGACCCGTGATCGGTGGACAGGACAGTTATCTTGCACGAAAATTATGTTTGGCACCTCGTTAGATGGATAGACAGTCCGTGTTGTAGGCAGCATAATGTCATCCAGCACCTGCACATAATTATCACCATCAGCACGACTAGGTATAGTGCTAAGTTCTCCCGGGCCATGGGCGCTCATCCATCCCCACATGTTTAAGGTTATTCGACCGGATTCATTATTAGCTACGACATGATTACTATCATATCGTGTATTGTTTCTGCGCCATAGTGATAGTCGTCCTCTTTGACAGGATTTAAACGTTTTTTCGTCACTAAAAACAGCCGTTGACCAATCAAAATTCAAATACGTTCTAGCGAACTCTAACCGAGCTCTTTTGTGAGCATCGGTCAAAAACGGTTTCACGGCATGACGACGATAGTGAAGACCTTCTTTATGTAAGGCACGTCGAACTGTGGCGACCGAAGTATCAAAGAGCCCGGCGAAATGTCTTGTAGGTTTGAAGCCATTTTCCTCATACTCTCTAACCATCAACTCTCGCTGTTCTGTGTTTAACAGGGTAGGGCGACCACTTTTGGATCGGGTATCCAAAGTGCCCTCCTCACCATGTCTCCTCACCCATAATTTCACCGTTTTAATCTAAAACAAAGTCTCTTATTAAAATTTATCATTTGTAAAATTTAGTTAATAACGCGCAATGAAAACACAACTGTATTCACTTCACTTACCGTGACTCCTAGCTCCCTAGAAATTGCCGAATAGTTCAGGCCTTGATTATGCAAGGCAACTATTTCCGCTCTTGTAACAAGACTGATGTTACTCTTAGAACTCATATTATAAAAATTCAAAATAAACTGTAACGCAAAGCAAGATTATAAACACAACCAAACGATTCGCACAATGACTTTGAACAGAACAATGACAAAGAGTAAAATCTAAACGTTATCCAAATGGTTATAACTATTACTTACCCTCTATTAGCGTATTAGTCATTTTATCATTATTATTTCTTAACGTCACCGCAAAAGTCAGTCTACGTCACAGTATAAACTATGGAAGAATTTTGTCATGAGTCACTAAGCATTCATAGCTCAGCGGTTAAGAGATTACGCTTATATTTTACAAATCCTGTGTTCGATCCTTGTTAACACCCATGACTTTTTGAAAGAAACATGATTATTTTAAAGCAACAATTTTGTAAGGTGCAAAGTTAAAAATTACAGATAACTCCAGTTAGTCGAAAACAATAAATCAAAGAAGTTTTTTTCATCGCAAATCTAACTTAGCGCCATCTATTGGAATCACACCTAAGTAGTATCAGGATGTGCATAACAGAGAAGAACCTGATACTACTAGATGGCATTAAATTATCCTTCATAGAACTTTATTTCTCAACTAGGTATGCTCTTTTGTCGTCCATAGTACCTTACAAAGGTATCGCATTCGCATGGTATTGCTTTGCGTGTTCCGGACCCAAAATGGCGCCATTATTGTTGACCTGACAATCCGCTCATATGAACATATGTCATGTTTTAAGACAGACGCAACCAAGACGCAACTCATAATGTAGCCATTTCGGTTTCTTTTCTTTAAACCTAACAAATAAAAATTCCGTTGCACATAATACATTCCTTGCGTTACTCTGACGAGCTGCCGCCACAAACTCACCCTTTTCAGCCTATTATAACCCAGGTTTTTTCCTCATAATTGCAGGCTGTCCACCATTGACTACGTGCTGATCGTGCAGCTGGCCGTCCACTACATCACTTACTGGGTGTTCGTGGCGTTCTTCCACCCGGAGCGCGAATGGTCGCTAGGCCTCCACGAGCCTGTGGGACCCTGCAACGAGGTCGCCACGCTCACCACGGCCTTTGGAAAGGTAATTCCTAAGACCTTTTTTAATTGGTATGAAGCTACAGCGTAGTAGAAATCGTGTAGTAGATATCGGATACCGAGTCGCCAAGCTGAAATGTGCTTGGGCTGGACACATGTGTCGCCGAAGAGACGGGATCGAGTAGATGCGTTCTGGACTGGAGATCCCGATCAGGGAAACGCAGCGTAGGCAGACCACCCGCCAGATGGACCGTCGACATCAAGGATCGCGCCGGAACATTATCGATACAAAAAACGGAACTCCGCGCAGAGTGGAACTTTAGGAGAGGCATATGCCAAACAGTTGGCGAGAAGAAGCACAGCGCTGAGGGAAGGTTTATCCACACTAATATTATTAATGCGAAAGTAACTCTGTCTGTCTGTCTGTCTGTCTGTCTGTCTGCTACGCTTTCACGGCCAAACCGCTGAACCGATCTTCATGAAACTTGGCACAGAGATTGCTAGCATACCGAGAACGGACATAGGCTACTTTTTATCACCATTCGAGGGTCTGGAGTATAGATGTAGACCACCAGGTGTACCACCAGGAGCCCAGCTAAACTAAAAGAGATACAGGCATGATTCCAAAACAAAAGTTGTTCAGTATGATGGGCCGCTTCTTTCCACAAGGACATTGGGGCTCTGGAGTACCTTTTGAAGACCACCAGGTGTACCACCAGGAGCCCAGCCAAACTATTAGAGATACAGGCATGGTTCCAAAACAAAAGTTGTTCAGTATGATGGGCCGCTTCTTTACACAAGGACATTGGATATCTGGAGTACCTTATGTAGACCATCAGGTGTACCACCAGGAGCCCAGCTAAACTATTAGAGATACATGCATGGTTCCAAAACAAAAGTTGTTCAGTATGATGGGCCGCTTCTTTTTACAAGGACATTGGCGCTCTGGAGTACCTTATGTAGACCACCAGGTGTACCCCCAGGAGCCCAGCTAAACTATTAGAGATACGGGCATGGTTCCAAAACAAAAGTCGTTCAGTATGATGGGCCGCTTCTTTTCACAAGGACATTAGGGCTCTGGAGTACCTTATGTAGACCACCAGGTGTACCACCAGGAGCCCAGCTAAACTATCAGAGATACAGGCATGGTTCCAAAACAAAAGTTGTTCAGTATGATGGGCCGCTTCTTTTCACAAGGACATTGGGGCTCTGGAGTACCTTATGTAGACCACCAGGTGTACCATCAGGAGCCCAGCTTAACTATAGGAGATACAGAAATGGTTCCAAAACAAAAGTTGTTTAGTATGATGGGCCGCTTCTTTTCACAAAGACATTGAGAATCTGGAGTACCTTATGTACACCATCAGGTGTACCACCAGGAGCCCAGCTAAACTATTAGAGATAGAGGCATGGTTCCAAAAAAAAATGTTGTTCAGTATGATAGGCCGCTTCTTTTCACAAGAACATTGGGGCTTTGGAGTACCTTATGTAGACCACCAGGTGTACCATCAGGAGCCCAGCTTAACTATAGGAGATACAGAAATGGTTCCAAAACAAAAGTTGTTTAGTATGATGGGCCGCTTCTTTTCACAAAGACATTGAGAATCTGGAGTACCTTATGTACACCATCAGGTGTACCACCAGGAGCCCAGCTAAACTATTAGAGATAGAGGCATGGTTCCAAAAAAAATTGTTGTTCAGTATGATAGGCCGCTTCTTTTCACAAGAACATTGGGGCTTTGGAGTACCTTATGTAGACCACCAGGTGTACCATCAGGAGCCCAGCTTAACTATTAGAGATACAGCCATGGTTCTAAAACAAAAAATGTTCAGTATGATGGGCCGCTTCTTTTCACAAGGACATTGGGGCTCTGGAGTACCTTATGTAGACCACCAGGTGTACCTTCAGGAGCCCAGCTTAACTATTGGAGATACAGAAATGGTTCCAAAACAAAAGTTGTGTAATATGATGGACCGCTTCTTTTCACAAGGACATTGAGGATCTGGAGTACCTTATGTAGACCACCTGGTGTACCATTAGGAGCCCATGTAAACTATTAGAGATACAGAAATGGTTCCATAACAAAAGTTGCTTAGTATGATGGGCTGCTTCTTTTCACAAGGACATTGAGGATCTGGAGTACCTTATGAAGACCACCAGGTCTACCATTAGGAGCCCAGCTAAACTATTAGAGATACAGGCATGGTTCCAAAACGAAAGTTGTTCAGTATGATGGGCCGCTTCTTTTTACAAGGACATTGGGGCTCTGGAGTACCTTATGTAGACCACCAGGTGTACCACCAGGAGCCCAGCTAAACTATTAGAGATACAGCCATGGTTCTAAAACAAAAGTTGTTCGGTATGATGGGCCGCTTCTTTTCACAAGGACTTTGGGGCTCTGGAGTACCTTATGTAGACCACCAGGTGTACCATCAGGAGCCTAGCTTAACTATTGGAGATACAGGCATGGTTCTAAAACAAAAGTTGTTCAGTATGATGGGCCGCTTCTTTTCACAAGGACATTGAGGATCTGGAGTACCTTATGTAGACCACCAGGTCTACCATCAGGAGCCCACCTAAACTATTGGAGATACAGAAATGGTTGCAGAATAAAAGTGGTTCAGTATGATTGGAATAAGTTGAAAAAGAACATTGCCTTCTTTTTACCGAGGACAGAAAAAAAAAGTGGTATAGATGTTTAAAAATGTATAACAGTAACTTAAATTACCTTTTTATCTGTCTTATCTGCTTATGCTGACCATTTTATTCTGCTCAAATCGGCACCTCTGGCTACTGACTTCTGTATTCAATGGTTATAAATATTGATCTCTTAGGCCGGATAGCAAATTTTGAATTGTCCCTTTAACAACAGAAGCAAGCAAGTCATCTTTTCACAGTAGAGATAAGAACTGTTCTAATATCACTGTCACACTTACTATGAACATATACATTTACCTACTTTAGAACTTTTGCCTAAAAAAACTATCTAACGCGGACGAAGTCGCGGGTAAAAGCTAGTTATATATATATTCGTATGGCGAATGTGAGTGTTTTACAGTTGTATGCCCATATTCTTCACCTAATGGGCTGAGTTGGATTTAAATGTGGCTGAAATATAAGGCATGCTGTTATTGAGTTGGGCGTTAACCTTATGTGTGTTAGCGCTGTTTAGCCACACTGGTGCACAGTACTCTGCCGCTGAGTAGACCAAGCTAAGACCTATAGTTCTGAGAACGTCTGCACTTGCGTGCGCCCCAAGTTGTTCCTACCAACTTACGCAATGCTATTTCGAGCAAGCTTCTTATATATAGACGCGTGTGGGGCAAAGCAAGGAGACCGATCGAGTGTAACACCAAGATACTTTGGTTGAGGACTGCACAGCAGTACGCGGCCATCAAACTCCATTATAGAAATTACTAGCTTTTACCCGCGACTTCGTCCGCGTTAGATAGTTTTTTTAGGCAAAAGTTCTAAAGTAGGTAAATGTATATGTTCATAGTAAGTGTGACAGTGATATTAGAACAGTTCTTATCTCTACTGTGAAAAGATGACTTGCTTGCTTCTGTTGTTAAAGGGACAATTCAAAATTTGCTATCCGGCCTAAGAGATCAATATTTATAACCATTGAATACAGAAGTCAGTAGCCAGAGGTGCCGATTTGAGCAGAATAAAATGGTCAGCATAAGCAGATAAGACAGATAAAAAGGTAATTTAAGTTACTGTTATACATTTTTAAACCTCTATACCACTTTTTTTCCTGTCCTCGGTAAAAAGAAGGCAATGTTCTTTTTCAACTTATTCCAATCATACTGAACCACTTTTATTCTGCAACCATTTCTGTATCTCCAATAGTTTAGGTGGGCTCCTGATGGTAGACCTGGTGGTCTACATAAGGTACTCCAGATCCTCAATGTCCTTGTGAAAAGAAGCGGCCCATCATACTGAACAACTTTTGTTTTAGAACCATGCCTGTATCTCCAATAGTTAAGCTAGGCTCCTGATGGTACACCTGGTGGTCTACATAAGGTACTCCAGAGCCCCAAAGTCCTTGTGAAAAGAAGCGGCCCATCATACCGAACAACTTTTGTTTTAGAACCATGGCTGTATCTCTAATAGTTTAGCAGGGCTCCTGGTGGTACACCTGGTGGTCTACATAAGGTACTCCAGAGCCCCAATGTCCTTGTAAAAAGAAGCGGCCCATCATACTGAACAACTTTCGTTTTGGAACCATGCCTGTATCTCTAATAGTTTAGCTGGGCTCCTAATGGTAGACCTGGTGGTCTTCATAAGGTACTCCAGATCCTCAATGTCCTTGTGAAAAGAAGCAGCCCATCATACTAAGCAACTTTTGTTATGGAACCATTTCTGTATCTCTAATAGTTTACATGGGCTCCTAATGGTACACCAGGTGGTCTACATAAGGTACTCCAGATCCTCAATGTCCTTGTGAAAAGAAGCGGTCCATCATATTACACAACTTTTGTTTTGGAACCATTTCTGTATCTCCAATAGTTAAGCTGGGCTCCTGAAGGTACACCTGGTGGTCAACATAAGGTACTCCAGAGCCCCAATGTCCTTGTGAAAAGAAGCGGCCCATCATACTGAACATTTTTTGTTTTAGAACCATGGCTGTATCTCTAATAGTTAAGCTGGGCTCCTGATGGTACACCTGGTGGTCTACATAAGGTACTCCAAAGCCCCAATGTTCTTGTGAAAAGAAGCGGCCTATCATAATGAACAACAATTTTTTTTGGAACCATGCCTCTATCTCTAATAGTTTAGCTGGGCTCCTGGTGGTACACCTGATGGTGTACATAAGGTACTCCAGATTCTCAATGTCTTTGTGAAAAGAAGCGGCCCATCATACTAAACAACTTTTGTTTTGGAACCATTTCTGTATCTCCTATAGTTAAGCTGGGCTCCTGATGGTACACCTGGTGGTCTACATAAGGTACTCCAAAGCCCCAATGTTCTTGTGAAAAGAAGCGGCCTATCATACTGAACAACAATTTTTTTTGGAACCATGCCTCTATCTCTAATAGTTTAGCTGGGCTCCTGGTGGTACACCTGATGGTGTACATAAGGTACTCCAGATTCTCAATGTCTTTGTGAAAAGAAGCGGCCCATCATACTAAACAACTTTTGTTTTGGAACCATTTCTGTATCTCCTATAGTTAAGCTGGGCTCCTGATGGTACACCTGGTGGTCTACATAAGGTACTCCAGAGCCCCAATGTCCTTGTGAAAAGAAGCGGCCCATCATACTGAACAACTTTTGTTTTGGAACCATGCCTGTATCTCTGATAGTTTAGCTGGGCTCCTGGTGGTACACCTGGTGGTCTACATAAGGTACTCCAGAGCCCTACTGTCCTTGTGAAAAGAAGCGGCCCATCATACTGAACGACTTTTGTTTTGGAACCATGCCCGTATCTCTAATAGTTTAGCTGGGCTCCTGGGGGTACACCTTGTGGTCTACATAAGGTACTCCAGAGCGCCAATGTCCTTGTAAAAAGAAGCGGCCCATCATACTGAACAACTTTTGTTTTGGAACCATGCATGTATCTCTAATAGTTTGGCTGGGCTCCTGGTGGTACACCTGGTGGTCTTCAAAAGGTACTCCAGAGCCCCAATGTCCTTGTGGAAAGAAGCGGCCCATCATACTGAACAACTTTTGTTTTGGAATCATGCCTGTATCTCTTTAAGTTTAGCTGGGCTCCTGGTGGTACACCTGGTGGTCTACATCTATACTCCAGACCCTCGAATGGTGATAAAAAGTAGCCTATGTCCGTTCTCGGTATGCTAGCAATCTCTGTGCCAAGTTTCATGAAGATCGGTTCAGCGGTTTGGCCGTGAAAGCGTAGCAGACAGACAGACAGACAGACAGACAGACAGAGTTACTTTCGCATTTATAATATTAGTGTGGAAGTGTGGATGTAAGAAAAATATTTTGAGAACCTGAAACTTCGAGCAAAAGTTAATAAAGATACACTAGACGAAATTGCACCAAGCAAAGCAACACAAAAACAGTCACGCATTTGAACTGCATGGTAACACAGTGCCGAAAAGTTAAGCGGTTTGTCTTAAAATTTTGCACAACGCCACATTTACGTAGTACCTTTAGGTGTTCCACGAGTCAAGTCGTGGTCTATCATGGTCAGGGTATCCAATCTCGGTATACCGAGATCTCTAAATACCAAGATCCCGCATCATTTTGTGATCCCGCACAGTGCGGGATCCACGGGATTTGCGGGATTGGCAATCAGCATAGAAAAGTTAATTTCCTACTTATAATACTTTTCTTATTTTTAATAAATAGTCGATTTTAATTTAAAAAAGTTCGTGTTATTATATTTATTGTTACCCTTGTGGAGTTAAGCCGTTGTTCCTAGAAAATAAAAATAGTTAAGTTGCTTAAGTATAAACACTCCTTAAGAGTTGTCCTATTGTGTGAGCTCAATACTGTTGTTGTTGTGCACGATTGATTTGTGTTGGCATAGTTTAGGTATATGTATTAGATTATTATAATATTATTTAAATATATATTAGTATATTCATTGTTTTGTTTACACTATTATATATGTATTAATGTGTAAAATTGTTTAAGTAGTATATTTTGTGTATTTTAGTGCTCGTAGGTAATATTTGCACTATCCCGCTTCCAATGTCGCACTCTCTTTTTCACCCTAAGGTTGAATGCTACCTAGCATTAAGGCCGCCTGGTTGTACTGTTTCTTTTATTTGTGTTTATCTATTGTTGTATTATTTATTTAATGTGCAATAAAGAATTTTGTTATGTTATGTGTTATCTTATTACTACCCACATATTTAGGTAATATATTTTTTGTACTAAAATACTTATTTGGTATCTACTACGCGCACTAGAATAAGTCATTCATTTTAATATAGGTATGTAAATAACTTTAAGTTTTTCATAATAAGTGATTTGTAATCTTTTTGAGAAATAAAGTTTCTTTAACCTTAACCTTATTGTATAACTACCTAACTAATTACTATTACACTATACTTAGGCACGTATTTATTAATCGCTCTCAACTCTGATGAACTCTGAGATTGATCTTGAGTACGAGTTTGAGATGTCGTTTAGTACTGGCTGACGTTGTCAATGTCGCACTTTCGATCAATCTCAGAGTTGAGAGCGATTTATAAAATACAAGCCTTAACATTTAAAAGCAGCTCAGGTTGCAGGGCCTAGTTTGTAGGGTTATACTTGCGGGATCCCGCAAATACCGAGTTCCCGCGGGATTGAAATCTTCGATCCCGCAAATACCAAGATCGGAAAAACCTGCGGGATTGGATACCCTAATCATGATGGTGCATTTTATCGCTGTGCTGGTCCTCCCGCACCGCACAAGATATAGCCACAGATCACTTATTATATGTCCCACTTCTGGGGGCCTGTAGCGTTACTTCCAATTGATGGCACTTTCTACTCATAGATGGTGCTACCTCTTCAAGATCTTTAGCTGGCTGGAACAATCAACTTGAATATGACACTCGCTTCTGTTTTATTCATTCACAGCTGCAAAAGCGCAAGTATTTCTGCCCTGAGAACTACGACGAGGGTTACTTCGATTCCACTGCGTAAACAACCAGAAGCCCCAGAACGGCGCATCGTGGTACGTCATCTGTGGAACACCTTTCGCGTAAGTATATTCAGAACCTTAATATTTATAACTGCAATATATGTATACTTATGGGGTGAAATTTTACTCGTGAACAATACCGAAAGCTCAGAGCGGGCTGAACAACTTTCCCCAAAGAACATAAAAAATATAAAATACACAAATTACCAGCCGACCAAGTTAATTTGAATGTCAGGTCCATTCTTATTTCGGCCTAAGTTCCCTGGGGAAAGTTGTTCTTTATCACCAGCTTGTCCTGAGGTTTTGGCATCCGTCACTAGTAAAATTTCACCATTTACAGCAGGGGCGTTACGAAAAGTAGGGGTGTTCCGTTAAACCACGCATTCTATGGATAACAATGCGTGTTAAAACAAAAATATTGTACAAAAACTACTAGTTTAACTTTTTTAAGCACCCTATATGCAGGAGATACAGTGTGTTCGACGTATTGATGGATGACGGTTATCATACGTAGTAAGTTCTAGGTTGACATTACCATACATTCCATACATTACGTACGTACGTAATGCAGCCAGAACCTACATCACCGGCGGCATTACCTCGTTTTTCACAAGGTAGTAGCTGATATGTATAAAGGGGATTGGCCACGTCAGGTGTTGAGGTCATCAATCTCTTTAGTGTATTGGCGCAGTGCAGTGGTAGTGCGACTGTCTGCGACGCAAATGTTCCGGGTTCGATTCTCGGTGGGTCACTCACAAAGTTGATATTTAAAACTTTGCAGGGTGAACCACCTGGTTGTCCGAAAATAAATGGTTCCGTGCTTCGGAGGGCAAGTTAAGCAGTCAGACCTGGTTGCTGTCTATGATTACTTAGACGGCGGTTGTTACACCACCATGTCAGAGGCCTACTATTAGTGGTAGGCGGTTGAAAAACGCTGACACCAGGATTCATCGGGTCGTTGAAAGGATCGGTGTCCCACACAAAAAGAGAGTGTATTTGTTTACGTTTACATACAGCCTATCTAGGTAATCTTACTGCGACCCTTTGTCCTTGTGTGGTCCAAAGTGTGTATTTTGAAGATATTTTGTAGAGGTATAACCTAAAGATAATCTGTGTTTTTGATGTTAGTAGTACGAAGAAGAAGAAGCATAAAGTAATTTGAACTCATGTTTTCCAATTTATCGGCAGCATATAATAAAGAGATAAACATAAAGGGCTTTACCCTAAAAACGTTTGACGAGTGTGTTGCCAGTGAAGTGTTGAACGCGTTTGTAACGTGTTTTTGTATGTAGTTTTATTTGAATACACTTTCAACACTTGTCTTACATTTTTGTGGTATGGCCCAAATGGTTTCGTCTATACAGTTTTAAAGAACAACGAGCACATGTTGATTTTCATATGTGCAGATATGTACGTAACTGAAGCCTTATTTATTAAAGTGTTTTTATGATATCAGTAACCGCGTGGAGTACATCACTGTGCTGTCAACCATCCTGGTGGTAGCCGTGGGCGTGTTCTACGGACTCTACTTCAAGACGCAACCGCAAACGCAAACCAACAAGAAACTCAAGAAAAACTAAACAATCCAAGCTTTTGATTGTAGAGTTACTTAAAATATGATAAGTGTTTATTAAATTTATAAATATGTTTTTTAAGATGGGGAAATGGGAGTGGCTTAGCTCATTTTGTTAATTATCTTTCAAATCGCTTTTTGCTAGTGACTCTGAGACTCTTCTTTAACAGTTTTATTTATTCGTTGTCTTGTTAAAATTCCTACTTCCTACTATAAAATTTTTTGGTTGTGCGTTTAACCAGATCAACCGACAAAAAGTGCATGCAGTGTTTTGGAGGCATATGTGTTAAATAATGTCTGTTTTACGAAAATAAAAGTTAATTTATACATTCATTGTATATGTTTTATATTTTAATTAATATTCATCATAATTTAGATTCCGTAAGGGACAACAACGAGTTATTAACTAGATAGAAGTTGTGAAGTAGATAAATTTACTCACTTTTCAATTATATGTTTATTTTAACTTACATCACAATAACACTCTTATATTAGTGCCAATTCAATTATACAACAAAAACATATATAAATAATTATTAGGTATCAGCTAAAAAAAGATATACTGAATTAAAACAAACCAATTGATAAATATTAGGTCCTTACATATGAAATTGTCGTTTTGTCGTACTGGCCACTTTGATCACAAATTTCTCCTATTTGGTTAGGAATTCGAAATTCAAATTTATACAGCTATTTCCACATGTAGTTGTGTTTCGTAAACCGTCATTCATTTGTTTTTTTACTTATCTTTTTTCTGTTTGCATCGCTCAATTTACAAAATGGAAAATTTGAAATATCGCGTTATTTACGAGTACGAGTTCCACCGTGGCACCAGTGCTGCGGAAACGGCTCGAAGGGTTAATGATGTGTATGGCGGTTGTGTCGCAAAAGAAAACACAGTGCGTTTTTGGTTCCAACGTTTTCGTTCTGGAAATTTCGACCTGCAAAACAAGCCCCGTGGACGGCCGGAGACCCAAGTTGATAATGAAGAACTGAAGGCTATAGTGGAAGCGGATCCATCGCAAACCACGTCTGAATTAGCTGCAGGCTTTGGTGTTAGTGATAAAACTGTTTTAATCCACTTGAAGCAAATTGGAAAGATTAAAAAACTTGAAAGGTGGGTTCCTCACAAATTGAGTGAAGCAAACCGGCAAACGCGCGTCAACTGCTGCGTTACATTACTTGACCGGCACAATAACGAAGGGATTTTAAATCGAATCATCACCTGTGATGAAAAGTGGATTCTCTACGATAATCGGAAGCGCTCATCGCAATGGCTGGACCCTGGCAAGCCAGCCAAAGCCTGCCAAGCGAAAATTGACCAATAAAAAGTTACTTGTAAGCGTTTGGTGGACTAGCGCCGGTGTCCTTCATTACAGTTTTCTCAAATCTGGCCAGACGATTACGGCAGATGTCTACTGTCAGCAATTGCAAACCATGATGGAAAAGCTAGCTGCTAAACAACCGAGGTTGGTCAATCGCTCTACGCCACTGTTGCTTCACGACAACGCTTGACCACACACTGCACAACAGACGGCTAGCAAATTAGAAGAGCTTCAATTGGAATGTCTAAGGCATCCACCGTACTCCCCGGACCTTGCTCCAACAGATTACCATTTTTTTAAATGGTGTACGCCGCCGCCACCCCCGTTAGCCATCACCCGTTTTTGAGAGTACTTATTTTGTTTATTTAACATTTAATACAACAGGATGTAAGATTTTAAAGGTTAATTGCTAATGTCAATCAATAGATAAATGAGTGCTATTATATTTAATGGTACATGTTTGCTACGTTTATTATTATCAATAAATGCAACGAGGAATTTATCTGAGTTGTTTTTCACACATAGTGCTTGGTTCGACGGTGTTTTACTGGACTTACTACCTTTCGATTGTCTCACTATCATGGGCGAGCATCGGCTTCATTTGATCAGTTGAAGCTTGAAGCTGATAGCAACGTCATTTTGTCACATTTTCCATAGTCTCTATGTGTCATCTAATGACATATTGTTAAGCCGATGACGACATCGATGAAAATAATTTGGAAAATTTCATAACACTACATACAAGTACTACGCTACACATTGCTATATCAAATTGCAGCTGATAGATGTATAGATATTTGTAAAATGAACATCACGAACCGTTATACCATCTAACGTGTGTGTGTGTGATTCGTCAACGTGATTGAATGTTAATATGTTGCAGATTATTTTAAACTTCGCTCAGCATTTCCGCGTTCTAGAAGCTTGAGTGCATTTTATTGATTACACGTGCAAGGAAAATTCTGTAATAAGCAACAATCTAGCGATAGAATGTTTTACTTAAGGTTGAACATTAGATTAGTGGCGCCTTCAAACAGAAAAAAATGTAAACATGCTATTGTTTGGGAAACCAAATGATATATTAACTAATTCTAATCAATGTTAGGTATACATGAGTGTCTTATTCCAAGCAAAACTCCCATAGTGGAAGCGATTTACACAGGTAAATTTCTAGTAAAATACCAGGAGTTCAACTGAAGGCAGACAATGGCCGCGTTACGCAGCGCTAAATAGCATACGCTGCACAATATAGCAGCGCATACTATGAATTAAACGTGAACCTAAATCTATTTAACTTAATTAACTAAGTTGAGTGAAATTGGCAAATGATGTGTTCTGACCTTTACATAACTCAAGTCGGTAGTAAATACCGTCTGCCGATCTGGCGTTACGTCACACGTATTAGCACTAGATTATAAGTAAGTACCTCCAAATTATATCACCCCACGAATTCCGCAATTCGTACTAAGGAGTCACAATGATATGGTACAACAAATATGACTAAAGGGAACACACCATTAACACGAATAAACAGTTTTACACTAAACAACCAGGTTTAACACTTACAGTCAACGTGCCGGTCCAAATGCATAAAATACCCAACGGAGAAAGGAAGTACAGGGAATGGATCAAAGAGGAATTCCGTGGGTACTTACAGGGCTGGGTGGAAAAGATATCGACACCCAGCATTCCACTACAGCCTTGGCGCGTTATTCACTTCAAACCACTCACAGCTTCTGTTCGTATTTCACTTTGATATTAGTCATTACGCGTGACCCAACCCGAATTTGGGTCGTACAAACGCGAGCCGATATGGCCACTTGATGCCTATTCAACGCGACGCTCACGTGGAAGACGTCGAGACATCCAACAATCACTAAGCCTGGTATTCTAGTATAACCCAGGAGAACCGCAATAATACGATGCATCAACACGCGCGATCTCAAATTGAATCGTCCATTACACGCGGCATCACAAAACGCGTGGCGGGAAATCCGTACAAACACAATACGTTCTCGTCCGAACGGTTTTGAGTGACTGAGTGCGGTGCAGAAATCACCGCTTGGCGTCTACCAGGCGGCCCGCGCGCACGCCGCCCCCTCGCCCCGCGAGCGAGAAAGGGACAACATATGCCCAGAGCGATGCGTGCGAAATCGCGGCGCATTCATAGACCGTCATTAATACCTAACTTACCCCAGCATAGCAACGCTAAATTAAACATTCACCCGCCCTAGGCCGAATCCCTTAGGCCTATTCACTACTGGGGAGACGAGATAGCGTTGCTATTGCTCGCTTAAGAACTGAATCCCCTACCTGAACTGTCGCGACTCGAGGAGTGCCATCACTACCTGGGAACAAGTTGAGAATGCGCCCTCTGCGCCATCGCAGTGGCGGCAGGTTGGCATCCTTAACCAGAACGAGATCTCCGATGCGAGGGGGTTCAGTTCTGTCCGTCCACTTAAGGCGTTGCTGCAGAATGTGCAAATACTCAAGCGACCATCGCTTCCAAAAATTCTGAGACATTTGCTGCAGCAACTCATAACGCGTCAAACGATTGCTACTGACCTCTGTGTAGGGGTACTCTGGCAAGGCGTTAAGTGGTCGGCCAATTAAGAAATGCCCTGGTGTCAGGGCCTCCAGATCATTCGGATCTGAGCTAAGCGGACACAAAGGACGTGAATTGAGAACGGCCTCAATTTTACAAAACACGGTCGCTAGCTCCTCAAAGGTTAATATCGTTAAACCTATAACGCGCATCAAATGCGTCTTAGCGGACTTTACAACCGCTTCAAATATACCACCCCAGTGGGGGCATCCTGGTGGATCGAACACCCAGTTAATGCCCTGACGGGAGAGGCTCGTGCCGATAGCTTCCTCGTTTTCCGATAAAAACGTTATAATTTCTTTCATACATCGATCAGCGCCCTTAAAGTTGGTACCACAGTCCGACCTGATCAGCGCTGGTCGCCCTCTTCGCGACACAAATCTATCTAAAGCTGCTAAGAAAGCCTCCGTAGTGAGGTCGGCCACGAGTTCCAAGTGGACGGCCTTGGTTGCTAGGCACACAAACACGCACAAATACGCCTTGATTGACTTCGCGTTGCGAAGGCGTGATGCCTTTACCATAAAAGGCCCCGCAAAGTCCGTTCCCACACCCGCAAACGTCCAGGCTTCCGTCACCCGGTCCGGTGGGAGGTCTCCCATCTGAGGTTGCATTGTGGCTGCCTTCAACCGATAGCAAGGCAAGCACCGAAACACAATGCTCCGTACCGTACGTCGTCCAGACAAGATCCAAAACTCGCGCTGCAGAATAGCCAAAAGTGCATTGCAGCCCGCATGCGAGTTTTTCTGGTGACGATCCCTAACTATAAGTTCTACCAAAGGTCCCTTCCTTGGGAGTAACAGCGGATGCCGTGCTGAAAAGGGCAGGTTAGCGTTCCGAAGTCTACCTCCAACCCGGAGCATTCCATGCTCGTCCACGAACGGGTTGAGGCGCACAAGACCTCCCTTCAGCTTTCCACGGCCATCCCTGAGCAGCCTGACCTCTTCCTCAAAATGTTACGCCTGGACGACCCTAACCAATAAACTTAGAGCCGCATTCCGCTCCGCAGGCGAGAGGACAGGTGCCAAGTTCCGTTCTGCTTGAGGTTTTCTACAGTTGTTCACGAACCGTTTGATCCAACCTGTCACCCCTAGAAGTTTGTCGAGGGAGCTGTATCGTTCCAGCAAGAAAGCCGCACTAGGCTTAGGTACGATCTGCCCTACGTTCACTCGCAAACCTCGATCAGGTGGCCCAAGCGGCGACCCGCACTCATTGTATGGCCATCTCTCAGGTGACTCAGTCAGCCACTGAGGTCCCCACCACAGTGAGTGACCTACCAAATCAGGGGCCCTACATCCCCGTGAGGCGCAGTCCGCTGGGTTCTGTTCTCCCGGTACGTGTCTCCATACCAACGGAGTTTCCGATCCTTTAATCTGTGACACCCGATTTGCCACGAAAACCTCAAGAGTATGTACCGACGTCTGTAACCAGCACAGAACTATCCTACTGTCGGTCCATGCGTACACCGTTTCATCCAAATTGATGGTACCGCGTAGATTACTAGCGACATAATGTAGCAAGCGCGTGAGAAGCGCTGCTCCCGCCAATTCCAACATTGGAATGGTCCATCTTGTCCTAACCGGAGCCACCTTACTCTTGGCCATAACTAGACGCACGTCTACAGTTCCCGTTGAACTGACTGTCCGCAAATAGACAGCTGCCGCGTACCCTCGCTCCGAGGCATCACAAAACCCATGTAGGGTAGCCTTACATCCCACCGATGGGAGCAATTTGCGAGGTATGGCGATGCGTACGATCCCTGGTAAGGTGGTCACAAACTTGGTCCAATCATTCAACAGCTCTCCGGAGAGCTGGTCGTCCCAACCCAAGTTTGCTAGCCACAACCTTTGCAAGAAGCACTTCGCCATGAACGTCACCGGTGCGATCCACCCGTTAGGATCGAAAGTTCTGGCGATCGTCGATAATACCGAACGCTTCGTCCAAGTCTTCTGCAAAAGGTCTGGCTCGATCTGATACGTAAAGACATCATGCGTTGGCCTATATTGCACCCCTAGGATGCTCAACGTATTTGGATTGTCCGGGTTCTCGAAAAGGTGCGGGTCCTGCTGGAACTCACCTGGCAACCCGGCCAGGAGCTCTGGACAGCTGGACAGCCATTTCCGCAACTCATAACCTCCTAATTCCATGATCGCGATCAGCTCGTCTCGTAGTAGCAGTGCTTGTTGCACGCTATCTGCACCCGTGCAGATGTCATCCACGTAGACGTCGCGATCCAGTACTGCTGCGGCCCGAGGGAATCTTACCCTTTCCTGTGCGGCCAACTCTCGCAGCGTGCGTACTGCCAAAAACGGACTTGGCTTCAGACCATACGTTACCGTGTTAAGCTCATAAGTGACCATCGGCTCGTCAGGGCTCTCACGCCACAAAATCAGCTGGTACCGACGGTCATCCGGGTGTATAATTGTTTGGCGAAACATCATTTTGACGTCTGCGACGAACGCTACTTGGTGCAACCGAAAATCTGTGAGGATGTCCACAATGTCCCGGTTCAACTTGGGACCCGCGTGCAGACACTGGTTCACAGACACACCATTCGATGTAGGAGCAGAACCGTCAAACACTACCCGTATCTTCGCCTCCGGTGACTTCAAAACAGCCAGGTGTGGTATATAGTAATGCTCGACACACCTCCAATCTATGCTGGACACCGACATGTGGCCTAACTCTAGGTACTCCCTCATGAATTCGATATACTTCTGCCGAAGTGCTGCATCTCGCTTCATCTTTCTCTCCATAGCCAGTAGTCTCCGTTCCGCGATCTGTCGCGAACTACCTAAGGAGGGGCGGTTTGGGAGAAATGGCAGCCTGGTAACAAACCTACCTGACGAACTTCGTGCAGTGTTGTACTGATAGAACAGCTCGCACTCGTCATCCTCTGGCTTCCGTCTATCCGCTGTGGGTGGCTCCTCAGACTCCCAAAACCTCTGCAGCACCTCCGACAACACACTACCATAGAGAACCGTATCGCCCTCTGGTAGGTCCTGAGGTCTCCAAACTGGGCCAAAAATAACATACCCCCCTGTGGTATCAACGGCCACTAAACCGGTTTGCTGAAGTACCCGTTTTCTGCCACACCAGAATCTCCCGAGGACGTCTGACCCGAGGAGAACGTCCACCGTACCAGGAGTATCAAATTCAGGATCAGCTAACTCTAAGCCTGTGGTTAACCCTCGTACCGTTGACGGTAACCGAACCTGAGGAAGTTTCCCTACCACTTCATCCAGCACCACTGCTGAGGCATGATAGCTGACCCCTGTACCTGTATTACCTAATGTGAACTCGAAGTTCACCTGACCCCGAACGTCAGGCACATCTACACCTCCAATACCTACAGCCCCATCCGTTGTGGGCCTTATATTTAAGCGTAGCCTACTCACCAGCTTACTAGACACAATACAACCCTGAGCCCCTGTATCTAACAAGGCTCTTACCTGTATGCTGCGGCCACCGTATCCCCATACCCAAATCATTGCCGTAGGCAACAATACCGTAATTGGCCGGGGGGCCGAAGCTGGCGTGTAGGCGGCGATTACCTAGCAGGAACCTAAGCGCGGAGTGTCCGCGTCCTGCGGGGGGGTCCCCTCTCTCCGTACACCTTCGAGTGGGTCCCACTCCTGCTGATAGGGACCTCTGGTCCTGTACGCCATGGCTGGCAGCCTATAGTAACCCTGCGGCAGGCGCGCGTACCGTGGATGCGCCTGTAGCCGCGGGTGCTCAGCCAAGGGGAGAGGCATGCGTGGGTCATGGGAACTCACCATGTTATTCAGACCCGCCGAGTACTGCATGTACTGGCCCTGGTGTTGGCACCCGCCCGTAGCATCACGTACTTGTGATGGGTGCCCCTGACCTTGGACCTGTGACCACCTACCCTGTTCCGGCACCTGCTGCCGAGGTGGTGACTGTCTCGCGCGTGGTGAAGGGGGCATCACCTGCTGATGTCCCTGGCCTCGTCCCTGAAACCCTGGTGGAAGAGGACTCCTCCTTGGAGGGGGTGGGGAGCGTTGCTCCCGTCTAGGTAGGGCAGACTCCGTCCGCTGACCCGCGTCAGCTCTGCCTCCGTAATCTCCGCTGCGGTTCATGCATAGGAGCTGATGGTGGGCACCCTGGCAGTACCTGCAGTTGGTGCTTGATGGGCACTCTCGCACCTGATGCGGCCCCATACACCTAAAGCACCAACGCCGTTGCTGCACCACACCACGACGTTTCTGCACCCGCTGTGCAGCGAACTCCTCACACGCAGTCACCTGATGCCCCGCCTCTCTGCAGTAGGCACACCTCGATTCCAAATTAGCGACATTGTATCGCCTGGGTGGCCTACTCTTACCGTCTCGCGCCTGTGCACCCGGCCGTTCCGGGCGGCGAGCGGCCGCAGACTCCGCGTGAGGCGACTCTCCAAATTGGGCATCTACCCGCCTGCACTCGGCCTCGAGGAAGGACTTGAGCTCCTCGAAGGTCGGGAGGTAATCAGATGTCTTACCTCCGTGTGACTGTTCAAAACGAGCGGCCATGTCGCTCGGCAGGCGGCGCAACAACGTGTGGACCAGGATATAATCATAGCCTGACACCGGCATCCCCTGTCTCTCAAGAGCGTTCACTGCAACGCAGACAGGGTTGAGGACCTTGGCCCTGAGGTCCGTCCCTCGTGTGATGGTCGGCACGGTGAGCCACTGTTCCAGGAGTTGGTCAATCATGAGACGTTTGTTGCTGTATCTCTCGATCAGCAAACCGCGAGCCGTCTCGTAACTTGCATCATCGACTGGTAGATGCTTTACCAGCTCATGGGGCTCACCTTGCAGCTTGGCCATCAATTGTGCCATTTTATATGCCGGCTGCAAGTCAGTGCGGTTATGAATCACACTGTCAAACAGATCCTGGAATCGGGTCCAATCCGTGTAGTCCCCGTGGAAGACCGGAATCGCCACAGCCGGCAGGGGCACTTGCACCCCCGGTCCCCGCGGACCATGGGGTGGGTCCGGCTCCCCAGCTCTACGCCTGGTGATCACAGCAGCCGCCTGCTGGATCTCCTGCCCCATCTCCATGCACTGGGTCACATTCGTCCGGACCGTAAGTTTGACCTCCTCATCAGGCGTCCCATCAAATAACTCCTCGCATCCAGTGAGGCAATCCAACACCTCCGCGACCCGTTCGTCAATCCGTTGCGCACAAGCGATGAGTGCGTCCTCTCGGTCCCCGCGACCGACCATCGCCTGCTTAGTCGCGAACCACATTAGGTGCGCTCTAATTTTCGCCTGAAGCTGTCTAATTGTGGGAGCCATGGTACCAACTCAAAGTAACACCGAACCTTACAATAAAAAAATAGACAATCGGCCCTGATCCTACCGTTAGGATATCCGCACAGGGTAAACACAACGATAATAACAAGCAATTCACTAATTGATTGGCCCTGATCCTACCGATAGGATATTCTACACAGGGCACACACTACAATCACAATAAATATATATATTTTTTTTTTTTATGTAGGTAGATTAAAAATCTTATACTAAAATAATCTTAAATCTAGTGGTTTTCTGAACCACGCTCTGCTACCAAAAATTGTCTAATTCCAAGCTAAACTCCCGCAGTGGAAGCGATTTACACAGGTAAATTTCTAGTAAAATACCAGGAGTTCAACTGAAGGTAGACAATGGCCGCGTTACGCAGCGCTAAATAGCATACGCTGCACAATATAGCAGCGCATACTATGAATTAAACGTGAACCTAAATCTATTTAACTTAATTAACTAAGTTGAGTGAAATTGGCAAATGATGTGTTCTGACCTTTACATAACTCAAGTCGGTAGTAAATACCGTCTGCCGATCTGGCGTTACGTCACACGTATTAGCACTAGATTATAAGTAAGTACCTCCAAATTATATCACCCCACGAATTCCGCAATTCGTACTAAGGAGTCACAATGATATGGTACAACAAATATGACTAAAGGGAACACACCATTAACACGAATAAACAGTTTTATACTAAACAACCAGGTTTAACACTTACAGTCAACGTGCCGGTCCAAATGCATAAAATACCCAACGGAGAAAGGAAGTTCAGGGAATGGATCAAATGGGGATTCCGTGGGTGCTTACAGGGCTGGGTGGAAAAGATATCGACACCCAGCATTCCACTACAGCCTTGGCGCGTTATTCACGTCAAACCACTCACAGCTTCTGTTCGTATTCCACTTTGATATTAGTCATTACGCGTGACCCAACCCGAATTTGGGCCGTACAAACGCGAGCCGATATGGCCACTTGATGCCTATTCAACGCGACGCTCACGTGGAAGACGTCGAGACATCCAACAATCACTAAGCCTGGTATTCTTGTATAACCCAGGAGAACCGCAATAATACGATGCATCAACACGCGCGATCTCAAATTGAATCGTCCATTACACGCGGCATCACAAAACGCGTGGCGGGAAATCCGTACAAAACACAATACGTTCTCGTCCGAACGGTTTTGAGTGACTGAGTAGTGCGGCGCCGAAACCACCGCTTGGCGCCGTCAGGCGGTCTGCGCGCACGTCGCCAGTCTCGCCCTGCGAGTGAGAAAGGGACAACACACGCCCAGAGCGACGCGTGCGATCGAGCACCGCGCCGCATTCATAGACCGTCATTAATACCTAACTTACCCTAGCATAACAACGCTAAATATTAAACATGGTTATTACACAGTCTGTCACAACAATCCGATAGCTCGGCTGGAAAATCAACGTCTCTTAGTTTTTCGTTACAATAATTATAATACATGTCAATTTGTTCTTTATCACGCACACCCCACAATATTTTATTGCACAATTTATTACTATATGTCATTTTTAGTTTTAATACATTTAAATTACATTCTAATTCAATAGGGAAATGGTCTGACCAAAATATGTCATTGTGTATGGTAACATTTTCAATAGATTTCCAAGCTGCTTGTGATACTACTAAATGGTCTAACCAGCTCCTGGTCCCGTGGGCTTCACTAATGAAGGTATAGCTGTCAGAGTTAATTCCTAATTTTTCTACGTCTGCACAAAC
Organism: Tuta absoluta; assembly: GCA_027580185.1. Classification (NCBI taxonomy): domain Eukaryota; kingdom Metazoa; phylum Arthropoda; class Insecta; order Lepidoptera; family Gelechiidae; genus Tuta; species Tuta absoluta. The sequence goes on along the minus strand of JAQAHW010000084.1, from coordinate 281,628 downwards.
TAATTGTTGTTCCGAGCAAAAGTCTAACAATTCTGTACCAAACAGTTCGTACGGGTGCGCGTTGTAATCGCCGAGAACAAATACGGATTGCACGTTACTGTTTTCAATTACTGCATACATCTCGCCGAGACAAGATGTAAACTCCGCCAAATTGTCAACGTGATTTACCGGCATATACACGCTCATAATAACTATGCTATGGTTGTCATTTACCTCCGCTTTGATAGCTACTAATCGCGCACTTTCGCACTTAATCAGTGACACGGATCGAAACACACTTTTACGCCATAAGATCGCAACACCTCCATATGGACGGCCACGCACCGGTCCCGCTGACGTATCCATGGCTGACGTCCCTGTGTACCCGAAGTCGTCGCTAATACATCCCAGCAATGGAATGTCATGACTAAACAGCCAAGTTTCTTGCAGACATAACACGTCAGCTCGCTGAGATAACGTTTTAATACATTCCATCGACCTTTTCAGCGATTTACAGTTGAAAGATATAAATTTACTATTTATTTGTGTTGTACTATCCATTATGGTGATTTGTTGTTCAATTCTCGTTAATCTTCATACGAAGATTTTCTATTGAAGTTTACAAATCGGCGAAAGGAAATTCCGTCCGGCCATAAGCTCGCATCCATAAAGATAGGAAATTTACTCCTCTGTACGAATATCTTATATGCATCATAGTTTCTTTGAGATTTCATATTTATTTTAACTGGTTCAACAACTACCCGAGTCTTTTCAAAAATATATGTAGCTATGTCGGAAGATGAAGTATTCTTGCTAACATTGGTTATGAAAAGTGGAATTGTCGGCTCAGTCGCTGCTCGAAATTTCCCGTTAGGTTCAATATTTGCTTTACCTTTGTTACCTATAAACTTATTTTTAAGACGCTGTCTTTGCACAGCAATCCATTTCTCATCCGGTTCTTCTACATGCCATTCACCTACTCCGACCACATCGGAAAATGACCTTATAAGCACCTTGATGTCCCATCTCCTCATGAACTTGTTCAATAACCATATCGATTAACGAAGCGGGCAAAACCAATACTTCCCGATCGTTTACTGTTATAAATAGCTTCTCATCCCTGATGAAACATCGCGAACTAAGCCTGTTCACATGTTCGGTATTGTTTTGGTATATGTCACGCATAATTTCCTCACAGATCGCATCTTGTTGTTGCAATTCTTTGAGGTTCTTCAGACCTTTATGCAACTCGGGGTTTTTACGCACACTCATGTATGCTATCTCCGGACATTGTGCCTTTTCCTCTTGAATTCTGTCGCTTTCTAGTAGATATCTGCTCAGGATATCTGCAGCTATATTCATTTTGCCCGGTACATGTTCAATCTTGAACTTGAACTGATCAAGGTATAAAATCCATCTAGTAACTCTACTGTTACAGAGTTTCATGTTGTTGATAAAAAGAAGTGCTTTGTGATCTGTTCTTATGTAGATTTCTGAACCCCTAAGGTAGGTTTCATACTTCTTCAAAGTGCTTATAATGGCGTAAAGTTCTTGCTCAGTTGTTGTCCAATTTAATTCGGCTCCTTTGAGGCTTTTACTATGGAATCCAAGAATCCTCATCTGCTCTTGCCTTTCATCTTCATACTGGTAAAGGACCCCTGCTAGTTCAATCCCTGAACAGTCTGTTTGAATATAATAAGGCTTATTGAAGTTTGGATGGTGCAGTTTGATCGTTTGAATAAATTTTTCCTTTAGTTTGTCAAACGCTTTCTGTTCATCTATTGCCCAATTCCATCTCTTCCCTTTCTTCAATAATTCACAAAGAGGTATTATGCTAGCATTATACCTCGGAATGAATCGTCGATAAAAATTACAGAGTCCCAAGAAAGCCCTTACATGTTTTACTTTCTTTGGCGTTGGGAATTCTTTAATGGCCTTCAATTTATCAGGATCAGTTCGGATACCATCCGTAGCAATTACAAAACCCAGCATTTTCACTTCCTTGCAACCGAATTCGCATTTCTGTAAGTTGCACGTAAGACCCGCTTTGCTCAATCTTTCTAAAACTCGTTCAATATGTTCTAGATGGTCTTTAAATGAACCCTTCGTAATTTATTTATTTATTTATTTTTATTTATTTATTTATTTCGTAAACTCAACAGCACATGTTTTATTATTACAATTTGCCTTAAAAACTTCAACAGCCAATAACAGAGTTTAACATATTATATAGACATTTTACGGGTAGTTAGACAAAAAAGTTAAGCAAAAGTAACGGGAACTTATTTTATTGTTTAAAGTGTGTGGTGTATGTGTAAGTGTGTGTGAGTGTGTGAGAGAATGATGCTTCGTATGTGGGTCTTACCGTTTATCAAATGGAGGGAACTTTTTTAGAATAAACGTGATGAATTGATTACGATTAAGAAAGAAAAGATCTGCATCGCTGAAATTAGACTCGTAGGTATGAACAACCCTATTGATAGTGGAATGTCGAGCGTAATTTGTGTATGAAAAACCGGAATAGAAGGTACGTGGGCGTCGCGTTCGTGTGCTGCAAGCACTGATACCAATCCGAGCAGTGAGATCGGGACAGTCAAAGCGAGCAGTGACAACATCAAATAAAAACTTCATGTCGGCAACAGTTCTCCTATCCTCGAGAGAATGCATCCCAAAGTGTGTAAGGCTTGCGCGATATTCCTCTCTATTTCTCCAGGTCCTAAAATTCAGCTGTCTAATGAACTGCCGCTGTACCGATTCAATTTGGTGCTGATGCGTTGTATACACTGGTGACCATACCGTGGATGCATATTCCAACAAGCTTCTGACGTATGCGAAGAACAAAATCCTCATGGAATTAGGGTTTTTAAAAGGTTTGGTAGTTCTGTATACAAAACCAAGCATTTTACGAGCTCTCTGAGTTATACAGTCATAATGCGTGGTAAAGAGCATTTTTTGATCTAGCATAATGCCTAAATCCTTCACAACTGTTACTCTGGGAATCACTTTATCATCGAGCGAATAATTAAAGTAATAATTGCAAGATCATCTAGGTAATTGACACAGAACTCTCTAATGTCTGGACCTAAGATCTTGTCCATCGCACGACTGAAACTTCCCACGGATGTTTTTAATCCTTGTGGAAGCACATTGTATACATAGGACTTCCCATTAAAAGTAAATCCTGTGTATTTTCTGCCCTGAACATTTATAGGTATTTGAAAGTATGCGTTATTTAAATCAATAGTTGTTATGAAATTCGCTCTGTGAAATGAATTTAGAACATCGATTTGCATCGGTGGCTTTTCGGTCTCCGCCACCATATATTTATTTATTCCTCTGGCATTAAGTAGGACTCTGATAGAGCCGTCCTTCTTTAACGCAAACGTTAATGGACTGGAATATGGAGTAGATGCCCTCGTTATAATTCCCATCTCTTCCATTTCTTTCAGCTTTTGTTCCATTTTCTCTGTATATGCATATGGAACCGGATAACTCCTTTTGACAATAGGAGTATTATCGAGCATGATAATTTCATGTTCGTAACAGTTGCATCTCCCAAGTTTAGTCGAAAATAGTTTACCAAACTTCTTTAACAATTTCACCAATCTTGTTTTTCCTTTACTTCCAATGTTGGAACCCACTTTTATTTCATCTTCAAAGGAATTGCTTCTTTCCACCTCCACTTCCGGTTCGATCGAGTTAATTGCAACCGGCTCTATGAAAGGAACAAAATGTTCTCTATTGTCTTTCTCGAAATTAATCCCTTTGTCGTTACGGCATTGAATATTGATTTTATTTGTTAACATAAAATCATATCCTAGGATCATCGGTCGTACTAATCCAGGGATAATGAAGAATGTTACTAGGTATTCTAAATCGCTTGAAATTTTGTCTCGATAAAGCCTGTATGTATACAAATTCACTAGTTTTTGTTGTAGTCAAAAATTCCTAGTAGTTTTGATTTTATAGGCATTCAAAGTTTCAAAAATATCGAGGCCCGCCAACTGCCACGTGACCGCTTGTGACGTCATATCACAACGCGCGCCGCGCTCCGCTTAGTACCTAGGTATCAAGTCACCAGCAGCAGTTATAGTAGATGTAATAGCTTGCACAGTATTTTGTTTGTGTTTGCATCCGTGTAAGTATTACGTTAATAGTCTTTTATTAGTAAATATTATTCGATTCATAAAATGGATGAAGGTTTCGAAAAAGGGCAATCGGATAATCTACCTAAAATAGATGCGTTAATGATTGCGCATTACCTATATACCTATCAACAAATAATGATTTTGTTGCCGCCGAAATGCGAGGAGCAAAAATGCAAAGGTAAATACCTAAGCTTTCCTTGCTACTTGCTACATATACATATTACGCCTATTATCCCTTGCGGGGTAGGCAGAGCGTAAACGGCCGCGAAAAACGACCATTTTCACCACGTCTGACAAATATTTGAGGGTAATTCGGAAAATTGTGTATCGCCATAGCGACAAGTTGTCAGCCCATCGCCTAAAATTGCAATACACACCCTCGAGTCCCTTAGTCCCCTCTTACGACTCCCACGGGAAAGAAATGGGATGATGCTATTCTAAGCCGGGATCACACGGCAATTCTAAGCCGGCATCACACGGCAAACAACTAAGTACTTATTCTTAATACTTTATATGTTAGAATGGAATAGTAGGAAGTGGGATAAGTACCTAGGTAGGATGTAGATGTAGTGGGTTGAACGTGACAGATGTAAGTACTAAACCTTTTCTACTTGTTTTTTTTCTTTTACTAACAAAATTCGCAGGGCCATTTTATTTATTTTTATTGCAAATGTTTGAACAGATTTACTAAACCTTTTAAATTTATCTGCATTTTTTTTTCTCACAAAATAGTAAAGGCCAGTTATTAATTTTTTCTGAACTTAGGTATTTCAGATCGGCAAAAGACAGCTATGGCGATGAAGCTATTGGTTATGTTCAAGTTAAGAGAGTAGGTGATACATAACGGTTAGTAGGTGGTTGAAAAACTGACACCAGGGTTCATCGGGTCGTTGGACGACTCGGTGTCCCACACGAAAAGAGAGAGAGATAACGGCTTAATGTAGAATCACGCCAGAACACCGCGTACAAACCACACCTTATCATTGCAGTTTAGAATGCAATGAAAAGGATTTTTTTCGCATTTTAACGACCTTTGGAACTATAAAAAACTACTTTTTCGGTAAATTGATAGTTGTATTTTTACATTTAGGCACAACGCATGATTTCCTAGTATTTGGATTGGACATTTTCAAAATTATTTAAGTAAAATTTCGACGGCACGGGCGCGCGACCGCTTGCGGACTGAGTGAGCCAGACCGAGCGTGTTGTACGATGACGTCACAGCGTCACCGGCGCCCGCGTCATGCGGTTGCACCTTGTTTTACTTCTAAATCGGAAACTAATTGACGTATCGAAGTAATTCTTTCACTAGTATTTTTTATTTTTGACAGAGAATATGGAGTGCTAACAATCAAAATTAGGTAACATTCTTCATTAAGAACGGTGCGTCAAAAGCTAGTTCTTTGGTTAATCGAACATTTAAGTTGATTTGACGGTTTACTTTTGAGGATCTTTGTCCCACAGCCCCCCGTACTTGGAACCCTTTGACCGGAATCATGGGTAACTTGTCATTTTTAGCCATTAACTCTTTAAAGAAGTCCTCGTTTATGCATGTTACATCTGAGCCTGAATCAACCATTGCTCGAACCTCAAGCCCTTCACAATTAACCATGATATCAGGCCTAGATGTGGACATTAACTCCCTTACCTTTTGGTCTTCATCAAATACTGTATTGATTCGATTATCAATAACTGCTTTTTCGGCTTAAAGCAACTCAAATCGTGTTTGCACTAACTCCGTTATATTCTCCAAAATATTAACAAAACCAATGCCTGCTCGACCCTGTTGTCCCTTTACCTCAACAGGTCTTAATATTCCTTGCATAGTTTTACCCAACGGCTCTCCAGGTTCCCATCCAGACTTTTTCATTATTCTTAACGCTATAGAATTACACCCCACGTCTTTGTTGACCGCTGCTAAATGTTCGGGGTTGTTACATTTAGCACTTAGGTGTTTCCCGACTCGCTCACTTTGGGCACTTCCACTTCTACGACCGCCGCTGTTGCAACTGCAGGACGATCGCCTCCAGCGTCTTTTTTTGATTGACCCATCTCAGGTTTCTTCCATTCCTGATAGCGTCTGAAGTGCTTCTTAAAAGGCCTTCTTTCTTCGTCTCTTGCCTCTGCTGGCGCTGACCGCTTATTTTCCTTGCTGCTCTCTCCAGCATAGTTATTTATGTTGTCCAATTGGCGTAGGAACTCAGTGGCAGCTAGTATTGTGTCGCTCCTGGACAATGCCCACAATTGCTGCACATTTGGCGGATAGTGACGCATAATATCAGCAATCAATTGTTTGACTGGAATCGTAAACTGCAACAGGTTTACTTGTCCAGCCAATTTCAGAAAGTGCTCCAACATCGTGGGGGTTTTATGGCTATCCTAACGGTTGCTTACTATTTCTCTACGCACTTTATTTTGCTCGACCTTACCCCAATAGGTCTCAAGGAAATCACTCTTGAAATCCTGGAATGTAATCCATCGGTCCTTGTATATACGTGACCAATCTCGTGCTTGATCCAATAAGCACTCTTGAACTATGTCTAGTTCTTTATGTTCCAAGGTGTGTCCAGGTATTTTCCTCAAATATGCGGTTAGATCTTCCAAAAAGGTCACAGGGTGTATTTTGTTTCCTGCTTTTGTTCGGTAGTTATGTCCGCCGAATCTTGGCCTTTCCTGATTGAGATTTGTAATTGAATATACAATTCTCTTGTCCAGCACCTCGAGGATAGGTGTTGACTCCTTTGTGGAGTCACTGTTGTTTGCTTGGTTTGACACCAAGGCCTTCTGCGCCTGGGAGGTCCTCTTAACCTCCCTTCCAAGCTCATTGAGCTTCGCATCAATATTTTTGGTATGCTTATTGATTAGTTTTACCAAAATGGCAAACTCCTTAGACGGTTGAGGTTGTTCGACGTCCTCATCCGTCTGTTCATTACTGCGTTTTACTCTCTTCGACTTTCTACGCTTTTTCGGGGGCTCATATTCCCCTTGCCCCCTCTCTTCTTCCTGACGCTCTTCGTCACTCATCCTTCTCCCTTTGGTCACTGTTTATTTATTTAATGTTATTCACTGTCCTATTTCAGTTTTGTTTATTCACTTCGTTTTTTTCCAAAATAATCGCTTATTTAATCTATTTATAGTACTTTAAATCACTGTTATTTAAGGTTCTCTTGCTCTTGCAATCGCGTCTGCTCGCAACTTCTATTCGCTCTCTCTTCGAATCTGTAACAATAGAAACATTATTATAATAATGATCTAATGGCAAGTAAGATCGCTCATCCATTTTCACGGACAGCAAATTGTAGGCCGTAGCCTACTCTTATAGTGTTTAGATGCTTCATAAATTTTTGGGTAGTGTAAGACTTGTGATAAAGTTGTTGTGGTTCGTAGGTATAAGAAATATCATTATCCCATATCCTGGTCACGGCACCAAATTGTAACTGAACCTTATCCTCTATAAAATCTAAAATAATAGATTTTAATTTCTTATGTGACTCCAGACCCCAGTCCAAGATATCTCACCCAGTCCAGGCTGGTTAAGTCTGTAGGGCGCAGATCGCTTTCACGACAACTGACACTCAGAGAAACATTCAAAGCAAAGGTTTCACTAACATCTTAGCTCAAATGCAATAAAATCTCAATTTCACTCGGAAAGAGAGAGAATTCTACTGTATAATAACGGTCGGATGAAAAACCCAAACTGCTATTTGATATACTAATCAGAGACAAATGATACAATCACTCGCTTGATTTTCTATCTTTAAACAACCTATAAATTAACGTTGATACAATTATTGACATTAACAAATCTCAATAACTGCCGCTAATAGGTTGACGTTGTTGTATAATAAACATAAATATTATTAAATAGTGATCATCTAGTGGTCAAGTCCACGATGTTTGTAGTAACCCAGATAATTTTGAGTCACTTACTTGCCATCAGAAAGAATCTATACTCTCTTATTTTTAGCCTTCGTTTAGTTCTATCGCATGAAAGAAATTATTGTGCCTTTAATTTCTTTTAAAAATAAAAAAATAAAAAAATATATTATGCATCCCAAGGTCTATCCCTGAAACACATAATATATCCTTAAATAGAATAAAATGTCGTTCACGGCGAACCGTGGACGACATCTACATCTTGGTTATATCAATGTAATAACACTTAATGTTAACTTTATTATTATTTAAACCAAATATTATTTATTTCCTTTATTATATTATGAACACCTTTTAATTTACTAATCTTAATTATGTAATAAATTGTATTGAAATAAATTGGTAGTTGTGTTGACTACAAAGTACGGCCAGTGGCTTACGATTGGAGAACAGTTGTGATTGGTTGATACAGCCCTTGAACTTGCCATCCCTTTCTTTTACCTGGAGTTGAAGTGGGGCTGAATCAACCAAAGGATCGGGCAGTCTGTGATTGAAAGGAGCCGAGTGAGGACGTGTTTAGAAGTGTATTGGTTGTTAAGTGAAGTGATTCAATAAAATATATGTTTACTGAAGAAAAGCTGTTTCAGTCTATATTTCAGAAGTTGGATTCATACGCCCACAAAATGTAAGTAATTTTTGTGTTTTTTTAAATTCCCTTTGCTTGATGCTATGTCGTCAAATTCAGTTCAATCCGGTTGAAAAAGTTAGATATTGAAGAAGAAAATCGATCTTTTGGGATAAGATTTGTTAACTATTGTAAAAAGTGACGTATTTTTTTTCTGATTTAAAATTTCTACATTAAAAGTTATTTCAGCTTATGTTCTGTTGGCTTGAGATCTCTTGGATCTTCAAAAAATTTATCAAATTGAATTGAATTAAAATAAATAGAAACTATGATGTTTTAATTACTCTTACGTTCTTTGAATACTGAATTTTATTGGAGGAATCTTTCATCATATTTATTTCAAAGTCTTCTTTTTTATTATTTATTTTTTCGCGTAGGGCACTGATTCGTCTAACGACCCGTTGAACCCTGGTGTCAGAGTTTTATTTTTTTTCTTTTTCGACCGCCTACTACTATTTGTAGGCCCTTGACATGGTTGCGTAACGACAACCGAAGGAAGTAATATTATACACATACTCATTGTTTTACACTATATTAGTATTTCTTTATTTTAGATATAAAGTTTTCTTGTTATTCGTTTTATTTTTTACATAGTTTGGCTTGACATAGGCTTTAACTTTTTTTTATATATTTCATCTGTTTTGTTTTATTTGGAATTCTGAACTGATTTTGAAATAGTGGCATACATTATGGGATTTCCGTTAATTACTTAATTTTATTCTTTTATTATTTTTGGATTTTGCCTAAGCGTTGTTTAGATATATTGGATTGCTGAAATTACTATTTCTGTAATTATAATATACTGTGACTTTTTTTTATTTTTTTATAAGTAATTATATCAGCTATTTAGTTCCCATAGTACAAGCTATGCTTAGTTTGGGACTAGATGGCGTGTGAAATATCCAGGATATTTATTGTTGTGTCTTTTTGTTGTGTATTTTGAATGACAAAGAACTAATACCTTCAATATGAGTTTCAGACGCAAATATGGAAGCGGTAAATGATGAAATCCCTATCCGTGCCTCGAGGTCCAGAAGCCGAGTTGAAAATGATGGAAATCGAGAACGAGCATCGCTAACCCGGAGCCGAAGTTTAATTTTGGGTGAGCCGTATCCGCATGCCAAAAGAATTAGGAAACCGGCAGTGAGTGATTATGCTACTGATATTAGATCGGGACCGAGATCCTCACGCAATGATTTAGATAGAGATTTGAGGGCTCGGTCACCACAGCTTACTAATCCTGCAACGACTGCAGCACCGAGATCCTCACGCAATGATTTTGATAGAGATTTGAGGGCTCGGTCACTACAGCTTACTGATCCTGCAACGACTGCAGCACCGAGATCCTCACGCAATGATTTAGATAGAGATTTGAGGGCTCGGTCGCAACGTAAAAGTTCCCGGGAACTGAGTGATGATGACGAGTACTATCGTCAAAAATATATGAATAGTTATAAGCGTGCAGATAAAATACAAAGACGGTCACGTAACTATCGGATTGATGATGATTGCTGTGAACGCGGAGGTTTAAAGAAACGTTCAGGGCCCATGTCTGCTCAGACTCGCGATCACCATCGGTATTGTGAACGTTCTAGATCCAGAAGCCCTATTAGATGCTCTCGCTCAAGATCACGTAGTAAATTACGCAAATATCAGTCCGATCATTACGAGAACCGCAATAATTTAGACAATAATATGTTCATTTAATTTGTTAAAGCATTTAAGGAAGCCAATAAGTCCAGTAATCATAGGTTAACGTCGCTTAATAATGTTGTACCAGAATTCGACCCATTGTCCAAGTCTCAAACAATTACTAGTTGGTTAAAAAAGGTAGAAGAGTGCGCGGATATCTATGAATGGGACGAAAGAGAAGTTATTCACTATGCGTTACCGAAATTAAGGGGCTTAGCAAAAACTTGGTATGAAAGCCTTCCAAGCGTTCGCTTTTTTTGGGGTGAATGGAAAACCAAATTGATAGAGTCGTTTCCTTGTAGAGAAAACTTTGCTGATCTTTTAACAGAAATGTTATCGGTTAAAGCTCGGTACGGAGAACCACTTGAACAGTACTTTTATACAAAGCTCAATTTGCTAAACAGGTGTGATATAAAGGGAAGTAAAGCAGTTGATTGTATAATACAAGGGATTGAAGATCGTGGTATCAAACTTGGAGCTCAAGCCGGACAATTTGATTCTCCGGAACTAGTTTTTAAATATTTAAAAACAGTAAAGGTCGCTACTCCTAGAGACAATGCATCAAATCTTAATAGAAACCGGACTGATAAAAGACCGCAATTCCATACACAAGATTCAAACAAAAGTTTATCTGCCCATACTGTTAGGGGTCCAACCAAATGTTTTAATTGTGGTGTTGAAGGACACCCCAGCTTTAACTGTCCAAAACCAATTATGAAATGTAATAACTGTCGTAGACTCGGTCATTTAGTAACTTCTTGCCCATACATGCGTTCTACTAACGAACCATTCAACAAAATATCTGCCCCCGAAAAGATCGACAAAAATAATGAAACCACTGAAAAAAATGTTTTGAAAATTAATTTATATGACTCTAATGATCGGCTTATAGAATCAAATCAAAAAAATATCAAAACTCAATCAAATGGAATCAGTAACAAAAAGGACAAATTTTATTTTGACATCAAAATAAATGATAAAGATCTCTCTTGCTTTGTTGACCTCGGTAGTGATTGTTCCTTAATCCGTTATTCAGATGCATTGACTTTAGGTGTTCCGTTTACTAAGGATAATTTGCCATTGCTGAAACGTTTAGGGGATGGTCTGGTACAGCCAAAGGCTCGAATTGAAGCGTTAGTCTTGGCGAAAGATGTTGCTTTAAAGATCGAATTGTATGTGGTAGATGACCAAGTGTTGAGTCGTCAGGTCTATTTAGGACATAATTTTACTGTAGATCCATCCTTATTTATAACAAAGACACACACTGAACTCATTTTTGAAGCATCATCTGAACCGGACAAGTTTTGTCTCACCGTCCTTAATGAAACCATGACCTGCTAATGAAATAAAAACAATTTTGATCCAATCAAACACCAGTCATACTGGCCCTATTTATGTTAATGGATCTATCAGGGGCAAATCAAACAATGAATACTTTTTACTTCCGGGTGAATATAAATTAGAAAACAGGGAAGGTCAAATACTTATTCAAAATCTATCGGAACAGCCTGTAAAATTTGTGAAAAACTCTTTGATTACTAGAGCTCTTCGTACTAACAATGTTAAGCATATACAAAATTTAGAAGTGTATGACAATTTAGGTGACAATACAGAAGACGTAATAAATTGCGGGAAAATAACAGACGAACAGAAATTGCGCCTAGAAGACTTGTTAGTAGAATATAAAGACTGTTTTTCTAAAAATATGAAAGACTTAGGTTTTACAACAGCGGGTGAAATGACTATTAACTTTAAGGACTCTGAACCAATAGTATATCGTCCATATAGGATGTCGCATTCAGAAAGACAACTGGTACAAGGTATGGTTGACGAAATGTTGGAAGCTAACATAATACGTGAGTCACAGTCACCATATGCCAGTCGAATTGTATTAGTTAACAAGAAAACGGGCGACAAACGACTTTGTGTAGATTATAGGGCACTAAATCAACATACCATTAAAGAGCATTATCCTTTGCCTCGCGTTGAAGACCAACTAGATTTGTTGTCAGGTCACTCTCTCTTTATATCACTTGATCTCGCTTCTGGATATTACCAGATACCAATTTCCGAGGAATCGATACATAAAACATCGTTCGTGACCCCTGATGGTCAGTTCGAATATTTGCGAATGCCGTTTGGTCTGGTCAACGCCCCTTCCGTCTTCCAGCGTACAATTAATAAAATTTTAGCTGAGGCAAAAGTAAAGTACGCTATCGTCTACATGGACGATATTCTTATTCCGGCACATGATTTTGATGAAGGTCTTGACCGCTTGCGAGATATATTGTCATTATTACGAAAAGGGGGCTTAACTCTTAAACTTTCAAAATGTCAATTTTTCTTCGACACCATTGATTTTTTGGGATTCGAAGTCAGAGTAGATAGATTAAGACCAGGCAATCGTAAAACTGAAGCTGTTTCTAAATTTCCAACACCAAAATCACAGCACGATGTTCGCCGATTTTTTGGTCTTGCTAGTTTTTTTAGGAGATTTGTAAAGGATTTCGCTATCATAGCTAGACCTCTGACGGACCTCTTAAAGAAAGATTATCCTTGGGAGTGGTCTAGCAAACAAGAAAATGCTTTTACGTCTCTTAAAAATATACTAACTGAGAGACCAGTCTTAGCATTATATGATCCTCATGCTGAAACTCAGCTGCACACCGATGCAAGTAAAATCGGAATCGCCGGGATTCTGCTGCAAAAAAATAAAGATGGCTTACTACGACCTGTTTCGTACTATAGTCGCAAAACTTCCCCAGATGAACAGAAGCTGCATTCGTTTGAGTTAGAAACTCTAGCTGTTATAGCGTCACTAAGTAGATTTCGAGTCTCGCTAATCGGCATTCCGTTCAAAGTATATACTGACTGCAACGCGATACTTTTATGTGATTCCATCATAATCACTTTTTATATGTTGTTCCAAAACATATTTCATCGCTAACGATGTCTGTACAGTTTGTCCATCTATTCTTGTAGCTTAGTTGTGTATAGTTGTTAATGCTGTTTAGTTCAGTTGTTGAGAGAGCTCGTAGAAATATCACACACAGAAGTTAAGTTGAAGATTTATTAAAATAATAGAATTAACACAGTATAGTTCGTGGTGACTTCTTTCTATGACGTGGTACTGCACTCTAAAGTAAATTATTGCTAATCGCCGGCGGCGTGACAATAGGTTGAAACGTAAGCAAAATAAAATATAGGTATAATTGCCAATGTGCGGTGTAAACCGTACATGCTGGGCACCCCAAAAAAGGAACAAAATTAAGAAAATGTTTAAGAAAAATAGAAAGAAGTCCCAATACAAAGCAAGTAAAGCTTATAAACTAGGTAAATCGTCTAATTTGAACGCAACATTAGTGAAAGAATCGTCGATTTTGCGGCGACCGCGTCCAGACTCTGCCTGCTTGTAAACCGTAGCGTAGGCAGGCTCCTCCTGGCGAGAGTGCGGAGCTAGGTGCATGGTGTGCATCTCCACAGATTCAACACGCTGCTCTGAGGTAGTAGCTATATCAGGTGTGATTCGATTAGCACAACGCTTCTTTACAGCCCAAAAAATGGTGACTCCGATTACAGTGCCCATTAAACCATAGATAGTTATGTAGTGATGAATATCGTGGCTTGATATTGATGATGGTATTTGGTTTTCATGTGCCTTTTGTATAGATAGTCGTTTTGCAATTTCTTCAATATCTGAATTCGAGCGTACAGATGATATAGTATATTGCATCTTGTGGTACGTCAGATTTACTATCTTGTTTATAGATGTATTTATGTTCGGTACTTCTAGATTCATGTCCAGTTTCATGTTACTGTTATAGATGTTGTGAGCGTAGATTGTCATATCTCTCGACTGTAGCACGCATCCTTGATCTAATGTTATTATTCCCGATGAAGTCATGACGTGTGAAGTGATGTCGTCATCGCAGATCGTGCGCAAATTGCAAGTATTGCAACATGTCACAAGCCAGCTGTTCGGCGCGTGTAACTCTATCCAGCTGTCCTTGCACGTTGCGTTTTTCAAGGAACACAGTGACGTAGAGTAATGACCTAATAGTCTTGCTTCACATGGCGCGTTATCAGTATGCAACTTGAGAATAGGTAGATTTTTGTTGCAAATAAACTTGTCTTCTTTCAGTTGTGTACATTGCTGCATATCTTCTCTGGATAGGGTAATATATGTGCTTTCTCTCAGGTCAACAGCAATGTAATTTGAAGAAAGTAGCATAACAGCTGTTCCTTGTTCCGACTTCACTGGTATTGGTATAACTTGATATAAGATAAAATCTTCTTCCTTTATCAATGGAATATGGACTTCAAAAAGGAAAAAGTTCGATGTTACTCGGGCTTTTACGTATAAAAGTTTATAGATGTCCTTGATGTCATCTCTGACGCTATCTCTAGGTAGAGATATGGAGTTCGGAAGCTGTCCAGCAATTAAGTTTAACTGGTTGATCAAGTTGATAGGTGTTATCAGCTGTATGTCGATGTGTCCTCTATAGACATTAGTGAGAGTGTTGAAAAGCATTTCTTGCACTTTCCGTAAGTTGTTGATTAGCAGATAAGCTCCCAAAGATGCTGAGTTGAAGTAACTGGTTGCCATCACAACTTCTAGATGAGATTCAACCTTCTCCATGTTTGCGTTTGTTTGCTTCACAAAGTCGTCCATTAAGGTAAGTTGTTGTTTTATGCTGTCTTCATTTTTCTTCAGGGCTTTATTTTCTAGCTCAACAATAGTTGTTTGGTTCCGGATGAGGTCTAAAAGATAGTTTTCATTATTTTGAATAGATTGGATATCATTCTGATATTTTTCAGCAAAGTGTGAGTCCAAAATTCCAAATAGGTCGTTAGCTAGAGCTCCTATTCCGTTGATCAATCCTCTTCGTTTCCGATTTCCAAGATGTTTGTGTGGAGCCAGCAGTAAGTTGTTGTAGTGGTCGAGTGTCTCCATCTCATGGCGTAGTTGGCCGACTGTAATGTTCAAGTTCACCTGTTCAAGGTAAGTCTTTATTTTGTCAACTCCAGTTCAGTAGTTAGTCAAATTGTAATACATTATCAATGTCCACTCATCATGTATCATTTTAATTCTGCCCAAGGTGTCATAATATACTGGTCGGTGAGGCTCAAACGTAGTAATATGAGCACGTGACGTCGCGGTGGTGACGGCGGCACAACTTGGTACTCCAGTGAACATGATAAGGATTGTAAATAAACATAGTAATGTCTTGTTTACTTTTGATGCAGTTGATCTTTTCTCTTTCTTTTGTTCAGTATTTTTGTTAGTTTCAGGTTGTATTTCTGGGCCCGATTCAATTTCAGTGAGTTTTGGCAGCGGTGAGAGTTTGACCAGAGGGCGTTTTGTTATCCCAGATTGAGTTTTAATTGTTGTCACCCGGACAAGTCCATCAGTTCCAGGATGTAGCTGTAGAACCCGTCCCATTGCCCATTTTCCAGGTGGGAGATTGTCTTCTTTTACCAGAACTACATCCCCTTCCTGGATGTTTGGTGTAGGTTTGTTCCATTTACAACGTGCCTGTAGTTGTGTCAGGTAGTCATTGGACCAAGTTTTCCAGAACTGTTGAAACATATGTTCGATGAGTTGCCATCGCTTCCTCAGGTCGATTTTTCTGACGTCACAGTAATCAGATAGTGGCAAAGACTTCATAGGGCTGCCGCTTAAGAAATGACCCGGTGTAAGACAGTTGTAGAATTCGTCAGGGTCTTCAGTGAGTGGGCACAGTGGCTGGGAATTTAAACATGCCTCAATTTGAGTCAGCAAGGTCGAAAATTCCTCAAACGTGAGCTTTTGTTCTCCCAACACACGTCTCAGATGATATTTCATGGCTTTCACTGCAGCTTCCCAAATGCCCCCTGCTGATGGCCATGCAGGGGCGTTGAAATGCCACTGGACCTCCATCTTAGCGATTTCGTTAAAAAATTCAGGCGATAGTTCTTGTTTGAATTCTTCGAACTCATGACGTAATTTTCGTGCGGCGCCGATGAAGTTTGTGCCGCAGTCAGAATAAACGTGTTTGGGTGTTCCACGTCTATTACACATCCTTCTAAAGGCTCCTAAGAAAGCTTCAGTTGAGAGATCGGACACAAGCTCTATGTGCACAGCTTTTGTTGCCATGCACACGAAGATCGCTACCTATCCTTTGGTGACTTTGGCTGATCTTCCTTTATTTAGCTTGACGTTCACACTCCCCGTAAAGTCAACTCCTGTATGAGTGAAGGCCTTTGAAGGAGTACTTCTTTGTGGCGGCAGATCACCCATAAGCTGATGGGTGTCGGTAGCTTTGAAGCGGTGACAGCACACGCAGTGACGTAAGTATGATTTTACGACTCTGTTGCCAGTGACGATCCAAAAGCGCTGTCTAATGTGAGCCAAGGTAAGTCGAGCTCCTCCGTGCAATATGTCTATATGCGCTTGTTGCATAATCAGTTGAGTTAGTCTCCCCTTTGCTGGTAAGATGATTGGATGTTTCATCTCCGCCGACAGATGAGAGTTTGATAGACGTCCACCGATTTTCATTATTCCGTGCTCATCCAAATACGGTGCAAGTTTGTAGAGCTTGCTTTTTGGCGAAATAAATTCTTTCTTTATAAGTTGTTTGTACTCAATTTCAAATTCAGTGCATTGCACATATTTGATTATGTGTCGCAATGCAGTTTGAAGTTCGTCGCTTGTTAAGTAGGTAGTTTCGCGTTTCACCTTATTCCGTGCATTGGAAAGAAATGACAATATCCATGCGGTGACGCGTGTAATGCGATTCAATGAACTATATTTTTCTAATAATTCATTTATAAGGTTTCCATGCTGTTCAGGTTTTGATATTTTAGTTTGAGTTGTTTTTGCTTGTCCAATATCCGTTGTATATAGGCATGTATGCTTTTTAGACGGCTGTTGTTTATTAGTTGTATGCAAAAATTCCGGGCCTTGCCACCATAAGTTAAAGTTCACAAGTTTGCTTGGAAGGAGGCCACGTGATGCACAGTCAGCTGGGTTGATATCCGATTTGATGTAATGCCAGTTTTGCGCTGGAATTATGCTTTTTATTCTCTCCACTCTGTTTGTCACGTACTTTTCCCATCGTGTTGTGTCGCCCTGTATCCAAGCTAACACAACTTGTGAATCACACCAAGCTTGTACACATGAGATGTTGTAACTTGATAGTGCCTTCTTGACTTTATCAATAAGTTGACATAAAAGTTGAGCGCCGTTGAGTTCCAGCCTTGGCAAGGTCGTTTTTTGGGGTATGGGCGCTACTTTTGTTTTTGCGGTGAGTAGGGTGACAATGGGTTGGCCTTCTTCGTTTATGACGCGGCTGTATACCACACAGGAATAAGCTTTCTCGCTCGAATCGCTGAATCCCAATAATTCGACATCTCGCTTGCTATCGGCACCGATCCATCGCTTTAGAGAAATGTGTTTTACTTCAGGTAGTTCAGATCTGAGTTCAAGCCATTCCTTTTGAATTTCAGTTGGCAGTAGGTCATTCCATCCAAGTTTAGTGGACCAAACCTTTTGAAATATGAGTTTTGCTGACACTGTGATTGGTGCCAGCCACCCCAATGAGTCGTATAGTTTGGAGATTTCGGAGAGAAGATGTCGTTTAGTTAGTTGCTTAGATTTATCTTCCAAGCTCCAGTTGAACATAAATTTATCAACCTTAGGATTCCAACCAAGGCCAAGCATCGTGGTAGTTTGTTCATTTTTGAAATCATAAGTTGCTTTTGTAGAAATTTGATCTTTGCTCAAGCTTTGTAATAGTTCTGGATGGTTACTATTCAATTTTCGTAGATTCATGCCCCCGCTGCTCAATAGTAGTATGAGTGACTGCTGTAGAGCTTTAGCTGCTTCAAGGTCATTGTGGCCGCTGACCAGGTCGTCGACAAAGAATTCCTTCATTAAAACTTCGGCAGCTGCGGGATAGCGATGTTTTTCATCCATAGCTAGCTGTTTTAGAGTTCTCATCGCGAGCCATGGTGCACTTTTAGTTCCATATGTGACAGTGCACAGCTGATACTCTTGAAGTATTTGAGTCGGGTTTTCACGCCAAATAATCTTCTGAAGTGGCTGCTGATCTTCTGATATCCAAATGCATCTGAACATTTTTTCTATGTCCGCTGTTACTGCATATTTATAAGATCGCCATTTTAAAATTTGGCTTTGAATATCATTCAGTAGATTAGGACCCTTCAACTGCACGCTGTTTAGGCTATGACCGCTGGATGTGAGCTGAGCGGCATTGTAAACAACCCTTAGTTTGGTAGTATCAGATTGTTCCCTCAAAACGCCATGGTGGGTGAGGAAACATTCCGGAGTTGAGTTGGTAACCGGAGATGCTAGTTTCATATGCCCGAGGTCGATATATTCACGAATAAATTGTTTATACATTTCTGCTAGTTTCTTCTGTTTTTGAAATCTTTTTTCTTGTTGTAAAAATTGAGCGATTGCCTTTGATTTCGAATTTCCCAATTTTTCAGCAGCATCAGAAATCAACGGCATTTTTACTGTATATTTTCCATCTATTCTTCTGCGTACAGTCTCAGCGTAGAAATTTTCACATTGATCATCATTAGTTAGTTCATTATTTTGGGTGATGTCCTCTATTTCCCAAAATTTTGTCATCTCGTTGAGATCCACAAATGTCATGTGGCAGTTAAAAGTTTGAGACACACCGCCGCTTATAATCCAACCTAAGTGCGTCCGTTGTGCAATAGGATCGTTTTCATTGCCTTTCAATACGCCGTCTGCTATAATCTGTGAGTAGACTTTAGTGCCCAGTAATAAGTCAATGGAACGCGAAATGTTGTAGTCAGGATCGGCGAGAGTTAGACATTGCAAGTGAGGCCAGTCTTGTTTCTCAAAAGTTTTGCTAGGTAGATTTTTAGTTAGTTTTTGCACTATTTCTGCTTCAAGTTCGAATTGGTAGTCAGTGTGTAGTGACTTGCAGGTCAGTTGTAGTTGCCCCTTGGAATTTTCGGACGACGATCCGATACCGGATATAGTTGCGTTGCTATGTTGTCTCGGCAGTCTAAGTAGTTGTGCAGTTTTGACACTTACTAAATTGACTTGTGAGCCTTGATCCAAAAATGTTCGAAGTTTAACGTATGTACCATCGACAGTTTTTACTTGAAGGTATATTGTCGTCAGCAAAACTTCCAACTCATCGTAGGCTACGTGATTAGAGCTTCTGTTTTGACCGCCGTTGGAAGTTGAAGGCCTTTCACTTCCATTTCCGTTGCTAACTGGCGGAGGTAAAGTTTTGTTGAAGTTATGCAGCAATGTATGATGGTTCAAATTACACTCCTTGCATACTTTGTTTGATGTACAAGGCGATGCGTGACTGAACAAACAATTTTTGCAAACTTGCATTTTTGCTACTGCGTTGTTCCGTTGCGTTGTGTCTAATTGCAAAAACTTTGAACATTGCATCAACACGTGAAATCCATTGCATTGCGGGCAGCGAGGATTTTTATATACAGAATGATACGTTCTTGGAATTTTTTTATTAATTTCGAAGTTAGGTTTCTTCGCAAACGTTTTCGGCTGATAGAAAGATGGTTTCAGTTGATGGTTGCTAGTTGACTTCTTTTCCGAAGCCATTTTATTTGCTCTGCGCACCTCTAAGGCCATGAACTTGCCTTCTAAAAAGTAAATCAGCTCAGAAATATTTGGCAATCCTCTGGGATCTCTTGCTTCCTTGATGTAGTCATCGAAAGTGGTTGCGTCTAGTTTCAATGACATCAAATGTGCAACAATTGGGCCTGCAGCGTCCGTGTCGACGCCTATGTTCGATAGTCCATTTAGAACCTCCTGTATAACATCATGCATTTTTTTCAGGTTAGATGCGTCGGGTTCTTGTATGGCAGGTAAGTCTAACATGATGTTGAGCAATGAGGTAAACTGAAGGCGTTGGTTGTCGTACCTCTGGACCAGTATCTCCCAGCATGATTTGTAGTTGTCAGCATTTATAGGTAGATGTTTCACTAGTCGCTCAGCTTCTCCTCGCAGTTTTGTTTTTAGAAGCTGCATTTTTTGCGCTGTATTGATCATGGGATTGTTATGCACAGACTCCTTGAAAAGATCCTTAAAAGATGACCACTGCATATAGTTGCCACTAAATTCGGGTATTTCCATCTTCGGTATAGATTGCGAGTAATGTGAAGATGCCCACATCTTGTTGCTGAGTTTCTTCCTGAGAGCATCGTATTTGTCTTCAATTTCTATAAACATGGCGTTGTATTTTTTGTTCGTACCTTTAAGATGTGGTTCCAGCTCCCAGTGTATCTTATCAACTGCCTCCCACTTAGTTTTCAGGATAGACAGCTGATCTTCAATTTCCCATCGTTCAGTTAACACTTCATCATGTACCTTGGACATCACACGGTGAAGTGCCTTGAAGTTGCATTCCTGCTTAGTAATCAGGCTTTCCAGTTTGTCATTGGTGGTGTCGTCGACCATCCCACTCAAATCGAATTTTACATCTTTTTGTTCCTTTAGTTCACTTAATAAAAGTTGCATGTCAGCTTTAGTTTCTTCATACATTTTCTTCGTTTTTTCAAAGACTTTGTCCGTGAAATAAGTGATATCTTTGTCTTCAATAGTCTCCTTGAGAACTTTGTCTCTCTGTTCAAAATCTTTCCATTGCTGTAATAGCGATTCTAACCTCAATTTCAGATATGCAATATTTTTTCTTGTTATGCTATCTTTGCTATAGTTAACGCTAATTGTTTTAATGCTTTCAAAGCATTGCTCTTGAAGCTTTAGTTCTTGCATGGTGTATAGTTTTACGTACCAGTTAGTACATATAAGTAGTTAGTTGAAAAAACGACACGACTTCAGTGTAGAACGTGGCGCTGGTTCATTTTAGGTGTCCAGTGCATCTGCACCCCCATACGATATGCACGTTTTCTAAATTGACCGGTGAGACCCGCTGGTGGGAGGCCGGTCAACCGACAACGCTGGCGCACGAAAGCACAAACAAACCAAACTGTCCTTGATGCGAAGGACGAAGGACCATTTAGATGTACAGTTTGTCCATCTATTCTTGTAGCTTAGTTGTGTATAGTTGTTAATGCTGTTTAGTTCAGTTGTTGAGAGAGCTCGTAGAAATATCACACACAGAAGTTAAGTTGAAGATTTATTAACCACTTCGCTCAGGTCGAATTTTGCAACAATAGATTTGTATTGTTCTTCAAGCACACATGTGTGCTTTTACGAGCGGAGTAGTTGAAATAATAGAATTAACACAGTATAGTTCGTGGTGACTTCTTTCTATGACGTGGTATTGCACTCTAAAGTAAATTATTGCTAATCGCCGGCGGCGCGACAATAGGTTGAAACGTAAGCAAAATAAAATATAGGTATAATTGCCAATGTGCGGTGTAAACCGTACAATGTCTTTCTTAAGAGTAAAATAAATTTACAACTTTTTAATCAAATTTCCCAAATTCGATTTTTATTTCTATAGAAAATTTTATATTTTCTTATCGAAGGTCTAATGGCTTACCAAACCATTTAAAACATATTATTTTATGTTTCTAGACATAATTTATTACTTTCCACCGATCGCCTATTCAATCGGTGAAACTTCGATTTTTCATCTCCCGGCTCACCGCACCGATACTCCCCCTATGTATATGGATGCTACGAACCGGTCGGTCGCACGTCGTTTTCAGGTGATTTTCAGACTATGTCTTTTTCCACTTTTTATGCATGTTATCGATAGATAATGCTATTAATTAGTGTTTTTAAAGATTTCAGGCCTTTTCATCGATTATATCCGATTTTATAGGGATTTTAAAATAATTTCCAAAATTTCGGCTATGTCCAATTTTTGCTCGAAATTCGGCTATGTCCCAGAAAATATATTTTTATTTTCTTTTTATGTTATTTTTGATTCAGGGTCGGAAGCCACAACATTTGTAAGAAAGAGACATAATAACGTATAAAATCAACCTTGAAGTACAGTTTGGTATGAAGTATGTCATTCGAACGTGTTTTATTTGTTTGTTTGTTGTAGTAGTTGCATTTTGTATTAAAAAACATACTTATTATGGGTACCAACAACTACAGCATTTTACAGTTAATTTTAAGAAAATAGTACATTGTTGTCGATGTATGGAAAATAAGACGTTGCTGGACGAGTATATTTTGAAGTCCGAGCCGCAGGCGAGGACTTCAATTATACAAGTCAAGCAAAGTAATTTTCCCCGAGACTTACATAGTGCTTTTCTCAAAAAAAGGCTAGGAAATGAAAGATTGTACTTCTTATAAAAGTTAGCTAGCGACCATAACACAACGAAACAAATAAAAATTTACAATTTTCCCACCAATTGTAATTTTTTAAAATAAATTCGCCTGTAAGGCACAGTATTACGTAATATTCAGCCATACTAAATGTTTAGTTCATTCTTTTCTTTTTTAATTCTGGACAGGCAAGGGTCTTCACATCATACAGCCTCGTCTTTAGTTACCTGTTTCATACAAAATTACGTTCCGTTTCTATGAGAGTCATCGAGATAATTTTGAAATCAAATTATGTGGGTTTAGCGTATAACGAATTTATTTTAATGGACACCAGCAAAGGATTTCCATACAACTTTGCTGGCGTGATCTGAGACGTGACAAACAATGTGAAACTTCGCGGTTTCTTTTTTTGAAAGAAATGAACACATTTCCTAGCATGTTTGAGAAAAATATATAATTACACAATTTTATTCGAAAATAAGACAAATATTTTATCAAACATTTATTATTATTTTTTTCAAAATTATGGAGCTTAACCTCATTTATTATTTTAAAGCAAGCCTAATATCAATATGAGTGTCTTTTCATTTGATTTGATGAAGGTACCTACTCCGATCTGGAGTAATAATTTTGATAACAAATCAATAGTTTTGTTAAATCAAATCAATTTAGTCAAATCAAATGAGCTGTACACAGGTTGTATTAGAAATATTATATTACCATTGTAATATTTATAAATTTATTATTTTGTATGGAATATATTTATTGAAGAATATGTACTTTGCAGTGTAGCGTTCGTTAGACAAATAATTACTTTTCTATTTGAAATTTACGAACAGATTATTCACTGACTATTATTGTATTAGTTTATTATGTAAAAATGACTAAAGTGATAGGTATGTTACATACATACATACATACATACATATATCACGCCTATAATCCCTTGCGGGGTAGGCAGAGCGTAAACAGCCGCATAAAACGGACATTTACGCCACGTCTGACAAATATTTGAGGGTTATTCGGAAAATTGTGTATCGCTATAGTGACAGGTTGTCAGCCCATCGCCTAAAATTGCAATACACACCCTCAAGTCCCTAAGTCGCCTCTTACGACTCCCACGGGCAAGAAATGGGGTGATGCTATTCTCAGCCGGCAACACACGGACTCTCAGCCGGCAACACACGGCACCTAGGTATGTTACTTTGTGATCTCAGCCGGCAACACACGGCACCTAGGTATGTTACTTTGTGAAATTTTGTAAACTTCATTTTGATCAAATACATTTGTTGGAAGTTTGTGTAGTCTACAAAGGGGGCAACATACACGTAGTTTTAGAGTTTTACATTTTAAATTTACGAAAGTTCTTTTACTTTTGCTTCTGGTAAATACATGTCATAATAATTTTGTAGCTAGTAAATTCAATCTTGATCATTGATAACAACACGGGATCACAGTCAACCATATGTTTTAAAGTGCATTTTTTATATTTTGAATGTAGGTTACACATGTTGTGTCATGTGTCTTTTGTTCATACATAATATGGCAAGCAGGTACGTACTACATATGTGTAAAGCTGATGTAGCGAAATTCTTACCAGTCCAAGTACATTGACACTTAGCACAATTCTGAATTAACAATTATACCTATACTATCTATATACATTTTTGAAAGGCGTTATCAAAGTACTTGTTTTTATTTGTTTAGTTGCCAAGCTGAAGTTTAAGACTGTTTAATTAAATATGTATAAACCTACCTAAGTTTGGTGGTCATTGTGAAAGAAGTCAAATAACTGAACGTATTAAAATCTATTGCTACCTTTTGAGGGCAATTAGTTACGTTTCAATTAGGAAAATGTAAAGGAAAGTGTCATTCGGAAAAATGTTTTAAATATCTTTTGAACCAAAGAGTACAATTGGTTACATTTCTGCTGATAATTCAAGCAAAGGGTAAATAAAGTACAGTTTTTGTTTGTTGGTTTTGGTTTAGCATTGTAACGTTAAATGATAGAGAAAGGAATAATTTGGTTATAGGTGTTTTGTATGGCTACTGGATCCAAAGCAATACAAAATAATTTATACTAAAAGATTCAATTGGTTTGAGAAATAAGATTGTTTTTGTATGAATAGGAGTGAATGAGTGTGAGCGAATAAAATCGGTACACAATAAGGTACATAGGGAGCGAACTCTTCATCTGATCATGGTGCGAAAGAGTTTTCCTCTGTGAAGATAGTTGGGGACCAAAGTGTCTTAAATCGTGACCCTTATAGAGATCAGATCCTTCAGTAAATATTAAAACTGTTGAAGAATAAATATTTCTTAAACACTGATCCTAAAATAATAAGCTGTGCGCACAGCAACGATAGGTGCTATTATAGACCTACGTTTAAAATGTTTTTAAGTTATATACACGCAAAGTACGTGTGAGTCGACTCGTAATAGAATGTTCCTTATATTGTTATCATAATTGTTATGTGTATGGGACCGGCCGGCCCAAAAGAAATAAATACTCAAAGGAGTAAAATGTGTACAGAGTGAATGTGAACGAATGTGAATTAAAAAGTATAAGTAACAAAAATTAGAATGAAGTGTTAGGATTTTATATGAGAGAAAAGTGAAAGATATAACTTGTTTAAAGTATTTTACACATTAAAAAGGGATGTTTTATGGGTTATTGAAAGAGCAAAAAGAAAATGATAGTTAGACTAAAAGGAATTTTAAATTATGAACATAGGGATGTGTAAGGGCAATATTTTCAAAGAAATGTTACATTTAGGTAAACAACTTGTGCAACTATTTATCGATTTGATAGATATTATGTACAATTTTATTTAGATGGATTACTGATCTAAAACTGTATACATTTTGAATGACTGTGATCTGAGTATAAATATTTGGTTTTCATAATACTAAATCTAGCAATATGCTGATTTATTAACAACGAATTAAACGAACAAATGAACTCGTTCGTAAGTAGCATTTATTTTATGTCATTTTATTTTTATTACTTTTATGTGTTTTGAAAGGGTATGCTTGATCATAAATGTAATTTTGATCAGTAGGATAAGTACTTAGTAGAATGTTATTTCTACATGTATTTTATTTTTAATATACACTTTTTTCTATTTAGTACTAACGTTCTTGCAAGTAACTGCAGACAGACATAGTGTGTAATTTTTTTACATAAAATCTTTTCTTATTCCTATGAATTTTTATAGACTAAAATGTTTTTCTTTACACAGCATTGCATAAAATTATTGATTTTAATTCCGCGAACGATAAAAATATTTGTCCTAAATTGCCTACATAATAGTATTAATCTAATTGTTTTACTTTTATTTTATTTAACAGAATCATGGCAATGTACCTACACTGCTGTACCTAAACACGTATCAACCTGCTAGAGTTTACTATATTTTCTATTCTACCTGATTTACTATTATCAAAATAACTCAGCTAAAAATTGCAGATAACATATATTTTAAAACTCTCTTCATTAACTGTGGAAATTGTTTGATTTAGTATAATAATAATAACCTTCATCTATTGATTATGGTAATGTTGTTTTGAAATAATTGGCATTTTTTCGTGTGTGAATAAATTGTACCTATCTTGATAATATATAAAAAGAAATCAATTACTATACAGTTATATTTGACTATTCTTTAAATCTAATAATTAAATATCAAAAATAATTCTTGTATTTCCAAATTATGTTTTAAAACAATATTATTCTATTAGTAGAACTTGTTTTACCTTGTTTACTTAAGTTTTGGCGTGATCAAATAACTGTTAAATTTTATATCCATTATAATAACTAAAATATGTAAGAATGAAAATTCAACAAATGATTTCTTGTTTGTTGTAAATTATGTTTTTACTAGAACAACAATTTACTGCAACGTTGGTATGTAATTGCTATATTTTACAAAATAATTCTTGTACTAAACCTACGGAAATGTTTTTATCCGATTAATTTCGACGTCCAGAAATATCATTTTGTAATAAAAGAACAATGCTAACTGCATTACCGTACACTAGTTTCATATAGAGTGAAATTTAATGAAAATAAAAAGGAAATATGTTCTTTTTCTTTTTCAAAAACGGTGGAGGTGTAGTGTATGACGCACCTCCACGTCATTTAGACTTAGCTATAAGTATAGTAGACCCTATTCCAGACGCACTTCTATTATTACTAAGTCTAATTTGACGTTTCTAAAGCCGTTTCCTATTCTGCATGTAACTGTCAAACTCAAATGACAGGATTAATATAATAATAATAATATAATTCTTTATTGCACAAAGTAAGTTTACAAATAAATAAAAAAGAATGAAAAAAAAAGTACAACTAGGCGGCCTTCTTGCTATGGTAGCAAGCTCTACCAGGCAACCTTTGGGTGAAAGGAAAGTGCGTTTAGATAAGCGGGATAGTGCATGACATATACTAACATAAACTACATAAATTAATGTACACACTAATACATTCATAAGCTATATATATTATAATAAACTAATAAATAAGCTTAAATAGACTAATAAATATAAACTTAACTATGGCAGATAGGATATATAGATAGCCAATCTAGATAAATAATAAACAAAGATAAGAGACAGATAACAGTTCAGCACAATGTTAGAGGGATAAGTTTCTATACAACAATTTCTGACAAGAAATGTGTTTTTACCCGGTCTTTAAATGTTGTTACGGATGGAGCCCGCCGAACGACTTCAGGCAAAGAATTCCACAGCTTGATTGCTCGCACTGTGAAAGACTTTGCGTAGAAGTCGGTCTTGTGCGGAGGAATATTGAGCGTAAGACTGTCACTGGCTCGCAGATTGCGAGCAAGGGTTGATGAGTGAAAAACAAATCGCTCTTTAAGGTAGGGAGGAGTATTAGGATTGGAGAGGACGCAGTAAAGGAGGGATAGGATATGGTAGTCCCGCCTACGGGATATGGGTAACCACTGAAGCTGGGACCGGTAATGGGAGACGTGGTCGTACTTTCGTAGACCGAAGATAAATCGAATACAAAGGTTTTGCAGACGTTCGAGCTTGTGCAGCAGTTGAACAGTCAAATCAGGATAGCAAACGTCTGCATAATCTAGTATCGGTAGTAGTAGAGAATGAGCTAATGAGATTTTCGTTTTGGTCGGTAGAAGATTTTTGAGTCGCTTAAGCGAGCCATATGCACCAAACACCTTCCTGCTCACCTCGGATACATGAGGCTTCCAAGAAAAGCATTCATCAAAAATTACACCAAGGTTTTTAACCTTTTGGCTAAAAGGTATTGGAATACCATCGAAAGTGATTTGAGGTAACGAAGCATGGTTTATACGAGACACATACCACTGGCTGCCAATTATAATGGTCTGGGTCTTTGTAGGATTGACTTTTAGTCCATACGAGCGACTCCAATCGGAGATGCTCTCAAGGTCTCTGTTTGTAATATCAATCGCGCCCGGGAGGCCAGAGAGTGGTGCTTGTGTATAAATTTGGAGATCGTCTGCATACAGGTGATAGGAAGAAGAGAGAGGAACTGTAATAGAGTTAATGAAAATTGAGAAGAGAAGAGGTGACAGGACGCCACCCTGCGGTACGCCGGCTGATGTATCACACCACGCAGAGAAGGTATCTTCAATGCGTATGCGCTGTCGACGCCCGTACAGGTAGCTCCGGAACCAGTTAATCACCGCTGGAGATATGTTATGAGAGCATAATACAGAAAGTAGGATGTCGAAGTCTACTGTATTAAAAGCATTACTAAAATCCAGCAACGTCAACACAGTTAAATTTTGTTGTTCCATTCCTCGCCGAATATCATCAGATATATTGACTAAAGCAGTAGTCGTGCTATGACCGGGGCGGAAACCAGATTGAAAGGGGTTCAACAAGTTGTTCGTAGTTAGAAAAGAAGAGAGCTGTTGATGAACCAGCCTTTCAAGGACCTTGGAGAGGAATGGAAGGATAGAAATGGGACGGTAATCAGAAGGGGAGCTTGGTTTGGGTTTTTTTTGGAAGAGGAACAATTTGTGCTTCCTTCCAAGCGGTTGGAAACACACCAGAGAACAAGGAATTATTCAGGATTTTGGCAATGATTGGAGAAAGGATATCTAGGATAGGAACAATCATAGCACGGCTAATGCAGTCACTGCCGATGGCATTCGAGGAAATGGCATGCACATTCTTCATAACATCACAAGCGGTGATAGAGTGAAAAATAAAAGCTGGAAAAGTAGGAGTTGGCAGAGTAGAAAGATGATTTAATGTGGAAAGTTTAATAGCACTATCTATATCAGCAGAGGAAGAAAAATGTGTATTAAGAGAGTTCATATCAATGTTATGAGCAGGAATATGAGTACTTGACTTGCCAACTCCAAGTTTTTTCAGGAAAGGCCAGACTTTAGCTGGATCTCCATTCTCGACAGACTGATGGATATGGCGTCTCTGTAAATCCCGTATCCTCGTATTGCAGCGATTTTTTATCTCCTTAAATTTATCACGATTTTTATTCGAAGAAACTAGTTTATATCTTGTTTTCGCACGCGTTTTTCTCGCCATTTGTTCACGTATCTCATCATTGAGCCAGGGTGCAGGAAGATGCTTTATGCGCACAGGACGTAGAGGGGCGTGACGATCGTACAGATCAGTAAGGTTGGAGTTCAAAAGTGCCAACTGGTCATCAACAGATTCAAGACGCTCTATCGCTGACCAATCAATACTATTTGCATCTTCACGTAGATTTCCAATATCCATACCTAAAAAATTTCGCAGAAGCAAAGTTCTTGCTTTTATTTTGGGTGGCCGAATGCGATATGAAAGATATATTAGGTCATGATATGAGAACTCGTCAGCAGAAAATTGACCATGTTTGACTACATGTTCACGAGAGGACACTATTAGAAGATCAAGAAGTGATGGTACACAGTTGGGAAAGTGATGAGTTGAAGATAACGGGGGGATGTACAAATTACAGGAGTGAACTAAGGAGAGAAGCTTCTTAGGATTATAATCTCTAAAAATAACTGACAGGATTAAACTTAGCATTAGCCGATTAGTGCAATTCTAGGAGGTGCAAAATTAAGCAATTTAAATATTTTAAAAAAATAAATTTACTAATCTTAGCAGCCACTAAAAAGGTCCCGCTTAAAAAATAGTACTGTCAAAACAAATCGAAATGGTTGCAATGTTGGAGTTTTCTGTGTGATTTTCGGTCAGATAGGAGAATTCTAAAGTGGGACCAATTGAGTTGGGAGGTCCTAGAGTGTCACCGGGTAGGAAAGATCTAAAGTGGCACCGGATCAAAATGTTCTAGGCTGGCACCGGGTTGAAAGGTTTTAAAGTGGCACCGGGTCAGAATATTCTAGGCTGGCACCGGGTTGAAAGGTTTTAAAGTGGCACCGGGTCGGAAAGTTCTAGAGTGGTACCAAGCGAATGTTAATCTATCAATTTCATCTCTTTTTGGCGATTTTACACCAAATAAACATTAAAGCATTATTGCGTACTGCGCTCGCCAATCCATCTACCAAGCATGGTGTGTTAAGCAAATTCCTCCAAAGCCTCAACAGGGACAGGCCTGTTTCTATAGTTAAATATAAGAATAATTTTACCAAATAATAGAAAAATGCTTTTTCGTGGTGTATAAAAATTATTTGTTTTCTTCCAACACTTTTATATATTTTCAAATTTGCAACACAAAATTTTGGTATAAATAGCATTGTCAAAATCAAATTATATCCCTGTCAAAAACTTCCCAAAAACATGGCTTTTCTGGAATAGCCACACTTAAAACCTCTAAGTTTAGGGATTTTATTTTAGTGATTTTAGCATTAGAAACTTAAAATGATTAAAACGTAGAATCGGCCCTAATATAAGCATAGCTGTAGATCTTTTTAGTCAATAAACGCTCGTCATACAAGACAGTTGTTTCCTTGCATGGTCGCTCCGAATGCCAACATCGCAATTGAAACAAGGTTTTGACTCTATCTACTGTGGTATTTTCTTCCTGAAAATTACACACATCGTAATCCTCAAGTTTGTCTACTCTAAATTCTGTAAAATCTATTTTTACCTCCTTATCTGTGGTTTTAAGGATTTTAATAGGAATCGAACCTTGATACGGTTTTGTAACCAATCCTCCTACGAATACACCATTCATCAATTCCCTCGCTAAAACAACACAATCCTTTTTATGCTGCGTCGGGATATGTTTTGTTACCTCGCATCGCGACGGTATCGTATGACAATAACCAATTCTCTGCCTACTCCTTCACTATACAAGCTGTTCGCTTGTGGAACTCTATTCTTCCTTCGATCCGACGAGCTCCATCTCTGGACTCGTTTAAGACTCAACTGAAAGCCCACTACCTATCCTTACTTAACCTATAACCTGTCCTATCCTATCGTCTGCCTCTTTGTAACACCTTTTTCGCCTGTCGTCGAATGTTTTATGAATATTTGTAAGTATAAGTATATTATAATATATATTGTTATATAAAAAATTTATGTATTGTATTATTATTATATTATGTTAATAGGTTTATGTTTATTGTGCACCCCTCCCGCATTACGGCTACTCCCCTATCCTGTACCCTAAGGTTGCCTGGAAGAAATCGCTACCTAAGCGATAAGGCCCCCTTGTGTACACTTTTTTAATTTACAACTTGTTTTTACTGTATTTCCTGTGTACAATAAAGTATTTTTGAATTGAATTTGAATTGAATAATCGACCTTACTGCGTATTGGTATGTAAACATCACGATTATTTGTTGTCAAACATAAAGTTTCGTTTCTATAATTGATAAGGCCTCCGTACCGCTTTAGAAAATTTTCCCCTATTATCCCGTCTACATAACAGTTTAAGTTCTTGAACACATAGAACTTTTCCGTAAAATATTCTCCTCCATATTTTAACTGTATCATTGAGTAACCTTCTGACTCTAATTTACCATTAATTCCCCGTATTATTATCCTATCTGTAACTTATGTGTCTAATAAATTATATTTTTCTAACCAATCATACTTTAAAACACACACACTTGCGCCACTATCTATCAATAATTGTATATCTAAGTCATTTATTATAAAGGTAGCTGTGCTACTGTTGTTATAACTATATACATAATGCTCAATTGGCATGATAAAATTCTTTGCCACTACTTGTATTATATTGTTGTGGCTCGTCTACGTCATGCATAACACGGTGGATTCACGATTGTCCACCTCGGCCACGCGGGGTCCAAGACCGTCCGCGGGTACTGGTGGCGAGGTGAGGGGCAGCGCGTCCACGCGGTACTCCACGCTCGCGTCCACGCCCACCGCGCCATGTGCTACTTGATGTCATGTCACGCTGTCCATTGTTTATCCTATTAAACGATGTTGTATAGTTATAATTATAATTGCGACCTCTACCGCGGTAAGAAAAATGTCTTTGAGGAGTGAAATGTCTAACTCTCATTACACTTTCTCCATTAAATTGTTCATCAAGAGCGGTCCTGATCGCTTCTGGAAGCGAACTAAACTGGCGGGAAGCAATTATTGTACCTAGACGTTGGCTAGAAAGTCCGTCGGCGAAACGCTTTATCGCGACCTTTTCGTTAATGGGACGTAACGTTGCAAACTCTGCGTTATCACCCTCAGATTGTGATATAGTTAAATTCACAAAAAGTTCCTCCAATTCAGTCCCGAATGTTATCGCTCTGCGTTTTTACCCGCGACAAGGGAGAGTTTTTGTAAATGGCAACATTTTACAGGCCGGGTTGTTCAGTTTTTTAAGAGGGAATAGTTCTGATTGGCTAGATTAGTTACGCCCCTTTTTTGAGTTGAGGTAGGAGTTATTTGTCTAGAGCAGCTCACTTTTACGTCGGCATTCGAAGCAAGCAGTAGCTAAGGAGAACCGCTGTCCGAGTAAGGTATTTTTTACAAAGTAAAGTGTAAAAAGGTGTGTATCAGGTTTAATTAAAATGTATCATGTAAATATGTTCAATTTATAAATATATCATACACTAATACTCTCTTGTTTTCTCTCATCAGAAGTGGAAGAAGAACAACGCCATGGGTCGCGCCAAAAAACGCAAGTCGAGCGCGCGGTCCACGCGGAGAAGAAAGCGTTCAACTTCGAGTTCCAGCTCGTCCAGCAGCTCATCAACTTCAACGACCTCATCAAGCTCGAGCAGTGCCCAGGACCGACGCAAACAGAGTAAACGGCGTCGTAAAGAATCGCAAACCGTGAGTCAGAATGTCTTATTGTCATCAGTAATTCCTGAGTTCGATCCACTTGTCGACAATGTAGATATGTGGCTAAATATCGTTGATGCAAATTCACGCGCGTTTGGGTGGTCCGATGGCGTAACTAAATATCAAGCATTGCAAAAATTGCGCAATACCGCGAAAACTTGGCTGGAATCATTACAAAAAAATAAAACTACCAGGACCTCGTGGAAGTGGAAACAATGGCGTAATGCTATATCAGACACTTTTCAAGCTAAACGTAACATGTTTTCTTTGCTAAAACAAATAGTTGATGCTAAACCGTCCGTAAATCAGTCGCTTTACGAGTTTTACTTTGAACAAAAAGGACGAATTGATAGATTAGGGTTAGATTTTCGCGAACAGGATTTGATTTCAATCATAGTAGGATCAATTGGTGACTCGAATATTAATACTGCGGCTAAAGCGGGTAACTTTAGATATTGCGAGGATTTAGCCTCTTTTCTACATAGTAAAGTTCACACAGTGCCTGAAAAATCCCTCGCACCCAAGATTAACTATATGACAAAGACAAACAATCCACGACCTTCTCAATCGGCAAATTCGAACACCGAGGCCCGGACTGAGAATTTACCAAAAGAGCCTGCTACAAAGCATAATGCAAACGCATCTGTGGACACTTGCTACCGTTGCGGTGAAAGTGGCCACAGGTGTAATTTTTGTACGGTAAAAGATACAGTACGTTGTGGGTCTTGTTCTAAGTTAGGACACCTGGAAGCGGCTTGTAGATCTAAACGCAATAAGCCAAAAATTGAGAAGGACGCGGAAGTCAAAATGATTTCAACAAATAATAAAAGACAAAAATTCTTTAAAAATATCCAATTGAATGAATTTGAATGCGAGGCATTTTTCGACATGGGGAGCGATTGTTCGTTAATAACAAGGCGCTTAGCAAACCAATATAAATTGCAGACTATTCGTTTGAACAACCCTATAAATCTGACCGGCTTTACGAAGGGCGTTGCATCTCAAGTTACAGAGGCCGTGGCTGCTAAAATAAAAGTTGATGGAGTAGAACTCATAATAACGTTGTACGTTATCGACGAGTTAGCAGGGCGCGAAATTTTGATAGGCACAAATTTTACAGAAGATAAGAGTATTATGTATGTTCGTTTTGGTGATATTCTTACTTTCCAACCTGCTGACTTGTTGGATGTGTGCAGTGTTAATCTAGATTCCCTAAACGAGTCGTCTCGCGAACATCATACATTGATACAAAACATTTTTTCTAAATACCCGCTATGCGTTGCTAAAGACTTATCCAGTTTAGGTAAAACTGATTGTGTAGAATTAGAGATCGAACTTACATCGAACAAGCCCGTTTGTCAGCGTCCATATCGAATGTCTGAATCAGAGAGGGAACTTACGCGGAAAACAACAGATGAGTTATTAAATAATGGTATCATTCGTCACAGTAACTCGCCATACGCTAGTCCCGCTTTATTGGTAGACAAGGCATCAATCAACTGACGAAAAACGGCTATGTATAGATTATCGATTACTAAACAAATTGACAGTTAAAGAAAAGTACCCTATGCCGCTAATCGAAGATTTAGTTGATCGTTTGCGTGGGTGTACATACTTCCCATCACTTGATCTCAAAAGTGGTTATTACCACATACCTATTAAAGAAGAATCAATTCCAAAAACTGCATTCATCACGCCTGATGGGCATTTTGAATTTGTTAGGATGCCTTTTGGCCTGTGCAATGGACCTGCCGTTTTTCAGAGGTTGATGGACACTGTTCTAGGAAAATTAAGATTTGGCAGAGTCATATGTTACATGGACGATTTTCTCATTGCGACTACAACCTTGGAAGAGAATGTTCAGGTTTTGGAAATGGTTCTTGAGATTTTCGAAAAAAATGGATTGACTATTAATCTCAATAAATGTAAATTTTTCCAAAAAGACGTGTCTTTCTTAGGCTATGATATCTCTCAATCTGGAATTCGACCAAGCTCGCGAAAACTAAATGCTATTAGGAATTTTCCTGTACCTACTAATATTCATCAATTAAGGCAGTTTTTAGGACTTATTAATTATTTCCGGAAGTTTATTCGTAATTGCGCATTATTGTGTAAACCTTTGACAAACTTACTTAAAAAGGGAGTTGTTTGGCAATGGGGTACTGTGGAAGATCAGGCAGTGTCAGAACTCAAGAATGCATTGATTGATAATGCTGTTTTAAATATTTTCGATCCTAGTTTACCAATTAATCTTTACTCTGATGCTAGTCGAGACGGAATAGGCTGCATATTAACCCAAACAACTGAACAAGGCGAGAAGCCAGTTCATTTTTATAGCAGACAAACTACAAAAGAAGAAAAAAAATATCACTCTTTTGAATTAGAGTTGCTGGCCATTGTAACTGGTTTACAGAAGTTTAGGCATTACTTATTAGGATGTCGGTTTAAAATAATCACTGATTGCAATGCAGTCCGTCACGCTCTTACTAAACGCGACATTATTCCGCGAATCAGTAGGTGGGTATTACAGACTCAAGAGTTTACGTATGATATCATTCACCGGGCGGGCTGTCAGATGCAACACGTCGATGCATTAAGCCGAAATCCCGTCCCTAACGAGATTTCATGCGATAGCATTACAATCGAGCGAGAGAGAAGTGATGTTTGTTCTATAACAATAACTGAAGGAGATTGGCTTTTATCGGTCCAGTTGCAAGACCCAAGTATTTGTAGCATTAGAGAAATATTAGCGTCAGGTGAGGCCGAGCAGAACAAAAAAATATTTAAGGATTACGAATTACTAGGTAATAAAGTTTATAAAAGAACGGAGTTTGGACGCCGTTGGTTAGTACCCAAAGCATGCATTTGGCAAGTCATTCGTAGCAACCATGATGATTTAGGTCATTTTGCTGTCGACAAAACAATTGAAAGGATACGTTCAAAATATTGGTTTCCGCATTTAAAAAAACAGTGTCTAAATATATAAAAAATTGCCTAAATTGCATTTATTTTAAAAGCATTCATGGTAAAAAGCCAGGTCAGTTGTTTCCTATACCGAAATATGCCAGACCATTTCATACGTTACACTTAGATCACGTTGGACCTTTTGTGAAATCTACCCGCCACAATAGTTATTTATTAGTTGCGGTTGATTCATTTACGAAGTTTTGTTTTCATTTTTGCGGTGAAAAATACCAAAAGTAAGATTGTCGTAAATGAATTAAACAAAACTTTTAAAATATTTGGGAATCCAAAACGACTTATATGCGACGCAGGAAGTGCTTTCACATCTGCGTTATTCAAAAACTTTTGCAAAGAACGGGGTATTCGACTGCACATTATAGCAACGGCTGTTCCACGCGCTAACGGACAGGTTGAGCGTTTTAATCAGACGGTTTTAGAGGCTCTCCGTAGTATGGGTGCGGACAAAGAAAATAATAAATGGGACGAAAATATAACAAGTGTTCAACAAGGAATTAACAGTACAATAAACAAAACCACATCCGCCGTGCCAAGCGAGGTGTTTTTCGGTTATCGGATCCGTATGGACAGCGACAAAATTACTGATGATGACAATAATGAACATTCTATTGACGTTACGGCTTTGCGACGGATGGCAGATGAAAATATAAGGAAAGAGGCACTTCGGCAAAAGGCAGACTTTGACGCAAAACGTAAGCGAGCTGAAAAGTACGAGGTCGGGGATTTAGTGGTAATTAAAATACCTAGTCAGTCAAACGACGGACAAAGTACCAAATTATTGCCCGTATATAAAGGTCCTTTTCAAATCTCTGAGGTTCTGGGTAACGATAGGTACAGAATCACCGATATGAGGGGATCTGAGAGGTCTTCTAAACGATATGATGGTGTGGCGTGCGTGGAGAACATGAAGCGGTGGGTAAAAGTTGCAGATCCTCGAGACCCATCACCGGATGTTATCCAAGCAGGTAACAGTGAAAATAATTATTAAAGTATAATTTATTAATGTCTCTCTTTTTTTTTCTTTACAGTTCTACATAAATAATTATTTATTATTTAAAAATACATTATTTTTATATTTATGTATTTATTATTCTGGATATAAATTTCATAACTTAGATTATATTAATTTATTTATTAGTTATTACTCATGAAGTTAACTTAATTTCATTTATGAATCAACTTATTCTTATTTTATACTTCTCACATACCTATACTTACTTACCATAATAGAGTGGGAAGTCAGATGTAGACGCATGAAACGAAACGATGGTGTAAAATCATACATACATACATACATACATAAATCACGCCTATATCCCTTACGGGGTAGGCAGAGCGTTAACGGCCGTAAAACGGATATTAACATCACATCTGACAAAAGTTTGAGGGTCAATTAGATAACTGTGTATCACTATAGTGACAGGTTGTCAGCCCATCGCCTAAAATTGCAATACACATCCCTCGAGTACCTTAGTCGGCTCTTACGACACCCATGGGTAAGAAATAGGGTGATGCTATTCTAAGCCGGCACCACACGGCGAAAAATCAAATGGTAAATATAACATTTTGTGTGCAACGCATATCCATGTGAACACCGTTACATGTGAATGATGATACACGGCTAGTTCCTCGTTCAAATAGTTGGTTAAATCTTATTAACTGGTTAATCACTATGTGCTCTGTATACGACACATAGTTCAGTTAATAGAGAATGATATGCAACCAAATATGATCAAAGGTACTTAGTCAAATCATTCTTTTTCAAATACCATTATTTTTATACTATCGTAAAGTTTGTGCTACTCGTAACTGTTGAATTAATGCTCGTGGCATGAATGAAATGTACGAACATTGATAAGCAGGCAGTTGTGGATTCTTCTGAATCGTTTTCTAATAGTGTGTTTCGTTTTCAGCTTCTACATCGGACTAGAACGATGCTCGAGGACGAGATCGTGAGCAGGACGGCCGGATGTTATCGCTCTGCGTTTTTACCCGCGACAAGGGAGAGTTTTTGTAAATGGCAACATTTTACAGGCCGGGTTGTTCAGTTTTTTAAGAGGGAATAGTTCTGATTGGCTAGATTAGTTACGCCCCTTTTTTGAGTTGAGGTAGGAGTTATTTGTCTAGAGCAGCTCACTTTTACGTCGGCATTCGAAGCAAGCAGTAGCTAAGGAGAACCGCTGTCCGAGTAAGGTATTTTTTACAAAGTAAAGTGTAAAAAGGTGTGTATCAGGTTTAATTAAAATGTATCATGTAAATATGTTCAATTTATAAATATATCATACACTAATACTCTCTTGTTTTCTCTCACGAATGCTTCTACTGACCGATGACCTTGTTTTGCGTTAAATAATTTTGACTGAATTGCTACGGCGGATTTTTTCTGTATTAAGAGACTTTTCATATCCTTGAGTAATGACGCAACGTCTGCATAAGTTGATTTTAACCTTAGTTTAGCACTTTGTGAAAGTCTTGTTTTTTTTACAAATTCTATGAGCTGTGAATGCGTTGTGGCCGTAATCATAGCGCTATACATTTCTATTGCATCTATGAGCGCTTTAGTTGTACTTTCTTGTCCTGTCATGACGGGTAATAATGCGATCGCGGTTCTAATCTCAAAATTCTCGCTGGCCGACATTTTGAAAAAAGCTTTTGTTTCCGCGTAAATGGTCTTTATTTCGTTTATTATTTTATGTATTAAAGTCACGTCAGCTGGTGCTATTTCTGAAGGTTCAATACGAGTACGTAACTGAGGCAAAATATTGTTAAATTCTGAATAACAATCATCAGCTTCTTTAAGTTTTTTTTTGACCTAGTGATTCATCTCTCTTACTTCCTAACTTCCGAATATATTCTTTTAAGTAAAACAAATTGTCTTTTATTTCTCCTAGCTGAGTTATTTCTATCGTCATACTTTAGTAAAATACTTAGTCAATTAAATTACTGTCACTCTTTAAAAAAAAAGTCTATATTTATGTAGAATTCAAATCACTTACTTAGTTCATCAGTTCGCTTCACTACTAACTTGCACGAGTGTGTCGTGGTCCAGCGGCTGCGCGGCGGCTAAGTCGTTGCCGGCTGCTCTGCGGCTGCGTCGCTCGGTGGCTGCGCTGCGGCTGCGTCGTTGTGGGCCGGGCTTTACCCTGTTCTCCGTGGGCCGGGATTACCCTGGACACCGCTGCGTTCTGATGTGGTCAGTGTGACCTTGCTGCTCGACGTCGACGCTCTTTCCTCACGACGATATTAACAGTGATAATTTCTCGTATGCGACGACGTTTTATGTGGATGTCGACGTAAATTACAATTTGCGTATCCATGTTGCTGCTTTCTGATCGTCTTCTTTGGAGTTTTCGGTGTTGATGACGTTGACGTCTGGATCTTGGTTGTAGATTTTATACTGCTGTGGTACTGTTTCCTGCTAGTGCAGCTGAGTTGAGCTCCCTTCTGAGCGCTAGTATCAAGGCCTTGTTCCATTTCTTGTACAAATAAATTAGTGCTACGATAGCCATAGACACCAAAACGACCACAAGCATAATTTCGCTTGTTGTTAACGTCGACGCGATCTTCTGTGTTGCTTGGGCGTCGCCACTGGCAGTCTGCGCGATGATGACTTCTTCTTTTTGTTCTTTTGCTTGTTGTCCTCCCATGATGATGATTTTTACACGGCGTCACGAAGAAGATGTAGGCTTGAGATGGAGAGGTCTTGCCGAGAATGTGTGCCGTTCGAAGTGATCTTGATGTATTCTTGTTAATTTTTCTTCATAATTTCTTCGCAGTTGTAGTTTAATTTTTCTTCATTTGTACAGCTGTCTTCGTAGTTGGGTTCGGATGGCAGTTGGTCGCCATAGAATATAGCTCCAGGTAGGGGAGCTAATTAAGACGAGGTGTTTAGTCTTGGGTGGTAGTTTATTGAATGATTATCTTATAATTCTAACTTATAAAGTAAATGCTTAATTAACATGGTAACTATAGGTGTGATACAACATGTCAGCAGATCTTAAGCTGGTAACTGGGGCACGACCCAGTGAGATGCGATGAGGCATCATTCTTACACGTGTGGTACATACTGCAAGACTGCCGATTCTCAAGATGCTGGGACGATGGGATGCCCACAGGGATCAGTCTTAGGGCCGACACTGTGGAACGTCCTGCTCGACGACATCCTCAGGTTGCGAACGCCAGAAGTTGTCAGTATGGTCGCATACGCTGATGACGTTACGGTCATGATTGAAGCCTCGTCGCGCGCCGCGATAGAGTCCAAAGCGCAACGTACGCTGTCCCTCATCTCTGAATGGGGTGCCCGAAATCATTTGGGGTTCTTGTCTGCGAAATCCCAAATCATGACCATCAAGGGCAAGTTGCAGAGACCTCCGATAATCCGCATGGACGGGGCTTTGGTCAAGAACGTAGCCAAGACAAAATTGCTAGGCGTGATCGTCGATGCTTCGAGGTCCTACTTCCCGCATTCTCGCTCCATCGGCGAACGCGCGTCAAATTGCTTCGGCAAGATGGCGCGCGTCTCGGCATCCACGTAGGGCGTCAGGTACCGGGCCTTACGGACTCTGTACACTGGCACCTACGTCGCAACTCTGACCTACGCTGCGGGAGTATGGTGCCGTAGAGCTTCAATGGTGTTCGCCAGCAACAACCTGCTACGGACACAGAGACCGTCGTTGATACTGTTGACCAAGGCCTACAGATCGGTGAGCACCGCAGCCTTACTTGTGCTTGCGGCTATATTTCCAGCTCACCTTGAGGTCTTCAGAAGTAGAGGCACGGTACGCCAACCCCCAGGGGTTCTCATTTCCACTATTCGCAACTTGCTGGCAGTGGTCGGTTTCCGCTTGGCGCATCCCCCCCCGCCCTGTACTTAGAGCGAGCAAGGTGGAAGCGCTCCTTGGCGAGCTTTTCCGCAAGACCCCCCGCGCGCCTAGTCGCCTGCCACTCCCGGCGTAGCCGGTTGTAAGCAGCCCTCATCCTATCTAATCCCTGCCCCCACCACTCATACCCCCTTGCCGCCCCCGGTTTCCTTACCCCTAGGCACTCGGCGGCTGTTCTCCCTAGCGCCTGGCTAAATAGCGCGCACGCCAGCTCCGCAGGAGCCCCCAGGTCAACGTTCCCTATGCGCCTATGGAAGACGGATTGGAAACGGTCCCAGTCCACCTCTCTGTCCCGATACCTCAGTGGTCTCTCCGGCTCCTCATTATGCTGACATCCATGGCGCCGAGGGATTCTGTTACCTGCATGTACCTCCATCGTAATCAGCTGATGATCGCTACATCTTACTCCCTCTCGTACTATCCAGTTAAAATCATGCGGCGGCGTGGGACGAGGCCCGAGACCTATGGCAGGAGCGGTGGGACCAGACGGAGAAAGGGAGGGATCTCTACCGCTTCTTCCCTCGTGTCGGGGACCGGGTGGCGCATAGGTGGGTGGAACCAGACTACGTGGTCTCCCAGATGTTGACCGGACACGGTCACTTCAGGGGTCGCCTACGTGATCTGGGTCTGCGGGGTCACGGGCTTTGTATCTGTGGGGAGGGGGATGAGTATAGGGACCACGTCCTGTGGTCGTGTAGGAACTATCAGGGGGAAAGGGAGGCGATGCTGGAGGGCTTGTGCTTAGGGGAACCGGGGCCGGTATACTTCATGGACTTGGTATCTTCGGAGGCGAACTTTGCGCAATTCAGGAAGTTCTGCCATGGATGGCATCGGAAGCGGAGAAAGGAGGAGCTAGAAGAGCTTTCAGCGGACTTAACAGAGAAGTTAAAAGAACTTGTGGTATGCAGCCCCAGAAAGGGGAGAATGTACTAAAGGGACACAAGCGACATTTGTAGGGACAGATGGCATTTTCGCAGGATGAGCTCAAGTCCCCTGTGAAGTCCCGTTGTTTCGGTCTAACGCGGTCCTGATGACCGAGAGGTTAGTAGGACCATGGGTGGTTGGTGGGTGTGCCCCCCGATTATAAAAAAAATACCTAGACTGCTGAAAAGGTTCGGTAGAAGGTGTTTCTAGGCGCCGTGGTGCGGATTTCCTGAGGGAAATCGGCATTGTCTCGGGATCACGTCCAAGCACGTGGTCCCTTTGAGGTTAGTTTTGTTTCGTGCTCTCTTTGCGTAAATAAATAGATTTAAGTTTGTGTTTGCAATTGGCGTAAAATTTGTATATATAACTATCTTATATAGTTATCACGGTACTAGGTCATATTTTGAAACCTGACCTAAAAATAGCCTTCTAGGTAATCTTTTAGGTTAGGTTTGTTTTCGTTGCACCATACGGTGGTGCGTTTATTTGTTCCCTTTTGGAGCGATAAGTGATTTGCTAAAGCGTTTTAGTTATAAGTCTTGTGCGACTATTTGTTTTGTGTTCGGGGCAAGCGCATAGGGGTCACGTGGTTTGGTCGGGGGATCGTCTGATTACTGCAGCCGCTGCTTCGCGAAGCTGTCAGTCAAGGACCCTCCCTCCTCCCTTATCTAGGGCTCTTTGCTACTTGTTGTCGTCTCTTTTCTGTGTTTGTACTAGTTTATAAGTTGTGAGTGCTGTCCCTTTCTTGTGTGTGTCTCACTTGTCTGTGCCTAGGCGCGTTCCATTGTCGTTTCTGTGTTCTCTTTGTCTGATCCCGGCTTCAACGCAGTCTCGGCTGTGCGAGCGGGGAAGAGCATATTGCTGTTTCATTTGCCCCGCGGGATAGCTCGTATTAGTACATCTCCGAAGCCACCCTCCCGTCTCACCGGTATGGCGGATCTTCCCGACCGGCCCCCCGGGTCCCAATTGGCTGTGGCAGCTGAGTCCTTGGCCTCTACCTTGGCCACATCTGCCGAGGCCAGAGGCACCGTCCCCCCCGCGTCCCCGTTCTTCACCCGCCAGGCATCGCTTGACAATGGAGGAACTCCCCGCGCGTTCCATACCTCGAACCCCGATGGATCCCCTGTGATTCCTAGTGGATCAAAACGGCCCCTTGACAGCCCGCTAGAAGTGTCGGAAGCGCTTCGATGGCGCCCAGATGACCTCCACGACGCCTCGATTGCATCTGGCGATCGGTCCGCGTCCGGGGTCGCTGGCGTCGAGCTTCCCTTTCACACGCCGGGGCTAATTCAACTGGCACATGCGACCCTAAAAGGCATCGCTAGGATCCAGGGGTCCTACGATAAAAAAAATCTGAAAGCGGACGCACAGTTCATTGCGGCGTACTCGGCGGACCTACAGGCCTGCGTTAGTATGCTTTCAGTACGATGTGTTACGCTAGAGAAGGAACTCTGCGAGGAGCGCCTGAAAGCCAAACAAGCGGAGTTGAAGCTAGTCACATACATGTCTT
Source organism: Tuta absoluta (assembly GCA_027580185.1). Lineage (NCBI taxonomy): Eukaryota > Metazoa > Arthropoda > Insecta > Lepidoptera > Gelechiidae > Tuta > Tuta absoluta. Next base: position 238,457 of record JAQAHW010000084.1, on the reverse strand, counting down.
CGGAGATGGACGCCCCATGCCTCCCCCGGTTCAGGAAGCTAGTGGCCCCTCTTACGCCTCGGTTTTGAAAAAGGGGCAGCAGCCTATACCGGTCCCGCAGCAAGGCCCAGCCGTCCTCATATACCCGGCTACGGACAGCAGTATGAAGTCTAGCGACGAAACTAAAAAGGCGCTACAGGAGGCCGTCAACCCTAGTGTTGAAGGTGTAGCGACCTCTGAGAGCTACAGCAAGAAGCTCACTCAAAGTGGTTCACGAGCAAGCAAGACGCAACAGAAGTTCCAACATAGCTGCAAGATGGCGCAACGTGACAGAACAAAGAACCTGAAAACGCGGTATCAAAGTGTTTCACCGCGCAACGCATATATACTACTTCCAATTTTATCCAGGTGGACCAGTCGGTCCCCTGGCCACAACACCCGGCCAGGCGGGTAGCTACCCTTTTCCCGACACCACCTGGAACCCTCCATTCTGCCTATTGGCATCACTTCCTGTCACCCGCCATAAAGGCCTCAAAATACAAAGTCTGCGTCGCGTAGGCAACTCCGACGTCATGGTGAGAACCACGACAAAGGAGGCGGCTGCACGGCTCAAGGAAGTTGTTCCGCCAAGTTTAAGAGTCACTGAGCCACACTCACGTCTGCCGCGAGTCGCGCTGCGGTACCTGCGGGCCGACTTAACCGGGGAGCAGATCGTGGACGAGTTGTACCGAGTTAACTTCTTGGGCGAGGCTAGGAACAAATGATCCGCCGCGTAATTTAAGGACTATTGCAAGTTTGCGGTCCGAAAATCGGTTGGTCCGAAATTCCTAGTGGTCCTGGAGGTCACTGGAGGGCTCTCTATTTCCTATTGGATGGTTATTTTTCACCTCAGCTCTCCCACCACAAAATGAATTCTACTGCCTGCTCGGACCAGCGATATTTCTGAAGCTGGGTCGGTCATTACCGAACGTATCTAACACCTAGTTGATAAGTATTAATATTTTAACTGTATTCATCTAGATAATGTAAACATTTTAGGTATTTTATATAATTTATAAAAAAGACGTATTATGTAAGTAATAAATATGACCTTGTTTGCCTGAGATACAGGGTAATCCTAGTTCAGGCTAAATTGTAATATTTAAGTACTTCTAAGTATATTTACTTTATATGTATGACATTAAGCTTATAAATAAATTATTCTTATTCTTCTTATTCTTATTCTTATCTCTTGATTGGTTACTATAAACTGGGTTTTCGAACATTCTCGGCCGGACGTTTCTATATTTTTGTTCGTTTATTTTCTCGAACTCGGTGCATAAATCTATTAACTCGTGAACGGAACTGAAGTTTTGACGCTGTACGTAAAGTTTGTAACTAGCGTTCATGTTTTCATATATTCGTTTCAGTTTTTCCTTAGTATCAAATTTTCCATAGCGACGCATGATTGTCTGTAAATCGGTCAAATAATCTACAAAATTCTCGCGGAACCTCTGCTTTATTACGATTATTTTTTCAAGCCAATGCGTCTCGTAGCCACTCGGATAGAAATATATTTTAAAATCATTTAAAAATTCATCCCACGTCGACCAGTCGTCGCGGTTGTTTCTGTGCCACAAATTGGCCTTTTCCTTGAGAAATTTGGTTAAAACCGGCAACAATTTCTCCTCCGGAATTTTACACGAAGTAACATACACGTCCAAGCGTTCTAAAAACTCTACCGGGTCATTTGTTGTATCAAAACTGACGTCACAGTTCTTACGATACTATAAGGGTCATTCTTCAAAATTCGATTCTCCGCGTAATCGGCGTGGCAAATTTTAATTTCGACAATTTTAATAATATAACATAAAAATATGATTTTGTGTACTTTCCTGATTATAAAACCGTTTGGTGCTCCATGCTAGCACATTTACTTTTTGAGAAATTTAATTCTGAAATTTCATGTGCCACGCCGATTACAAAACGAGCCACGCTTATTACATAGTTAATTTTATCTGATTTTTTTTATGCATTTTGACTAATGAATACTTTTGCACCTATTATTGATAGGAATTATTGAGCTTTATGACCTAATAATTCAACCCAAATAATTTTTTTCATTACGAAATCATATAAATATACCTATATTAAATGAATACTACCTCGTTGCGATTCTTCGATGTCGGAGATCGCAGTACACATTAAAGAGGTTCGAAGAGTATTGTGCAGTCTAGACGTGAACAAGGCCGGCGGACCTGATGGCATACCAGCGAGAGTATTAAGACTATGTGCGCCTGAACTGTCTCCTGTGCTGACACGCTTGTTCCGCCTCTCTCTTAAAGAAAGAACGGTGCCGGGGGCCTGGAAGCTTGCAAATGTGCAACCAGTTCCCAAAAAGGGCGACCGTGCCGACCCTGCCCATTACCGTCCAATTGCCATTACCTCCATCCTATGCAAGGTCATGGAGAGGGTACTTAACAGTAAGTTGCTGACCTACCTTGAAGACAATGATCTTCTCAGTGACCGTCAATATGGCTTTCGCCGGGGGCGGTCTACTGGTGATCTTCTTGTGTATGTCACGCACTGCTGGGGCGAAGCCATCGAGAAAAACGGCGAAGCTCTTGCCGTTTCACTCGATATCTCGAAGGCCTTTGACAGGGTCTGGCATGCAAGTCTGCTCAGCAAGCTTCCTGCTTATGGCATCCCAGCTGATTTTTGTACTTGGATTTCAGACTTCCTTAGTGAACGGTCCATCAGAGTAGTCGTTGACGGCTGCTCCTCTGACCTAATGGCCATTGATGCCGGAGTTCCTCAGGGGTCTGTTCTCTCTGCAACTCTTTTCCTGCTGCACATCAATGACCTCCTTCGGCATGGTATTGTTGGATACGCAGATGATAGTACCGTTTCAGAGAGATACTTGACAGGTGCAGGGACCAGTGGGGATGAAATACGTTCGTTAAGAAAGGCCATGGTAGAGCGAACAGATCTGACCTTAAGTCTTGTCTCCCAATGGGGCGACGACAATCTGGTCTCATTCAATGCCACCAAAACACAGGCGTGTCTTTTCACTGCAAAAAGGAGTCCTTTCGACTGGACAACTACTTTTCGGGGTACATCTGTCCCAGTCACTGACAGGCTTGAGCTTCTAGGCATGGAGTTGACATCAAATCTAAACTTCGGCGCGACCATCGAGTACAAGGCTCAGACGGCGGCTAAAAAGCTGGGCGTCCTGAATAGAGTGAAGCGATACTTTACGCCTGGACAGCTTTTAACTCTTTACAAAGCACAAGTCCGATCCTGCATGGAGTATTGCAGTCACCTTTGGGATGGCTCAGCCAAATACCAACTTGCCACTCTTGACTCGGTGGAACGCAGGGCCAAGAGGCTCATAGGCGACATAAAACTGGTGGACACCAAGCTACATAGCCTGGCACATCGCCGCAAGGTTGCCTGCTTGTCGGTATTTTATAGATTGTACTTCGGAGAGTGTGCTCAAGAGCTTCACGACCTTGTTCCACCAGCTCCCTTCTACCATCGGACATCCAGACGCACCGCCGGATACCATCCGTACCTGGTAGCCATTCCACCAATTCGGACTAAGCGCTTCCAGTCATCATTTATAATGCGCTCTGCTAAAGAGTGGAACTCGCTGCCTGCGTCTGTGTTTCCAAAAGCATACAACCCTAATCTCTTCAAAGTAAGAGTGAACAGGCTTCTTCTGGGTGAGCTCGCTCCATCTTAGACTCTGTCTCTGTCCTATGACCTAGACTAGAGTCAAGAGCAAACCCATAATTAATAAAAAAAAAAAAAAAAATACTTAACAGCGAACACCAGTCTTTACAAGTAAGGGGAAAGTAAAAAAAAGCAGTGGTATTCGTTTGATCAGGTACCTATATTAATTAATAGAACCTTGTTGACAAAGGAAATTACAAAATTATCATAATTAAAATGTGCTTCAAAAATCAACAGCTCACTCAGCCAAGGGCTTGAATCAAAATTTTATTGACTTATTAACTTTAAAAATCAAAATTTATAACAATCAAAATCTATCACATTAGTGTTCGATCAGTTGTGTTAATTAAGATAACGATTACATAAAGTTAAATCTAATTTGATCAGAATTCCGAATAGCTAAACCTAAAATAACTAGTTAATAGTATCGTAGACAGCAACCGAGACTGACAGACCTTCAGAAGCAAGAAACCAGCTTTTTGCAGACAATAATGTGGTTTGTATCGCAGATTTAACCAAATTCTGAATAATTTTATAAATTGGCGAATGTAAACTTTGTATAATCCTCCCCAAAAATCGAATCTGGGACCTCTGGATCTTCTCCCTAAGTCTAAAGACTAAGTTTGAATGACAGAAACAGTTCATATTACACTATGGAACAATATATAACTAAAAAACTTAATATATAAATAATTTAATTATTTTTATGTAATGATTACCACTATTTATATTAATAACATATTATTTATATTTATTTACAAAAATATATTGATAAATTCAATCTTTTCTTAACTAAAATAAGTTCAGTGTAATCGGCGTGGGACGCATTGTAAGCGGCGTGGCTATTTTACCACGCCGATTACGCCACGCCGATTACTAAAAAATTACTTTTTTTAGAATTACTTGCTAACCTATTCTACAAGTCTTATTTAAATTATTGCTTCATAAAGTCGACAATATCATGAATGAACACTGTGAATAATATATCTCTGGATGATTCGATTCAGGATGATATTTGATCCACGCCGATTACATGCACGGCTTACAGAAATGTGTGACGACTCGTACTTACCCGAATATTTTTGTCTCCCAGCAACGAATCGCCCGTCCACACTGGTTGACTGCCGCAGCGCAACTTGCGGTTTGCGGTGCAAAAACTTAGCTGGTTTTCGTTTATAATCGTGCAATTTACGACGGGTTTTATCACGCTCAGGCAAAGCGCGCGAAAACGTGTGACTGAGACATTTTGAGGCCTATTTTATAAATTAAATGAAAATCAAATATTTTTTGTATTTTAACCAATACACCAATTCAAGGTGCTTATTTTGATATATAGTTAATACCTACAAAACAGTAGAAAAGAAGTAAAATCATGATTTGTAAAATCCAAGTACGCGGTGTGACACGCGGAGAACACCCAAAATCCTCCCGTTTTCAACTTTCAGATTCAGTTTTGAAATACTAAATGACCTTAAAACATGGCTTTCTGATAATTTCCAGATAGGTATTGAAATGAAAAATCATCTCCAATTAATCGTTTTGTTCAAACTTATATAATTTAGGATTTACAACCCTGTGACCACAATTATTGACCTCCTGAAGAACGACCCATAAATGTTCTCCTGTCCTGACGCATTTTTTTGCTTAGACGTCATGTTTTCTTTTTGCTCGGGTTTCGCTATCAATCTAGCTTCATCGTAAAAAGAACCTTCCAAGTCCTCTTTACCGTCCTGCGACGCCTCGTCGTCCGACTCTGCTTCGGACTCGACGCTGTTAACTGAGGTTTACAATTCTCTGGCAGCAGTGTTCGGGTCTACCGGGTCTAGTTCGGATAACAAATATTTTATAAGCTCGTCTTTGAGCTGTTTTACGGTATACTGTTTGTTTGTCACAAGATTTACAGTTGGCAACTCTCTACTATCTGCTAACTCTATTAAATCTTTCTTTTTCAATTTCGGCTTTGGCGCGCGTCCCAACATACGTTTCTCTACTCAAGATGCAACACACGGTTCGTCCGCGTGACACCCCACTCTACAAAGCTTTAAAAATGTACCGCTACCGTTACTGAAGTAACGAAACAAGTACTATTTCAAACGTTGGGCGCCAAAATGTAATGATGTGGTTAGCCGTCGAAGGCAGATTTGTTATTGACATTTAAATGAGTTGAAACTCTGATCTCAGGGTCTGAGATTTGGGGTTCTAGCTCTATGTAGGTGGGTGGCGGGAAATGAAATACAGCGGTATCACAACACAATAAACGATAATAAGTTTTATTTATTTAAATATGGCACGTAATATGCGGTTCGTAACCTATACGTAATTATCTATCTAAATAGCGGGCGGGGAAGCGCAAAGCGGAATGCGAGCACACAATACAGAGCATATAAGTATAGCAAATAAAATATGCTAACGCGGTGTTCTTGCTTAGCGGTTTGACAGGCTCACGTAGCGAGGGGATTATCGCACCAAGGTTAGCTCAAACATTTATTGTCGGCTTAACGCACACAGCGTCCGTAGGGGTAAAATACCAGCAGAGTCGCAACGTGGCACAACGGGATAAAACCCGGATTACGGGTCGCTTGAACCACAGGCGGACCTGGTTGCCACAGCGCACGTTTAGTGCAGCTGCAATCGAGGGGATAAATTATGGGCATCTGGTGGACCTGGTCACACAGCGCAAATACAGTGCAGCTGCAGGCGACGGGATAAATCTAAGGCAATACTTCGGTGAACAACAGGCGGACCTGGTTGCCACAGCGCACATACAGTGCAGCTGCAATCGGTGGGATAAATCCTGGGCAACAGGTGGACCTGGTCACACAGCGCACGTACAGTGCAGCTGTAAGCAAAAGTCACCGGGGCAATTCAAATAATGATTACCGGGAGTAAGTGGCCTGCTTAGCAAAGCGGCGGCTATGAGCACTTTGACATAAACAAGAAAACACGCGACCTTTGCTGCAGGCTGGAACCACTGCTAGTTTCACGGGGCTTAAGGCTTTATTAGTTACGGTACGAGAAACTACATATATATCTATATATATAGATATATCAACTCGGCAAATGTTGATCATACGGGTTGTAGCATCAGTTAATTGTTGATCCGTTGGCAATTGTTGATCCCGACAGCTTTTGTTGATCTAATGTATGACCCTGCATACAAATGTGGCTCCGATCGGATCAACAATCGCTGTCCCTTTAAAAGCACTTTTTTTTTGGGGTGCTATGGGATCTACCTCCTAGCAGTCCACCCCGAGCAACGGCAACACAGGCTTGCCTGTGGATAAGTCCGGCTGAACGATCCCACTAAGCGGTGGAAGGCTCCGTAAGGGGCCGCCTGGCTCGCGACCACCATCCCACCGAAGTCTGGCGCCAAGTAGCTTGCTGCGTTCCGTCAGTGTGTGGGAGTGCCAGTGCCTTAACAGGCTACTTCTGGGTGAGCTCGCTCCATCTTAGACTCTGTCTTTGTCCTATGACCTAGACTAGAGTCAAGAGCAAACCCATCATTAATAAAAAAAAAAAAAAAAAAAAGCACAAATACGATCAATTCATAACATTCTTTATACAAATCCGCTCCATCAAATGTTGATCTGATTCAAATGGACCAATCACAGGCCACCGTTTTTATGATTGGTGGTTTTCTTATGTGCGATGTTGCCACTTTGTTTCTTTGCTTTGTACAACGTCACAACACGTGTATGAATGAACGTTAATAACTATAGAGGAGATTTTAAATTTTGGCCAGGACTATGCACAGTATTCCAAATAAAATTTATTTTTTGTGTAGTTTAGAAAAAAAAAAAATTTTATTAAAACTTATTAATCTGTGAAAAATAATATTATTATAAAGTATAGCAATATTTTTCATGCGTTTATGACAAATCTATACATATAATAAAAAAGTAAATTAGCGTGTCTGAACATTGAATATATTTACAAAAATCTTATTGGTGGCGATGTTAAAAAAGTTTATTAAAATAGAAAAATGTGCAATGTTTTAGAAAGTTTTTGTCTGTTTGTTTGTCTGTTTGTCTGTTTATCTGTTTGTCCGAACTAATCTCCGAAAGTACTGGATCGATTCTAATAAAACTTTTTGTGGTGTATAGCTACTAATCCTGGCCAACATCTGAGACAACTTTTATCAAAATTGGTTGAGCAGAACGAGAGATATTAAAGGGCGGGGCAGACCGGCTCCGTATCCGTTCCGTATCCAGCTCTCGTCCGTAGTCACGCACGAAGTTATGACGTTGTAATGTATGGGACTGTATGAGATACGGCACACCGCTTGCGTTGCGCATCCGTTCAACTTTACAAGATTCTCTTTTAGAAAGTCAAATCTAAGTACTTAACATAATACATAAAAAAAGAATAGTAAACTTACAGAAATGTTAAAACAAATACATGTCAAAGTTAAACCTATGTCAATGTTATTGAATCTATGTCAAATTGAAGTTTAAATATGATATGTCTATCTACCTGATACATTGTGCAATATCACTAATCCCGAATAAGAGTGAGGGGTGGGGGGTGGTGATTAGAAGGTGTAATAAGCAAAGAGGGAGACCGGAGACGTTTTACATCCGAGAAACACGCAATGTATTATGATCGTGTCAAAATAATCACTGCGCTACACGTAAAATCATATTTTCATCATCAGGTTAAAGTGACCATTAAAGTAGATTCCCGGAAATCTTAAGGCGGCGCCTACGTCTAGCTAGGATAGGAATACATCTCTCACCCTCCCGCCTACTTCTATTTCTTGTTCTTCTACTTCACAATACCTTACTATTTATGGTTAAGAAAATAAATAAATATGATTAAAAAAAACAAGCTTTAATAGCTGTCATGTATTTGAAAAGTGGTAGACGATTCCAACGAGCCCAAACTCGATAGGGGTACGTTGTTTCATCTCTGAGATGCTATGACCACCTTCTGGCTCCATCTTCAGACCCTGGCTACCATGTATTTGAAGAGTGGTTGGCAAGACGATTCCAACGAGCCCAAACTCGATAGGGGTCCGTAGTTGCATCAATGAGATGCTATGACCACCTTCCGGCTCCATCTTCAGACCCTGGCTACCATGTATTTGAAGAGTGGTTGGCAAGACGATTCCAACGAGCCTAAACTCGATAGGGGTACGTAGTTTCATCTCTGAGATGCTATGACCACCTTCCGGCTCCATCTTCAGACCATGGCTACCATGTATTTGAAGAGTGGTTGGCAAGACGATTCCAACGAGCCCAAACTCGATAGGGGTACGTAGTTGCATCTCTTAGATGCTACGATCACCTTCCGGCTCCATCTTCAGACCCTGGCTACCATGTATTTGAAGAGTGGTTGGCAAGACGATTCCAATGAGCCCAAACTCGATAGGGGTACGTAGTTGCATCTCTGAGATGCTATGATCACCTTCCGGCTCCATCTTCAGACCCTGGCTACCATGTATTTGAAGAGTGGTTGGCAAGACGATTCCAACGAGCCCAAACTCGATAGGGGTACGTAGTTGCATCTCTGAGATGCTATGACCACCTTCCGGCTTCATCTTCAGACCCTGGCTACCATGTATTTGAAGAGTGGTTGGCAAGACAATTCCAACGAGCCCAAATTCGATAGGGGTACGTAGTTTCATCTCTGAAATACTATGACCACCTTCCGGCTCCGTCTTCAGACCCTGGTTACCATGTACGGTCGCATTCAAAAGTGGAGTCATAGTTAACACAAACCTCATAAAACAAGTCGCTCGCACCCGCGGCGACACTCACACAATGACACAAATGACGTATAACATACTATAATTTGACGAACTACCATTGTATAATAGGCTGAGTATTATTGACTATTTCACTACATGAATCATTAGCTTCGGTAGCTTGGTCAGTAGCGCGGTCAAGCAAATTCTTGACCGTTATTGTGGAGACAATGGTTCGAATCCCGATATCTTCGTTGTAGTTTTTATTTTATCAAATAAAGCAAAATTTTGTAAATTTTGAATTACATTTTAGTTGTTGCTAGATCGTTTGCGAGATAGTGCGTGTGCTAAGTGTTTTTTTTAACCTAAGTTTATTTATTAAACTTCAGTGTTTATTTCTTCGAAATGCATACTAATAACAGTTTGCAGGATAGGCAGCGTATTGTTGCGCTGCAATTATCTGTGGCGCTGCATGATATTGGATTTAATTTAACTCAAATTGCTAATCAGACTGGTCTGGCCGTAAGTATAGTTTTATTTCATTACAATTGTATTTTAAATATTAAAAACTTTGACTCATAGTATGTTGGTAGCTGTGAACCGATTAGTATAAACTTTTTTATTAATAATGCTACTTTGTTTTAGTGGAAGACTGTTAAACGTTGGGTTACACGTTTTGAAGAGGAAGGTAGCGTAAAAACTCGACTCGTCTTATTAATGATTCACAGCGGAGGATGATGGTGTAACAATATAAAGAAAATGGTTCTGCCGCTGGTCCAGACGAATTAGTAGCACAAGAAACAGGGCGTGCAACTGCCGCTAATTATGTTGATATGCTACAGGAAAGCATGCTACCGACGACGGTTTGAAATGTTTAACTGTTTATCATGCTAGTGAAGTTCCTCGTTTTGCATTTGTCCAGGATAAATTGTCCAGTACATCGAGCTGCCGTGGTGAATAATTGGTTTAGCCAGCACCCAGATATCCAAGTTATTCGTTGGCCAGCAAAATCTCCGGACTTAAATCCCATAGAGAATTTATGGGGTTTAATGGTGCAAAGGTGGGACATGCGCAATGAAAGAACTACAGAAGCTTTAGAGGCTCACTGCCTGGGAGTGTGGGAGAGTACCAGAGGAACAGATATATGCACTTATTTGGTCGAGTCTAATAAGTGTTTATTAAGTGTTGTTGAAAACAGCGGAGGTAACACCAAATACTAATTATGTAAGCGGCGATTTTTACTTAAGATTTCAATCTGACCCGATCTAGCATACATTGCTGATTATCTTGTGTATTTCATTACAGTATATGAATATACACAAAATAATCAGCAATGTATGCCGAAGCGGGCCCGATAAATCGTTGCTCACTCAACCTCTGTTTACCTGCTTACCCGCCTACTATTGCAGTAGTAGGTATTTGTGGAGCATTACATTAGCAATTGAATTATGCTAAAACATCGATATATATTTATATAAGATTGATCATTATTAGTCAGTTATCTTAAGGCCTTGCTTCAATATCTTTTCATTACGAAAACGAGTACTTAAGCTTAAACCTTGAGATGTAGGCAAATAACTGATTTATTATTATTACAATTACTTTTACTTCCGCGGAAAGTGCATCATCGTTAAACATAGAACAATAAAATAATTACTAACGAAATTATTACTTAAATAACTTTATTGAAAGATTCAATCCCAGATTTGGATCATTCCTATGATCTTATAAATAATTACCTATCGATGTTTCAGCTAATGAACACTTAATATCATTTTACATAATATTGTGTTTTATCATTCAAACAAAACTATTAACTAAGTATTACGACAGCAAGTATTTTATGTAGTTTTACATACTCGTATCTTATGGTTACCAAAAGTTCTCATTCATGTCATTATGTTATTTACATAAAGTTATACCATACCTACCAATAAAATAATTTCTTACCTTACTTTTTGTTTTATTACAATATTATAGGTTTATGTTTTTAGATATAATATTTTGATACATAATTTACAATAAACATTTATAGCTATAATACATAGATGAATATATAGAAAAATATTATATAAAATAATGATTACTGGAGAAAATATGATAAAAACATTTAAAAAAACATTAATCAACATACAGAGATCGGATGGGAACCCGGTTCCGTTCTGATTAGAAGGTAAGAACTATTACCGCTAAGCTACGGTTGCTTGTGATCAAAACGACGAAATAAAGATATGTAATCTATTGCTTTACTACAAATGAACGAATAAGGATAACTATAATACAGTTTTAGACAAACCAGTGTAATGTATACTTTGTAGTGATGTGGTGGCGAATAGGCTATCACCGAGTAATTATTTCAAAGATAACATAGATGTCGCTTATTGGTGGTAATCTGTTTAAGTTTTAATGCTACGCCTTAAGGTGGACTTTTCTACTTACAGTCGATAATCTTACGTGTGTGCGTAAGTTAGTAAAGTAAGTACAGAGGATAATAACCCGTATTGCAATCTGTCTCGTAGTCTAACTATGACTCCACTTATGAATCCGACCGTACATATTTGAAGAGTGGTTGGCAAGACGATTCCAACGAGCCCAAACTCGATAGGGGTACGTAGTTGCATCTCTGAGATGCTATGATCACCTTCCGGCTCCATCTTCAGACCCTGGCTACCATGTATTTGAAGAGTGGTTGGCAAGACGATTCCAACGAGCCCAAACTCGATAGGGGTACGTAGTTGCATCTCTGAGATGCTATGACCACCTACCGGCTCCATCTTCAGACCCTGGCTATGGCTACCATGTATTCTTCCAAGATTTGACCCATACAAACTAACGAACACGGCAAGTCAAATAAAAGCTTGTAAAAATTAACACTTCTGTCTCACTTGTGCAACGTTGCCGTTCTGCAGTATCGGTTTAAAAGTTCACGGCAAATGTTGCTCATAAATGACTTTATATAGATCAACAAAGCATCATTTTCCTTAAAAAAGAAAGCCGTTACAGGATCAACAACTGCCATGTCAGTTGGTGTCAAGGTAGCGACTTTTCCGTAAGCTTGGGTATTGCGTTACAAGCCGGTGAATAAATGTAAATCAAAAATAAAACGATACCCGCAATAATTCCCCAGTAAACTGCGGACAAAGGTGGATCAACATTTAACGCGTATTTCAGCCTGATCAACAACGGCCGAAAGGAGGACAATATATATATATATATATGTATATGTCGTAACGGCCGAAAATCAGATAGTAGGCTAGCAGCTATAATTAATTTTAACATTAAGATCAGGACGCGAAGTACCAAAACCAAGGAACGATGAAAGGTCATTTGAGCCTTGCGCTACGCCCGATCGCTCAAACAACACTAACTCGGAATCACTCTGTTCCCAAAAATGCCTTTAGCCAAACCACTTGACAAACAATATGTCTACTACATGCTTCGACCGACGCCAACACATAGGTACTCAATTAATGCTCTTTGCATAAAATACATCAAAAAGTGCACTTTACTTCATTCCTCAGGTTTAATAGCTCACGCTCCGACACGGCCTTCCTGACTAACACACGTCCTCGTGTGGTCACAACTAGCCATTTCACAGTATCGTTCGGTTATCCTGACAGACATACTTTAGCTTATTATAGCCCATAAAACCATAATAATCTGGCTAGACTCCTGAACTGAACAAAGATCTAGTTGTTCACAATAGTTCGCTTCGTTCCTTTGAACATGTGAACAGGTCTATATCGATCGATGAACTGCAAGAACCGAAAGCAGCTCAGCATTCATTGCGGTTTTAAGTATCTTTGATCCAAAGTACTTGCTAAGTTAGCTATCCTGTTTGGTACTTACTTACTTACTTCCTAATACTTGTTTGTTAAATTTGACTTGGTATTCATAACAACAAATCTATTATCTCCAAATCGTTCAAGTATTTTTCACGTTTGTGTTATTATTTGCTAAATAAATAAACAGGCCCATATTCGTTTGCACTTCAAAAACTTCTCATAAGCCATCCAATACGTTATTACCCTTACATGATTAGTAACTATGCACTCTTTTACTGTGCTGTCGAACTTAACAGCTAAAGAAATAACATTTATCAGAAACTCATTATTATTTCAACTTTGACATTAAGGTTACGGGTTTATTATGTGACAGACTACAGGTTGAGTGTGAACCATAAATTTTCAACCCACTTGAACCAGCCGTTTTCGTCGCTTTCTGATAACTTAAATCACTTTACTACTTATTGAAAGACAAGTGCCCATAAAACAATATTCTAACTTGAATACAATACAATAATTGATACGAGTACCGCAATAAAGTCTTTTGTTGCATCTGGCCACCGTCGCAACGGTCACAGAGCTTCCCCACCATGGGTCACTCAACACTGTCAATCACAGTCACAGATCCCCGCCACAGATCTCAGGCCGACACCACCACCTTGTGGCACGCCTACTGGTAACACCGAATACCTGGAGCGACATCATACATAACAGTAATGACCACAGTAATCACCTACTTGGTCAAGTATGATGCCCTCAACGAAACCATGCGTCCATCAAAGACACCATCTGATCACACAGATCAGCAAAGCGGATGGTGAATGAGCCACTGCAGCTGGCCACTCACCCGATCAGATCATAGTTCCCCGGGCTATATCTGACCCAACACAACATGAGACCACACTGTCTCCACAATTTGAGACCACACTGTCTCCACCATGGCACGCGCTCCTCCCGCAGAGGTCTTAAGTCAGAGTCAATAGGTAGGTACGGTGATCACAGTCATAGTATATCGTCGTGAGGGGTCGGGAGGACAAACACGTCCATCATTGCCAGCAACAAAAACTTTAACTGCTACTATCATCTGATTAATTATGCAATTTTATGGGTACTTTACTTTCAGGCATTTTAGCTTTCTAATCCAAGCAAGGCACATAACAGCTATATGAAGATAGCCAGATTACGTTTTCCTGCTCAAGAAAGCAAATCAATATTACATAAGCAAATCACTATAGTCATACGATTCAGTACTTGAACAACTATGAAAACATAAGTCCATTTCAAAATGCAACGTTTAACAATCGTTTCTATTATCACATTAGATCCATTCAATGCTTATCAGATTAAAAATAGGTAATTCTTATTTGATTCCACCTTTACAAAGCATGTATTGATTTGAACTAAGCACTGCTTTGAGAGCTTAATTTTCATAAATTGCTTCACCGAGTAGGTGATTTAATATTTCTCAATTAATCTTCCAAGTTGACAAAATAACTTAATGAAATCATTTTTTTTTAAATTATAGGTACCTAATTAATACTACTTACTTATACCTGTAGCGATCTCTGGGAGCTACGACAAGAAGCTCACTCAAAGTGGTTCACGAGCAAGCAAGACGCAACAGAAGTTTCAACATAGCTGCAAGATGGCGCCACGTGACAGAACAAAGAGCCTGAAACGCGGTATCGAAGTGTTTCACCGCGCAACGCATATATAAGGTGTAAAAAAATTAGCTAAGAATATTTTAAGGGGTGAACCAGTACGTGAAACTGAACAACTTTCCCCAAGGAACATAGGTCGAAATATGAAAAAATAATTTGACCCTCCCATACTTAGTGTGTTACCCGGCCGGGATAATTTGTATGGGAGGGCCAATTTCTTTTTTCATATTTCGACCTATGTTCCTTGGGGAAAGTTGTTCAGTTTCACGTACTGGTTCACCCCTTAAAATATTCTTAGCTAATTTTTTTACACCATGTATACAACTTCCAATTCTATCCAGGTGGACCAGTCGGTCCCCTGGCCACAACACCCGGCCAGGCGGGTAGCTACCCTTTTCCCGACTCCGCCTGGAACCCTCCATTCTGCCAATTGGCATTACTCCTGTCACCCGCCATATACCTATACTCAAATTTCGATTTCATTCAATATGCAATTCACTATTTACTTCTTCGTCGAAGTCAGTGTTATAAAATTCTATATTACTTACACAACATAGCCACGTAAATCTATGCTTTAACTACATCAACCCATTTTATCCATCGATACTCAAGTTTTTTTTTGTTTTTACCGAAACAAGATATTAATGCAGTTCACGCAGAAATATACACAACGTCCTTATCCAGCTGCTCTATTTATAACCACCACGGCAAAGCACTTCGTTACCTTATATAAAAATTATTACTTCATAATTGAATAACGCTACACGCATTTAAGTAAATCTTCAAAAGTTACAGTCATGATCATGCTTAACCATATCATTGTCATGTTTGTTTCTAAATCCCTTATGATATAAGTTAATTAACAAAAAAGTTTTTGCCAGACTTGCATTATGAAAACAATACAAAGATCTCGCTCATTTCTCCGAATACTATGGTAACATATGTTGAACCACGGGTATCAGTAATACGCGTGGCTACAACCCTCAGTCATTTTGGACATCAATGTCCCTTTTAGAAGAATGCTTTTTTTATACCTCTAAGATAACATAATAGAGCTACAGCAATGCTTTAAAATGTTTTCTGAACTAAAAGGAAATACCATAACCATTATGATTATTTATTAGCCATTCATTAGTTTTAAAACTCATGTGTGTTTCTCACAAACGAAATAAAAATCCAACGCGAGAGTGATTCTCAAACTGAGAGTTGTAAAGAATAGTGTCTTCTGGCAATAGGCACAGTACCTAGCATTCCCGGGACTCTGAACCAGCAACAAATTGTTCAGTTTTAAAAACATGACTCATGAAAATCAAATAGGTACGTACAGTCTCTCATACCACTTAAGGTAACAGGCATGCATATGCGAAGTATCGAAGGAATTTGTTCTCTATTCAACACAAAGATGGCACCACCAGCGACACTAACTATAAAATTACAACCACATACCACCACATCAAACTCTTTGCCAATATTTAAACTTGATGGCAGCACTGAGCTAGTTAGCCGGAATCTACTAGCGTTGCATACGTCACTTAAACCTGTTTAAATTACTTGCTGGAAACTTTTTCGCAAGCCAAATACGAAGTTTAATCGAACTCGCAATCATTCACTTAAGAACTAAAATTTTTACATAAAAATATGACCTATAACCACTTTTGCGCAGGCCGAGATTCGAACCATGGCTTTGCTGCGTTGTGTCCAACAGCGAAGCCCCTAGACCAGATGCTATTTACGTAGAACGATTAAATTTTTAACTGGTTGCTACAAGCTTATCAATAACATGACGCGTCATAGATAGTCAGATCAGAAATGGTTGAATCTGGTATGAAATTGCAGGTAGGCAATAATAATTACTTATAAATAAACAGTTCAGCTTGAATGAATTTGTTTCTTTACTATTGATTGTCTACTTTGGAAGCGACAACAGTGTTTTTGAGTTCTAACAGAACTTTAACAATTTTTATCATAATGCATAATTTATCAGTTTTGATGAAGGCTGAAATTGTGGTGTTACATGAACAGCAAATGTCAATGAGTGCAATCGCTCGTAAATTGAATATTTCGGTAAGTAAAATATTGTGTTACGTTATTAAACCTTATTTTAATAGTAACCTACAAAGTATTTTAATATAAGGTTTCAATAAATGTTAAATGGTAGGAAGATAACTTTGTAGGATCATTCTTCTAATTTAAGATTTACTTATTTGCAGAGAAAAGCCGTAAGATTGTGAATTCAGCGTCATGGTGACACTGGAGATGTTCAACGCATTAAGCCTGGTTTTGCCCCCAAGTTGTTCGCTCCTCAGTCTGCACGCCGCCATCGGGATGTTATTGCAACGCACACTGCGAATCCATTTGCATCAACAAAGCAAACAGCAATTGCACATGGTATATCTGTACAAACCGTGCTCAAAGATTTGCATGCAAAAGGTTCAAAACATACAAACCGGCAAAAAAATCGCCTTGTCTAATAAAGATATCGTCAGGATAGAAAACACCTTGCCCGGGAATATTTTTGTTATTTTGCAGACCACTTTATTGAGTTTGTTTAACCTAAATGTATTAAAAATATCAGAGGGAACCCTACAAATAACCGGAGTGAAGCCAAGACAAACGCTCAAATTTAATTTGATGCACTAAAAATAAACGAGATACTCTGTTCATACTTAAAAAGAAATGAGCTTTTATTTGTATTTGAGCGTGCATTATATATGAATGAATTAGTTTTTATACATCAGTAGTTTCATTTTGGTTGGTCGTTAGGTTCCTTCTGGAACATTTCTTTACCCTGAGATGTGTGACAAAATTATAATAGCTGTGCAACTCATTCTTAAATAAGCGCCAAAGTGATGTTATTGTATTTAACTATACATGTTTATTCACTGTGTGCTAGCTAAACAAAGGAAGTAGTTGTAAAATAAGTTATTAAAATCGTTGTTTAAAACCTGTCTAATAACTAGATAGATAGATAGAACCTATCTATATTGTTACTAAGCATAGCACCTATATGATGTTGTAAACAATCGTTGTAAATAAATAAATATTTTTCAATTTATTGTTCACTTTTATTTCTTTCTATTTTAATTTGTATATGTATAATGTTTTTAAAGATGATATCGTAATGATTAAATAAGATTACCAATAAATAAGTATAAAAACCTGCCTAGCAATAAATATAAAAAACAGGTATTACATATTTTTAATTTTTAGGCGATATTTTTAGGTATAGGTAGGTCAACCTATACTGCCCGTTAATACGTTAGAAACATCTATACCATCAGCTCAGGTATAACTCCCCCTCAGACGCTTGGCGATGAGAGAACATCGTGTTATTACTACTGATCACCAGATGTCGCTACTTTCATACAAATTATTTTTTTACTATCATTACTTAGTTAACACCTCATGATTTGAAAGAAAGCATACAAAGCTTTCTTATTGTAGTTAAAATATACTTATGCCTATATTTTATATTCCTGGAGTCACCAGCAAAACAAACAAAAACATAATACAACAAAAAATGTTTCAAAATAATACACAAAAATGAAAAACAAACGCTATCACAACCCGAGGATCGAACCTCGAACGTGGCTTTGCTTGAGGTTACGACCGAGCAGTTAGACCATTACACCACAGACCTGCTTTGCCAATGCGCGAAATAGTTAACCTCTTTCACACAAGGCACACCCGTAGTGTTCGTTTAATACCACTTATAATGCCTGTTACCTTATGTTATATGAGCGACTGTACACCCCTTTCGTACAATATCTATGTTAATATTCAAATCACGTTTATTGCAAACTACAAACACAAAATCTTTTCTTCTTCCGAAAATCGCTCTATCTTTATATCTCCTCAAAAGCTTTTATTTCAAAAGTTTTGCATAAATGCATTTCTGCACCAGGTAATATTTTATATCAATTGCAGTAAAGATTGAGAACCAGTCGCTATTCCCAAACCAAAACACAACGCCTTGGTTCTCATAGGTACTTGAAAAGACCCTTTTTTTGTCTCCACCAATATCAAATAGCCGTCCCATTTTTTGACTTTAGGTTTGTTAAACTTAGTTCTAAAAATAGACTGCTTTATCAATATCCAAAAAATCGAAAACACGCCAAATCATATTTTACCGTAAAAATACATGCGTCATTTTATTAACAAGTAAGCAATAATGCAATGCAATAATTGCAAAAGATCAAAAATCCTTCTGTACACAATAAAATACGAAATCAAAACTTCCAGACTAAGCCAGGAGTTGAACCTGAACCTTCATGTTCCTTGCAACGGTCTACCCACTGTGCAAACGAAAACGAAATACGTGTGCAACTAACTGTACACAACAAAACTAAAACATGTTTCTTTTTATTTGATTATTTCCGATTCCAGAGACATCTTCCAATCATAACAACGTCACCCATTGACAGAAAATGAATTAATCTTTATGTTTTTGTAATCTAATTCCTTATCCAAAATAATTATTTTATCGAGTGATTTTTCATCAAACAATAATGCCAATCAAAATCAAATTAAATTGACTCCAGTCCAACTAAGGTCCACGTTTATAAATAAATTCAGTAGATTAACGTGTCGCAATCATTACCGTACTAAAAAAAATTCTATCACAAACTCAAAATTGATATCAGCCTCAAAATAACATTACTAACACGCGGCAAATAAAAATCATCTGTAACCAATAATATCAAATCGCTAGAAAATAATAGTATAGAAAGAATTGGCCTGAATTATTTGTGGTCCAAGAGCATTCTCTGCAATCTGCATTCCCGCTTACAACTGGTATCTCCACGAAAGTTATTTTAGTCACGATCACTGGGTCCAAAAGTCTATCACTATGGCACTGCATTTAGACAGTTTGTACATCCCACTTCTGATGTCGTAACGGCCGAAAATCAGATAGTAGGCTAGCAGCTATAATTAATTTTAACATTAAGATCAGGACGTGAAGTACCAAAACCAAGGAACGATGAAAGGTCATTTGAGCCTTGCGCTACGCCCGATTGCTCAAACAACACTAACTCGGAATCACTCTGTTCCCAAAAATGCCTTTAGCCAAACCACTTGACAAACAATATGTCTACTACATGCTTCGACCGACGCCAACGCATAGGTACTCAATTAATGCTCTTTGCATAAAATACATCAAAAAGTGCACTGTACTTCATTCCTCAGGTTTAATACCTCACGCTCCGACATATATATATATATATATATTCGGGAGCTACTGTGGGAGCTCAGTTTACGCGCTGAGCCGCAGGACCAGCCCACTCGCTGGCAACTGGGGTGATGCTTGAACCGCGGCGGACTGTCCGCTGCTACTGCGGGTGCGAGCTTATATAGCGTCGCCGGTGCGTTTGTCCGTTTGATGCCTGCTTGTGGGCGCGCTGCTACGTCGTAGCAGGCTCCGTAGCTGCGCAGGAGTCGTAGCAGGCGAACCCTTGTTGCAATTGAAACAGGAAGTTGACTCCATCCACTGTGGTATTTTCTTCCTGAAAATTACACACATCATAATCCTCAAGTTTTTCTACCCTGAAATCTATAAAATTTACTTTTTACTTCCTTATCTGTGGTGAATGGATGGATATACTTTAGCTACTTCCATAGCTTAATGTCTTATGGCTTACTATAATGGGGCCATGCTGCGGATGTGAACAATATATTTGTTCTGCAGAAACGGGCTGCTCGTTCAATTTATAAATTGGACCTCGAGTCTCCTTGAGACAGAAATTTAAAGAAATCAACATATTGACATTTGTGTCACAGTACATATACGAAAATCTAGTGTACGTAAAAATAAATATAGATTCTTTTAAGAAAAATTGTGACAGGCATAATTTTAACACTAGAAATAAGGAGCAACTTGCTGTGCACATAAGCAGGCTTAGTAAAGTAAGCAAAACTTTTAAGGGCAATTGTATACGCTTTTATAACAATTTTCCTAAAGACATTCAAGACTTACCCTTAAATAAATTTAAACCAGTAATTAAACAAAAATTGTACTAGAAAGGCTATTATGAAATATCAGACTATATGCAAGATAAATCTCCATGGGTTTAATTCAAATGTATAAAGCAAATATATAATTAGACGAGACAAGTAGATTTATCTACTGCAATTTTTTGTTATTATTATAATATATATATTTTTTTTATGTAGCCATTTTTGGGCTATACATATATATTATTCGGTATTTCCAAAATTAGCTAGGGCAGCTTAGGGCCTAGAAAGATTGTTAATTTAGAGTAGAAGCACTTCTGGGCAGGTTTTTTGGGGGGTTTTTCCTGTTCAGGGGGTCCGGTTAATTATACGCATGTAAATAGCACGCTTTGGAAATCTTGACTAAAATTTGAAACAAATGTCGTTTACAAATGGTGGTGGCGTAAAGTTACGTGCTGTGTAATTAACCTGGCCAGCCCCGAGGCAGTGCATTTATTTTTATTTTTATTTTTTATCCCGCCCGGTTTTCCATTAGGACAATACAAAATTGTTATAAAAAGAAGAAAATTGCGTTATGCAAATTTCTTTTTTTTACAATGACCGATCATGACGTCAATAAGTGATAATGCTATCCTACATTGAATAAAGTTATTTCATTTTCATTCATTTTCATTTTCGATATGTATTTATTTGTTTTTTATCATAATTAATTAAACATGGAGTTTCACCAAGCGCCAATAATTGCAAGTATTAACAAAATATTTCAGATTCAAATTCATCTAAAACTGGTAATTTAGTTATCATGTCAATGTTTTGGCTATAAGTAAATTGTACTAATGAATAATAAATGTTGTTGTTTGCAAAGTTTGGTCTGAAAAGTTTGGTATAGACGTGAACCCCACAAAACTACAAGGGATCTTGGTTGGGAGCTCTCGTCTACTAGCGCGCATTTCTCAAAATGACTTGCCCGCTATTTTGTACGATGGTATGGCCATACCTCTTAGTCCCAATGTCCACAATCTTGGTCTCAATCTTGACTCCTCATTTAGCTGGATACCGCAGGTAGCACAAGTAAGCCAAAGAGTCACATGGTCACTGCGATCCCTTTCTCGTTTAAAAAACTTCTTGCCTATGCGTACGAAGCTGCTGTTGGTTCAGGCTTTGGTGGTCCCTATCATTGATTATGCCGACATGTGCTATGTGGACCTGAATGCCGATCTCTTAAATAAGCTTGATAGACTGTTGAACTGGTGCATACGGTTTGTGTTTGGACTCCGCAAATATGATCATGTGTCACAATACCGCTCGCAGCTAAAATGGCTTGCAATTCGAGAGCATAGGAACGTGCGAACACTCTGTGTCCTATATACGGTCCTAAATAATTCCAGTGCGCCACCGTATCTGCAGGACCTTTTTCAATTTCTTTGCGATACGCACGAACGTAAAACTCGGTCATCGGATAACCTCTTTTTAGCACCTAAACGTCATAATACCGGTTTTCTGAATAAGTCCTTCGCATCTCAAGCGGTCCGTCTTTGGAACATGCTTCCTTTAGATCTGAAGAATGTTCCTAGTAGGCAAGTGTTTAAATCCAGATTGCGAGAACACTTTTTAAAATCACTCCAAGTTCAGTCATCTTGATTGTTGTCATGAACATTTTTTTTTCATTACCCTCTAACATAGTTATTTTTACGGTTCGTTTTATTTACTTTTGTAATGCCCGTGGTCAGGTATAAACATATTTATGTATTAGTGTATTATTGATATATATGAATATTTATATATGATAAACGTATATGTGTAGTATGTATTGTATATTGTTGTTTTTATTATACGTATGTACATATTACAGAGTTTTATTGAATATAGACAAGCCTTTCTTTTATTTTTTTTTGTTTAATGCACCTGCTTTGACCCTTTCCACATGCCCAAAGGTAGACTGGGAGATAACGCCTTTGGCGTTAAGTCCGCCCGTGTACATTTTTGTGCATAAAGTTAAATAAATAAATAAATGTTTAGTATTTTTTTTTCTTATTTAGTTTGTTACTATAGAAAGATACAGTTATACCTACTTTATCAAAGTTAAATATGGGTAAGTTTTATAAATACTTGTTTTTAAGCATCTTTTTGATAAAAGAAAAACAAAAGGCATTGTTAATTCTAATGATCAATTCAATAGTTTAGGTAAGAAACTGAAGTTAAATTTAAGATTTATTACACTAAAAAAAAGTACATACATACATATGTCGAATGATAGAAAGAAAAAAAATAAGAAAAGAAAAGAGAAAAGAAGCGAACACATTGAAAATGGAGGAGAGCCTGGATACATACAGGCACACACGCCGTGAACATCAGGATGCCGCTAAATCAGGATCTCACTTCATCAGGTCCTTTGTAGAAAACAATAAAGAATGGACTCTAAAACTAATCAACCAGCAAGTCTGGATGATACTAAAAATCACATCATAATCAAACTTACGTCAGGATATGAAATAACACTGAGGAAGTATACGTCGGGATACAGAACAACACGTCGTGGGCGTATATACATCGAACCCTGTTGAATACTGCATCGTAAAATGCTATCTCCAGCCACTGAAATGATAAGCCACAACGTCGATACCGTACATACAGGGAATGGATCAAAGAGGAATTCCGTGGGTACTTACAGGGCTGGGTGGAAAAGATATCGACACCCAGCATTCCACTACAGCCTTGGCGCGTTATTCACTTCAAACCACTCACAGCTTCTGTTCGTATTTCACTTTGATATTAGTCATTACGCGTGACCCAACCCGAATTTGGGTCGTACAAACGCGAGCCGATATGGCCACTTGATGCCTATTCAACGCGACGCTCACGTGGAAGACGTCGAGACATCCAACAATCACTAAGCCTGGTATTCTAGTATAACCCAGGAGAACCGCAATAATACGATGCATCAACACGCGCGATCTCAAATTGAATCGTCCATTACACGCGGCATCACAAAACGCGTGGCGGGAAATCCGTACAAAACACAATACATTCTCGTCCGAACGGTTTTGAGTGACTGACCGCGGTGCAGAAATCACCGCTTGGCGCCGTCAGGCGGTCTGCGCGCACGTCGCCAGTCTCGCCCTGCGAGTGAGAAAGGGACAACACACGCCCAGAGCGACGCGTGCGAAATCGCGGCGCATTCATAGACCGTCATTAATACCTAACGTACCCCAGCATAGCAACGCTAAATTAAACATTCACCCGCCCTAGGCCGAATCCCTTAGGCCTATTCACTACTGGGGAGACGAGATAGCGTTGCTATTGCTCGCTTAAGAACTGAATCCCCTACCTGAACTGTCGCGACTCGAGGAGTGCCATCACTACCTGGGAACAAGTTGAGAATGCGCCCTCTGCGCCATCGCAGTGGCGGCAGGTTGGCATCCTTAACCAGAACGAGATCTCCGATGCGAGGGGGTTCAGTTCTGTCCGTCCACTTAAGGCGTTGCTGCAGAATGTGCAAATACTCAAGCGACCATCGCTTCCAAAAATTCTGAGACATTTGCTGCAGCAACTCATAACGCGTCAAACGATTGCTACTGACCTCTGTGTAGGGGTATTCTGGCAAGGCGTTAAGTGGTCGGCCAATTAAGAAATGCCCTGGTGTCAGGGCCTCCAGATCATTCGGATCTGAGCTAAGCGGACACAAAGGACGTGAATTGAGAACGGCCTCAATTTTACAAAACACGGTCGCTAGCTCCTCAAAGGTTAATATCGTTAAACCTATAACGCGCATCAAATGCGTCTTAGCGGACTTTACAACCGCTTCAAATATACCACCCCAGTGGGGGCATCCTGGTGGATCGAACACCCAGTTAATGCCCTGACGGGAGAGGCTCGTGCCGATAGCTTCCTCGTTTTCCGATAAAAACGTTATAATTTCTTTCATACATCGATCAGCGCCCTTAAAGTTGGTACCACAGTCCGACCTGATCAGCGCTGGTCGCCCTCTTCGCGACACAAATCTATCTAAAGCTGCTAAGAAAGCCTCCGTAGTGAGGTCGGCCACGAGTTCCAAGTGGACGGCCTTGGTTGCTAGGCACACAAACACGCACAAATACGCCTTGATTGACTTCGCGTTGCGAAGGCGTGATGCCTTTACCATAAAAGGCCCCGCAAAGTCCGTTCCCACACCCGCAAACGTCCAGGCTTCCGTCACCCGGTCCGGTGGGAGGTCTCCCATCTGAGGTTGCATTGTGGCTGCCTTCAACCGATAGCAAGGCAAGCACCGAAACACAATGCTCCGTACCGTACGTCGTCCAGACAAGATCCAAAACTCGCGCTGCAGAATAGCCAAAAGTGCATTGCAGCCCGCATGCGAGTTTTTCTGGTGACGATCCCTAACTATAAGTTCTACCAAAGGTCCCTTCTTTGGGAGTAACAGCGGATGCCGTGCTGAAAAGGGCAGGTTAGCGTTCCGAAGTCTACCTCCAACCCGGAGCATTCCATGCTCGTCCACGAACGGGTTGAGGCGCACAAGACCTCCCTTCAGCTTTCCACGGCCATCCCTGAGCAGCCTGGCCTCTTCCTCAAAATGTTCCGCCTGGACGACCCTAACCAATAAACTTAGAGCCGCATTCCGCTCCGCAGGCGAGAGGACAGGTGCCAAGTTCCGTTCTGCTTGAGGTTTTCTACAGTTGTTCACGAACCGTTTGATCCAACCTGTCACCCCTAGAAGTTTGTCGAGGGAGCTGTATCGTTCCAGCAAGAAAGCCGCACTAGGCTTAGGTACGATCTGCCCTACGTTCACTCGCAAACCTCGATCAGGTGGCCCAAGCGGCGACCCGCACTCATTGTATGGCCATCTCTCAGGTGACTCAGTCAGCCACTGAGGTCCCCACCACAGTGAGTGACCTACCAAATCAGGGGCCCTACATCCCCGTGAGGCGCAGTCCGCTGGGTTCTGTTCTCCCGGTACGTGTCTCCATAACAACGGAGTTTCCGATCCTTTAATCTGTGACACCCGATTTGCCACGAAAACCTCAAGAGTATGTACCGACGTCTGTAACCAGCACAGAACTATCCTACTGTCGGTCCATGCGTACACCGTTTCATCCAAATTGATGGTACCGCGTAGATTACTAGCGACATGATGTAGCAAGCGCGTGAGAAGCGCTGCTCCCGCCAATTCCAACTTTGGAATGGTCCATCTTGTCCTAACCGGAGCCACCTTACTCTTGGCCATAACTAGACGCACGTCTACAGTTCCCGTTGAACTGACTGTCCGCAAATAGACAGCTGCCGCGTACCCTCGCTCCGAGGCATCACAAAACCCATGTAGGGTAGCCTTACATCCCACCGATGGGAGCAATTTGCGAGGTATGGCGATGCGTACGATCCCTGGTAAGGTGGTCACAAACTTGGTCCAATCATTCAACAGCTCTCCGGAGAGCTGGTCGTCCCAACCCAAGTTTGCTAGCCACAACCTTTGCAAGAAGCACTTCGCCATGAACGTCACCGGTGCGATCCACCCGTTAGGATTGAAAGTTCTGGCGATCGTCGATAATACCGAACGCTTCGTCCAAGTCTTCTGCAAAAGGTCTGGCTCGATCTGATACGTAAAGACATCATGCGTTGGCCTATATTGCACCCCTAGGATGCTCAACGTATTTGGATTGTCCGGGTTCTCGAAAAGGTGCAGGTCCTGCTGGAACTCACCTGGCAACCCGGCCAGGAGCTCTGGACAGCTGGACAGCCATTTCCGCAACTCATAACCTCCTGATTCCATGATCGCGATCAGCTCGTCTCGTAGTAGCAGTGCTTGTTGCACGCTATCTGCACCCGTGCAGATGTCATCCACGTAGACGTCGCGATCCAGTACTGCTGCGGCTCGAGGGAATCTTACCCTTTCCTGTGCGGCCAACTCTCGCAGCGTGCGTACTGCCAAAAACGGACTTGGCTTCAGACCATACGTTACCGTGTTAAGCTCATAAGTGACCATCGGCTCGTCAGGGCTCTCACGCCACAAAATCAGCTGGTACCGACGGTCATCTGGGTGTATAATTGTTTGGCGAAACATCATTTTGACGTCTGCGACGAACGCTACTTGGTGCAACCGAAAATCTGTGAGGATGTCCACAATGTCCCGGTTCAACTTGGGACCCGCGTGCAGACACTGGTTCACAGACACACCATTCGATGTAGGAGCAGAACCGTCAAACACTACCCGTATCTTCGCCTCCGGTGACTTCAAAACAGCCAGGTGTGGTATATAGTAATGCTCGACACACCTCCAATCTATGCTGGACACCGACATGTGGCCTAACTCTAGGTACTCCCTCATGAATTCGATATACTTCTGCCGAAGTGCTGCATCTCGCTTCATCTTTCTCTCCATAGCCAGTAGTCTCCGTTCCGCGATCTGTCGCGAACTACCTAAGGAGGGGCGGTTTGGGAGAAATGGCAGCCTGGTAACAAACCTACCTGACGAACTTCGTGCAGTGTTGTACTGATAGAACAGCTCGCACTCGTCATCCTCTGGCTTCCGTCTATCCGCTGTGGGTGGCTCCTCAGACTCCCAAAACCTCTGCAGCACCTCCGACAACACACTACCATAGAGAACCGTATCGCCCTCTGGTAGGTCCTGAGGTCTCCAAACTGGGCCAAAAATAACATACCCCCCTGTGGTATCAACGGCCACTAAACCAGTTTGCTGAAGTACCCGTTTTCTGCCACACCAGAATCTCCCGAGGACGTCTGACCCGAGGAGAACGTCCACCGTACCAGGAGTATCAAATTCAGGATCAGCTAACTCTAAGCCTGTGGTTAACCCTCGTACCGTTGACGGTAACCGAACCTGAGGAAGTTTCCCTACCACTTCATCCAGCACCACTGCTGAGGCATGATAGCTGACCCCTGTACCTGTATTACCTAATGTGAACTCGAAGTTCACCTGACCCCGAACGTCAGGCACATCTACACCTCCAATACCTACAGCCCCATCCGTTGTGGGCCTTATATTTAAGCGTAGCCTACTCACCAGCTTACTAGACACAATACAACCCTGAGCCCCTGTATCTAACAAGGATCTTACCTGTATGCTGCGGCCACCGTATCCCCATACCCAAATCATTGCCGTAGGCAACAATACCGTAATTGGCCGGGGGGCCGAAGCTGGCGTGTAGGCGGCGATTACCTAGCAGGAATCTAAGCGCGGAGTGTCCGCGTCCTGCGGGGGGGTCCCCTCTCTCCGTACACCTTCGAGTGGGTCCCACTCCTGCTGATAGGGACCTCTGGTCCTGTACGCCATGGCTGGCAGCCTATAGTAACCCTGATGCAGGCGCGCGTACCGTGGATGCGCCTGTAGCCGCGGGTGCTCAGCCAAGGGGAGAGGCATGCGTGGGTCATGAGACCTCACCATATTGTTCAGTCCCGCCGAGTACTGCATGTACTGGCCCTGGTATTGGCACCCGCCCGTAGCATCACGTACTTGTGATGGGTGCCCCTGACCTTGGACCTGTGACCACCTACCCTGTCCCGGCACCTGCTGCCGAGGTGGTGACTGTCTCGCGCGTGGTGAAGGGGGCATCACCTGCTGATGTCCCTGGCCTCGTCCCTGAAACCCTGGTGGAAGAGGACTCCTCCTTGGAGGGGGTGGGGAGCGTTGCTCCCGTCTAGGTAGGGCAGACTCCGTCCGCTGACCCGCGTCAGCTCTGCCTCCGTAATCTCCGCTGCGGTTCATGCATAGGAGCTGATGGTGGGCACCCTGGCAGTACCTGCAGTTGGTGCTTGATGGGCACTCTCGCACCTGATGCGGCCCCATACACCTAAAGCACCAACGCCGTTGCTGCACCACACCACGACGTTTCTGCACCCGCTGTGCAGCGAACTCCTCACACGCAGTCACTTGATGCCCCGCCTCTCTGCAGTAGGCACACCTCGATTCCAAATTAGCGACATTGTATCGCCTGGGTGGCCTACTCTTACCGTCTCGCGCCTGTGCACCCGGCCGTTCCGGGCGGCGAGCGGCCGCAGACTCCGCGTGAGGCGACTCTCCAAATTGGGCATCTACCCGCCTGCACTCGGCCTCGAGGAAGGACTTGAGCTCCTCGAAGGTCGGGAGGTAATCAGATGTCTTACCTCCGTGTGACTGTTCAAAACGAGCGGCCATGTCGCTCGGCAGGCGGCGCAACAACGTGTGGACCAGGATATAATCATAGCCTGACACCGGCATCCCCTGTCTCTCAAGAGCGTTCACTGCAACGCAGACAGGGTTGAGGACCTTGGCCCTGAGGTCCGTCCCTCGTGTGATGGTCGGCACGGTGAGCCACTGTTCCAGGAGTTGGTCAATCATGAGACGTTTGTTGCTGTATCTCTCGATCAGCAAACCGCGAGCCGTCTCGTAACTTGCATCATCGACTGGTAGATGCTTTACCAGCTCATGGGGCTCACCTTGCAGCTTGGCCATCAATTGTGCCATTTTATATGCCGGCTGCAAGTCAGTGCGGTTATGAATCACACTGTCAAACAGATCCTGAAATCGGGTCCAATCCGTGTAGTCCCCGTGGAAGACCGGAATCGCCACAGCCGGCAGGGGCACTTGCACCCCCGGTCCCCGCGGACCATGGGGTGGGTCCGGCTCCCCAGCTCTACGCCTGGTGATCACAGCAGCCGCCTGCTGGATCTCCTGCCCTATCTCCAGGCACTGGGTCACATTCGCCCGGACCGTAAGTTTGACCTCCTCATCAGGCGTCCCATCAAATAACTCCTCGCATCCAGTGAGGCAATCCAACACCTCCGCGACCCGTTCGTCAATCCGTGGCGCACAAGCGATGAGTGCGTCCTCTCGGTCCCCGCGACCGACCATCGCCTGCTTAGTCGCGAACCAAATTAGGTGCGTTCTAATTTTTGCCTGAAGCTGTGTAATTGTGGGAGCCATGGTACCAACTCAAAGTAACACCGAACCTTACAATAAAAAACAATAATAAACAATCGGCCCTGATCCTACCGTTAGGATATCCGCACAGGGTAAACACAACGATAATAACAAGCAATTCACTAATTGATTGGCCCTGATCCTACCGATAGGATATTCTACACAGGGCACACTACAATCACAATAAATATATTTTTTTTATGTAGGTAGATTAAAAATCTTATACTAAAATAATCTTAAATCTAGTGGTTTTCTGAACCACGCTCTGCTACCAAAAATTGTCTAATTCCAAGCTAAACTCCCGCAGTGGAAGCGATTTACA
Organism: Tuta absoluta; assembly: GCA_027580185.1. NCBI lineage: Eukaryota > Metazoa > Arthropoda > Insecta > Lepidoptera > Gelechiidae > Tuta > Tuta absoluta. The sequence goes on along the minus strand of JAQAHW010000084.1, from coordinate 208,447 downwards.
CAGGTAAATTTCTAGTAAAATACCAGGAGTTCAACTGAAGGCAGACAATGGCCGCGTTACGCAGCGCTAAATAGCATACGCTGCACAATATAGCAGCGCATACTATGAATTCAACGTGAACCTAAATCTATTTAACTTAATTAACTAAGTTGAGTGAAATTGGCAAATGATGTGTTATGACCTTTACATAACTCAAGTCGGTAGTAAATACCGTCTGCCGATCTGGCGTTACGTCACACGTATTAGCACTAGATTATAAGTAAGTACCTCCAAATTATATCACCCCACGAATTCCGCAATTCGTACTAAGGAGTCACAATGATATGGTACAACAAATATGACTAAAGGGAACACACCATTAACACGAATAAACAGTTTTATACTAAACAACCAGGTTTACCACTTACAGTCAACGTGCCGGTCCAAATGCATAAAATACCCAACGGAGAAAGGAAGTACAGGAAATGGATCAAAGAGGAATTCCGTGGGTACTTACAGGGCTGGGTGGAAAAGATATCGACACCCAGCATTCCACTACAGCCTTGGCGCGTTATTCACTTCAAACCACTCACAGCTTCTGTTCGTATTTCACTTTGATATTAGTCATTACGCGTGACCCAACCCGAATTTGGGTCGTACAAACGCGAGCCGATATGGCCACTTGATGCCTGTTTAATTTAGCGTTGCTATGCTGGGGTGGGTTAGGTATTAATGACGGTCTATGAATGCGCCGCGATTTCGCACGCGTCGCTCTGGGCATATGTTGTCCCTTTCTCGCTCGCAGGGCGAGACTGGCGACGTGCGCGCAGACCGCCTGACGGTGCCACGCGGTGATTTCTGCACCGCACTGGCAGTCACTCAAAACCGTTCGGACAGGAGGGTATCGCGTATCGTGCGGATTTCCCGCCACGCGTTTTGTGATGCCGCGTGTAATGGACGATTCAATTTGAGATCGCGCGTGTTGATGCATCGTATTATTGTGTTTCTCCTGGGTTGTACTGGAATGCCAGGCTTAGTGATTGTTGGATGTCTCGACGTCTTCCACGTGAGCGTCGCGTTGAATAGGCATCAGGTGGCCATTTTGGCCCGCGTTTGTACGGCCCAAATTCGGGTTGGGTCACGCGTAATGACTAATATCAAAGTGGAATACGAACAGAAGCTGTGAGTGGTTTGACGTGAATAACGCGCCAAGGCTGTAGTGGAATGCTGGGTGTCGATATCTTTTCCACCCAGCCCTGTAAGTACCCACGGAATTCCCATTTGATCCATTCCCTGAACTTCCTTTCTCCGTTGGGTATTTTATGCATTTGGACCGGCACGTTGACTGTAAGTATTAAACCTGGTTGTTTAGTATAAAACTGTTTATTCGTGTTAATGGTGTGTTCCCTTTATAGTCATATTTGTTGTACCATATCATTGTGACTCATTAGTACGAATTGCGGAATTCGTGGGGTGATATAATTTGGAGGTACTTACTTATAATCTAGTGCTAATACGTGTGACGTAACGCCAGATCGGCAGACGGTATTTACTACCGACTTGAGTTATGTAAAGGTTGGAACACATCATTTGCCAATTTCACTCAACTTAGTTAATTAGGTTAAATAGATTTAGGTTCACGTTTAATTCATAGTATGCGCTGCTATATTGTGCAGCGTATGTTATTTAGCGCTGCGTAACGCAGCCATTGTCTGCCTCCAGTTGAACTCCTGGTATTTTGCTCGAAATTTATCTGTGTAAATCGCTTCCACTGCGGGAGTTTGGCTTGGAATTAGACAATTTTTGGTAGCAGAGCGTGGTTCAGAAAACCACTAGATTTAAGATTATTTTTAGTATAAGATTTTTTAATCTACCTACATAAAAAAAATATATTTATTGTGATTGTAGTGTGTGCCCTGTGTAGAATATCCTATCGGTAGGATCAGGGCCAATCAATTAGTGAATTGCTTGTTATTATCGTTGTGTTTACCCTGTGCGGATATCCTAACGGTAGGATCAGGGCCGATTGTTTATTATTGTTTTTTATTGTAAGGTTCGGTGTTACTTTGAGTTGGTACCATGGCTCCCACAATTACACAGCTTCAGGCAAAAATTAGAACGCACCTAATTTGGTTCGCGACTAAGCAGGCGATGGTCGGTCGCGGGGACCGAGAGGACGCACTCATCGCTTGTGCGCAACGGATTGACGAACGGGTCGCGGAGGTGTTGGATTGCCTCACTGGATGCGAGGAGTTATTTGATGGGACGCCTGATGAGGAGGTCAAACTTACGGTCCGGACGAATGTGACCCAGTGCATGGAGATGGGGCAGGAGATCCAGCAGGCGGCTGCTGTGATCACCAGGCGTAGAGCTGGGGAGCCGGACCCACCCCATGGTCCGCGGGGACCGGGGGTGCAAGTGCCCCTGCCGGCTGTGGCGATTCCGGTCTTCCACGGGGACTACACGGATTGGACCCGATTCCAGGATCTGTTTGACAGTGTGATTCATAACCGCACTGACTTGCAGCCGGCATATAAAATGGCACAATTGATGGCCAAGCTGCAAGGTGAGCCCCATGAGCTGGTAAAGCATCTACCAGTCGATGATGCAAGTTACGAGACGGCTCGCGGTTTGCTGATCGAGAGATACAGCAACAAACGTCTCATGATTGACCAACTCCTGGAACAGTGGCTCACCGTGCCGACCATCACACGAGGGACGGACCTCAGGGCCAAGGTCCTCAACCCTGTCTGCGTTGCAGTGAACGCTCTTGAGAGACAGGGGATGCCGGTGTCAGGCTATGATTATATCCTGGTCCACACGTTGTTGCGCCGCTTGCCGAGCGACATGGCCGCTCGTTTTGAACAGTCACACGGAGGTAAGACATCTGATTACCTCCCGACCTTCGAGGAGCTCAAGTCCTTCCTCGAGGCCGAGTGCAGGCGGGTAGATGCCCAATTTGGAGAGTCGCCTCACGCGGAGTCTGCGGCCGCTCGCCGCCCGGAACGGCCGGGTGCACAGGCGCGAGACGGTAAGAGTAGGCCACCCAGGCGATACAATGTCGCTAATTTGGAATCGAGGTGTGCCTACTGCAGAGAGGCGGGGCATCAGGTGACTGCGTGTGAGGAGTTCGCTGCACAGCGGGTGCAGAAACGTCGTGGTGTGGTGCAGCAACGGCGTTGGTGCTTTAGGTGTATGGGGCCGCATCAGGTGCGAGAGTGCCCATCAAGCACCAACTGCAGGTACTGCCAGGGTGCCCACCATCAGCTCCTATGCATGAACCGCAGCGGAGATTACGGAGGCAGAGCTGACGCGGGTCAGCGGACGGAGTCTGCCCTACCTAGACGGGAGCAACGCTCCCCACCCCCTCCAAGGAGGAGTCCTCTTCCACCAGGGTTTCAGGGACGAGGCCAGGGACATCAGCAGGTGATGCCCCCTTCACCACGCGCGAGACAGTCACCACCTCGGCAGCAGGTGCCGGGACAGGGTAGGTGGTCACAGGTCCAAGGTCAGGGGCACCCATCACAAGTACGTGATGCTACGGGCGGGTGCCAATACCAGGGCCAGTACATGCAGTACTCGGCGGGACTGAACAATATGGTGAGGTCTCATGACCCACGCATGCCTCTCCCCTTGGCTGAGCACCCGCGGCTACAGGCGCATCCACGGTACGCGCGCCTGCCGCAGGGTTACTATAGGCTGCCAGCCATGGCGTACAGGACCAGAGGTCCCTATCAGCAGGAGTGGGACCCACTCGAAGGTGTACGGAGAGAGGGGACCCACCCGCAGGACGCGGACACTCCGCGCTTAGGTTCCTGCTAGGTAATCGCCGCCTACACGCCAGCTTCGGCCCCCCGGCCAATTACGGTATTATGGTGGGTGACAGGAGTGATGCCAATAGGCAGAATGGAGGGTTCCAGGTGGTGTCGGGAAAAGGGTAGCTACCCGCCTGGCCGGGTGTTGTGGCCAGGGGACCGACTGGTCCACCTGGATAGAATTGGAAGTTGTATATATACGTTGCGCGGTGAAACACTTCGATACCGCGTTTCAGGCTCTTTGTTCTGTCACGTGGCGCCATCTTGCAGATGTGTTGGAACTTCTGTTGCGTCTTGCTTGCTCGTGAACCACTTTGAGTGAGCTTCTTGCTGTAGCTCCCGGAGGTCGCTACAGTACTCCCCCTCAAGACCGGAGGTCGATACTGTCAGCGAGCGAAGTGGGGCTGATGACGTCATGTAGCGTGATGGATGATGCAGTCAGGCGTGGCGAAGCAGTGCTGGTTCCAATATCCACGGTGAGTCGGGACGTCTACGGTGAGTCGAGACGATGATGGAAGACCAGTGAAGCTGCCGTGCTGTGACTGCGGTGGGTGCTGATGACGTAGTAGTTGGCTGCATGCTGTAGTGGTTGATGCGTGGTTGAAGGCTGCGAAGTCCAAGGTAGGGGTCACCAATATGGTGGGTGACAGGAGTGATGCCAATAGGCAGAATGGAGGGTTCCAGGTGGTGTCGGGAAAAGGGTAGCTACCCGCCTGGCCGGGTGTTGTGGCCAGGGGACCGACTGGTCCACCTGGATAGAATTGGAAGTTGTATATATACGTTGCGCGGTGAAACACTTCGATACCGCGTTTCAGGCTCTTTGTTCTGTCACGTGGCGCCATCTTGCAGATGTGTTGGAACTTCTGTTGCGTCTTGCTTGCTCGTGAACCACTTTGAGTGAGCTTCTTGCTGTAGCTCCCGGAGGTCGCTACAGTATTGTTGCCTACGGCAATGATTTGGGTATGGGGATACGGTGGCCGCAGCATACAGGTAAGAGCCTTGTTAGATACAGGGGCTCAGGGTTGTATTGTGTCTAGTAAGCTGGTGAGTAGGCTACGCTTAAATATAAGGCCCACAACGGATGGGGCTGTAGGTATTGGAGGTGTAGATGTGCCTGACGTTCGGGGTCAGGTGAACTTCGAGTTCACATTAGGTAATACAGGTACAGGGGTCAGCTATCATGCCTCAGCAGTGGTGCTGGATGAAGTGGTAGGGAAACTTCCTCAGGTTCGGTTACCGTCAACGGTACGAGGGTTAACCACAGGCTTGGAGTTAGCTGATCCTGAATTTGATACTCCTGGTACGGTGGACGTTCTCCTCGGGTCAGACGTCCTCGGGAGATTCTGGTGTGGCAGAAAACGGGTACTTCAGCAAACTGGTTTAGTGGCCGTTGATACCACAGGGGGGTATGTTATTTTTGGCCCAGTTTGGAGACCTCAGGACCTACCAGAGGGCGATACGGTTCTCTATGGTAGTGTGTTGTCGGAGGTGCTGCAGAGGTTTTGGGAGTCTGAGGAGCCACCCACAGCGGATAGATGGAAGCCAGAGGATGACGAGTGCGAGCTGTTCTATCAGTACAACACTGCACGAAGTTCGTCAGGTAGGTTTGTTACCAGGCTGCCATTTCTCCCAAACCGCCCCTCCTTAGGTAGTTCGCGACAGATCGCGGAACGGAGACTACTGGCTATGGAGAGAAAGATGAAGCGAGATGCAGCACTTCGGCAGAAGTATATCGAATTCATGAGGGAGTACCTAGAGTTAGGCCACATGTCGGTGTCCAGCATAGATTGGAGGTGTGTCGAGCATTACTATATACCACACCTGGCTGTTTTGAAGTCACCGGAGGCGAAGATACGGGTAGTGTTTGACGGTTCTGCTCCTACATCGAATGGTGTGTCTGTGAACCAGTGTCTGCACGCGGGTCCTAAGTTGAACCGGGACATTGTGGACATCCTCACAGATTTTCGGTTGCACCAAGTAGCGTTCGTCGCAGACGTCAAAATGATGTTTTGCCAAACAATTATACACCCGGATGACCGTCGGTACCAGCTGATTTTGTGGCGTGAGAGCCCTGACGAGCCGATGGTCACTTATGAGCTTAACACGGTAACGTATGGTCTGAAGCCAAGTCCGTTTTTGGCAGTACGCACGCTGCGAGAGTTGGCCGCACAGGAAAGGGTAAGATTCCCTCGAGCCGCAGCAGTACTGGATCGCGACGTCTACGTGGATGACATCTGCACGGGTGCAGATAGCGTGCAACAAGCACTGCTACTACGAGACGAGCTGATCGCGATCATGGAATCAGGAGGTTATGAGTTGCGGAAATGGCTGTCCAGCTGTCCAGAGCTCCTGGCCGGGTTGCCAGGTGAGTTCCAGCAGGACCCGCACCTTTTCGAGAACCCGGACAATCCAAATACGTTGAGCATCCTAGGGGTGCAATATAGGCCAACGCATGATGTCTTTACGTATCAGATCGAGCCAGACCTTTTGCAGAAGACTTGGACGAAGCGTTCGGTATTATCGACGATCGCCAGAACTTTCGATCCTAACGGGTGGATCGCACCGGTGACGTTCATGGCGAAGTGCTTCTTGCAAAGGTTGTGGCTAGCAAACTTGGGTTGGGACGACCAGCTCTCCGGAGAGCTGTTGAATGATTGGACCAAGTTTGTGACCACCTTACCAGGGATCGTACGCATCGCCATACCTCGCAAATTGCTCCCATCGGTGGGATGTAAGGCTACCCTACATGGGTTTTGTGATGCCTCGGAGCGAGGGTACGCGGCAGCTGTCTATTTGCGGACAGTCAGTTCAACGGGAACTGTAGACGTGCGTCTAGTTATGGCCAAGAGTAAGGTGGCTCCGGTTAGGACAAGATGGACCATTCCAAAGTTGGAATTGGCGGGAGCAGCGCTTCTCACGCGCTTGCTACATTATGTCGCTAGTAATCTACGCGGTACCATCAATTTGGATGAAACGGTGTACGCATGGACCGACAGTAGGATAGTTCTGTGCTGGTTACAGACGTCGGTACATACTCTTGAGGTTTTCGTGGCAAATCGGGTGTCACAGATTAAAGGATCGGAAACTCCGTTGGTATGGAGACACGTACCGGGAGAACAGAACCCAGCGGACTGCGCCTCACGGGGATGTAGGGCCCCTGATTTGGTAGGTCACTCACTGTGGTGGGGACCTCAGTGGCTGACTGAGTCACCTGAGAGATGGCCATACAATGAGTGCGGGTCGCCGCTTGGGCCACCTGATCGAGGTTTGCGAGTGAACGTAGGGCAGATCGTACCTAAGCCTAGTGCGGCTTTCTTGCTGGAACGATACAGCTCCCTCGACAAACTTCTAGGGGTGACAGGTTGGATCAAATGGTTCGTGAACAACTGTAGAAAACCTCAAGCAGAACGGAACTTGGCACCTGTCCTCTCGCCTGCGGAGCGGAATGCGGCTCTAAGTTTATTGGTTAGGGTCGTCCAGGCGGAACATTTTGAGGAAGAGGCCAGGCTGCTCAGGGATGGCCGTGGAAAGCTGAAGGGAGGTCTTGTGCGCCTCAACCCGTTCGTGGACGAGCATGGAATGCTCCGGGTTGGAGGTAGACTTCGGAACGCTAACCTGCCCTTTTCAGCACGGCATCCGCTGTTACTCCCAAAGAAGGGACCTTTGGTAGAACTTATAGTTAGGGATCGTCACCAGAAAAACTCGCATGCGGGCTGCAATGCACTTTTGGCTATTCTGCAGCGCGAGTTTTGGATCTTGTCTGGACGACGTACGGTACGGAGCATTGTGTTTCGGTGCTTGCCTTGCTATCGGTTGAAGGCAGCCACAATGCAACCTCAGATGGGAGACCTCCCACCGGACCGGGTGACGGAAGCCTGGACGTTTGCGGGTGTGGGAACGGACTTTGCGGGGCCTTTTATGGTAAAGGCATCACGCCTTCGCAACGCGAAGTCAATCAAGGCGTATTTGTGCGTGTTTGTGTGCCTAGCAACCAAGGCCGTCCACTTGGAACTCGTGGCCGACCTCACTACGGAGGCTTTCTTAGCAGCTTTAGATAGATTTGTGTCGCGAAGAGGGCGACCAGCGCTGATCAGGTCGGACTGTGGTACCAACTTTAAGGGCGCTGATCGATGTATGAAAGAAATTATAACGTTTTTATCGGAAAACGAGGAAGCTATCGGCACGAGCCTCTCCCGTCAGGGCATTAACTGGGTGTTCGATCCACCAGGATGCCCCCACTGGGGTGGTATATTTGAAGCGGTTGTAAAGTCCGCTAAGACGCATTTGATGCGCGTTATAGGTTTAACGATATTAACCTTTGAGGAGCTAGCGACCGTGTTTTGTAAAATTGAGGCCGTTCTCAATTCACGTCCTTTGTGTCCGCTTAGCTCAGATCCGAATGATCTGGAGGCCCTGACACCAGGGCATTTCTTAATTGGCCGACCACTTAACGCCTTGCCAGAATACCCCTACACAGAGGTCAGTAGCAATCGTTTGACGCGTTATGAGTTGCTGCAGCAAATGTCTCAGAATTTTTGGAAGCGATGGTCGCTTGAGTATTTGCACATTCTGCAGCAACGCCTTAAGTGGACGGACAGAACTGAACCCCCTCGCATCGGAGATCTCGTTCTGGTTAAGGATGCCAACCTGCCGCCACTGCGATGGCGCAGAGGGCGCATTCTCAACTTGTTCCCAGGTAGTGATGGCACTCCTCGAGTCGCGACAGTTCAGGTAGGGGATTCAGTTCTTAAGCGAGCATTAGCAACGCTATCTCGTCTCCCCAGTAGTGAATAGGCCTAAGGGATTCGGCCTAGGGCGGGTGAATGTTTAATTTAGCGTTGCAATGCTGGGGTGGGTTAGGTATTAATGACGGTCTATGAATACGCATCGCTCTGGGCATATGTTGTCCCTTTCTCGCTCGCAGGGCGAGACTGGCGACGTGCGCGCAGACCGCCTGACGGCGCCACGCGGTGATTTCTGCACCGCACTGGCAGTCACTCAAAACCGTTCGGACAGGAGGGTATCGCGTATCGTGCGGATTTCCCGCCACGCGTTTTGTGATGCCGCGTGTAATGGACGATTCAATTTGAGATCGCGCGTGTTGATGCATCGTATTATTGTGTTTCTCCTGGGTTGTACTGGAATGCCAGGCTTAGTGATTGTTGGATGTCTCGACGTCTTCCACGTGAGCGTCGCGTTGAATAGGCATCAGGTGGCCATTTTGGCCCGCGTTTGTACGGCCCAAATTCGGGTTGGGTCACGCGTAATGACTAATATCAAAGTGGAATACGAACAGAAGCTGTGAGTGGTTTGACGTGAATAACGCGCCAAGGCTGTAGTGGAATGCTGGGTGTCGATATCTTTTCCACCCAGCCCTGTAAGTACCCACGGAATTCCCATTTGATCCATACCCTGAACTTCCTTTCTCCGTTGGGTATTTTATGCATTTGGACCGGCACGTTGGCTGTAAGTATTAAACCTGGTTGTTTAGTATAAAACTGTTTATTCGTGTTAATGGTGTGTTCCCTTTATAGTCATATTTGTTGTACCATATCATTGTGACTCATTAGTACGAATTGCGGAATTCGTGGGGTGATATAATTTGGAGGTACTTACTTATAATCTAGTGCTAATACGTGTGACGTAACGCCAGATCGGCAGACGGTATTTACTACCGACTTGAGTTATGTAAAGGTTGGAACACATCATTTGCCAATTTCACTCAACTTAGTTAATTAGGTTAAATAGATTTAGGTTCACGTTTAATTCATAGTATGCGCTGCTATATTGTGCAGCGTATGCTATTTAGCGCTGCGTAACGCAGCCATTGTCTGCCTCCAGTTGAACTCCTGGTATTTTGCTCGAAATTTATCTGTGTAAATCGCTTCCACTGCGGGAGTTTGGCTTGGAATTAGACAACGCGACGCTCACGTGGAAGACGTCGAGACATCCAACAATCACTAAGCCTGGTATTCTAGTATAACCCAGGAGAACCGTAATAATACGATGCATCAACACGCGCGATCTCAAATTGAATCGTCCATTACACGCGGCATCACAAAACGCGTGGCGGGAAATCCGTACAAAACACAATACATTCTCGTCCGAACGGTTTTGAGTGACTGACCGCGGTGCAGAAATCACCGCTTGGCGCCGTCAGGCGGTCTGCAGGCACGTCGCCAGTCTCGCCCTGCGAGTGAGAAAGGGACAACACACGCCCAGAGCGACGCGTGCGAAATCGCGGCGCATTCATAGACCGTCATTAATACCTAACGTACCCCAGCATAGCAACGCTAAATTAAACAATATGTCTTTAAGTTTTATTAACAAAAATAATTAAAAGAAATGTTAAGTATTTTGGAAATAAGTAATTTTTACGTAGTACTTGTGTAAACAATAGAAGTGGCAAAGAGAGATGGGGTACGTGACTCAGGAATAAGATCTAGGTATTTGTACAACTTGTGAATCAATCTTCAGCAAGAGTGAGTTGAGTCTTTGGCTAGGTTGCGATAGTAAGTTGCCAGTTTTGGTTGAGGAGTGAGTCGAATAGATCGCATTTTTGGATCGATTAATACAGGACTAGTGGGTTAACAAAGAAAGAGGGTCGTATATAAGCCCTTGGTCCCTTAATAAAATTCGCCTTCTTAGTTCAGGCTTAGTTTTTTTTTTCTTGTGGACCTCTGCAAGCGAGGTTGAAGAGGCGCGGCGAAGCTGACCCACCAGGAGGGCGATTCGTGAGTTTTTAAATTTGGGTGTCTTTTAAACTTTATTTTACTGTGTCTATTTTTCTAGTGAATTTCTCGTGGTTAGCGTTTTTATTTTATACTCTGAAAGTTCGGTATTTAACGGAGATACGGGTAAAAACCACGTGGGAGTTCATGGTTTAAATTAAACACGTGTTCCTTTGGAGTGTAGAAGAGGGGTTTTGTTGTATTGAATATAAAGAAATATGGAAGATTCCTCGTGGTTAGTGATTTTATTTCATACTTTGAAAGGTCGGTGTTTAATGGAATCACGGGTAGAAACCACATGGGGATTTCCCAGATTCAACGCGTGTATTTTTCTAAAATGTGGAGTCGGGGCGTTCTTTTTTAAGCTTTTAAGTCGCAGTATTTTATGAGAATGCGTGTTTTTTTTAAACTTGTATTTGAGATTATTTTGCATTTTACATTTTGATAATTTTGCTGTGCTATTTTTATTGAGTTTATTTTTATTTGCATTTCCGGTTTTATTTCCGTTACGGATTTATTTGCGGTTTTTATCTTGCCTATTTTTTATTGACTTTTGGTTTCATTTGCGTTACGGCTTTTATTTGCGTCTTTTTATTTTGCCAATGTATTATTCTATTTATTGGCATTTCAAATTTTATTTGCGTTACGGTTTTTATTTGCTGTTTTTTTAATCGCAGGTATTTTCATTTTTTATTTGTTTTTTTTTAATTTTACTTTGAACATGTGCCTTTAAATATGTTTTATTATTATTTAGCGCCTTCTATTTTAGCCTCTGATTTACTATGTTTTGTGTTTCTTTACTATTTTATTTGTGCTTAATTTTGTTATTTGATGTGAAATTTCAGGGTCCACTTACTTTAGTAGGTATGCTTAGGGCTAGGGTGATAGGCATTTCAGGGCTCGGTTCGTACGCAGGGATTCTCAAAATAACTTTTATTTTACCGCGAATACTTTATTCTACCCGCGTAGTGTTTCACTTGTGATTTTGCGACAAATCACCTGACTTACGCATGCTTCATAGGTTATAAGTGATTATAGTTTGTAGTAGGAATGTTGTTTCTCAGTGACGAGTTTTCCAATTATAAGGTCACAGATACTTGTATGTTTACCCCAACGTTCCTTTCAAGGCTAAAGATTAGATAGAAAATTTAGGTTACTCGAGCGAGCGAATGTGGGCGAGAGGCGACCCAATAGTTGATCTAGGTACCTATATCTCCTCGACACCGACTCCCGCGCCGCGAGCGAAGTGCACCCGACACCCGCTGCGCGACACCGCATTTTGCTTGACTTTTCACGTCTTACATCTAAGGGTTTCTCTTTATGCACACTAGGCTCGGGAATAATTTGTACGTGAGTTTGTATGTAGGCAGGGATATTCTCCTTTCATTTTATTATGAATTGTTTCATAATTTACGCTTGTTAACCCTTGTAGTTGTATATTTCGTGAGGACATTGTCCAGCAGTGATATGTGTAATTTACTGTGGGTAGTATAGGATCAATATTCAATGACTTTGCATATCTAAGTATATATTGTTTAGACCAAAACGTTTTATACTGCACTCGCCACTCTGTCCTTTTGTTCATTCGTTTTGCCTTAAACACTTAATGGTTTTAATCCACTGTAGGTACCCTTTTGAAACACATGCGTATCTCAGTTCGTCATACTTCTTCATTTAGTCGTATTATAGCCGTGGAAGCTTAGTAGTTAATGTATTTGCAACGCGCGAAACAACTAGGGTGCGATTCCCACTCGATACGTAGTTGAGAGTAGCATAGTTTAGTAGGTAGGTAGAAAGTCTTCTTAAATTAGTTGCATTTTAGCCACGGTGGCTCTGTGGTTAATACCTTCTAGCAATGGGGTTCGATTCCCGTACGCTTCGGACACAATTACGAACGGCGCGCGGGGTTCCTGGTATCCCTACGAGTTGTTTTGTACAAATGCGTAAGAAGCTATAGCGTAGGTAGTTAGTCAGTTATCAGAGGCGTGGCGTGGTACTATCGGCAAAATGTCTACCTGCCTGTATAAAGTGTAGACTTTATATTGTTTTCATTCATGGGTACTTTTGTGGTGTCATTCCGGCTTGGAATGGCACCGCCCCGTATCTTTCCCTTGGGAGTCGTTGGAGGTGACTTGAGGGTATGTCGAATATTTGTCGGAAGTTTACGCTCTGCCTGCCCCGCAGTGGATTAGTGGCGCGATGTGTATATGTATGTATCTATGTATGTGTGTACTTTTGGCGTCATGTCTATCTTTCCTTTGGGAGTCGTAAGAGGTGACTTGAGAGTGTGCATTGCAACTCTGCCTGCCCCGCGGGGAATTAGAGGGGTGATGTGTGTATGTATGTATGTACTTTCAGCGTCAGGTCTACCTGCCTGTATTAAGGGTCGAGTTATATTAGTTTTATATATAGGTACTTTCAGCGTCATATCTATCTGTATGTACGAAGGGTCTACTTATATCGGTTTTGTTTTACGTATCGGCGGCAAAGTATCTCGTAAGTTGCATATTTGGGGGGTCGATTTGTACTGGTTATTCATACAGTTGATAGGAGTGGTTTGATTCCTTGAATGAATAGGCTAGCGTGCTTCTGGTAGTACGTACGTACGGATTTACGGAGATTTAGTTTGTGTAGTAGAATAGGGTACGATCTATGAGTGTAATAAATGTAATAATATGTCAAGTTTTATATTTGGCCGATTTTAAGTTGGCAAGTGCAGAGGCGGTCTTATTGCTTATTCTTAACTGCGTTTTGAATTATATTTTTATTACCATTAGTCACAATTGTAGGTTTCAATACAAAGGCTAGGGAAGGTAAACTATTTCCGAAGTATGTATGTATGTATTAACTTTATTGTATCACAAGTATTAGACGATAGGATTCGTGTTTCAGAGTGCACGTTCGTTTGTGTTTACTTTGGAAGAAAACGGTAGGTACATGTTTGAGTAAACTAGGTAATTCCGCGTTAGTTTCCATATATGCGAGGCTCTGGTGGGTTTATGGGGTTATAAGGTTTCTAGTCGTTTGACAGACGCATCTGTGGGCGCACCGTGGCGGTATTTGAATTCGCGATTTCCTTTTGTCTGACAGACGCGTGCGTTGCGCTGGAAAAACGAGGTACGTTGGGTTATTCATCAACTCAGTCGATTTGGTTTCGTACTTACGTGTTAGTTGTAAGCGGTTTCCGTAAGTACGTGTTGTTCGTGATGCTGGGAGTTGTTGGGACGTTTGTGGACTCGGTGTCTCACCCTATATTTAGATACAATGGTGCTCTTTAGTATTGGTGAGGAAGTAGTATTTACCTAACTAGGGAATACGGCATTTTACACGTTTCTTACGTACGGGTATCTTTTATAGAGGGAATGTTAGCAGATTAAAATATCAGGAGCTAAATGCATCTACTGGTTGGTGTCTATCCTTTGCCAAATCGGTTCATTGTCACAATTTTCGTTACTTAGCTTTAATCGTGGCATTAACGAGTGCCTGAAAGAAGTTCGAGAGCAATAGTTTATCTTGTAGAAAGTAAATGCAATTAATTTTAACTACTTGAAGTATTTGTTATGTTAGGAGGCTTTGACAATGGTTTATGTTTAGACAACTAGTTAAATGAGTATTTTACAATTTGAATAAATATTTTTATCTCATAAATGGTTTTAAAGTGGGGCGTTTATAAACTTGGGTTATTAGGTACTTGCATACACAGGACGGAATCATATATGATTTGAATACTTTGAGTACTTACTTTATGGATAACTATTTCTTTAGGTGTAGTTACTTCAAACTTAGGAACGTTGAACGGTATCTAGATTGGAGTTTAGAGACGTATAACTAGGTACTTTAAATTATTTTAGAATTTAAAATTTCTTTATTTTGTTTGATAGTACTTTGGCGTATTATAGTGTGGTTGTTTTTCAAACATTCAATAATTTTATTGGATGATTTGATGAACTTTGGGAAAACCTTGAAGATAGAAACATTTAAAATTTGCTTTTAATTTAATTTTAGTAATTCGAAAAGGATTAAATTGGTGTTAACCTATTACACTTGCGAATTATAATCCTACTTTTAAATACAAATGGTTTTTTATAAATTTTATATTAGTTACTTTCGTAAATTTTATAACCTAGTCGAGGTGTACTTGGGGTCTTTGTACACTTGCGAACAACTATTAATATTTTTAATAATAATGATTTTAGCATTTATTTTGAAATTAATAATTTTACAGTTGGTAACTGTTTAGACTGGAGTGTTTAAAGCCTGGTGCTTTATTTGAATTAAAATATTTTAGAAACTTTTGAAATTTTAAATTGCATGTGCTAATACTTAGTTGCGTTTTCGTTGCCACTTATACTTGCGTTTTACCTAACTAACTTTGAATTGAAGTTCATCTTAATAAACATTTTCTTAATTATACATTTATTATATGCTCTAAAATCAAGCAATACCTTTAAAATAATATTTATACACAAATTAAACAACGCGCTTTGTTGTTCTATGGTAAAGTCTTGTATATTTTTAAATAAATTAATAAGATTCGGTTTGCATTAAGTTTTATGGTTTTAAAAACAATTCATTTTTCTAAAGTTGCATTTGATATTTATTATCAACCTTTTAGCTCTGAGCTCACATGTACTTCAAATTAAATTAAAATAATACTAAAGACGTATTATCATTGTCGATTCTAGTAAGTTAATTAAAAGACGATTACTTACTTGAATGTAATGTTGAAGTTAATCATACTTAGGCCAAGCAGGTCAGTGCCTCGATAGATATCCCTATACTAAGATGGAATGGATTACTATCATCAAGTTGGTTAAAATTACCATTGCTTAAATACAATTAGTTGGTTAAAGATTTACCAAGTTATTTTACAGTTGAATTGAGACTGGAAGGTTGTAAATAAATACCTATTTAACTTAATTCAAATTTCAATTCAAATATAATTGATAAACTGCTGCTGTGGGAAGTGATGACTCAGTAGTAAACTTTTTCCGAATTCTAAATTTTATGCATAAATTTGTGCACTATACTTTTGGCTTTTGATTATTAAATTCAGGTGAGGCCGAGTAAGAGTTTCAAGGGGAAATTTAAGGAGGTTGGAAACTCTCGCATCCCTTTAGGGATGCGATATTTTGTACGAGCATTTGACCCACATAAGTAGTAAACTTAAACTCATAGTCAATACTTAACCATGAAGCATTTTAGCTGGTCTTTACCATTTATTAGTATTTGATATTTATTTATTTATATTTATCAGCGTTTTGATATATTTTACGTTACTACAAATCCTTTCACACTTAAATTCAAACTGCGTACTCTTACCCTGAATCGTCTATTAAGGTTCAAACATTTTTGCGTACTCTTACCATTTTATCTTTACTCTTTTTAGCTCTAGTATTTTTGAAGGAATTAAATGCTATCTGTTTGATCTTATACTTAATGACCAATTAGTAATTTTATTAAAATGAACTTTATTACAGACTGCTCTAATTTGAATTAGTTCTGAAGGTTTTTTATGTTACTTCGTTTTAGTTTAACATCACTTACCTTTTATATTCTGATTAAGATTTCGCAATAATTTCCTAATTCATTTATTTTCTTATACGTCATTTTTTTGTTATTTGTTTTGCTCTTACTTTACAATATCTTTGAGAAACTTTAATTACGGGGTCGTTCTGACAATGTAGGGGTTAGTTAGGCTAGTCTATACCATTCCTTTTCATCAAAGAATTTCGGGTTACTTTTCACGGATTACAGCGAAGGGACGACTAGATGATCACCTGGCCATTTTACTAACCTTAGTGAATTCAATTCTGGTAACCTGCTTTAGTTTAATTTAGGAATTTATTTATTTAGTTTGAGTTTAGCAATGGAGGCTTAAAAAAAATAGGTAGGCAGGGCGACGTTACAAGAGGAAGGATATTGCCAGAGACCTGGGTGTTCTTCTAAACAGCAAATTGTCATAATATGACCAACACATTAATTTTATTGTTAACTAGCGGCCCGCCCAGCGGTTTCACCCGCTGCTAACTGATTTCCTTCCTGAAAACAGACCTTCTCCCGACATAAATCATACAAACATACATACATAAAAACCTTCCTCTTGAATCACTCTATCTGTTAAAAAAACTTCATCCAGATCCGTTAAGTGGTTTTGAAGATTTAAGCATACAAACAAATAAACAGACAGGGACGGACGTGAGAAGCGACTTTACTTTAAATTCCGTTTTTTTTTAATCCCCCAAGGGATGAAAAGGGGGTTAAAAGTTTGTATGAAAGTTGGTTGTCTGAAATATTAGTGATTAGACTTATGACTTAAAATAATTAAACACGTGTTTCAGCATATTTGAAATTTTAACCCTTAATAGGGTCAAGCGGGGGTTTAAGGTTTGTATGAAAGCTCGTTTTTTTTAATGAATGTAATCTATTTCAAAATTTGAGAATAGACTAATAACTCAAAATAATCAAATACGTGTTTCAGCATTTTTGAAATATTAACCTTTAAATGGGTGAAAAGGGGGTTAAAAGTTTGTATGAAAGTTTTTTATCTTAAATGTGATCTGTTTCAAATTTTCTGATTAGACTCATAACTTAAAATAATTAAATACGTGTTTTAGCATTTTTGAAATTTTAATCCTTAAAGGTGTCAAAAGGGGGTCAAAAGTTTACTACCAGTTGGTCTACCCGTTTTCCCATGGGAACGTGACAATTTCCCGGAATAAATTATACTTATAAACCTTCCTCTCAAGTTATTCTATCTAATAAAAAAAACCGCATCAAAATCCGTTGGGTAATTCTAAAGATATAAGGAGACACCAAACGGGAAGCGACTTTATTTTATACTATGTAGTGATAAGGCAATGAAGACCCTTGGATTTATCATAAGGCAATCTAAGAAGTTTACTGATATTCAGGTCATTAAAACACTTTATATAACTTACGTTCGCTGTCAATTAGAATATGCTAGCCAAATTTGGAACCCTCAATATATAGTATATACTTCTCAGATTGACAGAGTTCAGAACAAGCTTCTTAGATACTTAAACTATGCATGTGGAATTAAATGTGACAACGCGAGACTTGTGAATACCACAAAATCGAACCTCTCAATGTGCGACGTGAATTAGCTGATCAACTACTTCTATATAAGATTATCAATAATCATCTTAACTGTCCTGACCTTATAAATAATATATACTATCTGGTACCCTCTCGATGTAACCTAAGATACAAGCGGCTTTTTAGTCATGATCAAATTAGTACAAGACAATATGTTAAAAATGGTTTCCTATACCAAGCTTTATCAAACTACAATAAAAAATATACTGATCTTGATATATTTCATCTCTCCTTTGCACAGTTTAGAAAACAAATTAAAATTAAAAATAATTAACTTTAAATACTTAGTCATGTTTTTTCTTTTTGTATTTTTAAACTGTGCATTTTCATTGCGTAAATTAGAATATGCTAAAACTTTATATACTAACTTAAAATAAGCAACACATTTGAATCTTGAAGTCATAATGTGGATACCTATAATTGGTTACGTTTGAAATTCATGTACTATGTGTATCATAATCTGTGATTTACTGTTGGTTTCCCTTATAAAAATTTATTATTTATTATTATATATATATTCACACATACAAATGAAAGAAAAATGTATATCTACGATGAAATTACACCTTAAAGTCACATTTTTGTTCGTAGAAAGCACGTTCTTGATTTTTGAAGCTCTGAATAGTCTTAACTTTGCGTACAGAGGATGGTAGACCATTCCACAAGCGGACAGCATGCACGGCAAAAGATTGGCTGACAAATTCAGTCTTGTGTGTGGGACACTCAACTAGCATCACTGTGCAGGCCCGAGGCCCGAGGTTGCCGCTCATGCTTATCAGCCCGAGTACAGAAAAGATCCCGAAGGTAAAAGGGGGTATTAGGATTATGGAGGATATTGAAAAGAAGGGACAGGATATGCAAATTACGCCGATGTCATATAGAAAGCCACTTAGGCTTGGAGCGGTATTCTGTAACATGGTCATACCTACGTAAGCCAAAAGCAAAACGAATGACGGCATTCTGGAGTCGCTCCAGCTTGTTTGGAGTGTCTTCAATGAGATCAAGGTAGCAGACATCAGCGTTATCAAAAATAGGTAGAAGAAGTGATTTGGCCAAGGAAATTATAGTCTGGACGTGAAAAAAGTTTCACAGACGCCTAAGCGATTTTAGTGAGACTAAAATCTTCCTGCTCACCTCATTGACTTAACGTACCCAAGACAAGGACCGGTCAAAAAAGACTCCAAAATTCTTAACAGTCTCGCAGTAAGGGATTGCAGTACCCATAAAGCAGACAGCTGGAATATAGGACATATCAATGCGTGCAATTTGTCTTTTACCACCAATAATTATGGACTGCAATTTATTAGGGTTGATGCTAAGACCGTGCGAGGCAGTCCACAACGCGATAGCTTGTAGATCATGGTACATACGGTTGATTGCACTGTCAATGTTTTTAACCGTAACCTGACTATAAATCTGCAGATCTTCCCTATACAAATGGTATGACGAGGTGATGTTCTGAGTGATGGAGTTAATAAAAATACTAAATAGAAGAGGAGATAAAACTCCACCCTGAGGAACATCAGCCCGTAAGTTACTCCAGTCGAATAAGTAGTCATCTGCCTTGACACACACAGATAGCTATAACAACAGATGAGAAAAAGTGGAGGGATTTGAGGACAGATAAGAGAATATCGAAGTCTACAGTGTTGAACGCATCATTAAAATCCAACAGAGTTAGCAGAGTAACTTTTTGTTGCTCCATGCCAAATCGAATATTGTCCGTGACTTTAACAAGGGCAGTAACGGTGCTGTGGCCTTGTTGAAAGGAAATTGTATAACTGATGATGGACAAGGCGTTGGATAGAAAAGGAAGAATGGACATAAGACGATAGTGAGAGAAGAACGTTGGATTGCTGGTTTTTGGAATGAGAACTCAATAGCTTGCTTCCAAGCTATTGAAAAGGAGGACGAGGTTAAGGAAAAGTTAAGGATATGAGTAATTACAGGAAGGATTATATCGAGGATGGGAATCATAATATTGCGACTGATTTTATCATCATCCACCGCTGTCGATAAAATAGCCATAATGTTTTTCCTCACATCACTTTCGGTAACAGAAGAAAAAGAAAAAGAATTAGGGTTGGTAGTACAAGAGTCGGCAAGGCGTTGCAATGTCTCAACTTTGGATGCATTGCTAAAGTAAGGCACTCCAGAGGTAAAATGGGTATTTAGTTGGTTTAAGTCTACACCAACTTGGACTCCTGTTTAACCTTACCAATTCCGATAGAAATTAGAAACTTCCACAACCTTGCAGAGTTCCCATCAGATACGGTAGCGTGAATGATGCGACGCTGAGTATCTCTGCAGGCAGTGTTGCAATTATTCCGAGCTGCTTTGTATTTCTTCCTATTAATTTCGCACGAATTGAACTTGTATCTTGCTTTAACAGCATCTTTTTTGGCCATGAGGTCACGAAGTTCAGGAGTAAGCCAAGGTAAAGGTGTTTTAAGCGGATCGATCGATTAATTGCATGACGATCGTAAAGATCAATAAGTTTGGCACCAGAAGCAAAAATTTTTTCATTGATAGATTTGGCTCCAACAAATAAATCCCAGTTTACATTGGTGGCGTCCTGTTTGAGCAAATCAATGTCCATATTTTTTTAATTCCTCTGCCAGAGCACTTTTGGTTTGACTTTCGGCGGTTGTATTTTATACGAGATGTAAATCAAGTCGTGATAGGAAAAAGCATCTGCACTGAGCTGATCATGAGTCTCGACAAAGGTCATGAAAGAAACGATACAGATATCAAGAAGAAAATGTTCACAGTTCGGAAAGTGATGTGTAGAGTTAGAGGGAAGAATATGAAAGTTTGAATTTTCTTTTAACGAAACAAGTTCGCAGGAACAATGATCCTTTTTAACTAAACAAGTATTGAAATCTCCCATTATTATCGCATGAGCATATAAAGGTAAAAACGTCTCTAGCATATTTTCGAGGCTTCCAAAGTAATTAACGTTTTTGTTTGGAGGATAAAATACACCGAAGAGGACTTTAACACGCGACAAAACTATCTCTAAGAACAGTTGTTCAGTAGGTCCGGTATATTCGAAAGGTGAATTACTAATTATTGTATGGTATGTTATTACGCAAATATATCGCAACGCCTCCGCAGCCCTTTATCGTGCGGTTATTTCTGCTTAGCTGAAATCCGGGGAAGGGATAAAAGTGGAAAGAAGATCAGGTTTGAGAAAAATCTTAGAGATTAATATGGCATAAATAGAATTAATGTTTTCGATAGTTGCTAAAAGGTTAGAATAATGGCTTGAAACATTTTATGCATTGATATATTTTTTTGGAAATGGATTAAAACATCATCATTGGCCTCACACGTGTTATGGTGTATCCACGCCCTTGTCAAAGGCTAAGTGCAGTGGCAGTGAGTGACGCGGACTATTGTAAAATTGTGAATTTGTGAATCATAAAAACCGACGGACACCTGCGGCGCCCGCCTTCCTTACTCATCCATCGAACGGGTTGGACACTCTTACTTAGTATAAGAAAATCTGAATAAAGATTGTTTCTAGTTAATAAATCAAAATAGTTTATTTTTTAAAAGATCCACCCCTGCTGCATAGACGTGATTGGCGCAGACGGTAGGATAGTTGAGTCAGTGCGTGCATAGACTATCGCAGTTTTTCCCGTCTGATCGCGTTTCAACGTGCAGTGTCGACTATCTCGAACTTTTCCGTCAAAGGCAGTGTGCTGTGTGGAGCAGAATACATTCAGACATCGATGTACCTGTGGTGAGCAAATGCACATGGTTTTTATATTGGTTGTTATTCCCTAACTTTCCAAAATTTTCCATCCACGCTCGTCCCGATCCAGGGCATCACCCCTTGATAGTGGTAGTCGCCAGTTTCGTCACATCGCGCTGCGCGACGCTTGGCGAAACTTAGTTCTTAACCGTATACCAGAACAAGAAAATAATTCAGCTAATATGGCTGACGTAGTAACTATAGATATTGTACTTAAGGCACTACGAGCGCTGCCAGAATTTGATGGCAATGTAAATATCTTGATGAGATTTATTACTTTGTGTGATAAATTGTCGAGTCTTATGTGAAACCCGGAGAAGTCAATGAACTTGCTAACTTGACACTTTTTAACGGAATCCTAAATAAAATCACCGGGCCCGCAGCCCGCACATTGAACACGAATGGTTACCCAACCTCATGGCAAGGTGTTCGTGAGTCACTTATAAATAATTTCTCGGATCACCGAGACGAAACATCATTATATGCCGACTTGTCCCTACTCACACAAGGCTCAGACACGCCCCATGTATTTTATGAAAGAATCCAAAATTTATTGAGTACCATCATAGCCTATTAGTTGCTAGTGTACACTTTATTTCACCGCAAACAATGAACAAAGCATTTCCTTTTGCAGAATTGGTCCTTAGAGCATAGAGATTTTTTTTAAAAGGAGTGCATACTTTTTTTTTATGTAATTTTTTTTGTACGGGGGCGGGGGAGCTGGGAGGGATTTTACTAAAAATCTTAGCTACACAGTTAAGTTTGGTATAAATTTTGCCTGAACAAAACACGACGAGTCCATTTTTGCTATGAGTTTTGCAATATTTTACATAAAAAACCCAAAAATCAACTTTTACTAAAACGACAATTACCTTTTTATAAACAAAATCATTCATATATTTTTTAAATTTACTGGTAAAAAAATACCAATATTTTTTTTTTAAAGCCCGTTTCATCTTCTTTTCAAAAAGTACCCACATGTAGTATTGGTAAGAGTGATATTGATGAAAAAAATATATTTTTGGCTTCAAAAACATCTCAGGAATTTAGTAAGTTGCAAACTTTTATGAAAAGTAAATATGGAACAGTTTGAGGCAAAGTAGACGTTTCTAAATAATGCCTAAGAGTGAGGTAGAAATCAAGCTAAGTCAAACTTGTTAGTTTAGCATGTTTATTTATTAGCTGGTTATTAATTATTATGAACTGGGAAAAGGGCACGCAGATGATAATTATAATAGATATCCTCCTCCATTTCGATCAAGAATGCCTCGCTGTCAATGACACTAACAAACGAAATAAGAATAAATTCCAAAGATTTATCAATTATAAAATCAAATTTGAAGTTATAATAAGAGCACGAGATAACTGTACCTTGAATTGTCGCAATTCCCTCTACAGTTACATATTTTTTATATTTTATTAAGGATGGGTTTGCTTTTGACTCTGGTCTAGGTCATAGGACAGAGACAGAGTTTAAGATGGAGCGAGCTCACCCAGAAGAAGCGTGTTCAATCTTACTTTGAAGATATTAGGGTTGTATGCGTTTGGAAACACAGACGCAGGTAGTGAGTACCACTCTTTAGCAGTGCGCATTATAAATGATGACTGGAAGCGCTTAGTCCGAATTGGTGGAATGGTAACCAGGTATGGATGGTATCCGGCGATGCGTCTGTATGTCCGATGATAGAAAGGAACTGGTGGAACAAGGTCGTGTAGCTCTTGAGCACACTCTCCGAAGTACAATCAGTAAAAAACCGACAAGCAGGCAACCTTGCGGCGATATGCCAGGCTATGTTATGTAGCTTGGTGTCCACCAGTTTTATGTCGCCTATGAGCCTCTTGGCCCTGCGTTCCACCAAAAGAGCGGCAAGTTGGTATTCGGCTGAGCCATCCCAAAGGTGACTGCAATACTCCATGCAGAGTCGGACTTGTGCTTTGTAAAGAGTTAAAAGCTGTCCAGGCGTGAAGTATCGCTTCACTCTATTCAGGATGCCCAGCTTCTTAGCCGCCGTTTGAGCCTTGTACTCGATGGTCGTGCCGAAGTTTAGATTTGATGTCAAATCCATGCCTAGTAGCTCAAACCTGTCAGTGATAATAATAATAATTTATTTGCACGAATACAGTAATAATTAAGATGTTACAATAGTTGTGAATGTTCTTGTATCCAACCTGTTTATACAGGTATGCAAATTTTACAATGTCAATTTATAATCTAAAAATTGTTTTACAGTATAAAAATTTTTTTCTAATAACCAATTTGTAAATTTTTTCTTAAATACTACAATGTTATCTAGTTTCTTTAAATCGTCAGGTACTTTATTAAATATTACTATACACATGTGAAATACATTGTTTTTATATATATAAGTACGTCCGCGGGGCTGATAAAGATCGCTTAAGTATTTTGATCTGAATTGTCTACTCTGAGTTTCCGAGAGCTTTTGAAAGTACATCGGGTACAGTTTTACAAAGTAACATAAATTTCGTATGTAGAAACAAGCCAGAGGGAGTACTTTAAGTTTTTGAAAAAGGGGTTTGCACCTATCCAAATACCAGGCGTTACAAACAGCACGCACACACCTCTTTTGAAGAATGAAAGCCCTCTCTACGTCTACTGAATTTCCCCATAGTATCAAACCATAATTCAGAATCGACGCCACGCAGCCATGATATGCTGTTAAGGCTGCTTCCGCGGAAACCGTTTGACGAATGCGCTTTAGTGCAAAGACAAATCTGTTTAATTTTTTGCAGACGGCATCTTTGTGTCCCTTCCAGTTAAGATTCTGATCAATTATTATACCTAAAAATTTGAATGTCCTTACTTCACTTATTATTGTATTATTATATTCTATTTGTAATTGTATTGGATTTGAATTATATGATAAATATTGCATAATTTTACTTTACTCTATATTAATTTTCAAGCAATTTTTATTTTTTGACAGGGACAGATATACCCCAAAAAGTAGGTGTCCAGTCGAAAGTAATTGTGTGCATAGCAATCCTTTTTGGGTGCAGAAACACCGACCTCTGCAACCTTTTTTACAAACACATCTGGTAAGCTGGCTGACAGACTCCCAAATATATGCCTGTGTCGCCGATGCCGGCTTCCATACTTCCCTTGCATTATTCCATCCCCACTTTGCCGGCGAAACAATTTCAGGCGATGATTTTAGGGCTTTCCAACACACTTGCCCTGCCTGATAAGCTGCTCGCATAATTTGCATCTTGAGGGCATCTTTTGTTGGAGGAATGTTTTGGAGAGACCTATTTTTTGAAAGGAATAAAATTTTTCTTGCATCGATCAGTGTCTCCACAGTATAGCCGCACCACATACATTTCTAATAAACTTAAAACATTCTCGGGCAGTTCTTCAAGAGGATTAGATATGGTTTTGAATGCAGTAGTAAACTCAAGATGTCGTTGCCAAGTATTCCAAGTTAACGTTTTGGCCATTGGAATGAAACGCTGAAACGGTGTCGCACCAAGTAATGCATTGTAGCCTCTAAAAGCTTCTGCTTTATCTGAACCTAAATTATTTGCTTTATAATGTTTAATGTTTAGTGTCTATCAATGTGTTTGGTGTTGCATCAGAAGGAGGGTGATCAGTGAAATACGGAAATGCGGTTCACGAAAGTTTCGCTTATATTTTACACAGTATTACAAGTACATGTTCTGTGACATGAGTGGCCAGCAAGGCTCGCGGGGAACGACTGGCGAGGCCCCGCAGCGCTCTATCAAAACTGCAGCGTAAGCTCATATTTAAGTGCATGTGTCCCTACATCACACCCCTCCTAAAATTTGGTACGAAAAAAGAAAATTATACAATCCAAATTTTAAAAACTTATCTTCTGACTCTAAATTTACATTAACAAAGTTTCAGTCAAACAAAATGCTACTTAACAAAAGTCTACTTCTATTACAATATCTGCTGTGTAACTTGATAACTTGTTTTGACCTATTGAGGTGTGTGTTCTACTATGAATCATACATTATTCAATCTTGCTTACGCTACTCAATGGATGAGTTGGTAGTGACTAACAATTCTAGGTTCGATTCCAGTTGAAAATTTACTTTACATTTTATTAAATGTCACTCATGCCACAAATAAAAAATTACGTTTACAATTTTATTGTGGGTACATTCAATATTGATACCAATTGTTGAAAATTCTTAAGAACGTTATTTATTATTCTGAATTACCATGATATATTTTAGTCTTGACAATTAACAAATTGATTATACATATACGTTATTATTTTTTTGTAAAATTTACTAATATCAAAAATATCTGAATACTGCGATAAAATTTTGACGAAAATGATTTTTAACAATGCAATTTACAATATATTCAAATATATAAATGAGTTTGTCTGTCAAAAATGTATTTTTATTAAATTACGATACTGACATGAACCTTTCTAACCTATGAAAAAATCACCTTTGTTGGCGAAGAGGCTGGATCCGCACGTGCAATGTTGGCATTCTGCTGCCGTGTCACTATGACACCTTCCAACGTGGAGTTCACCTTCTGGTCTATCCATTTACCTGCACGTTTCTTGCAACGTCCACAGCAGAGACAACATATTAAAAGTAAAACACATACTATTGTAGTGACTGCTATAGCTCCATAAATCTCCGTTTTCATCTTCAGCTGTTGCACTTGTTGAACCGTACCGGCCTGGGCGATTAATATTTCTTAATTTTTAGTGTTGTACTGACCCATTATGTCAATGCAATTGTCAAGGTATGGATATCCCACCATGGAATATTTTAAAAGACTTTGAGCTGATGTCTCTGTCGTTCGGTTAACTCGAATGGAATGCATTGCACGCATCGATCTGCCTTCCTAAAATTAATTGTTTACTTAGATTTAACCTACTTACTTGTTATAAAAATCGCACTGGCGCTTTAATTGTGCGTCCACTGCGTGTTTGTTTCGGCGTACTGCTGCCGTCGGCGCTGTTGCGTACATTGCTTTGTTCCGTACACTTACCTCTCGGTTTCGTAACCGAAACGAACTTTGTATTTAGCGACTCATTAGTTTCTTCGTTTAGAAGATACGCTGGTTTTAATCTATCGATAGAAACTGTTGTTGTCCTGTTAGGTAATTGCAGTTTGAAGGTCTTTGAACCCCTTTTTAAAACCTTATAAGGGCCGTCATACGGAGTTTTCAATGGCCTTCGAACTGTGTCGTCTCTTAAAAAGACATGTGTGCATGTTTTCAAATCTTTGTGCACAAACACATTGCGGTTACATTGCTGTGCTTTCGATATAGGTTTAAGATTTTTAATCGCGTTTTGAATGTTTCTGATCACGCTATTTGAGTCGCTAAGTACATCTTTCGTCGTTGGCTCGAAAAAGTCGCCTGGCAACCGAATTGTCTTACCAAACGTGTATTCCGCTGCGCTAACACCATTTTCACTGCGGCCTACTGCGCGTAAACCTAGAAGAACTGTGGATAACTCATCAACCCATGACCGCGTGTTCAGCCGAGCCATGAGCGCTGCTTTCATCGCGCGGTGCCATCGCTCGACCAAACCGTTGGCCTGAGGATGATAGCTGGTAGTTTTCACTCTTTTTACACCAAGGTATTTCAGTAGTTCTGTAAACAGCTCACTTTCAAACTGCCGCCCTTGATCAGTTGTAATCCTAACTGGACAACCGTAACGTGATATCCAGTTGTCGTAGATTACTTTAGCTACCGTTTCCGCTGTGATATCATCCACATGCCTCGATCCATCGAGTTCCTCTGTCGATCATTGTGACACAATACCTGTAACCATCTTCCGATATCGGTAAAGGTCCCACGATGTCGACGTGAATATGTTCATGCCTTCGAGCCTCTTGAAAACCACCATATTCTGCCGATGTATGTCTACTAACTTTAGCCTTCTGACAACTAACGCATGTTTTCGCCCACTTTCCAATGTCGGCATTCATGCCTGGCCAAAAATATCTATCTGTAACTAACTTTCGAGTCGTACGAATGCCTGGATGACTAAGATTATGTAAACTATCAAAAACTTCGCGCCTGAATTGTTCTGGCAAATAAGGCCTCGCTTTTGTTGTTGATATTTCGCAAAAAATGTAACGGTTGCAAGTTGGCAAAAACATGCGCTTGATACTTACTTTGTTACACGCATTATCGCTTAACGCTAGGTATTGAGCAATATAGTCGTCACGTTCCTGCGACTCAGCTAGTTGTTCGTAGTCGAGCGCTGTTGGACACGATATTGTAGCTACTCTCGATAAGGCGTCGGCTACAACATTGTCCTTACCTTGAATGTGTCGTATGTCGGACGTGAATTCACTGATGAAAAGCAGTTGTCTTGCCCGTCGCGGCGTCTCTGAATTAGTACCAATTTTGGAGAAGGCATGAACTAAAAGACGATGATCTGTATACACAGTCAGTGGCCTACCTTCGAATAGCTTGCGAAAGTGTTTGATTGCCAAATAGATTGCCAAAAGTTCTCTATCATAAGTGCTGTATCGCTGTTGGGTTAGAGTCAAAGCTTTAGAAAAGTATCCTAATGGTTTCCACTCACCTTTTTCACACTGTTGTAGAACGGCCCCAACTCGAGTATTGCTAGCGTCAGCCATAAGACCTAGAGTCGCGTTCATGCTCGGATATGTCAACATGACTGCGTTCTCCAATTGCTTCTTACATTCGCAGAACGCTGACTATGCGTCCTGTGTCCACGCTATGGGTGTCCGATCATTTTTCTTTGCGTTGTGTATGTGTTTCAATAAAACAGCTTGGCTTTTGATTGCCTGGGGAATATGGTTACGAAAAAAATTAACCATACCTAGAAAACGACGAAGCTCGTTGACGTCCTTCGGTTTTGGGTAATTGTTGATCGCTTGTACCTTGTCATCTTTTGGTCGAATTCCTTCGGATGTAATGTGATATCCTACGAAATCTAACTTTGATGCCCCAACACAGCTTTTTGACAAACTAATCGTTATACCGTACCTGTTCAAACGTTCACACAGTAGACGCAGGTGTTCTTTGTGCTGCTCTTCGTTGTTGCTCGCGATGATTATGTCATCAATGTAACTGAAGAGAAAATCCAAGCCATCTAAAACGGTATGATGCATAAAGCGTTGGAATGTTTGTGCCGCATTCCTTAGTCCGAACGTCATTCTCGTGAACTCGTACAATCCGAACGGCGTGATGATCGCTGTCTTTTCGACGTCATCTGGGTGTATTGGTATGAAATGGTAAGCTCTATTAACATCTACGCTGGAAAATATTTTTTTACCTGATAAGATGTAAGTGAAGTCCTGCAAGCGAGGAATAGGATATCTATCTGGCTTGGTGATCGCATTTAGTTGTCGGTAATCACCACACGGTCGAATTTCTCCATTTTTCTTGGGAACTACATGTAGTGGACTCGCCCACATGCTCTTAGAAGGCCTGCATATCCCTAATTCCTGCATGTGCTTGAACTCTTCTCTTACCTTTTTATAACGATCTGGCGGTAGTGGTCTCGCTCTCGCAAAAACTGGTGGCCCGGTCGTTTTGATGTGGTGTTGAACCGTGTGCTGCGGCGGTTCTTTGAAGTTGATGGGCTTAGTGATACCTGGAAATTCACTAAGTAAATCGCGATATGGATGAGCTTCATCAACAGTTTTGACAGACATTTCCTTACATCGTATAACAATAGCGTTAATAGATAGGTCAGTTACCGAATCAATCAACTTTTTTACTTTTAGGTGAACAAGCAAACCATAATGGCTTAATAAATCTGCCCCTATTATGGGTTGCTTGACTCCTGCGATGATAAAAGTCCACTTGAACGCTCTCCTTAGGCCTAAATCCAGCGTCATCGTACACACGAAGTGGTCTAAACCTGCACAGCCCGACAACGCCATCTTTTAACGACAAATTGAATTCATTGAATACCATTATAGACACATTAAAACACACACATTGACTGGCGCGCACACACACTAGAATTTAAGACGCGCAGTTCGATGACTAATAATAATTTAAACCTTAATTTCGCTACTTGCATCACGGCAGTCGTAGCTCAATGGTTAACATAGCGGACTTTGGAAACAGGTAGCTAAGGATCGAGTCGTGGTTGGTCGCAGCCTGTTTTATTTTAATTTAGGTTATACTTACTATTTTTTAATGATTATTTTGCTGTTGCTGATAAATTTTTATACTTATCTGTGTAGTATAGTGTGTGATATCGGATAAATATAGTAGTTTTGAGGATATAATTATATAGATATGAGTAGCTAGCTCCGAGAGCGTAGTGAGCAGACGTGTCGAAGATTATTATAAATATTTTACTAAATATCGCCAACTTAAATTGGACTTTATAAACAGTGTAATTAAAGTAAAGTGCGGCTTGTGTCGTTGCATAAACATACACCTTTATCTTACTGCGGAGATCCAGAACACGCCAGGTAACAGCTCTTCACCCCCTCGGAAGAACAAGACGGACTCTGATTTTTGTTCCCGCTCGCACTACATTGCCCATACGCAGATTTTGAGTACTCTGACATAGAGTAGAAATCACATAGAGATGACACTCCCGCTCCAGACGCGCTCAAGGTCAATCCGTCTGGCTGTCTCTTAGAGAACAATTCAGTCGGGAATATGCTTCGCCGCGGAAACGTTCGTCGTACGGGTCGAATTTTCATTTTTTGTGAAAAATTTAGCAATGCCGAATTATTGTGGTGTGTATGGCTGCAAAAGTAAGTTTTATTAATTAGCCTAAAGATGAGCCAAGGTAAGTGATGATTTTACAGTAAATACCTAGGTACCTACCATTCGTTATTATACGTAATTGTTGTGTGTACTCCTATTTTTACTTACGTAGGTACCTAGTTTCCATTTTCTAATTTAAACTACCTAGGTGCCTAAGTTATTGTTAGCTGATAATGATAAATAAGCACATTCGTATCGTAGGTATGTTTTGCACCTATTTTAAAATTCTGTACCTACCTATTAACATTAAAATGGTAAGGTAAGACTTTAAAACGGGTAAATATTTTGTTCCCACGGGAAAACTGTTAGCAGCGGTCGCAACCGCTTGACTGGCCGCTAGTCTGGAATAAAATTATTGGCACGTGACAGCCCCGACTTAAAGCGCGGGAGAGTGCGGGGCGTTACGGGCTGCGGGGGGAAGTAGGTATTTAAAGCGCGGCTTTTGGGGCCCAGTCAAAGGAGTTTCGTTTCTATACGCAGTATTATTATCTATTCTTATGACTCTGACGAACAACATGGATCTAGAGCGCCAACGTACTGGAAATGACACCCTACTCGATCGAAGCTCTTCTGATCCAAACCTCTCGTTTGGAAGTGTCGTAAGTGACGCACCATTTCTATCTCCTAACCCAAACACAATTACTTTTCGACCACAAAAACGAAAGCAACCTGAGGAAGAAAATGTTTCGGAACGGCTAAGTGACATACAGAAACAGATGACTGCAATGATGGATCTTATAACCGCCTCAACCGTTACCCAGGCTGAAAATTCTGCTAAAATAAGCAACGAAATAGGGACAATACGAGCTGAAGTATCCAGCATAAGAAACCTAATAGAAAAAACTGAGAAGCAAATTGCTGATGTAAACTCTGCTCAAGCAGTAATGCAGACTGAAATCAATGCCTTAAAAATATCGACCAACAAACTGGACCAAAAAGTTGTTTCCATAGAAACTGATATTGAAAATCTAAAACCAAGCGCTTCACCGTTATCTTACGATGATTTGATGATTGAGTTTAATGAGCGAAACTTGAGAAGCAAGAATATAATCATCGTGGGAATTCCTGAGCTTAACTCTAAAGATCCAAAAGAACGTCGTAACCATGACAAATCTGAAGTTCTAACGAAGATAAACTTGGTATGCAAGAATTGCCCTGAACCGGTGAAAATAATACGTCTGGGTAAATACAATCCTGAAAAACATCGCCCATTGAAAGTATGTTTTGAATCAGCCAATACGCCTAAACTTATACTGCGAAACAGAAATGGCCTAGAAAACGATACAGCGAAAATATACTCTGATCAGACACCGTACCAGAAAAACTACGTTAACAATCTTAAAGAAGAATTGAAACATCGAACATCCAATGGTGAACCAAACTTGCGCATCAAGTTCTTCAATGGTATTCCAAAAATAATCACCGAGGCATCAAAAAACTAACTCCAGGCCCTAACTATGAAAACCTAGACAGACATAATAATACCACACATGCAGTAACAACTACATATTTGATAAAGTTATCACTAATAAGAAGTCTTTAAAATTCTTCTATGCTAACGCTCGCAGCATTGTTAAAGTTGGAAAATTAGATGAGTTGCGCTGTGTAGTCCAATCGTTTCCCTCGATTATTCATGTAATCATTCTATCAGAAACATGGATTAAAACAGATGATAAAGCAGAATACTTGCAACTGCCCGGATACACACATTACTACAACCATCGGACTGACTCTGGAGGAGGCGGCGTCTCAATCTTTGTCCACAATAATATAAAACATCGCCTTATAGAAGAAACAACACAAGACGTTAACCATTTCCTCTGTGTACACTTAGATAAATTCTCAGTGGATATAAGAGCTGTATACAAACCAGGTCGAACGAACACCAAAGAATTTCTGGAAGTTTTTTCTACACAAATACAAAGATATCAACGAGCACTGGTCTTTGGAGATTTTAACTTCGACTTACTCAAGCCAGATGAACCTGTTAAAGAATACAAAGGAACAATAAAAGAAAATGGATACCTTATCTTAAACAAACCGGAAACTAAATACTGCACCCGAGAAACCCCTACAAGGAAATCTCTTCTAGACCACGTAGCTACAAATCTAAAACAACATAAATTTCACCTAACCGTCATTGAATCTGCAATGTCCGATCACAAACAGATTTACCTCGAAATCGAAAAATTCTAACCCAAACCCATAGTAAAGAAAAAATATCAGGCCATCGACTATGCCCAACTCTACAAAACAACAGAATTGCAATTAAAACTACTAAACGACGATGAAAATTATGAAGCACTAGAAGAAGGAATAAACTACTGTATAGAAGAAAGCAAACTAGAGAAGACTAAAATTTTGAACCCGCCAAAACAGGATTGGATCAACAAAAACCTAATAAACGAGATAAATAAGAAAAATGAGTTATGGCATGAACATGTAAAAAATCCCAAGAACAAGATCATAGAAGACAAAGTTAAACAGAGAACTAAAACGAATAATTACATCCAAAGCACAAAAAACGCTATTATCATAAAAAATTGTGATTGTAAAAATCAGCCGCGGAAGATGTGGACCTTATTCTATGAACTATCAAACAACAAAAAATCCGAAAAAAATGTGCCATCCAAACTTCAAACTCAAACTGGCATAATATCCAGCAAAGTAGAAATTTGCGAATTTTTTAACAAGTATTTTTTAACGATTGGTTCAGTCCTAGCTAAAGAAATTCCGACCAAATATCATAATAATAAAACATTCATCATGGCTGCAGATCCCAAACGTAAAAACTGCCAACTATTATCAATAGATCCAGTAACTACTGAAGAAGTAATCACTATAATCAACGGCTTAGACTGTAACACAAGTTCAGGTATAGATGGAATCAATGTTAAGACCATAAAATGCATTGAAAACTTGATCGCTGACAAACTTGCACGCTCTATTAATAAGTGTTTGCGTGAGGGTAGATTTCCTGATAGTCTCAAAGTGGCCAAAGTAACGCCTATTTACAAATCCGGAAGTAAATTAGATCCTGGGAACTATCGCCCCATTTCAGTCTTGTCAGTCCTGTCAAAAGTTTTTGAGAGAGTAATATACGATAGACTTGAAAAATATTTAAACTCAATAGATTTTCTCTATAAAAAACAGTATGGTTTCAGACCAAGATCTAGTACCTTATCAGCCACTGTTGATCTAGTAACCAACTTAAAAAATAAAATCGATAAAAAGAAATTGGATTGGGAGTATTTATCGACCTAAAAAAAGCTTTCGACACTGTCAGCCATGAAATCTTACTAAATAAGCTACAAGATATTGGAATCACGGGGACCGCGCATGGAATTTTAAAATCTTACCTTACAAGTCGCCAACAAATTGTTAAAATATCGGACACACAAAGCTCTCCACAGCCAATTACATTCGGTGTCCCACAAGGATCCATCCTTGGCCCCTTGTTGTTTTTGGTATATATTAATAACATACAATGCTTAAATCTTAATGGGGATGTATCGTTGTACGCAGATGACACGAGTATATTTTACTTTGGCAAAAAAAAAAAAAAAAATAGAAGATATCATTTGGAATGCTAAAGCCGATCTAAATAAACTTAACACGTGGTTCCAATGCAATCTCTTGACAATAAATGTTAATAAAACACACTATGTAATCTTTGCAGCAAAAAACAAAAAAATTGGTGATTTCGAGCCCCTTTCTATTAACAACCAAATAATCAATCGCACGGACAATGAAAAATACTTGGGATTATTACTAGACTCTGATCTTTGCTGGAAACCTCAAATTGAAAAAGTAACTTCCAAAATAGTGGCCCTTACAGGCGCTCTTCGGGGCATTGTTCAACACTTGCCAAAAAATATGAAATATAATATATATATAATATGGTAAAGCCTCATATCGAATACTTTATCGAGATTTGGGGTCTATCTGCCAAAACAAATCTAAGTCCTATCCAAATCGCACAAAATAAGTTAATCAAAGTTCTGTTCCACTACGATTTTCTAACACCCACCAAGCTCCTATACAGGGAAACTAAACTATTAAATATAAAACAAACATTCGAATATTACACATGCCTTTTAATAAGAAAAATACTACGTAAAGATATACATACTCATTTAACATTTACTAAAAAGAAACAAATACAAACGAAACTTCTCAGAAACGCAAATAATCTAGTCCTTCGGCCTCCAAGAACAAATCACGGAAAAAATAACACTACTTTTTTGAGTGCTCAAATTTATAACAAAATTCCAAATGACATCAAAGAAGCTAAATCAACTTACTTGTTCAAAAAACTTTTAAAAACCTACTTATTAAACCAAAATGAATAGGGCCACATCCAGAGAAGGCTGATCTTTGTAATTACGATGCGTTGACCTACATTTTTATTCTTTCGTATTTGGTATTGATGTAGGTATGTTCATAATGTGTTTGCCAAGGTGTTTACGATATTATTATATTGCTACCTACATTCAACTACGCTCTTTTAGTGGAAAAATATTGTATATTATTTAGTAATATATTCTCATGTAAGTGAATTTATGTAATTCTTTTTGAGAATAAATGTCTTTAAACCTATATGAGGTAAAATGAATAAAACTACCATAATATTTATCAGTTAGGTATTTATTTTGGCTTTTTAACTATTCAATGATATTGGGTTGGGTTGCATAATGTTTGTTAATGTGCAACAATAAATAGGTATGTCAAAGTGAATAAACATGTTATAAATGAGATAACGAGGTAGCCTCATTCCTGCATTTATTGTAACAATAACATCACTTAACATATTTTTTATTGGTAACACATTAAGCCTAAACTGAACCAGGGGATCAATTCATTTACATTCTTCGTTAGATTGTGTAAACATAGTTATATAATTATGCAGAATAATTAGGTATTAAGTGACAGGTTAACTTGGTATTGTTATTGTTTGAGAGCTTGAACAGTTTCAGAAATTAACTAAGCAGTAAGTATCGAATAAAATAAATCCTCTGCTAAATTCCCAACCCAATATATTAATACCTACCTATTTAAATATTTCAATTTAATAATAATTTAATTTTAATACCGAAGAGGTGCACCTTCACCAGACTCGATCTGTTCTAAACGGCTTGGCATGCTAGCTACCATGTTCGAACATATTGGTTTACCACGCATGGACTCCCAGGTGAACATGGCTAAGTCGTGTAAATTTTCTTTGGTCCTGACTTCAGATGGGTCCCAGTTTAGGACCATTTGACCCCATAAATTTTCTATGGGATTTAAATCCGGATTCCTTGACGGCCAGTTAATAACAGTCACGTCGTGCTGGGTTCGCAACCAATCCTGGACGATACGGGCTTTATGCACAGAGCAATTATCATGCACAAAATAAATGTGCTGATTTGGGTAAGCAATACGCACTGTAGGCATCATTACGTCCTGCAATATTTCCACATAACTCTCGCTATTGAACCTTCCTTCTATTTCAACTGATTCTCCAGGTCCCATAGAAGACATCCAGCCCCAAAATCCCAGAGTTATTCTACCACTCATTCTATTTGGGAGAATGTGAATTGGTCTGTAACGCTTGCCTCTCCAGCGCCATAAAATCTTGCGTCCAATCTTTATCCGATTTAAAAGCTTTTTCATCAGTGAATATTACTACATTATTCTCACAATCAAAGTTTCTATAAATATATGCAAATCGGACTCGTGCTTGTTGATGAGCAGCTGACAGCAAATTTTTTGAGCTGGCCGATAAGAACTTATACCAGCTGCGTGTAAATGGTTTACAGTTTATAAGGTCACTCAGAACTCCGTTGCTGTTAAGCGAGTTGACAGGAATGGGGTATTAGCATGCTTGGCAACTATCCCTTGGTGACGCATGATGCATCCGTGAACATCACGGCCTTACGACCTTTCCGGGCAGGCAGGATGTCACCGGTATCGGCGTAACGCTTAATACACAGCGTAACAGTTCTTTTCTGTAAGAAAAATACCTAGTCAATCTACAAGTATTTAATGTAGGTAAATGCCAATAATAATAAATAGGAATCTAAGTAAGTAAATATAATAAGCAATCTAATACCTATTTAAACATTTTAAATAATGAACGTATGGCAGGTAGTATGTAGTAGGTATCTTTATCTAGATGTTTGGATGATATAAATGACCTGACCTGAAGCATTTGCGCTAATTTTGTAAAATAAAAATATTTAACTTACATTTAATTGAAGACGTCGAGAAATTTCATAATACTAAGATTTTCTTCGTATAGCACTATGATCTTTGCTCTAAGCACTGTATGTAGACAAAGGAGCATACTATAGGTAGACATAATTACGATAAAACGATAGCAAACAACAACACAAAGAAACATCGAAAGCTAACGGTTAGATACGTAGGCAGTAGTCGATACAGATCAGATGACTGTGCTTATTACTTACCGTCTAATAGTTATAATGACTATGTGCAATACCCACAAACATCATTCATTCAAAATAACAAATGGGCCGTTAACTAAAAATTATCTTACATATAAAAACAAAAACATAAACACAAAACCTATGGGGGGCGGGATCGACCCAGTGTCCCACTATAATCTAAACTCGCTCTAAATCCAGACGCATACTATCTCGGCTATGCCAGCTGTGACGAGTGCATCGAATTTTTTAACCACTTAACTACTTACCTATGACGTCCTACCGACCCTTGCTATTATTTGTAAAGTGCGAATATGATGTATGCGGCTGCGAATGATATGCGTGCGCGTAAAACAGGTTCTCTGAGTTCTGCCGGCTCAGAGGTATTTGATTTTTATTATAGATGGCGTTATTCATAGTTTTAGTTAGACCTGTGCAGCCTATTCATTTGCGAACTGTACGAGTACCATATGTATCAATTTCTGTACCATTCGCGGCGTATAGCGTATACTCACTCTGTTCACAACCTACTCTGTGTCGCACTGCGCTAAGCGGTAATACCGAAACGTTCGCACCTGTTTCTATTAGAAAGTTCAGGTTACTTGTTCTATCACGGACACTAAGGCGACGGTTGACGTTCCCGATGCAGTGTCCCGTCGTCGACTGCACGGAATCTAGTTTCCCTGCCTAGATTTCCAGCTGCACGGGTCCCTGCACTTCCTGGCACGCTCTCGGAAACGGGAGTGAAAGAAGCATGGACCACCTTCGGATTGCTGCCACACACGTCGCCTCGACTTGCTACGGCTCTGGCTACGATGACTGTACGCGTTTCCACTGCTCGATCCGTCACGGCGTTGACGTGGTCTTCCTCTGCGCAGCTCCGCCACTTCCAGGGTCAGCTTCTCTATTGCCGCTGCTAGACTGTTGCCGTCCTGTCCTGAAATTGCTGCGACGTCCACCGGCCTACTCGTCTCCATCACCTTGTCGGCCACGGCAGCCAATTTCTCGGAGTCCGTCAACGTAGACGCTGCTAAAACCGTCCTCACGGAGACTGGCAGATGGCTCTGCCATAGGACAAGTAACGTGTCGTCTGTCACCGCTGATCCTGCTAAAGTCTTCATCTTCCTGAGCAGTTCTGATGGTCGCTGGTCTCCTAGTTGCATATCTCCTATCAGCTTCTGGATGCGTCGACTCTCAGAATCTTCATACGCTTGGAGTAAACGCGCCTTCAAACTGTCGTATTTCCCTGTTGCAGGAGGCGTTGCGAGGAGATCTGCCACTTGCTGTATGACCTGCTTCCCAAGCTTGGCGATCAAGAGCTGGAACTTGGCGTCGTCACCCGCTTTCTGTGGTGCCACTTCGAATTGAATAAACCATAATTTTGGTTGGTCCACCCAAAATTCAGGAATCCGGCTGCACACGGAAATGAGCACGAGGTCCGGTTTTTCTTCAGTCATAGTTGTGGTTATGGGCACGTGGTCCGCGGAGCGCGTGCAGTGAAAAAGGTAAAAACCTTATGCGTCGCCTTGCTAGCCGTGAAGTTGAGCCGCTCCCTATTACGCGATTTCGATAAGTCCGCACTCACTATTATTTCACTAAAAGGGCGTCACCACTATAATGTTTAATGTTTAGTGTCTATCAATGTGTTTGGTGTTGCATCAGAAGGAGGGTGATCAGTGAAATACGGAAATGCGGTTCACGAAAGTTTTGCTTATATTTTACACAGTATTTCAAGTACATGTTCTGTGACATGAGTGGCTAGCAAGGCTCGCGGGGAACGACTGGCGAGGCCCCGCAGCGCTCTATCAAAACTGCAGCGTAAGCTCATATTTAAGTGCATGTGTCCCTACAGCTTCTTCATGCACTAGTATGTAGCTGTGGTGTTTACCACTTCCAAAAGATTGAAAAGACTGCCCTTTGAGGCCATTCTGCTGAAGTTTAAAATAAAAGGATATCGCTATTACCACAACATCAGAATCAACCGTATGTATCGTGATTTTTGTAGCGCCGTTGAGTATCATATCATGTGCATGTAGTAGAATACGGCTATCAGCTTCTTCAACTTTAATGTCAAGTCTATCGACGTCCCAGTTCCTATCGATGATTTTATTTTGTTTCCTACGTTTGTCACTACCTGTTCAACTTCAGCGTGTTTGCGTTGGGTTTAGTGTTGGTGAGATATAGTATTTAAATATAAGAAAAATATTTTTTACAGGTAGTGTAGGCACAGATTAAGTAATAGTTACTAGTAAAGGGCTTACATAACATGTAACTGTAGTGACTACTTTCTACCATAGTGATTTTATCAGTGGGTCTGATTGGTGACAGAATCCGAGAGTCTGTGTGTGTGTTTGTTACCTCTTCACGCTCAAACGGCTAGACGGATTTAGATGAAATTTAGTACACATATAGAGTATAATCTAGATTAACCCATAGGCTACTTTTTACGCGGAAAAACCACTATTCCTACTGGTAAATGAGCAGCAACGGGTAGAACCGCTGACGGGCTGCCAGTGTATGCCTAAATCTTTAAATTATCGCAACGGATTTTGATGCGTTTTTTTTAAATAGATTCAGTTATTTAGGGAAAAGGTTTATTATGAACAATACATGCCGGGAAAAGGTCATATTCCCGCAAGAAAAAGGTTTACAGGGGGTGAAGCCTACTATATTAGCGCAAATATTTTACTAATTCTTCTGATTGGATTCTGCAGCTACAGTAAGCAGACGTGTTTCGGATAATTAATAAATCATTATAATCGCGCGCAAAAATTCGTGCCCTAGATCCGATTAAGCAGTAAAGTCACGTACCTATCACGAGTGATGTAATAATTTAAATGTTGCGTGTATAAAAGTGTTGCCTATGTTTTTGGTGCATGAGTTGAAGAACTAATTAATCACGATGGGGGATCCTGTAGGACCACAAAGATCTGGTATGGAAAGTCCTTTTGCTAGCCGCAGCAATACGACTCAGCGAACGCCGCCAACAACGCCTGCGTCTCCGCTTCAGCCTCGGCAGGAGGGTATGCCACCTACAGGACTGGTAAGGACAGACCATGTACAGAAATGGATGTCATCTATTGACCAGCACCTAACCGAAATCTGCGCAATCACATCAGAAAGTAAGCTCAACGTGGATCAAAAAAATAAAATTCACCATTACTGCCGCAAAATTACCCTTGAGACCGGTCATATCTTAATAGAATACCAAGCAGCTAAACAAAAAGCAATGACTAACTTTGTAGCACTTGAGGCCTCCTTAGAAAAGGAAGAAGTTACTGAGCGTTTAAGTGAATTGAAGGAATGTATTAAAGAGACTACCCAACCCAAGCCTTCTTCATCCACCTCGCCTTCTTATGCAGATACGGTCAAAATAAGAAGTAACACAACTGTTCGCCCATCAACCACAAACAGCATTGCTATCTTCCCTCCGAGTAAAGACCAATCAAGTGAAGATACTAAGAAATTAGTTCAGACTCTGATCAAGCCGGAAGAACTAAAACTGCACATTCGTGGAGTAAGAAAAACTAAAAACGGAGGTGTCATAATAAGCACTAACGGAAAAGATGACCTAGAGAAGTTAAAGAAATCCGAGATACTCAAAACTTCAGGACTGACACTTGAAGAGCCTACCAAGAAACGGCCCAAAATCATTCTGCTAGGTGTGCCGTCAACTACAACTGAGAATGAACTCAAGGACTGCATTTTTGAACAAAATATTGCTGATAAGCAACCTAGTTTGTCCAAAGAAATCACAATGAGTTCTATCAAGCTAAGCCACAAATCCGGGAGGAAAGACACCGCATCCTGCAACTTTATTTTAGAAGTCACAGCGCAAATAAGAAAACTGCTTATACAGCAAGGGCGTGTTTTTATTAATTGGACCTCCTGCCCTGTGAAGGACTTCACCCTAATTACTAGATGCTATAACTGCCAGCAATTTGGACATTCTGCAAAATTCTGCAAGGATACAAATACCACTTGCGGTCACTGTGGCTCTACAGGACCACACCTCGGACACTGGCGCTCAAATGTATGAATCAAACGCGTTGCTACGCACACAGTCTAAGCTCGCGTAGGTGAACGCGGACCATGCTTGTGTGTGTGAGACAACATGTCAGGGTTGCCGCCATTTTGCGTTCGCGAATCGGGAATGCAATGTGCGGCAGTATAAAATGACCTTCATTCGCGCATCTTTGCTAGCCGGTGTCTGAGCGTCCTCCGAGCGCGGGTGGGCGGCGCTTGTAGGGGGAGGCAGGGAGTGACCATACTGTACGCTAGTACTATTAATTATACTGTGACAGGACACAACATCAAGGAATGCACGAAAAAGGACCAACCAGAGAAATGTGCAACTTGCCAGCGCTTTAATAAGCCCAGCGACCACAAAACTGGAGATGACAACTGCCCTGCAAGAAATAGCGCTGAATTGAGACACCTTAATTCCATAGATTATGAAGGCGCCTAGAGCGCCGCTTCTCCGTCGTTTAGCCAGCACTAGCATGGGTAATATAAGTGAGGACATAGGTAGAGACATTGATTCCACGTGTGAGTATGAATCACTTACTTGCGACACAGACAAGTGCTCAGAAATACTAACCAACTGTGACCGTAGCTTAAAAATAATAACGCAAAATATTCGGAGTATCAATTGCAATTTTACTGCTCTATTAATGTTGTTAAAGCAAATCAATAAAGAAATTGATGTTATTGTGTTAACAGAATGTAGAATCACTACACCACAATATATTCCACAGTTACCAGGTTACAGCTCGTATAATACTACAAAAACAAATACATTACAAAATGATGGTGTTGTTATATACATAACAAATAAGCTTACACATCTTACAATTGAGGAACCCAATATGGTAGACGGAAACTACCTACTCGCGAAAATAGGAAATGACACGGCCCTAGTTGGATTATATCGATCGCCATCATACAAAAATATTAACAACTTCTTACAGTCACTCAATAACGTATTATTATCAATAAAGTCATTTAAAAATATATTTGTAATCGGTGATATAAATATTGACATAAAAAATGGAAATATAGACCGAAATTCATCTGAATATCTCAATTTTACCGCGTTTCATGGACTTCTTCCTACTCACCTACTTCCAACTAGGGAAAAGAACTGCTTAGATCACGTTTTAGCTAAAACCAGCTACCCAATTAAAACGTTAGTACTAACTTCTACTCTGACCGATCATAATGCAGTTCTTTTGAATATGCAAAAATATCATACTAAGACCCATAATATTACATCTAAACGCATAAAACTCGATTACGACACTTTAGCACTCGACCTTGAAAAGCTGGATTTGTCCTCAATTTATAACATGACTGATGCAAATTTAGCTATGAACTTTCTTATTCATTCTCTGATGACAATTATTGATGCTAACACAAAAACGGTAATAGTAACAAGACGCAATAAAATAATAAAGCCATGGATAACTTCTGGTCTATTACGGTGTATCAGAAACCGTGACCAACTCCATAAAAAGCATAAAAAATCTCCAGATAACCAGATTCTTAAAAGTACTTATTACCGCTACCGCAATTTTTGCAACGGCCTACTAAGAAAACTAAAGCGACAATATGACAAGGAGAAAATAAACAAAGCCGGCCAAAATAAAAAACTCTTATGGCAAGCTATTAAAAATATAACCAACATGACTAACACTAAGCCATCTGCTCAAGCTCTAATAGCTAAGTCAGCAAACGCCATACAATCGGCAAACATAGCGAATTCCTACTTCGCTAGTGTAGGTAAAACATTAGCTGAGAAGGCGAAAACACAAACTTGCAGTCGACCGCTGTTCCATTCGCAGACTTCCCAATTGCACTCATTTACTTTACTTAATACTGACGAAGCAGAAATTGAGAAAATAGTTTTGAGTTTGAGAAATGACTGTGCTACTGGCATTGACAAAATATCGTGTTCTTT
Organism: Tuta absoluta; assembly: GCA_027580185.1. Taxonomy (NCBI): domain Eukaryota; kingdom Metazoa; phylum Arthropoda; class Insecta; order Lepidoptera; family Gelechiidae; genus Tuta; species Tuta absoluta. The sequence continues at coordinate 165,931 of JAQAHW010000084.1, read as the reverse complement.
TTTGAAAACTTTCAAAGACTTTTTAATACCGCACTTGACTTACATTTTTAACCTCTGTTTTTCGCAAGGAATATTTCCAAATGCTTTGAAAAGAGCAATTATTCGGCCCATTCACAAAAGTGGTGATAAAAGTGTAGTCAATAATTATCGTCCCATTGCCATATTGCCTTCTATTTCGAAAATCTTAGAAAGATTGATCCAGAAAAGGCTTGTTAAGTATTTAGAGGACAATAAGTTACTGGCACAAACTCAATATGGGTTTAGATCCGGAATGTCAGCAGATAAAGCTGTTCACGAGTTTACTGACTACATAGCTAGAAAATTAGACTCACAACAAAAGTGTTTGGCTATATTCCTAGACCTGGCAAAAGCTTTCGATACCGTCTCAATCCCCATACTTTTAGACAAACTGGAGAGATTTGGAATTCGGGGACTACAGCTTGAACTAATCAAAGACTATCTGACTAACAGGACACAGAGAGTTAAAATTGACGACATAGTAAGTGACGAAATTGCTATAGAATATGGAGTACCCCAAGGAAGCATTTTAGGACCTATACTCTTTCTCGTCTACATTAACGATCTTTGTCTTTTACCACTGCCAAATGGTAAATTGATTTCATATGCCGATGACACTGTACTTGTCTTTAGTGACAAATGTTGGAAAACAGTTTTCAATCGAGCGCAAACTGGATTTGATATGATCAACCAATGGCTTATTGAAAATGTTTTGACTCTAAACACCGACAAAACAAAGTACATGACGTATTCCTATAAAGTTACTTCTCAGCCGCCAATGAATACCTACAACATACAAGCACACAATTGTATTTTCCAACAAGATGTTCTTTGTAGTTGCCCTAAATTAGAACCTACCAATATAATTAAATACTTAGGTGTCACTATAGATAACCATCTCAACTTTCAAGCGCATATAAAGATCCTTACAGGAAGAGTACGAAAACTTATCTATGTTTTTAAAAATTTAAGGCACGCGGCTACTCCAAGTTTATTAAAATCAGTTTATCAGGCACTCTGTCAGTCTCTGCTGCTTTATTGTATCACCTCTTGGGGTGGATCCAATAAAACCACCATTATTTCCTTAGAAAGAGCACAAAGGGCTGTACTAAAAGTAGCTACTTTCCGCCCCTTCCACTTCCCTACAGCAGAACTTTTAGATTTTTTTTTTTTTTTTTTTTTTTTTTGTTGTGGACCCTACGATTTTTAGCCCCGGGGCTTTCAATCTACACCTGACTGTATGGTGGGGAGCAGGAGCTCACCCGGAAAAGCTTGTGGTTGTTCAAACAACCAGCTCAATCGCGCCCTTGGTGCGCGATTGGGCTTACGAGTTGTTCTGGGGAGAACGTATTGGACTGAATCTACCCGGCACGTGCCGGTAGTTCCCAAAGTGGGGAGCAAATGAGGGACCTCCGCGCCCCCGCCGGCGGGGCAGAACTTTTAGATAAATGTGGTATACTCACTGTACGCCAGTTATTCATCCTGGAAACTGTTGTAAAAAAACATCTGCTCACACCATTTGATCCTTCTTATGTGGAGAATACTAGACGGTCAGATCATGTCTGCAAACAAGAGAGATTTAGAACTGCACATTCTCATAAGTTCTTTTGTTTTCTGGGCACTCATCTGTATAATAGATTAAACCTAGTCCTTGATCTTTATCCTAAGAATAAAATTACTTGTAAAAAGACTATACAAAACTGGTTTATAGGAAAACCATATGAAGAGACTGAAAAACTCTTGCTTGTGGTTGCCTAATTTCAATTTAACTTAATGCTTACTAACCTAGAATAATTTTAGAAAATACTAACACTAATTTATTATATTAAATCAGTAATTTAGTATTTTCATAATAATAAAAAAAGAACAGGCACTAATTTTGTAAATATATGCAGTTATTTTTAAGATACCTAAGATACAGGTAAATATTTACTTAGTTTAGGTATCAAAATCGCCAACTTGCCCTGTAATCAATATTTTAGATCTACCACTTACTAATTAATAAGCTATTGTTTACAACGATACTGTTTAAGTTAGAATTAATGTTTTTATTTTTATTTTGTATATACCGCTTTGTTATGCAAAAACCAAACTTGTGAACAATATTTTTTATATGAAATAAATTATTATTATTATTATTACTAAAAGGAGACTACCCACATTTTTTCCCACATATTTTTTTTAGTGCACGCCTTCTTAAAATGATCTAGGGGTCATAAGTATTCACTCAGCGAAAGGAATCCTTTTGTTCATCAAATGCGGTGATTTAGCCTTTTTTGCTTTCTACCGATGCGACTATATATACAGTTGCATGAAACTGTTGAAACTACTGTAACAGCAAAAAGGACTCTGTATAAAATCTTGCTCTTCAAACTTACCTGCGAGGTATGAACGAACCCTTAGAATCCAGATTGCGCTGTATGAGACCTGAAAAAACACTTGAAAAAGCGTTAGAGTATGCACAAGAAGAGCTGAATGTTTTGTACCTGCACCAAAGAAATAATACTTTACGTGTTTATAAACCTGAAAACTTTTCATTTGTCAAAAACTTAAAAACCTTTACCACCCACACAGGATAAGCGACCGTGTGACATTGTTATGTTTAGTGATGAACTTGGTAAAAATATGGGTTTACAACTTGGCCATTGCATGGGTCAGGCAGTAATTAATCATTGCATGCCTGGCGCCGATTATTCTACACTCATAAATACAGTGTTGGCATCACAATTTTCCAAAAAAACCATTGTTGTTATATTTAGTGGCAGAAGGGGAAATGCAACAAAAAAGGACTTAGCTTTGTATTCAAACAAATTGTATTCAATTGTTAATGTTAAACAAGTCATTTTGTTTGCTTTTCCCTACAGCCAAAAATTTACTAACCTAGAAAATAATTCTCGACATTGGTGTAACAAGTACTTACATAAATTGACATGTCGCAACCTAGACAAATTTCATTTTATCGACACAAATATTTTTATTGGACAATATTTTAATGTAACGAAAGATAGATATTATCTATCTAAAGTTTATAAACGACAGATAGCAGAGTTACTATCTTATTTTTTAAATAATTCAGCCAATTTGTTGGCTAATAAGACAACTGCTTCTATTGAGCAGAATATACATACAAACCTTATAACGTTGGAATCGGTTCCAAGTTCTTTAAATTAATTTCTAAGACAACAGAGAGTAACTCTGGCAGAACGCCGTGTTTTAGTAACTTGAGTAATTCTATCTTGCCAAAACATTAAATAAACAATAAAAATAATATTTGTAATAAAACCAAAATTCAAAATAGCCGTGTTTTAAATATTGTACACCAAAATATTCAAGGCATAATAAGCAAAGAATTAGAAATTGAACTTTTCATGAACTTGAATAATATTGATATTCTATGTATAACTGAACATTGGCTTAGAGATTATCAGTTAATGTTCAATTTTAATAATCACCAGGTGGCAAGTTCGTTCAACAGATCAACAGCAATACGCGGTGGATCGTTGATACTACTTAAAAACGAGTTAAAATATAAAGAACGGCCTGATATCGTGAGCCTTTCAGTTGAGCGAACTATTGAAATAGCCTGCGTAGAACTTGAAGATCTTGTTATAATGAGCGTATACAGCCAACCTGATGCTAAATATGAACCCTTTGAAAAAGTTATGGATGTAGCCTAAGATAAAGCAACAAAATCTAATAAAGGGATTATTGTATGTGGAGATTTCAATATAAATATTCTTGAAAATTCTAATAACAGTAATAGGTTTCTATCATTATTTTTATGTTACAACCTAGTGAATCTTATTTCGGTGCCAACGAGAATCACACCTACCTCAGCCAGGTGCAAAGATAATATCTTTACCAACATTAAACCTGAAGATGCGGCTGTCATAAATAAATTAAGCTCCGACCATACGGGTCAATTAGCTTCTTTCAAAATTAACATTGAGCAGGCACCTAAACAAGATATTACGTGTGTACCGGTAAATGAAAGTAGGCTAAATCGATACAGAGAAAATATTTTACAAAAATTACCTGAATTGCCATATAACGAAAATCCAAATAAATTATATAACGCAGTATTTAGTCTTGCCATAAAAGAATATGACAATGTATTTAAATCCAAGAAAATTAAAGTTACATACATACATATATCACGCCTATAATCCCTTGCGGGGTAGGCAGAGCATAGACAGCCGCATAAAACGGACATTTACGCCACGTCTGACAAATATTTGAGGGTTATTTAGAAAATTGTGTATCGCTATAGTGACAGGTTGTCAGCCCATCGCCTAAAATTGCAATACACACCCTCAAGTCCCTAAGTCGCCTCTTACGACTCCCACGGGCAAGAAATGGGGTGATGCTATTCTCAGCCGGCAACACACGGCAAATTAAAGTTAACACAAAATTATCATTTAGTGACAAGGCAACAGTTGGAATTCATAGAAGCAGTCAGAAGTTATACGATCTGTATGGAGAAAGAACATATAATCAATCAAAAACTTTTGCTGATTATGTAAAACGTTACTCTAAAACTTTTAGTAACGTTTGTGCAATAGCTAAATCTAACTTCATCAAAAATAATATAAAGAATAGCACAAACGTAATCAAAACCACTTGGAAATTTATAAATAATGAAACTGGAAAATCTAAACGTCGTAATGAAAATTATAAACTTATGATAAACGATGAAATTAAAAATACTTATTTGAAAGTAGTTGCCGCTTTTGAACAATTTTTTACTGATATTCCAGTTTTGACTACCAATCGTTAAACTCATGCCCTATTCTCGCTGAATCTATTCTAAAAGATAATGTAAACCATTGTGATAAATATTTTAAATTTTCATTAACATTGAAATAATAAAAGTATTTAAAAGTTTACAAATGAAAAATACTTCAGATCTCCACGGCCTCTCTGCTAAAATTATTAGTTCCATAATTGATTGCATTTCTCCATACCTAGCATGTATTTCTAATGAATGCGTAGACAGTGGCGTGTTTCCTAACTTGATGAAGCATAGTAAAGTTATTCCCTTGTTTAAAGCTGGTAGTACTACTGACTCCACTAATTTCAGACCTATATCAATACTACCAACACTTAGTAAAATTTTTGAAAAAGTTATTTTAAATCAATTGCAAGGACATTTTTATCGTAATAACTTAATGCACCTGCAGCAATTTGGTTTCACACGGGGTCGCTCTACTACTGATGCAGGTGTGGATCTCATCAATCATATAATCGAAGCCTGGGAGGAATCTCATGATGCAGTATGTGTGTTTTGTGATTTGTCCAAGGCATTTAATTGTGTTCATCATGATACTCTTGTCAGGAAGCTACATCGCTACGGCGTAAAAGACCAGGCTCTTAGTCTTTTGGAATCATATCTTAACAATAGAATCCAAAAGGTTGATGTCAACGGTGAAAGATCATCTGGATCAAAGATAAGAATGGGCGTTCCGCAGGGTTCGATTCTTGGTCCTTTTTTGTTTCTTGTATATATTAATGATCTACCATATCTAGTTAAAGAAAAACATGATATAGTTTTGTTCGCGGACGATATCTCTCTACTTTTCAGAGTAAAGAGGCAACAACTCAACTATGATGACGTGAACAAAGCTTTTACCGATGTAGTGCAATGGTTTACAGTAAATAACCTACTATTGAATGAAAAGAAAACTAAATGTATCAAATTTGTATTACCAAATGTTAAACCAATCTCTACAATTATAAAGGTAAAGGATGAAAAGTTGGACCTTGCGGACTCAACTGTATTTTTAGGCATAACTTTGGACGCCTCGCTCCAATGGGGGCCACATATTGAGAAATTGACGAAGAGACTGAGTTCAGCAGCATACATAGTAAAAAAATAAGACATCTCACTGATGTAGACACTGCAAGACTAGTTTACTTTAGCTACTTCCATAGCTTAATGTCTTATGGCTTTGTATTATGGGGCCATGCTGCGGATGTGAACAATATATTTGTTCTGCAGAAACGGGCTGTTCGTTCAATTTATAAATTGGGACCTCGAGTCTCCTTGAGACAGAAATTTAAAGAAATCAACATATTGACATTTGTGTCACAGTACATATACGAAAATCTAGTGTACGTAAAAATAAATATAGATTCTTAAAAAAAAAAATGTGAAAGGCATAATTTTAATACTAGAAATAAGGAGCAACTTGCTGTGCACATGAGCAGGCTTAGTAAAGTAAGCAAAACTTTTAAGGGCAATTGTATACGCTTTTATAACAAACTTCCTAAAGATATTCAAGACTTACCCTTCAATAAATTTAAACCAATAATTAAACAAAAATTGTACAAGAAAGGCTATTATGAAATATCAGACTATATGCAAGATAAATCTCCATGGGTTTAAGTCAAATGTATAAAGTAAATATTTTATTAGACGAAACAAGTAGATTTATCTACTGCAATTTTTTGTTATTATTATAATATTATTATTTTTTTATGTAGCCATTTTTGGGCTATACATATTTATTATTCGTTATTTCCAAAATTAGCTAGGACAGCTTAGGGCCTAGAAAGATTGTTAATTTAGAGTAGGAGCACTTCTGGGCAGGTTTTTTGGGGGGTTTTTCCTATTCAGGGGGTCCGGTTAATTATACGCATGTAAATAACACGCTTTGGAAATCTTGACTAAAATTTGAAACAAATGTCGTTTACAAATGGTGGTGGCGTAAAGTTACGTGCTGTGTAATTAACCTGGCCAGCCCCGAGGCAGTGCCTTCATTTTTATTTTTTTATCCCGCCCGAGCCGGTTTTCTATTAGGACAATACAAAATTGTTATAAAAAGAAGAAAATTACGTTATGCAAATTTCTTTTTTTTATAATGACCGATCATGACGTCAATAAGTGATAATGCTATCCTACATAGAATAAAGTTATTTAATTTTCATTTTAAATACAAATCGCTGCCAGGACCAATGAAAAAACGTTGCCTAAGACTTGCTCTGCTACCCTTCCACGTTCACCTACTGAAACCGCAGAGCCCATAAACTTACGAGTTGACACTGCTGGTTTTTACAGTCCTGATATAATTCAAACTGACCATGCAATTGAAAAAGAAGAAATACCCCTCCAAGTTTACCTTTTACTGAAGAGTCAACAAATCTCCGACCACAAACAGCTACAACTTCGTCAACAGACTGTTTTATATGTCCATTTTCATTCAGAGACCCTATAAAAGCTGGACCAAGAAATACGAACAGAAAGCGACGAAAGGCTGGACGCAGTATTATCGCAACTGACACGCCGGAAAAACGAATGATTGAAAATGAAAAAAATGCTGTAAAACAGAAACAATTAGCAAAAAAGAAGAAAACCGTTCGAAAAGTTATGCAAAGCGATGATGAAGAAGAAGAAACGGAATGTAGCATAATCGATAACGTTACAAAGAAGCCGAAGAAACGTCTTTTAGAAAAAGAAAAAAGAGGTGTGAAACAAGCAAAAGTGGGAAATAAGAATAAAGCCATTCAAACATGTTCTCTAAGTGATGAAGAAGAGGAAGAAGAAAAGGATATCGAAATAAAGCTAACCGACTCGAAAGAATATAGCGATGAGGCAGACTTTAATCAAAACGATGATGAAGAAATGCTCGTGCTGACAGAGAGCCATTTTAAACAATTACGTCGACATCCACGCGAGGATGAATACGTTATCGTACAATTTGAAACGAAAAGGCTGAGATCTTTGTATATCGGAAAGGTTTTGGAGGGAAAAAACAACGACTTAGAATACTATGTATCTTTTCTTAGACAAAAATCTGGAACACAACGATTCCACGTACCAGATAAACCTGACCTTTCCGTAGTGAAGGAGAATGACATCAAGTTTATTTTACCCAAGCCGTCGATGGTTGGTACTTCCTCCAGGCCGATGTACAGCTATTCTGTTGACTTAACAAAATTTAAAACTACGTTGAAACGTACCATTGATTTTTTTATTTAGTAAGAAGAAGGTTGTTTTTGATTGGTTGTACCAAGTTAATTTTTGTTTGTATTTTTTTAGTTGTCTTTCTAGACGACATTTGAGTTTTTTTTTGTAATTACTAATTACAAAACAAACTCTCCAATTAGGTATAGATTGTACTAGTTTTTATTGGAGAGAATTATTTTAATTTACGTTATGATTATGATTCATTTCTTTGCAGTAGAGGTTCTCTTGTAAAAATATAATAATAATATAATAAAATGTTTATTTCTCAAAAAAAGTACACAACTTTGTAAACAAAATGATTGCATACATTATTAAGTTTCGAAGGGTTGTGAACCCTGTCTAACTAAACTAGGTTATTCACCTGTATCTCAGTGAGACAGTGTTCGTCCGAGGATCAGACGTTACCATAGATATACAATCGCTTTATTATAATAACAATGAAAGAATAATCTTAATCTTGTGAAGTTGTGATATATTAAAATAATGACAAAAATTGCATTGCCGTTATACAAGATTGATTTTTTGATTAGACTTACTTACTTGTTGTTCCTATTACAGGATGTAAAAATATTAGCTGCGAATATTTCAAGGGGTGAATCAGCCCATGAAACAGAACAACTTTCCCCAATGAACATATGTCTAAATATGAAAAATAAAATTTTGGACCTCCCATACAAATTGACATGGTCGGCTGGTACAATTTGTATGGGTGGTCTAATTAAAAAAATATTTGGGGAAAGTTGTCCAGTTTCATGGGCTACTTTACCCCTTAAAGTATTCGCAGGTAATATTTTTACACCTTTTATATATTATCTATTTGTATTCGAGATGTTTTATTTCGATAAGTTCCTTGTTTAGCTATACCTCTAGTATTGTTTTAGTTATTTGGAAGAAAACATTTTTAGTTTTACTATTTGTATGGAGGTAGGTGAGAATGATGGATGATAACCCTACTGTGTTATGTGATTGTTCCTGTTGATGAATATTATTTTGATTTATTATTCAGTACGTCAATAAGTTAGTACCGTGAAACGGGGTGAATCAGAATGAGCGGGTGAATAAGGACAACATTTTTTTGTAGTTTACTACCAACTAAAATGTTTTCTATCCTGAAATTTCGTGTTGAATAGAAATTTTGTGTTTAGTTTCGTGTTTTAAATGGAAAGATTAGTTTTTATACAATTCATTCATAGTAATGTAGATCATATCTGTTGACGATACATGATGTTGCCTTCAGTTTAAATATTACCGCCATTCGATCAGAGCTCCTTTGACCTATAGTAAGTTCTAATCACCACTAGTTTTGCGGTGAGTGGTCGTCCGCGACGACGCCATTGACGTCACGATCTCTGATTGGCTGGCGTATAGTTGATATAAAAGCGCTGGTTGGACCGCGTCTTTCTTTTTCCATTCTGATTTTGTCGGAGTCGGCTGCGTCCGCGAGCATTAACATTTCTGAGATAATATTTGTAGTGTCTAACCTACGCAATAAAACCATCCGTAATATAAATTTAATCTTTTTATTTCTTCATCACAAACATTTTGGTCCTTCGAGCCGGATAAACGGATCGGTTTGTTGCGTAGGTCGCGGCACGACGCAGTAAATAGTGAAGTGCGTCAAAACACGTGGCTGGTGTGTGGTGACAATGGTGGAAACGCGAAGCGCCACCAAGGAAAAGTCGTCGCCTTTGGACAAAAAGCCTGAGGCAGGGCAAGATGAACGCCTTGGGATGGACGGGGCGTCAGCGCAAGGCGGCGGCGGCGTCCCGGAAGAAAATATGGCGGCGGTGCATGCGCCACACCCGGCGGGAGCGTTTCGCGCCGCGACGGCGCTCGGCGGCGGCGTCCCGGAAGAAAATATGGCGGCGGTGCATGCGCCACACCCGGCGGGAGCGTTTCGCGCCGCGGCGGCGCTCGGCGGCGGTAACCACGCGGGACAAGAGGCGACAGGCAGTTTTTCCCCGACAGAAAAAACTGTTCCCGCGTTGGGTGAGCACGATCCCGCGGCAGACATGACGGCGACGCCGCGTTCAAATGAACCACGTGGCGTCAAAATGGAAGACGCGCAAACCAAAGCGTCAAAACGGAAGAGCATAGCTCTGGCAAGGTTAGAGTACATGTGGGCGCGTCTGGCCTATTTGGAAACCGCCAACTCCGACGCCGACTCCGACTCAGACGACGACGACAGTGTATCTCGGAGCACTGTGCTCCCCGGCGCTATGAATGTTGCGCCTACGGCAGTGTTGGGGGCACCACAGCTCGCGAGTGTTACGGCATTTATGCACGAAGATGACGCTAGTTTTCCCGCAGGCTCGCTAGCCGCGGGGACATCACAACCATTGGCATCTGGCCTCGGTGGCCCACAGTCATTGGCACCCGGCCTCAGTGGCCCACAGCCATTGACACCTGGCCCCGGCGGCCCACAGCCATTGACACATGGCGTGGCACGCTGCTTCGCTGGCCCACAGGCGGCCGGCACACCCGTCACAGGCGCGACCGGGGCGTCGCACCCTACGGGTGTACCACAGCCAAATGACAACGGTAACCAGCAGTGGAGGGACCTGACGGCGGCATTATTGGAGGTAGCTCGCGGGAACAGACCCGCAGCTAATAACAGGTACCCTATTACAGATTTACCTTATTTCAATGGAAATTCGAGTGAGTGGTTATTTTTTAAAAATGCTTATATGGAGTCTCACTCTAATTTTACAGAGACGGAAAATAAATCTAGACTTAGGAGGGCATTAAAAGGCGTAGCCCTTGAAGCAGTGTCAGGTTTATTTTTGGGAAATACAATGGCCTTAGAGGTTATAAACAAATTGGAAGCGCGTTTTGGCAGGCCACACGCTTTGATTACAAGCGAATTAGAGAAATTGCGCAGTTTACCTAAATTAACAGACAACCCGAAAGATGTGTGTATGTTTGCTTCCAAAGTAGACAATGTTATTTGTTCTATAAAGGCGCTAAATAAAATAGAATATTTATACAACCCGGAAATAAATAATATTGTTTGCGACAAATTGACCACAGTAATACGCAACCGCTGGTATGACTTTGAGCTTTCAGCAGACGAGTCAAAGCCTAGGCTTCTGACCATGGCACGTTTTTTAAATAGAGAAGCTGAGCTCAATTCGAGACATGCAAAACCAGAGTTAGTCGAGGGTCACAGGGATTACAAGAAAGGATTTCATAGAGTCATGAAGCTCAATAACAATGCATGTGCCATATGTAATAGTACTGAACATGGCCCAGCTACATGTTCAACATTCAAGGCTATGACAGTACCAGACAGATGGGAAGCAGCCCGTAAAAATAAATTGTGTTTTAGGTGTTTAAAGAAGAGGACTTGGCAACATCGGTGCAAGGGCAGGAGGTGTCCAATACCGGGGTGCCAGTACTACCACCACACGTTTCTGCACAGCGACACGGCAGGGCCACGACAGCGAGCAAATGGCGATGCAGCATCTCGACCAAGGACTGAAGATCACCATGCCTCAGTCAACCAGGCATCTGTCGACTCATGTGCCAACGCGACTGTGGGAGCAACTGGAGGACCACGGCCAACGCAAACTTTTCTCGCTGTAATTCCTGTCCAAGTATCGGGACCAAATGGTGAGATAAGCACATATGCATTATTAGACGGCGGCTCTACAGTTACATTGTTGGCAGCGAAGGCAGCTCAAAAGGTTGGTGCTGTCGGACCGGTTGTGCCTTTCTATATTGAAACAATAGCAGGTGCAGAAATCCATGCTGCCGACTCCCAAGTGGTGACATTTGGCATCAAGGGTAAGTACACAGATAATAAAATAAATATCGAAGCCCGCACTATCAACAGTCTGGATGTGTCAGCCCAATCAGTTACACCAGAGACGCTGGCTCAGTGTGAACACTTGCAGGACATTAGCGAGCAACTTATCTATGAATCAGCCGAGCCGTTAATATTAATAGGACAAGACAATTGGCCGCTTCTAGCATCATCTGAGCTGCGGGCTGGGAAGACAGGTCAACCTGTGGCCTCACGTACACCTCTCGGTTGGGTATTGCATGGACAAAAGCGTTCTCATGATCGTTGCGCATATATATTTAATGAACGCCATCACTGTAGCCACGCACGCATTGAGGGTGAGGCGCTTGAGCAGTTGGTTAAGGAACACTATGAGCTAGAGTCATTGGGAGTGGAACCACGCCGACCTAAGAACGACCCGGAGAGCCGAGCCCTACGGATACTTGAGAGCACTACACGCGCGCTACCTGAGGGCGGCTATGAGACAGGTTTGCTGTGGAAAGAAGACGATAGACACTTTCCTGACAACTATCAGAATACTCTGCAAAGGCTAAAAGGTGTAGAAAGGCGACTAGAGAAAGACACGGACTTGAAACAAAAGTACAAAGAGCAGATTCATACTTTAATAAATAATAAATACGCTGAAATCGCCCCGGCGGCGCCATCTGTTGGCCACGTGTGGTACTTACCGCACTTTCCAGTTATAAACCCATCTAAACCGGGCAAGGTTCGCATAGTGAAGGATGCGGCCGCGCGTACAGATGGCGTGTGTCTGAACGATTTCTTATTGACAGGGCCAGATCTGTTACAGTCATTGTTAGGGGTCCTAATGAGGTTTAGGCAAAAACCAGTTGCGGTAGCGGCTGATATCAAGGACATGTTCCTTCGAATAAAAGTGAAAGTGGAAGACAGGGATGCCTTACGCTTTCTGTGGCGAGACGACCCCGACACCGCACCGACAGAATATAGAATGACATCCCTTCTGTTCGGTGCTACGTCCTCGCCCACAACGGCAATATTCGTGAAAAATCATAACGCAATGATAAATGAACCGGACTTTCCCGAAGCAGTAAATCCTATAATAAATAATCATTATATGGACGATTATTTACAGAGTTTCGACACCGTGGCTGAGGCGAACCGAGTGGCACGCGCCGTGGATGCTGTTCACCGCCGCGGCAACTTCGTGCTGCAGAAATGGACGTCGAACGACAGCAGCGCCATCAGCGGCCTCGCCACAGAACACCAGGCGGAGGAAATCAATATTAACAAACAGGAGAAAATATTGGGGCTCGTTTGGCACGTAGCCAACGACACCCTGGGTTTTTATTTACCTACTGATAGATTTCCTCATGAGGAAAGAGAAGCAATGACAAGGCGTACCGTTCTAAAACGTACAATGTCCCTTTATGACCCTTTGGGATTAGGGACACCTGTCACTTTTTTTTTTTTTATGTAGCCTGTTCTGTGTCCCACTGCTGGGCAAAGGCCTCCCCTCTTTTACGCCACTCTGCTCGGTCTCCGGTTTCTGATTGCCAGTCACTACTAAATGCGACTAAATCGTCTCGCCATCTTCTTCGAGGCCGGCCTCGTCGTCGGCGACCACTCTCTGGCACCCACTGTGTAGCTATTATAGCCCACCTGTCAGGATGCATGCGACAGACATGTCCCGCCCAGTCCCACTTCAGTTTTGCGGACTTTTTCCCTACATCCATGATGCCAGTTTTGGAGCGCAGGGTTGTGTTTCTTACTCGGTCGATCCGTTTCACACCTAATATGCTGCGCTCCATGGCGCGTTGGCAAACCTTGAGTTTGGACTTTTGTGCTTCTGTTAACGACCATACTTGCGCGCCATAGGTTAAGACGGGCAGAATACACATGTCGACAAGTTTTCGCTTTAGTGACAGTGGAAGGTCTCCCTTCATAAGCTCTTTCATGGACCAGTAGCTCTTCCAGGCGTTCTGGATTCGTCTTTCGATCTCTTTATCCTGCCTGTTTTCGAAGGATGCTATCTGGCCCAAGTAAGTGTATTCGTCGACATAATGTATCATTTGCCCGTCTATTTCTACTTTATGTTTGACGCTGTTGCACATAAGTTGGGTCTTAGTCATGTTCATTTTAAGTCCAACATCAAGGCTCGCCACGCTTATTTCCAGTAGCATAGTCTCAAGTTCCGCGGCTGAAGTAGAGAACAGGACGATGTCGTCAGCAAAACGAAGGTTTGTCAGGTGCTTATCGACAATATATATGCCTTTAGAAGACCACGATTGTGAAAGTTTTTTGAAGATTTCTTCCAGAGCTGCTGTGAAAAGTTTTGGTGAAAGCGGATCACCCTGCTTGACTCCTCGGCGGATTTGAAATGAGGGTCCAAATGTCTGTAATTGTATGTTAGCCGTACTATGTTTATAAATTAATTTAAGAAGATTTATGTAAGTGGGATCGATGTCCTGGGCTTCTAATGCTGTAAATATTGAGTGATGGTTAATGCTGTCGAAGGCTTTGGCATAATCTATAAAAGCTAAGTATAGTGGTTTATTGAACTCGTTGAATTTTTCTATTATCTGATTAAGTGTATGAAGGTGGTCTGTTGTAGAAAAGGAGGGCCGAAAACCGGCTTGTTCGGGAGGCTGATGGAGATCCAGTTTGCCAGAGATTCGTCTTTCTATGATTTTAATGAATACTTTATACAGATGTGAAATTAAACTAATAGGACGGTAATTTCCAATTTCATGCCTGTCCCCCTTTTTGTGAAGAAGGACGATGTTGGAGTGGCAAAAATCTTCCGGTATGTTACCGGTTTGGAGAATACTGTTGAAAAATTTTGTTATATGTGGAAGAAGAACTGGTTCTCCAACTTTAAGAACTTCAGCGGTTATTCCATCCTCACCAGGAGATTTGTTATATTTCATGCCTGTTAAGGCAAGATGAACTTCGCGTTCCATAATAGGAGGAATCGAATCGCCACACGAATATTCTGTATTGTTGTTATAATTAAAATCAGATGGGTTTGAGTATAAATTTTCATAAAATCTGGTACAAATATGAAGAATTATATCCCTATTTCGTTGTTTTATATTATTTTCATCTTTTATAGTCGTAATCCAAGTCTTTCCTTTTGTTATACCTTGTCTAGAATTTCGGAGAGAGGTGTTTTGCTCGAGGGCGACTTTGACAGAATGGGTTTTGAAATCTCTTATATCTTTACGAATGCTTCTTTTTACTTGTCTATCTACGATTCTATAATCAGAGTTATTGTGTCTTAGGTGTTCTCTCTTTTCTATTAGTAGTTTAGTTTCTTTTCTTAGTTTGTCGGTTTTATTTTTCTCTGGCTTAATCTTCCTACTAGCTATTTTAATGCAGTTAATAATATTTTTATATGCTGTATTTACGTTTAGATCTTCTTCTGTCTTTAGTCTATCAAAACTGTTTTTTAACTCTATATTGAATTGTTGTTCATGATTAAATAACGTGTGCTTATCTAATTTTCTAATTTTACTGCGAAATTGTTGTTTTCTGTGTATTTTAGTATTCAGCGTTATTTTTGCTCTTAAAGGCCGATGGTCAGAGCTAAATTTTATCGTACTGATAATTCCGACATCCTTAACTATGTCTTTATGGGATGTAAGAATCAAGTCTATTTCATTTTTAGTCTTATTATCTGGTGATACCCATGTCCAACGACGTTGAGGTTTTTTACTGAAAAAGGTATTGCTAATTTTAAGATTCTGTCCAAAAGCGAACTGTAGCAAACGGGCACCACGTTCATTTCGTGTTCCGAGTCCATGAGGGCCAGTGACTGTTTCATTGTCCTGTTCCTGGCGCTTGCCAATTTTTGCGTTGAAATCGCCGAGAACGAGAGTCCAGGCGCCTCGGTTTTCTTCACAAGCTTTGTTGAGAGTGTCGTAAAAATTTTCTACAATGTCGTCGCTGTGAGATGATGTTGGCGCGTATGCTTGTACAATGGTCAGAATTTTTGTATTATTTACTTTAAATTTTAAAACTGCTACTCTCTCCGAATATCCTACAAATTCTAAAATATGATCCTTCCATCTTTTTGCAACTAAAAATCCTACCCCGTAAGATCCGTTTGTTTCACCTATGTAATATAAGATATTGTTTTCTCTCTCTAATATTTCTTCTCCTCCTCTTCTAATTTCGGATAACCCTATAATGTCCCATTTTATATCTGTTAGGGCATTTTCCAATTCTATCAACCTTTCTTCTTTCATTATTGTACGTACATTGTAGGTAAGAATGTTCAATGAGTCAAAGTCCTTTTTATCATTCGCCGTGGTCGTAACGCGGTTAGAGGGTCTCACCCGGAGATTCTTCGCACCCCTGAGCCCAGTGCTAATCAGATCCCCGCGTAGACCGTCAGAGCGACCGGGACCGCCGGGCACTTGGGGCCGTTGTTGTATGGTGTTTGCCATATTTTTAGAGGGGGTTTGGACCGAAACCCTGTCACTATTCAAGCTAAAAAGATTTTACAAGAAACATGGCGTAGCAACGTCGGCTGGGATGACCCACTGCCACCAAAGTTAGAGAAAGAATGGCAGGCCTGGCAAATTGCCCTGCAAAATTTGAAACAAGTGGCTTTACCACGTTGCTACCCTATGTTCAGTTCAGCTGATAAACTGGAGTTACACGTATTCGTTGACACGAGCGAAACCGCCTTCATTGCAGCAGCTTATTGGCGGTCAGTAAATAGTGAAGGCGAGATAAAAGTCACGCTCGCGGCGGCGAAAGGGCGCGTAGCGCCCCTTAAGACTGTTTCTATACCCCGACTTGAATTACAGGCGGCGACATTGGGCGGCCGGCTGGCGCGCACCGTCGAGCGAGAGCACGAGCGCCGCGCGGACCGCCGCGTCATGTGGAACGACTCGCGCACAGTCTTATCATGGTTGCGCGCGGGCGCACGCTCCTTCAAGCCTTTCGTAGCGCACCGCGTAGCTGAACTAGAAGAAACGACGGACATTTCGGAGTGGCGTTGGGTACCCACAGCGCATAACGTCGCCGACGACGCTACCCGCAGCGTACCACACAACTTCAACGCCTCCCATCGTTGGTTCCGGGGACCCGATTTCCTGTACAAAGACGAAAGCTTCTGGCCGCGCGACCCAGACCCGCCCCAGCCCATGAAGACCGGCGAGGAACGAGTGACTACTGCCGCCATCCGCCCACAGCTGAGAGAAGCGTTGCCAGACGTCACGAGATTCTCATCGTGGCTGCGCCTCGTACGAGCGACCGCACGAATTCTGCAGTTTATAGAGCGATGCAGAAAGCAGACAGTAACCGCCATGCGCCGAAAACGCACTCGTTGTAATGCCTCAGAGGATCCTGAATGGACAGGCGCAGAGCCACGCCGCATACCCGCCAACACTAGAGTGAACCCACAACGTGACGACAGAACCGCGACTGCGTCTCATCAGTACGTACCGCTAGCGGCACACTTTACGCGCCGCGCCGAGCTTTTGTGGGTGCGAGCTCTACAAGAGGAGTGCTTCTCATCAGAACTACGAGATGTCACTAACCAGAAGCGCATTTCGAACGACAGTCGACTTCGGCACCTATCCATGATTGTCGACGAGTCCGGCGTCCTGCGATTGCGCCCACGTACCACTGCGGCTAATGACATACAAGAAGAGGCTCTATCCCCGGCTATACTGGACGGGAACCACCCTTACTGTCGGCTGTACATTGACTGGATACACAGACAGCTACATCACAGCGGCGTTGAATGCATCACGAATGAGACACGCCAACGATACTGGGTCTTACGCCTTCGACCTACAGTAAGATCTATTATAAAATGTTGCCAGCCATGCCGACTACGTCGAACCACGCCTCCAGAACCTCTGACGGGTGATCTACCATCGTGTCGACTTGCACATCATCAGCGGCCCTTCACATATAGCGCCGTGGACTACTTCGGACCCTTAAATGTCACAGTGGCTAGACATCACGAGAAGCGCTATGTAGCTCTGTTCACATGTTTGACTACGAGAGCTGTACACTTAGAGATAGCGGCATCACTCTCAGCCGACGCTGCTATACTAGCGCTACGCCGCATGATAAATCGACGCGGTTGTCCCGACACAATATGGAGTGACAATGGCACAAACTTCCATGGAGCCGACGCTGAGTTGCGAAAGGCGGCGCTAACATCCATGCAACAAGAAGCAGACATAAAGAACGTAAACTGGCGCTACATACCACCTGGAGCTCCATTTATGGGCGGCGCGTGGGAGCGGCTGGTACGCTCAGTAAAGACAGCTCTGACCGCCACATTGCACGTTCTATGCTTACAGAGATAGAACACACAGTCAACTCTCGACCGCTCTCACACGTGTCGGTCGCGCCAGACGACGAGGCCGCACTAACTCCGAATCACTTTCTACTTGGTGGACCCTCTAAAGTCCCGCTACCAGGGTCATTCTCTAAAGCCGATGAACATGGACGGTCACACTGGAGAGCTACTCAACGCCTGGCGGATCTATTCTGGCAACGCTGGGTGCGAGAAGTCTTGCCCCTACTCCATCACCGGCGGGAGCCGCAAGGGCGAGGCGAAGCTATCAAGGAGGGCGACGTGGTCATCGTCGTAGACTCGACATTGCCTAGAAATATATGGCCGAAGGGCAGAGTGGAGCGGGTCCATCCAGGCGCGGACGGAGTCGTCAGAGTAGCAGAAGTCAGAACCAAAGGTGGCATAATGCGGCGTCCAACTAAAAGACTTATAATTTTACCTGTAGACAATGCTGACGTATAGACATTGTAACTTAGTGAGATAAATTCAGTAGATATTGTAAGGTTACTCACCACTGACGTATAGACATTGTAACTTAGTGAGATAAATTCAGTAGATATTGTAAGGTTACTCACCACTGACGTATAGACATTGTAACTTAGTGAGATAAATTCAGTAGATATTGTAAGGTTACTCACCACTGACGTATAGACATTGTAACTTAGTGAGATAAATTCAGTAGATATTGTAAAGTTACTCACCACTGACGTGACATCATGTATCGATCAATGTCTGATAATAACCTTTATATGCATACTTCGTATACACGGCGGGAGAATGTTGACGATACATGATGTTGCCTTCAGTTTAAATATTACCGCCATTCGATCAGAGCTCCTTTGACCTATAGTAAGTTCTAATCACCACTAGTTTTGCGGTGAGTGGTCGTCCGCGACGACGCCATTGACGTCACGATCTCTGATTGGCTGGCGTATAGTTGATATAAAAGCGCTGGTTGGACCGCGTCTTTCTTTTTCCATTCTGATTTTGTCGGAGTCGGCTGCGTCCGCGAGCATTAACATTTCTGAGATAATATTTGTAGTGTCTAACCTACGCAATAAAACCATCCGTAATATAAATTTAATCTTTTTATTTCTTCATCACAAACAATATCATAACTAGATTAGTCTCTATTTGCCCGACTATCCCAATCCACCCCGTTTTATAGTTGGATCCTACTAACTTTGTCAGTTATATCTAAGTATCTTATGGCAAGAATAATTGTTTTTAAACCACTGCCGCTATGTTGACTGTTTTTTTTTTGCTTTAGTTTTTTATTCCTATAGGAGGTTTATATTTTGATTATTTTTCGATAATAAGTGTGACGATAACTTAATATGTTGATTATTATTTTGCACTAGCTTGTTTTTGATTTAATTACCTATCTTGTTTTGTTTTTGTTTTAAGCATGACAAATTATTACATTGACTGTTTGTTAGCGATTTTTTAACAATGTTACTATTAAAGAAGTGGATAACGGGAGATCGACATCACATAATTTTGACACAATTACCTCATGCATGCTATCTCGACAAACGCTATATCGAACCATGTGTCGGACCAGCGTGCTGTCGAGATAGCCTTTGTCGAAATCTGTCGAAATACTGTGTGTCGTGATTATGTGCTGTCAATCCACCGTCATCTACTCCTACTTTGAGAACAAAAACAATCAGACCTTTTTTTTTCAACATAAAAGTTAAATAAATGATTTGATACATGCACATGTGATTAATATACCTGAGGCATAAGTTGTGATGATAAACATTATTTGACTAATTAGAAAATTGTTGTTTTATTATAATGTTTTTTTAACGAGCCAGTGTGTACTACTGAAATGAAATAAAACTGGTACTGGAACACACTGATTCATGTCATTGTTGAGCCAGTGTATACAGCACAAAAATGTTAGTCAAAGTGTACTACAGGGTTGAGTCATAGTACTCTGGTACCGGTACAGAGTGGCTCATTTTCCATTTTTTTTAAACCGTGCCTGAAAACTTTACTGCGGTGTAAATCAAACAAGTGACAATGCGAGGAGAAAGGCTTATAATCAATGCATATAAGGTATAAATTTCAGTTTGCTACTTCAACGTTATCTATAAAATTTTACTCTCCGAAAAAATCCGAGTCACTGTTGCCGCCCTGACCCTAAGCAAAAAAAAGGACCTCTTTTAAAAACTTCATCATAACTGTTTTATTCCTTGAACACATAGGTTGTACAAAATGAATATTGATAAATTTGGACATCATGTACATAAAAGATTGCGTTTACCAGATATATTTGATAATGCTGACAAAATATTGAAAACAGATGATGGTGGGTTCGATTTACAGAAAAACACATTGAAAGAACTTAAGTATCCTATTGGAAATGATGACGCAGTGAATAAAGATTATGTAGATAAAATTGATAATAAATTATGTAGTAAAAGCGTGGTTGAAGAATTGATTAACACTGCAATAAAAAACGAGATTTTAAGGTTAAAGAGATCAGTTAGTATTGGAATATTACACGAGAAAGGAGATCGATAACATTTTGAAATCAGTGCATAATGATAAAAAAACAAGTAAATGAAATTCATTGGACAGCTAGAAAAACATTTAGTAGAAGACATGTGATATTAAAAGGTATTGATGATTTATGAAATTTATGTATGAAATAATATATGTATTTTATTTATGAAAACTTACAAAAATACAACAAGGGCTATCGATTCATATTAGTAGTAATTGATTGTTTTTCTAAATTTGCTTGGTGTGCTCCTAACCAGAAAAAAACCAAAGTTGAAGCCCAAAAGGATTTAAAAATGTTATTAATAAATCTCGACGATATCCCAAAACTTTGCACACTGACATGGGAACAGAATTTTTCGATTTTGTTTTTAAGCAAGTAATAGATTTATCCACACTATCCACACTAATATTATAAATGCGAAAGTAACTCTGTCTGTCTGTCTGTCTGTCTGTCTGTCTGCTACGCTTTCACGGCCAAACCGCTGAACCGATCTTCATGAAACTTGGCACAGAGGCATGGATCTTAAACAAATGTTGTTCAGTATGATGGGCCGTTTCTTTTTATAAGGACATTGAGGATCTGGAGTACCTTATTTAGACCACTAGGTCTACCATCAGGAGCCCAGCTAAACTATTAGAGGTACAGAAATGGTTCCAAAACAAAAGTTGTTTAGTATGATGGGCCGTTTCTTTTTACAAGGACATTGAGTATCTGGAGTGCTTCATTTAGACCACCAGGTCAACCATCAGGAGCCCAGCCAAACTATTAGATATACAGGCATGGTTCTAAAACAAAAGTTGTTCAGTATAATGGGAATAAGTTGAGAAAGGACATTGCCTACTTTTTACCGAGGACAGAAAAACAAAAAATGTGGTATATAAAAATGTATTTCAGTAACTTAAATTACCTTTTTATCTGTCTTATCTACTTATGCTGACCATTTTAGTGTGCTCAAATCGGCACCTCTGGAGTAAGTACTCTGTTATCTACTGGCTTTTGTATTCAATGGTTATAAATATTGATTTCTCAGGCCGGATAGCAAATTTTGAATTGTCCCTTTAACAACAGAAGCAAGCAAGTCATCTTTAAACAGTAGAGATAAGAACTGTTCTAATATCACTGTCACACTTACTATGAATACACATACCTACTTTAGAACTTCTGCCTAAAAAAACTATCTAACGCGGACGAAGTCGCGGGTAAAAGCTAGTATAACATAAATCATTACTCAATATGTTGCGTAACGAAAGCTCCTATTGTTGAGAGATTAATACGAACTTTAAAAAACAAATTGTTTAAATATTTTAGTTATAAAGGAAGTTACAAGTGGATTGGAGAATCACTTGATAGTGTAGTACAAGACTATAATAATTCAATTCATCGCGTTAAAAAGTTCAAATCAAAAGATGTAAACAGTGTAAATGAAACAATCGTGATGATGAATTTGAAACAAGCACACCAGAAACCTTCTATTAAAAAAGCAAAATTTTCTCCTGGTGTTATGTTAGAATCAGTAAATACAAGATTTTTTCGAGAAAGGTTACACTCCCAATTTGTCAACTGAAATTTTTCAAGTCAAAAATATTAACAATACATCTCTTGTTACATACCGCATAGAGGATCTTCACAAACAACAAATATAACAATATTTTTATGAACAAGAACTTCAAAAAACTAAATATCCAAATGTGTACCTTATTGAAAAAATTCTTAAAAAAAAGAACAATAAAATATTTGTTAAGTGGTTAGGTTTTTCTGACCGAGAAAATATTTGAATCACTAAAAAAGCGGTGGTATAGTAATTATCATTTAAATCCTATCTGGAAATGAAAGGGGAAGGACTTATACCTCTAAATAATGTTATAAATAATTTACTTTTTGCATTGCACTTACCTGGCTACAATTATTGTGGCCCGGAAACAAAATTACGAAAACGTTTTCTAAGAGGAGACAAAGGTGTTAACAAACTAGACGAAGCTTGTATGCATCATGATATAGCTTACTCAAATAATTCAGGGTTCGATTCTTGGTCCTTTTTTGTTTCTTGTATATATTAATGATCTGACATATCTGATGATGAAACATGATATAGTTTTGTTTGCGGACGATGCCTCTCTACTTTTCAGAGTAAAGAGGCAAGAACTCAACTATGATGACGTGAACAAAGCTATTACCGATGTAGTGCAATGGTTTACTGTAAATAACCTACTATTGAATGAAAATAAAACTAAATGTATCAAAATTGTATTACCAAATGTTGAACCAAGCTCTACAATTATTAAGATAAAGGATGAAAAGTTGAACCTTGCATATTCGACTGTATTTTTAAGCAAAACTTTGAACGCCTCGCTCCAATGGGGGCCACATATTGAAAAATTGTCGAAGAGACTGAGTTCAGCAGCAAACGCAGGAAAAAAAATAAGACATCTCACTGATGTAGACACTGCAAGACTAGTTTACTTTAGCAACTTCTATAGCTTAATGTCTTATGCCTTACTATTATAGGGCCATGCTGAGGCCCTATAATAGTAAGGCAGTAAACAATATATTTGTTCATCACAATAAAACAATTTTAAACAGATTTAAATTGTGTTTATTTTGGATTTTACAATTCCAACGTTTCGAGCTATTTACAGAGCATGAGAGTCATCCGTGACCACGGGCTCTGTAAAGAGCTTGAAACGTAGGAATTGTAAAATTTTAAATAGACACAGTTTAAATCCGTTTAAAATTGTTTTTTTTGTGATGAGTAAGTAAAAGTTGTGAAAACTCAAGAAAATATTATAATATATTTGTTTTTCAGAAACGGGCTGTTTGTTCAAATTATAAATTAGGACCGCGAGTCTCCTTCAGACAGAAATTTAAAAAAATCAACATATTGACATTTGTGTTACAATACATATACGAAAATTTTGTGTCCGTAAAAATTAATATAGATTCTTTTAAGAAAAAATGTGACAGGCATAATTTTAACACTAGAAATACAACTTGCTATTTACATGAGCAGGCTAAGTAAAGTAAGCTAAACTTTTAAGGTCAATGTATATACACACTTTTATAACAAACTTCCTAAAAATATTCAAGACTTACCCTTAAATATATTTAAACCAGTGTAGGTGTACATGTAAACGGTAGGTGCTGACACAGCGCTAACCTGCGGTTAGCGGAGGCAGCCCCTCGCCTCAGGTAGCCAGTCTCTGCGTATCGGGGCAACAGGGAATACGTGCCTTTCTGATTTCTTTCTGACAATATATTCATCGTCGTGAACTGAGTGTTTGATTTACCAAAACCTTAAATATTTAGACAGTTAACACCGCCGCAGTGACTCCTCGTTAAATTTGGTGACCCCTGTTGCCCTGAGTCGGTGTTTTTCAGTGCGCGTAGTACAAAACTTTCCATAAAGACATTCTACAGTGATATATCGAGTCTTAACACTTTACATAAAGACTTTTGCATAGTGATATACCGGGTCTCACGGGAGACGTTACATCATGGATGGTAAACAGCAAGGATAACCTCAAGGACGACAGCAAGGACCTCAAGCACAACAACAATGACAACCTCAAGGACAACAGCAAGGACCACAAGGACAACAGCAGCAAAACATCAACCATGATTTAGCAGCGATCACCCTGTCGTCGAGAATATCACCTTTCTGGAGAGACATGCCGCGCATGTGGTTTGCTCAGTTCGAGGCCGTCGCGCAGAATCAAAATGAGACAGTGAAATATGACCTGGTACTATCCAAACTTGGCAGAGAGGAGCTAAGCCATGTGACCGACCTCATTGATGAACCACCGGCGCAGCAGCGATACACAATGCTCAAACAATGACTCCTGAAAGTTTTTCAAGAAAGTGCCGAAGCTCAATTCCATAAGTTAGTAAAAGAGATGGACCTAGGAACACAACGACCGTCGCAGCTGCTCGCTAAAATGAAAGACCTCGCCCGAAACTCTGGAACTGGAGGAGACACCCTTAGGAACCTGTGGCTTTCTCGTATGCCAGGATGGGTACGGGCGATTCTGGCATGCTCTGGTCCAAACACAGAACTAGATGACCTCGCGACGCTGGCAGACAAGGTCATGGACAATCTACGCAGCGGAGAGGTAGCAGCGGTGGACACATCTACTACGGCATCGACTTCCGGTACTTCAAACCCCTCTATTTCAGTTATTAACCTGGAACTACTCACGCAAGTGAGGGATTTATCAGCAGACCTCAAGGCGTTACGATGTGAAGTGCACAGCATCAGGGGACGTGGACGTTCAGTTCAGCGTGGTGGTTACCGCTGGTACGGATCTCGCAGCAGGTCGCGTTCTCAGTCCAGGTCAAGGCGTACTCCGGAGTGCTGACTGGCTTTGTAGATATCACTACAAGTTCCGTGATGCAGCTCGCAGGTGTGAAGCTCCGTGTAACTGGGTTAACAAGAAGGAAAACTAACTTCGGTACAGTTTGAAGCGGTGGCGGAGTGTATCGACATAAATGAAAATCACCGTGGAGTATACTTGGGACTTGGAATAAAAGATGGTATTTGAGGTAAAAGATAAATGTATTGTCTTTAGTACGGTCACATAATGAATGCCTCATAAGTGGTCTTAAATCTAGGTATTCTAATATAATGCTAACCATATTGGGATAACATGTATCATCCTAGTGATAGAGATGAATGAACTCTACTTTACGTAGACACGTGTACACACACTACATGCCCACCGAAAAAAACAAAAAAAATTTAGTCATTACTACTATATTTTTATTTTTTGTTATAGTAAGTATAACTATTTTCTTTTACATAATATTTCAAAAGTAAATTATCAAAGGTTAATCATACATAATAACTAATAAGTGATTGACCTTAAAATTATCTTAATTATGTTTTAAATACTTTAGTACGGTTTTTATGAATAACCTCTTCCTTTCCGTTCTTCAATATTTTTATATTTGGACATAAATCTTCTAGGACCTCATAAGGACCTAGATATAAAGGTTTTGTCTTATTATCGGAAGGGTTTCTTACTAAAACTAAATCTCCTTTCTTATAATAGACAGGATTTACATTCTTATCGTAGTTTTGTTTTCTTAACATTTTACTTTTTATTAAATTTTCCTTAGCGTCTAATTGCGCAATCTTTAATCTATACTTAAGCTCTAAAGGATATGAGTCATAATTATATAATGGTTCTATATAGTTATGCTTATCTAATGAAACATTTGTTGGAATTTTACAAGTCTTGCCGAATACCAACTCGTGCGGCGTATATTTTGTTTCCGTGTGTACCGTATTATTATAGGCAAAGCACCAATACGGTAACCAACTACTCCAACTGTCACCTTGGTTTTCACAGTTGATTCGCATATACGCACCCATGACTTTATGTGAATTTTCAAGCGCTCCAATGCTCTCATGATGGTAAGCTGTAGAGACTATATGAGATATATTTAACAAATTACAAACCTCTTGCATTGTAGAAGCGATGAATTCACTTCCGCGGTCCGTGGCGATCTCTAGCGGTATACCATACCGTAGTATGAAGTTCTCTACGAACGCTCGCGCCACGCCGACTGCTTCTTTCGTCTGTAAGGGATAGGCTTCAACATACTTAGATAGCTCACATTGCAACGTTAAGATGTAAGCATAATTGTTGCTGTCTTTATTAATTGGACCGACAATATCCAAATTAATTTTTTGGAAAGCGGTTTTCGCGGTTGAAGTGATAACCATTTGCTGTTTTGTATGTAATGAGTATTTATTTAGTTGACATTTTTTACATTTACTAACGTAATCTTGTACGTCTTTTTCAATTGATGACCAATAATAATATCTTTTGATATTATTGACCATTCTCCTAATGCCCGCGTGGCCACTAGTGGGCAGAAGGTGAAAGTCGTTTAATATGACACGTTTGTCGTCATCTTTAGTAATTTTCTGTACCCCCTTTAAAACACAAATACACGGTCCGGACCAATCAGGTAACTTTTTTATCTCTTGTGTTAATCCTTCTATAAAATTCTCAGTATTTGGGGTTTTGATTATACATAACTCGCTTATGTTTTTATTTTTACAAAAGATTTCTAGATCCCTCACTAACACGACTCGCGTAGATAGCGATTGAGATTTAGGTCTTATAATAATTGTAAATTGAGATGGTATATAAACAAAATGAGTAAACTTTTCATGTTGAATATTTTTTCTGATTAAGTTATTAAAATTGACATTTGTGCCTAACACTATCTCTATGTGATTTTTATGTCTCTTAATGATTTCCACAACTCTCGGGTGATCAGTCCTCGAGTCAGTAGACACATTATTTGACACATTTTCACCACTGCTTTTCTTATCCTTCTCCTGCTGTAACTTTCTAGCCTGAGCTCTTGTTAATACACACATTACTTTCTCATGCATATCTTTCAGCTCGTCTGACGTCACAATCACTCGCGACAATGCATCTGCAGCTACATTGTTGCATCCCTTTACATACTCAATCGTAAATCTATATTCTTCCAAACATAGCCTAAATTTTAACAATCTACTGGAAGGGTCCCGCATGTTAAATAAATAGACTAATGGCTTGTGGTCCGTTTGTACAATGAAGTGCCTATCATATAGGTATGGCCTAAAATACTTGACACTCCAAACTATCGCTAGTAGCTCTTTTTCGATAGTGGGATAATTTTTCTCAGCTTTATTTAAGGTACGACTAGCGTACGCAACTGGCCGTCCGTCGCCGTTACATAAAACTGAACCTACTGCAATTGATGACGCATCAGTTCTTAAAATATATTGACTTGACTCTGAAAAATCAGGGTACTGAAGAATGGGTGGGTTTATAAGGAACTTTTTTAACTTTTGAAATGATTGTTCGCACTCTTCTGTCCATTGAAATGTGACACCTTTCCGACTCAAACTATTTAATGGATATGCTATTTCAGCAAATTTGGGGATGAATTTACGGTAGTAATTTGAAAAAGCTACAAATCTTTTCACCTCGTCACCGTTAGTTGGTCTTGGATAATGCTCTAGAGCACGAATTTTTTCTGGGTCGGGTAATATACCCTTGTCGGATACTACATGTCCCAAGTAAAGGATTTCTTTTTGCAAGAACTCGCACTTGGATGGATTCAATTTTAAGTTAACTTTACGGAGCCTAGTAAAAACATCAAGTAAATTTTGATTATGTGAATTTAGATTTCTACCAAAAACAATGAGATCATCCAAATAAACAAAACATTTGTCGTAAGCAAGGCCGGACATAGCTACTGTCATCATTCGACTAAAAGCACTCGGGCTCGTTTTTAGACCCATTGGTAGGCGCTTCATTTGGTACTGACCAGAACCAGTGGTAAATGCGGTAACCTTTCGACTCTCTTTCTCTAACTTAACCTGATAGTATCCTTGCGCTAGATCTAAATGGGAAAAATATACTGCTCCCGATAAGGAATCGAGTATTTCGGTGATGTTAGGTAATGGAAACTTATCATTCTCAATTTGTTCGTTGACTTTCCGGTAGTCAATAACGACACGCCATTTTTTCTCACCGGATGTATCTAGTTTTTTAGGTACTAGAAGTAACGGGCTAGACCAACCACTGCGAGCCTCTTCAATGATATCGTCATCTAACATTTTCCTAATTTGTTTGTCGATTTCCGATTTCTGAGACTGTGGCAATCTATAAGATTTTGTATAAACGGCAGAACTATTGGGTTTTATTTGTATAGACTGTTCATAGAGATCAGTTGACGTCAATTTATCGCCGGGTAAATGGAAAATATCTGGGAATTTCGCGCAAATATTTTCTATTGAAATTTGTTCTTCCTTATTTAGCTTGGACAAATTTAATAATGAAAATAATTGTTTAACCCTATCAGAGTTAATACTGGGTCTTTCAAAGTTACATATCTCATAATTACTTAATTTCTCTGTACTCAAATCAAAGTAGCTTAGTGACACATCGTTTTCTCTAGTGTTTAACAATCTAATAGGTACTAAGCCATTTTTGGGACGGGCTATCGTATTCGCAACAAAAACACCGTCGCTTAACTCTTGTGAGTTTATGATGCAATCTTCTGTCCGCTTTGTTTTTATGTAATGGATAGATTCGCTCCTAGCGGGAACTAACAAAAACTTTTTAGAAGTTTTGGAAGGCACGTCAAAATCAAGTGTGACTGTTTTACTATTGTCAGTTTTTAAAGTAAGAGTATCGGTCTCGTAGTTCAGAAAACAACGGTATCTCCTTAGAAAATCTCTACCTATTATGCCATCTGCCTTACATGGCAAATCATCAAAAACGTAAAACTTGTGTCTAAAAGTATAGCCGCTTGTATGCAAGTTTAGATAAACAAAGCCTTTAGAAAAAATGTTACCACCTATACCTTTGACACGTATCTGTTCTGACTGGTATCTTATATTACATATCTCTAGTTGTTTTAGTTTTATGGCACAGAGCGATGCCCCCGAATCAAGTAACCAACTAAAATGCTGATTTGCAACATCGAAGTATACTTTGTTTATACTGTTGCATGTACAAATAAAGTTAGGATCGAAAAAAATGATTCAGACTCTGCGCTACATCTTCGTTGCTCTGTGAGTCATCTTTGTATGTCATGTGATTTATCTTACCTGACCGGTGATGACTCCTGTTGCTAGCGTACCTACCTCGATTGCACCGTCCACGAGTAGGGAATCCACGGGGCGCCCCCCGATAGGGACGTGACCTGAAGGGCTGCTGTTGGGGATACTGCCCTTGCTGTTGGCGTCCAGTGTTGTTGAATACCCTGGTAAAGCTACTTGAGGGGGGGTAATTATTAGTACGTACGTGATTACTTCGTTGACCTCTGCCTCGCTGTAGCATGTAACCAACACCATGTGATGTGGATGGCGGTGACAACAACTCCTCGTCTTTAGCTGCACGAATAGCTTCGCTAAGGGAACTGTAGTTTCGGGCTGCTATAATGGTGCTAAGCCTACTATCACGCAAACCATCCGCAAAACGTTTAATAGCTAATTTTTCGTTTAATGGACGTAAAACTTTATAGCTATCAGATTTACCGTCGGACTGAGAAATGGTGAGATCCACAAACAAACTCTCAATTTCTGACCCAAATTTTTCTATTGACTTTGAGTTTTGTTTTATTGATTGCAATTGCGTTTGCAGGGAAACGGCTGATTTTTGGGTTAGCAACTGAGCTTTCATATCTTCTATAAGTAAATCGACACTTTCATATTTCGGTAAAAGCCTTAGTTTTGCACTGCTGGACAAACGCGATTTTAACACAAAATTTACTAAATGTGTTTTATCTGTGGCCTTCAACATAGTGTCATACAATTCAATATTATCAATTAACTGTTGTGTGACCCCCTCATTTCCTGTCATGACCGGCAACAAACTACACGCCGTTTTCAAATTAAAAGACTCCATATCTGATTCTAGTGGAGTTTCTGATCTCGAGTTATCTTCTTTTTCTTCTACTTTACTTTTTATCGCTAAAAAAATGTTGTCTATTTTTTTACACACCTCATCAATCTCAAACCATGCTTCTTGATCAATTAAACCTTCTTCTATCTTTTTTGTAATATCTTCTAAAATTATTAAATATTGCGCATGAATTTTATTGGCCTCTTCAAGTTTATTTTGACCTAAATGACTTTTTCGTTGCTTTTTATTAATAGTAGTCAGATACTTATTAATTACTTCCAACTTTTCAAAACAATTATCAATTCTTATCGGCATCCCAAAAATTCAAACGCTTGTTTACAATTAAATTCCAATAAAATCATAGTCACCCTAGTTACTCACCCATTATTAATGGATTCACTTTACACCTCTTACACTGGTAAGGTATACTACCTATTTTATTATTATGAATTAGCTTGACGCAACTTAACGCACTTAATGTTCCTATGTTAGTATTTTTTTTGTTCTCTTTTACGTGATTTGTTATAAAAGGTCCACCAATAACACTTTTTTTTTTTTTTGCACTTTTTACGCGATTATTTTATGTTAATTTTATTTGGTTTAAAATCGCACTGTTTTTTTTTAATTTTAGTTTAGGGCTTAACATACATCAGTTCGATTGCTGTTTCTTCACTATAGTTCGTGACCCTAAACTGTCTCACGCTCCGCTCGACGCTGCTGCAGGATCATGGCCATCGCATGACGTTCAACCCTCTTGTCGAAACATTTGCAGAACTTCTTGACACCGAAGTACACGCCGACTAAAAAGAGCAGGGTAGCTATCACAGCTAAGAACAAATTCGTCTTGGACATATGCAGTTCCAAGGTCTGCACAACTATCGCGTTATTGCTGTATCCAACCTGAGAAACGATCTGCTGGTCCTCTTTGGGCTTCTCCTTTGACGCTTCGTGTCCCATTTTGATAGTTGTAGAGCGAAGTACTAGTTAAACATCAGCAAGGACCCTGGAGCTTGCCTGAGGTGACGTTGTTTGACCAACAGACACAGACCACGGTTGTTTCATGAAGTGGTAGAACCTACATTACACCATTAAAACGCATAATTTACACTGTCACTCGCGTGAATTTAATTACTGCAAATATTTAATGCCCATAGTATCGAAACCTGGCTAAAGGTCGCCATGGAGTATACTTGGGACTTGGAATAAAAGATGGTATTTGAGGTAAAAGATAAATGTATTGTCTTTAGTACGGTCACATAATGAATGCCTCATAAGTGGTCTTAAATCTAGGTATTCTAATATAATGCTAACCATATTGGGATAACATGTATCATCCTAGTGATAGAGATGAATGAACTCTACTTTACGTAGACACGTGTACACACACTACAACCGCCTATGTATTACAGACTCGAATTCGGGCATGAACTTTTTGATTGATACCGGTGCAAATGTTTCAATAATTCCAGTTAGCAAAGTTAATAGTAAAAATCAGGATTTAGACTGTAAGTACAAATTATATGCTGCAAATGACACAGAAATACCAACATACGGAATTGTAACATTGGAATTAGATTTGGGTTTGAGACGTAGTTTCAAATGGCATTTTATAATTTGTAAAGTAAGCAAACTCATATTAGGCGCTGATTTCTTGAAAAGGTACAGATTATTGGTTGATTTATACAACAAAAAGCTAATTGATACTGTCACAGAACTGAGTGCGGTAGGGACTATTGTAAGTCATTATGAGTCACCGATCAATAGTATACAGGTTGATAATCCTTTTAGAAATTTATTAGAACAGTTTCCAGATATAACAAAGCCAATTTCATTCAAGGAGCAGACAACATCCCACTCAGTGAAACATCACATCGAAACGACAGGCCCACCAATTTTTACACGTGCCCGACAGCTGCCACCGGATAAACTTCACAAGGTAAGAGAAGAATTTCGATTCATGCAGGAAGTAGGAATTTGCCGACCGTCACGAAGTCAATGGGCATCTCCTCTACATGTTGTTCCTAAAAAAGATGGAAAATTAAGACCCTGTGGTGATTATCGTCGCCTGAACGCGGTAACGAAACCCGATCGTTACCCAGTACCTAGATTGCACGACTTCACGTATGGACTCTCAGGTAAGAAAGTGTTTACTCGAATCGATATCAACCGAGCCTATTATTACATCGAGGTAGCGAAAGAAGATATTGAGAAGACAGCAATCATTACACCATTTGGATTGTTTGAGTTCCCGCGAATGACTTTTGGGTTACGAAACGCAGCTCAAACATTCCAAAGGTTTATGGACAACACAGTACTGCGTGGTATCGAAAGCATTGAGTCATCTGATAAAGGTACGTCCACACTTTTTTGTTACATCGACGACATAATTATTGCATCAGAAAACGACTTTATTCACACAGAACATGTTAAGATGTTATTCGAACGTTTTGAGAAAATTGGAATAACCATTAACTTGAGTAAATGCATTTTTGGTCAAAGAGAAACAGAGTTTTTAGGTTTCAAAGTAACTTCAGATGGCATTTCGCCGATACCCGAACGAGTTCAGGCAATCGCAGATTTTCCGAAACCTGAGCTTAGACGATTTCTTGGAATTATTAATTTCTATAGAGCTCATTTACCAAATGCTGCTGACGATCATGCACATCTTAACAAGTTCTTACATAATTCCAAGAAGCGAGACAAGACTAAAATCGAATGGGACACGAACTCGGACGCAGCGTTCCTGAAGTGTAAGGAGAGCTTCAAAAGCGCCGTCACACTTGCACGCCCTGCACCAGAAGTTCCTTTGGCTTTAATGACAGACGCATCCGGTACATGCGTAGGAGCAGTGTTGCAGCAGAAAATTAACAATGTATGGCAACCACTGGGATACTATTCGAAGAAACTGTCAGAAGCTCAATGTAAGTATAGCACCTATGATAGGGAGCTACTCGCTATGTACATGTCTATTATGTATTTCAGAAACATGATCGAGGGACGTGAGCTAACGGTCTTCACAGATCATAAGCCCCTGATCTACGCATTAACCAAGGTAAATTCGAGCAAAGAAACACCAAAACATTTTGTACATAAGCGAGTATACGAGTAACATTCAACACATAGACGGCAGCGAAAACATAGTAGCTGACGCGCTATCACGTGTTGACGCTATAACATGTCCCACTATCGTCGACTACGACGAACTCGCCACAGCACAGGAGAGCGAGGATCGTATTACGCAGATTCAAGGCAAACGCTGTATGGGAAGTGTACAGTTGAAACGGCTCAACTTACCAGGTACAAACAAAGGTATTTATTGTGATGTATCAACAGGTAATATTCGACCTTCTATTCCAGAGAAGTTCAGGAAACAAGTTTTCGAATCAGTTCATCAGATCAGCCACCCAGGTATCAGGACATCAGTAAAGATGGTAGCTTCCAGATTCTTTTGGCCAAACATGAATAAGGATGTACGTACATGGGCAAAAACCTGCATAAATTGTCAAAAAAGTAAGGTAAATTGTCATACAGTATCAAGTCTAGGTCAATTTTTACCCAGCGATAGATTCCAACATATCCACATTGATATTGTCGGCCCGTTACCAACCACACCGAGAGGTCACAGATATTTAGTTACAATAATAGACCGATTCACGCATTGGCCAGAAGCGATACCTGTCGGTGACATCACAGCAGATACAGTAGCTCGAGCACTAAATGATAATTGGATTAGTAGATTCGGTTGCCCTTCCCAGCTGACTAGTGATCAAGGTAGGCAGTTTGAAAGCGAACTCTTTAGCAGCCTTCTTCGACTACTAGGAGTACAGCGGATCAGGACAACACCCTACCATCCTCAAAGCAATGGTAAAATAGAAAGATGGCACCGATCCCTGAAGGCAGCACTCACGAGTCGGCTAACCGAAAACACGTCATGGGATGAAGAATTATCTACTGTACTGCTTGGACTACGTGCCGCTAGCAGGTGTGACACAGGCCTTAGTGCAGCCGAGTTAGTAACAGGTCAGTCATTACGCCTGCCGGGAGATTTCTATAGCGAAAAAACTACTAAAAATATTGACCAGTATACTTTTGTGAAGAAACTTCGTGAAATAGTTCAAAATGTGCGTCCCAAGTCTAAAAATAATAACGATCCTAAAAAGATATTTGTGCACAAGGATCTTAGTACTTGCACGCATGTGTTCATAAGGAACGATTCTGTTAAAAAACCTTTAACCCCTACTTATGATGGCCTATACCGCATTTTAAGTAGATCAAAAAAGGTGTTCAAAGTTCAAGTAAATAATAGACAAGTCGATATTTCTATAGACAGGCTTAAACCTGCATATTTACTTCAGTCGGAAATTATTAATAATGCATTTCAAAACTCAGTTACAAATAAAGAAAACAAATATACAGATTCAAACCTAAATTCAGATTCTAATATTATTAGAATTAGGGCTGATAGCGATCAATTTGCTACTTATACCATACGCAGTGGCCGAACGGTAAAGCCAACCGTGCGATTTTTAGATATGTAGAGTAAGCATTAATATTAAGGTTAGTAGCAGTTTACGTAAAAACTTACAGTACATGATTGTAGTCATTACATATTTGCCTTCTGTGGAGTAACAACTGTTATTATTATTTTTTGTCAAATTTAATGCCAATTATTGTTAATATGGGCAAGCCGCAATCAAAGAACGCTGAAGTTGTGATAGCCCAACAAGGATCCGATAATTCGGCTAGTACAGCTATTGAGAAGAAGTTAGAGATGTTCAGTATACTTGCGATGGTG
Organism: Tuta absoluta; assembly: GCA_027580185.1. Classification (NCBI taxonomy): domain Eukaryota; kingdom Metazoa; phylum Arthropoda; class Insecta; order Lepidoptera; family Gelechiidae; genus Tuta; species Tuta absoluta. The sequence continues at coordinate 131,136 of JAQAHW010000084.1, read as the reverse complement.
ATTATTGTCATTATATGCAGCTTGTGTATTTTTGTGTTTATGAGAAGATGCGGCAGAAAAGTTAAAGCTAAGGTAATAAGAGATATTGTTTCTTTAACGGAGCAAGGACGTTCCGTTGGTGCAGTAGCACAAACCGCAGGCCCGACGGACGCTAAACCTCCGGTTAACCCTTCATCGTCTACATTTTACAATTAATGTTACAAGTGTTTTTATATCCAGTGTGTATTCTCAATCGTAACCAGTATGTATTGTATGTGTAACAGTGATTTTTCAAAATATATGTAACAGTGAGTTTTCAGATTTTTTAAATATAAATAACAGTGATTTTAAAAATTTATGTAACATCGATTTTCAAAATTTTACATGTATTTTCTAATAACCTTTGTAAGTTAGAGCACATTTTGGTGAAATTTAATTGGAAACCCTTTGAGCAATGTATTTTTTAAAATTATATGTAATGTGTAATTTGGCTAGTAAAAGAATGAAGAAAGTGTGTCATAATACCTGTAAAGAAATGACTACATACTTATTCACTTAGTTAAGTTTTAAGACTCTGTATTGTTTTTATTCAGTCCCTGTTGCCTGTCTAACAATAGTCTTGTGGTGTCAGCAATGTTTGTAAAATGAAACCCAGAGCGCTTATCACATTAGTAGGTCAAAGCATGTCTTTTGAATTAAAACAAATTGTAAGTAATGATAGGGTGACCATGATTTTATTAGGACTTTTAAAGCAAATTGTAACTAATAGTAGGGTGACTATGATTTTTTAGGACTTTTCAGAAATTGTATTTAAATTTTTCTTTTTCAAAAAAGGGGGGAGTATTGTAGGTGTACATGTAAACGGTAGGTGCTGACACAGCGCTAACCTGCGGTTAGCAGCGGTTAGTGCGGTTAGTGCGGTAGGCAGCCCCTCGCCTCAGGTAGCCAGTCTCTGCGTATCGGGGCAACAGGGAATACGTGCCTTTCTGATTTCTTTCTGTCAATATATTCATCGTCGTGAACTGAGTGTTTGATTTACTAAAACCTTAAATATATAAACAGTTAACACCGCCGCAGTGACTCCTCGTTAAACCAGTAATTAAACAAATATTGTAGAAGAAAGGCTATTAATGAATTATCAGACTATATGTAAGATAAATCTCCATGAGTGTCATTTAAATGTATAAAGTAATTTTTATTAGACGAAACAGGTAGATTTATCTACTGCATTTTTTATTACTATTTTTATATTTTTTTCATGAAGCCATTTTTGGGCTTTACATATATATTATTTGTTTTTTCCAAAATCAGCTAGGGCAGCTTAGCCTAGAAAGATTGTTAACACTTTCACGGACACTTGGGATGTTGATAATTTTCCAATTTGACACACATTTTCTCCATACAAAAGAACACGACGTTTAAATACGATGCGTCGAAAATGTATTTTTGAAGCATACTGGACTCGTCACGAGCGTCTAGATACGTCAACGTATATAATCGTCATGTCACCTGTGATAGTTCAGTTCTTATATTATCTGTGCCATGTATTATCATTGTACAGGTACAGGTCCACATTTACAGGCGAAAATCTGCCTGTAACGCACTTGTAGTTACAATTTACAGGTTACAGGCGTTTTATGAAGACACTTGTAAAGCTACCATTGTCAGTACCGCTCCAAAATCTCGACTACAGGTACATTTTACAAGTCGATTTACAACACTATCGATTCATTCATTTCATTCACTCAAATTCAACGTCAATGTTATAGCACAGATTAAATAATGTGAAAGTATGTAAACACTTTGATAAATATTTAAGACATTGCACTGAAAATTATTATTTTAATAAAAAGGAAATAACAAAAATTAAATCAACAATATTTCTAATTAAAATCATATTATTCATAGAGTACGTTAAAATAGTACTGTTGTGAATTAATTATAATAATCGACATTTGACGATAACGTTATGCTTTATTTATAGCCTCGAGCAAAATAATTTGGCAAGGAACGCATTTTGAGTACTTTTGAACATATTGAATAGATTTTTATGCAGAAATCTTGCACTTGTAAAATAATTACCTAGGTCAGACGACCTGTAAAATTATTCACAAGTTGTAAGTTTTTACAGTTGTAGTTTACAAGTCTTTCGATGAACACCTGTAAAAACTTGCTCGATTGTGTTTTTAAAAGCAAAATCTACCCTATGGTTTGTCGATGGAAACCTACTGTGCCATGTATTATCATTGTACAGGTACAGGTCCACATTTACAGGCGAAAATCTGCCTGTAGCACACTTGTAGTTACAATTTACAGGTTACAGGCGTTTTATGAAGACACTTGTAAAGCTACCATTGTCAGAACCGCTCCAAAATCTCGACTACAGGTACATTTTACAAGTCGATTTACAACACTATCGATTCATTCATTTCATTCACTCAAATTCAACGTCAATGTTATAGCACAGATTAAATAATGTGAAAGTATGTAAACACTTTGCTAAATATATAAGGCATTACACTGAAAATTATTATTTTAATAAAAAGGAAATAACAAAAATGAAATCAACAATATTCTAATTAAAATCATATTATTGATAGAGTACGTTAAAATAGTACTGTTGTGAATTAATAATAATAATCCACAATTGACGATAAAGTTTTGCTTTATTTAACGCCTCGAGCAAAATAATTTGGCAAGGAACGCATTTTGACTACTTTTGAACATATTGAATAAATTTTTATGCAGAAATCTTGCACTTGTAAAATAATTACCTAGGTCAGACGACCTGTAAAATTATTCACAAGTTGTAAGTTTTTACAGTTGTAGTTTACAAGTCTTTTGATGAACACCTGTAAAAACTTGCTCGATTGTGTTTTTAAAAGCAAAATCTACCCTATGGTTTGTCGATGGAAATCTACAGGTGCCTGTAGCTGTGACTTGTAAAATTGTAAACCTGTAGCTTCAAAAAACGCCTGTAGTTGTAATTTTCATCAGTGTTTCTATTTAAATATTAATTTTGGCGCGATGTTGCCACTTTTTCGCCTGTAGAATTGTAATTGTTCAATGATAGCACAGGCCACTGGTGTCTGTAGCTGTGACTTGTAAAATTGTAGACCTGTAGCTTCAAAAAACGCCTGTAGTTGTAAATTTCATCAATGTTGCTATTTAAATATTAATTTTGGCGCGATGTTGCCACTTTTTCGCCTGTAGAATTGTAGTTGTTCAATGATAGCACAGGCCACTGGTCACAACGTTATTTAACGTCAGACGTATATAGACGTTCAGGCATATTTGATGCATCTTAAGGTAAGTGATAGTGACATAACGTCTTTATACGTCAACCGTATACACACGTTCTGTCACTTTAGGTACTTCTCACATTAGTTTTGATGGCACATCGTTTCTTAACGTCTGACGTTAATGAACGTTCCGTCACATTACATGGTCTTGTTTTCAACATATATGGCAGGACGTTTGTTAACGTTGGACATGTATATACGTTCTATCATATTTACACTGCCTGATAATACAACATACATCACAACGTCAATATACGACCACGTATTATAACGTTTTGTCAATTCGCAAAATAAAAATACTGTACAGAGTGACAGAACGTATGGGTATAACATACATATATCACGCCTATATCCCTTGCGGGAAGGCTGAGTGTAATCGGTATTAAATTAAATAAGATAATATATTTGATTAATTAAAATATTTGAAAAAAGGCGTTTTTAGGAAAGAAATATTTATTTTCCAAGCATCAGTCTTACAATTCTTACCTTGTAACTAAGTAAAATACTGATAATCTTGACATAATCATAGGTAACAAATAAAAATCACAAAGTATGACCCTGCTCTCTTAACATAAAATGCAACTTCTACATATTAATTAACAAAAAATAAACGTAAAATGTACACGAAGGACTTCTTATTAAAAATCACAACAGACATAAACTATGTAAAGCGTCAGTCTTAGAATCGTAACAATAGCTTATCCTATCATGAGTATGTTATATTCTCTTAATGACAATGTTATTAGCAAAATCACAGATACATAGGTTACAAAAAATAATACAAACATAAAATGTAGCTTCTAAAAGGACGTAGTAAAACTAATCATTTTCACCAAAAATATCCGGTCAGTTGTACATGGGTACCGCGGATACCCAGCATTTTTTTCGAGTAGTGTGACCGTGGGTACGGGAGGTACCCAGTACTTTTTTGTCAGTAGTGTGACCCTGGGTACTGGGGATACCCACGCGGAAAAAAAAACGATTTACCACCAAAAAACTGTCTGTCCCTTATTATCTAATGAATTGGTACTATTTTCGTCCTTTTCTTCCTTTCCGGAGTGAACTAAACCAGAGCTTCAAATGGAACACGCCTGTCAGACGCCGGCGAAAAAAAAATAAAAAAATGTTGAAGTTAGTCTATGCAAAAGTTCGCAAGTGAAACAGTGCTCGTGCTATTTTAATTGAATTTTAAAGGTTTGTGCACTTTAAACTGGAAATTACTGTATTATATCTTAAGATTTGATTATTATTTATGTCTTTTTAAATAATTTTGGTCATACATCAATAGACCGAAACAAAAAACCGATTGTAAACCTTTTTTTTTTTGAAAACTTGCAAAATTTTCGAGTGCGGGCAGGATTTGAACCTGCGACTTTCGCATTACTAGTGGCGACGCCTCTTCCATCTGGGCTACCGCGGCAAGTAAATTGGCGGGCAAGAAATGAGCTGCGGTAGCCCAGATGGAAGAGGCGTCGCCACTAGTAATGCGAAAGTCGCAGGTTCAAATCCTGCCCGCACTCGAAAATTTTGCAAGTTTTCAAAAATTGTATACCTAACACGGGAAGTGTTTTAAAATTTGGTACTCAATTTATCGCTGGTTTTCATCGCTTAGACTACATTCAATCTGTTAAGATAGAATTAGTCGCCGGTTATTAGTTGCAAAACTAACCCGGTAGATGGAGCCATACCAAGCGTTACTGGCATTAAAATACACTTGCAAAATTGGCGGGCAAGAAATGAGCTGCGGTAGCCCAGATGGAAGAGGCGTCGCCACTAGTAATGCGAAAGTCGCAGGTTCAAATCCTGCCCGCACTCGAAAATTTTGCAAGTTTTCAAAAATTGTATACCTAACACGGGAAGTGTTTTAAAATTTGGTACTCGATTGTAAACCCTAAGGGTAATTTACATGAAAATGGCAGTACAATTCTTCAGAACCATATTTCTCTTTATTGGTCCATGTTATTGATATGATTTTTACATAAAAATTGTAAAATATAACTAGCTTCATGGAAATAACTATATTTTTCAGGTACCTGTAAGAATAAATAAGAAATGATTTATTTAGTCTGTAAGTAAATTTAGCGCGCGCTGCCGAAATTAAAAGTTATTTCAAGTGATTGTAAATAAATATTTTTCTGCTATGGAATGCGTGTTTTATTTTTATTTAGAAGTATATTGAACACCTTAACTTTATTAAAACATAAAATAAGTAAAATATTGCATGACCATGTAACTAGAATTTTCTAAATAAATATATCCTCATTTTTCCCTAGTTCAAAGTTTACCAGAACATATTGGCTGATAAGTTTGGCCGATTGTAACAAATTTACTGTCATTCAATAGAATAGTTCAATAACATTTAGAAGAAGTACACTTTATTAGTATTGTTCGAAAAAAGCCACAATTAGCGTAATAATGAACAGTAGGAGCCGCGAGCTCGCGCGCAGCCGCCGGTGCTCGGAAATCACGGGCAATCGACGGTGGCGCGGCCGCGCGAGGCGGGGCAATCTACTCACTTCTGACCGCGCGACTTCGGGCAACTGACCGGATATACAAACTCTGTATAAAAATTATAAAACAATCAAACACTAAAACTTCTTATAGTCACAAACCTCATTTGGCTACTATAATGAAATAAAATAAAAATAAAAAGAACTTCTAAAATATGTTGCTTTGAGCATGCCATTCTTCGAAGCAAAGAGCACACAAAGCAGGGCGATCTTTACAACCCTTGCATCGCAAACCCGTTTCCTTACGCAGTTTCTTCTTAGAACACATCTTACATTTAAGGTAATTTGTGCTTTTCTTAGAACCTGATGGAACTGGTATTTTTTCAGGCCAGTGTCCACCACTGCCAGCGTCAATCTGTGAAGGTCCTGACTCTGACGTTCTTTCTACGGTTCGGTTATCAGTCCTGGAATGCTTAATTAAAGACTCAGGTTTCAGCTCTGGCTGAATTTGAATTAAGTTTCGAATTAATTCGTCTCTGTAACATAGAAACCCATATTTCTTGTTATTGTTTTTACAATAGGTATCTCTTGTAAATGTAAAAAGCATTCCACGTGCAGAGATCTAACAGATGGAAAAAAACTGTTTTGTACCAGCGCAGGGTCTTTCTCGGTGAGGAATAATATGACACCATTTGGTCAGCGCGATCAATACCTGACATAAATTCGTTGTAAATCACAACTTCTTCTGGTTTGCTTATGGCCTTACCATGACGGTTAGTCAAATTGATCATTTTGGGGTGGGTTAAGGTTGTAACCATATGTACAGGACGCTTGTCCACCCACTTTGACACATAAACTCTATGTTTTTGTGTCCATTCGTGCTGGCCCTTGGATAATTTCTTTTGGATAACATGTTTTGGATTGCCTTTTCGGTTCACTCTGAGAGTACCAGTGGTATGTGTTCTCAGATCAAGCAATTTTTCAGACAAACCCACTGAGTTGTAGTAGTTATCCATATATAATTCATGTCCTTTCAGAAAATATGGTCTCATCAGTCTTAATACAGTCTTTTCAAGTTTTTTTCCTTTTTCTACATTGTCATTTTTTCCATTATACATGATCAGATTCAAAACGTATCCACTTGCAGTAGTTAATTCGTAAAATTTGATTCCATACCTTGCTTTTTTCGATTTTATATATTGTCTGAACTGTAGTCTGCCTCGAAACAGTAATAAAGATTCATCTAGGGATAATTCTTTTTCTGGCTTATAACACATGCGGAAGTTTCTGGTAATTGCATCAATAAACTCAGAAATCTTATCCTGTCCAGTAGAATTTATTGGTGCTACATATAAGCATCGCAAAATCTGCTCAAATCTTCGCCCTGACATTGTGGCTACGAAAATTGGATGAAAATATAATACATTAGACAAAGTGAATAGCTTTCTTTTTTCTGGAACCTGAACTTGGCCTATCAATAAGCATAAACCAAGGAACTTTTTCATTTCTTCACGAGTGGTAGGTTTGAATGAGTAGGAACGACTGTATCTCGTTTTTGGTCTGTTGGTCTGACATAGCTTATGACCGTAAGCATTCGTGCACTCCACTATATAATCTATAATTTCTTCAGGAAACAAATGATTGAAAATATCCGTTACCGTTGTGTTTTCACTTATGGGAAATTGAACCCCGGTAGACTCATAATCAAACATAAAATTTGGTATAGGTTTAGTGGATACTTGCCAATCGTCATCTGGGGCTGGGGTTACACCTGGAGATATAGTTTCATTGTCGAGGTTAGGGTTAGGTATACTAGGCTCGTTATTGTTAAGTGGTCGATTTTCGTTCAAAAGAGACTGGTTTGTGGGACAGGGATTTGTATCTGTTCTAGAGGTATCTACTTGGTAATGGATTCGGTTCTTGATTCTGCCTCACAATATAAGGTTCGTTATTGTTCTGCGGTGGATTATCGTTGAGAGTAAGCTGGCTTGTAGATGATATAATATCTGCTCTATTTGGGACTGGATTTGTTTCTCTATACTGTGTCATGTTAGGTAATTCGAAATTGCTATGTGGTGGATTCTCACTGGTCGACTGGTCTGCGGGAGATATATCGGCTCTATTAGGAACGGAATCAGATTCCGGATTTGGTAAGGACTTCGATGTGACATTATGTTGAAGTGAATTATTATCTGAATCATCAGCTGTAGTTTTACGTAAAACACTCATACCGGGGCTAGAGGAATCTTTTTCTTGTTGTACCTTCTCGTGGCTTGACTCACTTACTGGATTTTCAGGAGGAGTAGATGAATTTGATCTATTTGGTTGTTGTGATTTACCCATGTCAATATCTAGAAAACCTTGTTGAAGTGTCTCTTGACTTTGCTCAGTAACAAACATTTTGGAAGTTGGTGAAGACTTAGACCTGATTTGAGCTTCAAATTCACATAATTGGTTATCATTAGATTTTGAACGATTTTCAGGGCAGTATGGAGTTTTTTGCGTACACGCATTTGAGATAGACGGATCACATTGATTAGGCCTAATCGGTTTTTCTGTTGAATCAAACAAGTAATCTGCGTGCTTAGAATAATACGACTTTTTTATACGTTCTGCAAGTGGAAAAATTTCTGATGAATCAGAGCTGTCTTGATTTTCCTCAGGAGGTAATTTAGTGGAAGGCGATTCCTCACCCATATTTTCGTCAGAACTTACTGCACCCGCACTGCCACAGCCACTACCATCATCCCGATCAGATGACCCACTATCATCACTGCTGGATGCAGAACTCGAACTAGATCCATTACTCGAGTCTGATGGTCGTATTGTTGCCGAACGATTGTTGGTCGGGGATGTCTTCGCTTTCTTTTTTGTGCGCCGACTGTTATTACGCGGCCTTTTACGTTGTAATGAGGTCAATACTTCACTAGAACTACAACTACCTGCGTCTTGACTGCTTGGGTCGTAATCTTGATCCGAACCGTACTCGCCATCGTCGTGATATGGGTCTTCAATAGATTCATCTGCCGAATCTTCTTCGAAGATTTTCAAGGACTTTTTCTTATGTTTATCCATCTAGAACACAATACAGACGTATTTATCCAATGCCATATGGCCTAGGAAGGTAAGAGAATACTAAGGTACAACAAATTATACGCTTATTCAAAAAATACTTACATTCAAAGCGGCTAGAAAGATCGATATATCGCGGTCCCGGTGAACACGGCGCGCGCGCGCACCCCTGCCTTGACACAGTCGGACTAAAAGTTCGGGACGCCGAACTGCGGAGGGCGTATATACACGTTGTGCCTATGTGTGCGCGGGTACTGCACTCACACATAGACCTAACTTTGACTTCGAATATTTTGGTGCTGCGTGACAGTAAGATTTTGGGGTTTTGATATGATGTGACACTGTGACCGAACTTACAGAAAATCATACTAAAATTCACCGTTACTGTACGATCTGTCATATTGAAATTAATTAGTATGACCGTATAGATACGTTGTAGCATATCAAAAGTATAGTTTAGGACGTACTATCACGTTGTGCCCTTGAAAGTGTTAATTTATTTATTTATGTTCATTTTCATTGCACATTATTTTCCAAGTGGATTTTGTACAGCAGATAGACTTGCAGTACTTAAGACAAGACAGTAAGATACATTTATTAATTTTTATTATAAGTATTACCAACCAATATTATCGAAAGCTGAGCTTTGCTGTTAATAAAACGGAAAACTTCGGTCAACGTCTTTACTTACTGATGACTGACAAGCAAGATATAAAAATAAAATTAATAATTATCAAAAATAAACATCTATCAAAAACGCTGGTCAAGATTCATAAATATATCTCTGCTGCTGTGTTGCACACAATGAAATAATAAAAATATTAATTTTTTGAAAGATTCCGTGAAGGAACAAGCGGAAAAATCAACTAAGTGAACCAATAATACTCCTCTATAACCGCCACATTTTTAAAACTGCAGACGCTATCACGCTACTTTAAAACATAACTTATTATTTACTTAGCATAAGTCATCGACGATCAATTAAAAAAACATTGCTTATATAGACTTTTGATGAAGGGTGCAAGCGCATGGACAGTAATTTTAAGGCTTTGTCTTTCATACATAATCTTTATTACTGTCATTGCCTGACACAAAACGGAACAATATTTTACAGTTGGCCTCAAAAGTTTTCATACCTACCAACATGCACTATTCGCGAGTTTGCGCAATTTATCGGACATATGGCACACGTCCGATAATCGGTGACCGATTTTTTGTAGGAGTAAAATGGAACGTATTGACTGCAATGGTGTAACGCCCACATCCTACAAATAGTCGGTCAGAAATAAAATCGGTGCATCCCGACCGATCCGATTGTCGGTGAAAAATGGAACACTCGGAAATGTATGCGTTAACGCACACTACTCACCGACAGTCGGCCGTCCATAACGTGCTACTCCCTCGAAACCAACAGACAAAGTGACGGACGTGTGCTTTGAGTCGGTCACAAAATCGGTCTTAAAAATCGGAGGAAAAATCTGCCCGATTATCGGTCCTATAAAAAGTCGGACGTGTGCGGGCAGCCTAATAGCAGCATGCCCTGCCGTAAAATACGGATGGCTGTACACAAAACATTTAGAAAGGCAAAAACAGCTTGCGATATTAAGAGACGATAACTATGAAAGCAAAATTAAACTTCCAAATTCACTTTTGGCCGACATTAACTGGTGGATTTCTAATATTATATTTAAATCAAATCCTATGCGTTATTCTGGCTATAAACACGAAATTTACAGCGATTCTTCTACAACCGGCTGGGGGGCAGTTTGTGGTGAGTAATGTGCTCATGGTCAATGGTCAGCAAACGAAAGTGAAAAGTACATTAAATATTTAGAACTCCTAGCTGTTTTTCTAGGTTTGAAAAGCTTTGCCCGTAATGAGTCTAACTGTACTATATTGTTACGTATCGACACTACTACAGCTATAGCCTATATAAATCGCATAAGTGGAATCCAATTTTCACAACTAAATGATTTAGCTCGGGATATATGGCAGTGGTTCGAAGAGCGTAATGTTTGGATCTACGCATCTTACGTCAACACTAAAGAAAATCTGGCTGACTTCGAGTCTCGTATATTTAATCTTGATACCGAATGGGAACTTTCAAGACTCGCTTTTAATAAAATAGTATCATGTTTTGGTCAGCCAGATATTGACTTGTTTGCTTCTCGCACCAATGCCAAATGCCCGAATTTCGTTTCGTGGAGACCAGAACATAACGCTTCGGCTGTAGATGCTTTCACATTACAATGGAATAATTATTATTTTTATGCATTTCCTCCTTTTTCGGTTATTTTGAAATGTTGAAAATTATTGATGATGAGGCAACCGGAATATTAGTTTTTCCATACTGGCCTTCGCAGCCTTGGTTTCCTTTACTGCAAAGGTTATTGACTTTTGAAGTTTTATATCTGAATCCTCATAAGATTCTTTTACAATTACATTTTAGGAAGAGTCATCCTCTCCACCAAAATCTTACCCTGGGGTTCGCGAGGCTCTCCGGGAAGCGTTCATTTGACGAGAATATCCTCAGGCATCGCTCGAGCTGATGCTAGCTGCGTTAGCCGACAGTACGGTAAAGCAATACAATGTAATTTACAAGCTTTGGTGGTGGTTTTGTAACGAAGATGTGTTCAAACCATCTCTTTCCTCTGTTTGTTCCTTTCTAACAGAACAGTTTAACAAAGGTTATTCTTAGTTGCTTAAACTCGCATCGATCGGCTCTCTCACTGCTATTAGGAAATAATATCCTACTTTTATTTACCGGTGCACACGTAACATCTTGTTTAGGTGCCTGCTAAACGTTAATTTTGAAAGAAGCTGAACGACCCGTATGGTCGGAGCTTAATTTATTTATGACAGTCGCATCTTCAGGTTTTATATTTATGAAGATATTATCTATGCACCTGGCTAAAATAGGTGTGATTCTTGTTGGCACCGAAATAATATTAACGAGATTGGAAAATAAAAAAAATGATTGAAACCTATTACTGATATTAGAATTTTCAAGAATATGTATATTGAAATTATCACGTACAAAAATCTTTATATTAGATTTCGTTGTTTTATCTAATCATTTGTTGCTTCATTCATCCATAACTCCGAGTCGTCTTTGGTGCAGGGTAATTTCTCAACTCCGGATCATGAATATTTTTAAAACTAAAAAGGTTGCAAGTTTGTTTGTCAGGGTATCAGTAGATAAGACATGTTTGCTTTGAGTAGTAGCATGAGCGATTTTTTTAAAGAAATCTACTTTTTCTCGACTCTGAGACTCATAACTCCGTGTGCAAATGCTCACGGAGTTGAGGTTTTTTAGAAAACTGTAAATAATATATATATATGGTTCTTTCTTCAGCACCGTAAAAATCATTGTCTTTGCCTAAAATATGCACATCTTGCTATAATGAGGAACAGCATTTTTTTATATGGTTAGTACGGCTATTAAAACGATTGGAGAAGCATTAAAAATTTATAGGGATATTACACTTTTTGAATTAAAAATATTAATGCCCCCCAAATTGATGCTCTCTGGCGAGTCCAAAAGTCGACTTGTTACATTCATGGGTTTTTATTTCATAACTATTTATGATAAGAATCTGTGACAATGTTCACAGAACTTCTATATGTTCTAGTTTAACTACAATTAATATTTAATCATACTTATAACAGTTTAGCAAGTTAGAGAATAAAATTACTTTGTCCGCGTAAAATCCTAGGATTCTCTGGCGTGTAAAAACATCGCGCACATCACTTCTTTGTAGACGTACGCTAGTGGCATGCTTGCCGCTCAAAAGAGTCTGCAGAGCCGCAGCAGCGGGAGTGTGTGCACGCGTGACTCGCTGTTATATTTTGGATTCATCGAGGCAAGCAAGTATTTCTCTGGCTGTGTACCAACACCCTACACATTTGAGTTCTCTGCCAAAGTTAAAAATTTAATTGACCAGTCATCATTTTGTAATTTTGTTAAAGAAATATAGCTTTTTGGGTGATTAGCTGGTTGTGTAATTACGATTATATTCTCTTTTAATGGTTCAATGGTTATGGTATTATGGTTTTTCTAAATAATCACTACTTTTCGTTTTCTCTGGCATTGATTTCTCTGGATTTTCTTGCGTAAATGCCAGAGAAATCAATCTAAGATATTGTGAATTGTTTCTTTTTACTAATATTTTATTTGACAAGACAAATAATAGTTGTTAATTATACTCAAAGAACTACATGTTAAAACTATTTGGTTATAATAAATATGAGAATAAGATCTCCATCAATAAAAGGCTGTTCTATTAATAAGTTTTTAATGTTAGTAATAGCTTTTGATTTAAATTATTAGTCAATAATTTTTCAAAAATCATGATGATAATTATGATAAATAATGACTGACTTAAATAAATTATACAAATAACGAACTTGAAGTTATTAGTTTGATTTCTTAGTCCTATTTGATTGATTTCTCTGGTGAGAATTTATAAAACTTGTTTTTTTCTGGAACTATAAGTGAGAAACGAGGACCAAAGTTATAATTTTTTATCTTTTGAGATATATTTTCAATTTCCAAATTCAAATAACCATATATATATGTCGTAACGGCTGAAAATCAGATAGTGAGCTAACAGCTATATTTAATTTTAACATAAAGGTCAGGACTTGATGCACGCGAAATACCAAAACCAAGGAACGATGAAAGGTCATTTGAGCCTTGCGCTACGCCCGATCGCTCAAACAACACTAACTCGGAATCTCTCTGTTCTCAAAAATGCCTTTAGCCAAACCACTTGACACAATATGTCTACTACATGCTTCAACCGACGCCAAAGCATAAGTACTCAATTAATGATCTTTCCATAAAATACATTAAAAAGTGCACTTTACTTCCTTCCTCAGGTTTAATACCTCACGCTCCGACACGGCCTTCCTGGCTTACATACGTCCTCGTGTAGTCACAACAAGCAATTTCACAGTATCGTTCGGTTATCCTGACAGACACACTCTAGCTTATAGCCCATAAAACCATAATAATCTGGCTAGACTCCTGAACTGAACAAAGATCGAGTTGTTCACAACAGTTCGCTTCGTTCATTTGAACATGTGAACAGGTCTATATCGGTGAACTGCAAGAACCGAATGCAGCTCAGTATTCATTGTGGTTTTAAGTATCTTTGATCCAAAGTACTTGCTAAGTTAGTTATCCTGTTTGGTACTTACTTACTTACTTCCTAATACTTGTTTGTTAAATTTGACTTGGTATTCATAACAACAAATCTATTATATCCAAATCGTTCAAGTATTTTTCGAGTTTTTGTTATTATTTGCTAAATAAATAAAAAGGCCCATATACGTTTGCACTTTAAAAGCCATCCAATACGTTTTTCCCCTTACATGATAAGTAACTGTACACTATTTTACTGTGCTGTCGAACTTAACAGTTAAAGAAATAACATTTATTGGAAACTCATTATTATTTCAACTTTGAAATTAAAGGTTACGGATTTATTTTGTGACATACTACAAGTTGAGTGTGAACCATACATTTTCAACCCACTTGAACCAGCCGTTTTTGTCGCTTTCTGATAACTTAAATCACTTTACTACTTATTGAAAGACAAGTGGGTCCGGCCGTTATGCCCCCTATCCTCAACGCCCCCGGCCGCAATGCCCCTGATTCGAAAAAAAGAAGAAGTACTGTTGAATATAAAAGTCTTATGCATTTATTTACCTATTTTAAATAGTGTCTGGACTTATAACATTTGCAATCTTCCTCCCCTTTTTGAATGGAACAAAGAGTCATCCAACAACACGATTTTAGCATATTGCTAAAAAATGGATTAAATAACTAAGGTTTATCCGAGATCTACTCGTAGAATAATTAATTACTAGATAAAAATTATAGAACATTACTTTCATAGTCAAAGTAAAATAATCAGTACCTAGTACCTACTAATAATAATATGCTCGGGCGCACGTGGTAATAATAGACGGCTACCTGGCTCGCCCTTCCTTTTGTTTTGTTTTAACCTGAACTTAGACGAGTTTTTTGACAACAATGAGTTTTTCGGAAGGGTAAGTAGTTCATCTCTTTTGAACACGCAAATATACGTACAACACAACCCAATTAGAAAGCTTAATAATTCAGTGTGGTATCTCACTATGTCGAGTGCGGGTCCCTCCACCTCTCAGGGGGTGCAGCGTAACTACGAAATTATCGACAACAGAAATAAAGGAAAAACGTTATTACATGTGGGATATCGCTATGTTCATCATAGAACCAACAAGTTTTCAAGTGTGTGGGTGTGTGTTAATAAGAGACATGGCAAATGTTCCGGCTCCGTGAAATTGGACAACAAAGTTGATAACGTGCAAATGCAGATGCGACATGCTGATACTTGCTTACCGGACGCATTCAAAAACAAAGTTAAGGTTGTTATGGACCAAATAAAAAAAGAAGTTGAAACAAATATCGATTCAGTTAAAAAAATATTTGAATCTCGTACAGCAGCGCTGAAAAATCAAGGTTACGATGCATAGATTCCAGCCTACAAAGATGTTAAAACAGGACTTTTTAATCATCGTAACAAAGCCTTGAAAGTACCGAAAACAAAATTTAAGAACCCTTCAGATGTTATTATCCCAGACAAATTCAAAAAACATGTTCTTATTGACTTCAATCACAATGGAAACAAAATTATTGTGTTTGCTTCACCAAAAGCTAAAACCGAAACAAAAAAAGTAGTTGTTGTAGTTGAATAACATAATGACAATGGACAATGTGAGAGATGTTTTGAAAAACTGCAAGGCGAATGAAAGAATTATTATGCTGGGAGATTTTAATGGATGGGTAGGAATAAAGCGAGATGGGTATGATAAGGTTCTTGGTACGTTTGGTGATGAAAGAGTAAATGAGAATGGAAAGAGTGTGTTAGAGATTTGTTTGCAGTGGGATCTTTTGGTGTCGAATACAATGTTTCAACACAAAAAGATCCACACTTATACAAGAGCGGAAGGTGCATCAAGAACTATGATTGATTTTGTGATTGTGGATGAAAGATTGAAGAGTAAAGTTGTATTTTCGATTCAATTCAATTCAATTTGTTTATTTCTGAGCAAAGTACATTGCGTTGAAAATTACATAAATTATGCCAAGCTTAAAAAATAACACTAAAACTAAAAACATATCATTCGCATAATCAAAATAAAATAAAATAAAAATTAGGTCAACAATCAAATAATTAATCAGTCATGTAAATATGTTAGAAATTATGAAATCTTAAAACAAGAATAATAGGATAGAATGTAAAGTTATAATTTAAAATGCCTATATGTAGACACCCGAGTGTACCGCGGTGCTGGTATTGTCACAGACCACTTTCTGGTGCTATCACGAATAAGTGGTCTCTTCAAACGGTGGCGGCACAGGGTAACTGAGCGAAGTAGTACGTTGGAAAGAGTGAAAGTAGAAAATTTGCAAGATAAAGAGGTAAAAAAGGAGTATATTAAAAGATTGAAAGAGAAATTTAACAACCAAGAGGAGATGTCTGACATTGAAGAAGGATGGAAAGGATTAAAAGGTGTTGTGAATGTCGCGATAGAAGTGTGTGGAGTTTCAAAAAGGATGAAAGGGAAAACACAACGGAGTGCGTGGATGACCAAAGAGGTACAACAAGTTGTGCAGAAGAAGAAGAAAGCATGGTTGGATTGGTTAGCTACCAAAACTAACCAAAGAATGTTAAAAGCGACGGATGAAGATATAGAGAAAGCAAGAAAGGAGTATAAAAGTGTGAAGGATGTAGTTAAAAAGACTGTTGATAAAATGAAAGATAAGAATAAGGATGAAATTGACAGGAGGCTATCGGAAAACTTTCGTTCCAACTTGAAAGTTTTCTGGAAATCCATAAGGACAGCTCGAAGTAAAACCACTTCGTCCGAGTTGAGTAGGATTCGAAGCCAGGATGTTAGTGTAATAAAAGGTGAGGAATGTGTGTTAAAAAGGTGGAAGGAATATTTTGAAAGCTTATTTGAGAAAGAAGATCTAGCGCAAGAAATAACTACTGCAGAAGTGAATGAAATTGAAAACGAAAGTGAGATTGAAATGGATGAGATTGTGAAAGCGTTAAAAAGTATGAAATCTGGTAAAGCTGCAGGGTATGATAGAGTGTCGGTTGAAATGCTTAAGGCTGGCGAAGGCGTTGTGGCTAGTCAGCTGTACCTCCTTTTTAACCTTTGTTGGAGAAGCGGTCGAGTACCAACTGATTGGTGCAAGGCTGTAATAGTGCCATTATATAAAGGAAAAGGGTCACAGCTGGACTGCAAAAATTACCGCGGTATAAACCTCCTCAGTGTCGTCGGCAAACTGTATGCAAAGGTGTTGATTGAAAGAGTGATGAAAGAAACGGATGAGAAAGTATGGGATGCTCAGGCAGGATTTCGTAAGGGGATGGGATGTACGGATCAGGTCTTTTCCTTGCGCTGCATAGCTGAAAAATTCCTGGCCAAAAACCAGAAAGTCTATTGCGCATTCGTGGACTTGGAAAAGGCCTACGACAGAGCGGTGAGGAATGAATTGTGGTCGGCACTATCCATGCATGGGGTGAGCAGTATCTTGATACGAGCACTGAAATCCTTATATAAGGATTCCAGTGCTTGTGTCAGGATAAACGGGGCGTACAGTGAACTTTTTAACATCAAGAAAGGTGTTAGACAGGGATGTGTTGCGTCACCGTGGCTGTTCAATCTATTCATGGATAGTTGTTTGGCGGATTTGAAAGAGAGTGAATGTGGTCTGAGAATGAATGGTTTACTCGTCAAATGTCTTCTCTATGCTGATGACCAAGTTATTCTTGCGTCGTCAGCTGAAGGGTTGCAGGAGATGGTAAATATTATGAATGGGGCTTTGAAAAAGAAAGTGAATGTAAGTAAGACGAAAGCAATGGTTTTTGAGAAAGAGGAAAATATGACAGAGTATAAAATTATGATAGAAGAAGAAAGGGTGGAACAAGTGAAAGAGTTTGTGTATTTGGGCTCCATGTTCACATCAGATGGAAAGTGTGAAAGTGACATCGAAAGAAGGGTGAATGCCGGCAGCATGGTGAATGGAGCGTTGCACGCTTTTATGAACAGCCAGAAAGTCTCTGATAAGGCTCGTCTGGCTGTGCATAGAGGGGTGTTAGTTCCGACACTTATGTATGGGAGTGAAAGTTGGGTATGGCAGAAAAAGCATGAAAGTAGGATAAATGCAGTACAAATGAGAGCGTTAAGAAGTATGATTGACGTAAAATTGAGTGACAGGATAAGGAATAGCGTGATACGGGAACGTTGTGGTATAAAAGAAGACGTAGTGACTGGTGTAGAAAAGGGTATCCTTAGATGGTTTGGTCATGTAGAGAGGATGAATGAAAGAAGATTAACGAAAAAGGTGTATATGGCAAGTGTGGATGGGAACGTCGGAAGGGGAAGACCTCGACGAACGTACCTTGATCAAATCTTAAGAAAGGTCAGGTCAAGAGTACCCTAAACCGACGAGCATGCATGAAGAGATTGATGAATGTGGAGGAGGCGAAAGAAGTATGCCAGGATCGTAGTAAGTGGAAAGAAGTAGTCTCTGCCTACCCCTCCGGGAAAGAGGCGTGATTTATGTATGTATGTATGTAATAACACAATTATGCCTACATCAAAAATTACTGATATAAACAATATACGAATGTTGTGATTTTACTCTTTTTTATTTAATACTGACACCTATTCCATATTGATTTTATTTTCGTTACACCTGCTGTGTGTGTATGCATTGGAATAACACTTTTGACTTTAACAGTACTTCATCAAATACCTTTTTTTCGATACGGGGGTATTGCGGCCGGGGGCATTGAGGATAGGGGGCATAATGGCCAGAGCCAGACAAAGGGTAACCCATTAAACAATATTCTAACTTGAATAGGTACAATACAATAATTGATACGAGTACCGCAATAAAGTCTTTTGTTGCATCTGGCCACCGTCGCAACGGTCACAGAGCTTCCCCACCATGGGTCACTCAACACTGTCAATCACAGTCACAGATCCCCGCCTCGGATCTCAGGCCAACACCACCACCTTGTGGCACGCCTGTTGGTAACACCGGTTACCTGGAGCGACATCATACATAACAGTAATGACCACAGTAATCACCTACTTGGTCAAGTATGATGCCCTCAACGAATCCAAGCGTCCATCAAAGACACCATCTGATCACACAGATCAGCAAAGCGGATGGTGAATGAGCCACTGCAGCTAGCCACTCACCCGATCAGATCATAGTTCGCCGGGCTATATCTGACCCAACACAACAAGAGGCCAAACTGTCTCCACAATTCAAGACCACACTGTCTTCACCATGGCAAGAGCTCCTCCCGCAGAGGTCTTAAGTCAGAGTCAATAGGTAGGTACGGTGATCACAGTCATACATAGTACATAGTCGTGAGGGGTCGGGAGGAGAAACACGTCCATCATTGCCAGCAACAAAAACTTTAACTGCTACTATCATCTGATTAATTATGCAATTTTATGGGTACTTTACTTTCAGGCATTTTAGCTTTCTATCCCAGCAAGGCACATAACAGCTATATGAAGATAGCCAGATTACGATTTGCTTAAGCAAATCACTATAGTCATACAATTCAGTACTTCTAAAATGATAACAAGTTCATTTAAAAATGTAACTTTTGACAACCGTTTCTATTACATTAGATCCATTCAATGCTTATCAGATTAAAAATAATTCTTATATTATTCCACCTTTACAAAGCATGTATTTATTTGAACGGAACACTGCTTTGAGAGATTAATTTTTATGAATTGCTTCGTCGAGTAGATGATTTAATATCTATCAATTAATCTTTCAAGTTTCAGTAAAAATTTCTTAAAGAAGACTTGTTTAGAAATGATAGGTACGTAATTAATATTACGTTCTTATACCTATACTCCAATTTCGATTTAATTCAATATGCAATTCACTATTTACTTCTTCGTCGAAGTCAGTGCTATAAAATTCTATATAACTTACACAACATAACCACGTTATTATCTATGCTTGAACTACATCAACGTTAAAAGTTTTTTTTTTCTTTTTACAAACAAGATGTTTATGCGGTTCACGCAGAAATATACACAACGTCCTTATCCAGCTGCTCTATTAATAACCACCATGGCAAAGCACTTCGTTACCTTATATATAAAATTATAACTTCACAATTGAATAACTCTATACGCATTTAAGTTAATCTTCATTAGTGACAGTCATGATCATGCTTAACCATATCATTGTCATGTTTGTTTCTAAATCCCTTATGATATAAGTTAAATAACAAAAGAGTTTTTGCCAGACTTGCATTATAAAAACAATTCAAAGATCTCGCTCATTTCTCCGAATAATATGGTAACATGTGTTGAACCACGTGTATCAGTAAACAAGGCCAGTCACAGGGGACTAGCAATTGGTAATACGCATGGCTACAACCCTCAGTCATTTTGGAAATCAATGTCCCTTTTAGAACAATGCTTTTTTAAGATAACTTATTACAGTTACAGCAATGTTTTAGTATGTTTTCTGCACTATAAAGAAACACCACAACCATTATAATTATTTATTAGTCATTTAAAGTTCATGTCAACCCGCGACCACAATACATGAAACTGTGTTGAAACGTCGGGACACAGGTAAATTACTAATATTTACCTAAATACTATCGCGATAGACCCGGTCTAATACTAAAAATGAGTGAAAGTGATCGCGAGTGCTTAAAAAGTTATAGTCATTTATTCGTTTTTAAACTCAAGTGCGTTTCTTACAAACGAAATAAAAATCCAACGCGAGAGTAATTCTCAAACTGAAAGTTGTAGAGAATAGTGTCTTCTAGCAATGGATACACATAAGGTAGCATTGCCGGGGTTCTAAACCAGCAACGAATTGTTCAGTTTCAAAAACATATCTCATGAAAATCAAATAGGTATGTACACCCTTTTCGTATAATAATTTAATCTATGTTAAAATTCAAATCACGTTTGTTGCAAACTACCATCACAAAATCTTTTATATATTTCCGACAATTGCTCGATCTACTTTATAGGTACCAACTCTGCAAAAGCTTTTATTTCAATAGTTTCGCATAAATGCAAATCTGTACCAGGTAATATTCTATATCAATTTCAGTAAAGATTGAGAACCAGTCGCTATTCCCAATCACAACAACGCCTTGTTACTCATAGGTACTTGAAAAGACTCCTTTTATTGTTTCCGCCGATATCAAATAGCCGTCTCATAGTTTGTCTTTAGGTGTGTTAAACTTTGTTCTAAAAATAGACTGATTTATCAATTTCCAAAAGTTTGCAAACACGCTTAATAATATTTTACTGTAACGATACATGCGTCACTTTATTAACAAGTAGTAAGTACGCAATAATGCAATGCAATAATTGCAAAAGATCAGAAATCCTTCTTTACACAATAAAATAAAAAATCAAAACTTCCAAACTAGGTCAGGAATTGAACCTGAACCTTCATCATGTTCTTTGTAACGGTCTACCAACTGTACCTACAAAAATGAAATACATGTGCAACTATTTTATGCACAACAAAACTAAAACATGTTTCTTTTTATTTGATAATTTCCCATTTCAGAGACATCTTCCAATCATAACAACAACCCATTGACAGAAAATGAATTAATCTTTATGTTTTTGTGAATCTAATTCATTATCCAAAAAATTATTTAATCCAGCGACTTTTCATAAAACAATTAAAATTCGAATAAAATGTCATTTATAAACAAATCTAACTGAGAGCGAGCAACGTGTGGCAATCGGCACCGTAATAAAAAATAATTCTATCACAAACTCAGAATTGATATCAGCCTCAAAATAACATTACTAATACGCGGCAAATAAAAATCACCAGCAACCAATAATATCAAATTGCTAGAAAATAATAGTATGGAAAGAACTGGCCTGAATTATTTGTGGTCCAAGAGCATTCTCTGCAATCTGCATTCCTGCTTACAACTGGTATCTCCACGAAAGTCATTTTAGTCACGATCACTGGGTCCACAAGTCTATCACTATGGCACTGCATTTAGACAGTTTGTAGGTCTCAATACCACTTCTGATGTCGTTACGGCTGAAAATCAGATAGTAGGCTAGCAGCTATAATTAACATTAAGGTCAGGTCTTGATGCTCGCGAAGTACCAAAACCAAGGAACGATGAAAGGTCATTTAACTTAACTTTAAGTGTGTGTACTAATACTTTTCATTAATTGTTACCAACTAAATTTTGTACTCTGCTCTAATTTTGTAATTTATATTGATCGTCAGGTCTGAAATAAAACATTTCTATTTTATTTTATTTTTTATTAATTTATTTATTTGAGCCTTGCGCTACGCCCGATCGCTCAAACAACACTAACTCGGAATCTCTCTGTTCCCAAAAATAATATTAACAATATATATATTTAATATTATATATAATATCACCTATATATATGTCGGAACGTGAGATTGAGTACCAAATTTTAAAACACTTCCCGTGTTAGGTACCTATACAATTTTTGAAAACTTGCAAAATTTTCGAGTGCGGGCAGGATTTGAACCTGCGACTTTCGCATTACTAGTGGCGACACCTCTTCCATCTGGGCTACCGCAGCTCATTTCTTGCCCGCCAATTTTGCAAGTGTATTTTAATGCCAGTCACGCTTGGCATGGCTCCATCTACCGGGTTAGTCTTGCAATTATTAACCGGCGACCAATTCTATCTTTACAGATTGAATGTAGTCTAAGCGATGAAAACGAACGATGAAAAATTTATCGCTAAATTGAGTACCAAATTTTAATAGTTGCAAAACTAACCCGGTAGATGGAGCCATGCCAAGCGTTACTGGCATTAAAATACACTTGCAAAATTGGCGGGCAAGAAATGAGCTGCGATAGCCCAGATGGAAGAGGCGTCGCCACTAGTAATGCGAAAGTCGCAGGTTCAAATCCTGCCCGCACTCGAAAATTTTGCAAGTTTTCAAAAATGGAACGTGAGATATTAAACCTGAGAAATGAAGTAAAGTGCACTTTTTGATGTATTTTATGGAAAGAGCATTAATTGAGTACCTATGTGTTGGCGTCGGTTGAAGGCTAAAAGCATTTTTGGGAACAGAGCGATTCCGAGTTAGTGTTGTTTGAGCGATCGGGCGTAGCGCAAGGCTCAAATGACCTTTCATCGTTCCTTGGTTTTGGTATTTTGCGTGCATCAAGTCCTGACCTTAATGTAAAAATTAATTATAGCTGCTAGCCTTCTATCTGATTTTTGGCCGTTACGACATATATGTATATATTTAATACACTTATGACTTGACTACTCTTTCTAGATGACAAAGACTAAAAAAAAAAGACAAGAACAAAGAAAGTTGTTAAATCGTACAAGGGTTAAAATCAAGAGTGATTGTTATGTGTATAAAAAAAAATAAGGGAAGAAAGAGAAAGACGGGCAAAGAGATTAGCTGAAAAATGCATGAAAGATCTGCTCGCGAGCGGAAAAATTTAAGAAAATATTACAGAGAACGTGTGATTTGATCATGATGAATAAAGACATTATATAAGAAGAAAGTTTTTATTCTTCCTCGGAAAGAAGAAGATTGTTAATAAATAAAAAGTGAAATGGATGCTACGAGGGAATCTCTTGACTGTGATTTAATTTAGTATTGTAAGGGATCGCCCCCGCTTTCCCCGCCAGTTTAGCGGCTAAATGTTGGCGTGGGTGCCGTTCCGCAGCCCACGCCGCGCACGGTGCGGCAACGCCGCTCAGTCATATAAAACGGTTTGCCTGCGGGCGCGCCTCAATTGCTCGCCCAACCACGATCCGCGTACGACCTGTATCGCTCTGCGCAAACTTCACGCCATTTTCATGTTGTGTGTGTTTGTTACCTTTTATCTTGTAAGAACTTGTACTTGTGTGACAATAGATTAGATTAGATTTATTTATTTCACATTATCAAATTCATAATTACAGCACTAAAACTAAATAAAAATGTCAGAGGATAATGTGATCGTCAAAAACATTAAATAGAAAAAATAACAATGTCAACGTTCCACAAAAGTAGATTAAAAGTAGGTACAATAAAATTACAAAAGTAAAATGTCAAAAACATTAAGAGAAATAAAAAATCACAGTGAATATGTCAAATTGTAAAATAAAAATGTCAAACCAGTTTAAATAGTACAAAAATAATAAAGGTACTAAAAGTATAAAAAATTAAATAAAAATATTGATGTCAAAAGAATATGTCAATAATAATAAAATAATTAATAAAAATCTATTTTATTAATTTGAAATATTCACTTACGCTATAGTATTCTTTATGCAATAAAAAATCTTTCAGTCGGCGATAAAACGTTCCGTCATGTTGCTCGTTTTTTATATCTGTGGGTAGGTGCTCGTAATAAGTAGGACCCATTACGCGCGGGTTTTTGGTAGCCAGCTCGGTTCTCCGCCGGACTGTGCACAGTTTCCCTACACTGCGAAGATTACGCCCACCACCCGTTCGAGGACTAAAGTTTTCTAAATTGTGCCGAACATATTTTATTGTTTCGTATAAATAAAGTGACGACAAGGTCATGATGCCATGCTTTGCGAATAAAGTTCTGCACAATTCTCGAGGCTTTGTCCCTGCTAATATTCGCAACGCATGCTTTTGGAGTACAAAGACCCGTTCACTGTCACAAGAATGGCCCCACAACAATACCCCATACGACATCACCGAATGGAAATGAGCGAAGTAAACTTGGCGCATAACAGTGCTTGAGACCAGTGGACACAATTTTCGGAGTGCATATGCGGCACCGGTCAGTCTAGAACAAAGTGCACCGATGTGTGACTTCCAGTTGAGGTGTGAGTCTAAGGTGAAACCAAGAAACCTACATTCAGCACTCAGCGGTACAGGAGTGGCTACAGACGGTGGTGATCTTAGTAGGCCTGCGGAGAAGAGCATCAGGTTTGATTTTGTTGAGTTCAATATTAACCCATTTGATGTAAACCACTCGAGTAATTGTTCGTGGGTCTTATTTACTTTTGTGCTGAGCTGGTCGTATGTGCGTGCGCTTACTACAACTGTGGTATCATCGGCAAATAATACAGCAAGACCTTCAGATATGGAATGCGCTAAATCGTTTATAAAAGTCAGAAACAACGTATTTGCTAATGCCGAACCTTGAGGAATCCCAATCGTGAGGTTACCAGCTTGTGATCTGATTTTACGACCATCAGAAATCACCTGTACGGTCTGCTTTCTGCCCGATAAAAACGAGTGCAATAGTTGGTGAGCGTTGTTTTTGATGCCGTATAATTTTAACTTTTCTAATAGTAGATCTCCCTGAACAACATCAAATGCTTTAGTGAGGTCACAGAATATCCCAGCAGTTTTATATTTATCGTCAATACTCGTGATGATTGAGTCTATAACTTGATGAGCGGCTGAGCTTGTTGATCTTTTTTTCCTATAAGCGTACTGCTTATCGGATAACAAGTCATTTTGTTCTAGATGTTGCATTATGCTCTGAGAAATTATAGACTCAATCAATTTCGAGATACTGGGTACTATTGTGATAGGTCTATGGCTATCAACCTTTGATTTGTCGCCTTTACCTTTAAAAACTGGACACACCCTGGTACATTATAAACATTTCATTAATCAGCCCTACCAATACGTCGACTATGGCTGGCCACACTGACAGCAAAATGTTTATTGAAATGTCATAGATATCCAGAGTGTTCCCAGTATGAAGCATTTCTTTTATAATCTTAGTTAACATACTATTGGTAATAATTGGCAGGTGGAATTCGGGAGCACTTAATGGGTTAACATATCTATCTAAGAACGCAATTGCCTTTTGCCTATCGGGACACAACGGGAGGTTTTTTGTTGTGTTTATGAAATGTTCATTAAACATATCGCCAATTTTATTGCGTTCTACGTTTCTGCCGTTTTCTATCAAGCAAGTGTTTTGGGAGTTGGTTTTCCCTGAAATTTCGCTATTTACAACGTTCCAGACTTCCTTAGATGGATTTTTAGTATTTTGCAATTTGTTGCTTATATATTCTCGTTTATCACGTAGGCTTACCGATTTAATTAACTCTGAGTAGTGCTCAACACATTGGCTAATGATTTCATTGTCAGGATACTGACGTTTAATGAGACAAAAGTTTTCGAACTTGTTTATATATTCCGCTACTTCTGTACTTAGACAAGGCGTCCTACTTTTCTTTTTTATTAATACTTTCTTAATTGGGAAATGGATGTCAATGAAATGTTTTAATACGGTAATTAATTTAGTAAATTTGTCGTTAAGAGAGATGTCAATTTGTATAAAATTCCATTCATAGTTAGCAATGTCAATATAAAAATTATGTGTTGAGTTCTCGGTAAACATTCGTTTCTCCTCGTACCTATTGGCCTTGTGATTAGGCTGAGCTGTAGGTTTAATAAACAGCTGCGCATTATGGTCACTCACGGGAGTGTCTATCTGTTGAACAGAAACCAAACAGCTATCGTCACAAGATACTATGCCACAGTCCAAACAGCTACTACGGGTTGTAGTTACTCGTGTAGGAAAATTTACGATATTTAGTGAGTCATAACTGCTTAATAAGTCAATTAATTGGATTCTTTCAGTGCTATCTTCTAAAAAATCCACGTTTGTATCGCTGACTAGAATAAATCTTTTATTTTCGTCTATAATACAATTTAATAATAGTTCTAATATCAACAAAAAGTTTCCAAAGTCCCCATTTCCAGTTCTGTACATACCAATGACAATAATTTTCGATTTTAATAATTCAATTGCACAGAAATCAAAATCATATTCAATAGCTAATCGTTGTAGGTCCGGGCGTTTTTTATACAAGATACCGGAACGCGTAAACAGTGCGACCCCGCCGTGGCCATAGGTCTGACGTGAAAACGCATTTGATAACTCGTAATTATTATCGTCAGGATATTTTAGCGAATAAAAGAGTTTCTTGGAATCACAATGCTTTGTATTCGATTAATATTTTGCAAGACAATTTCTCAATTTTACGAAAAAGTGAAAGAACGCCGATGTCACATCAAACTCCAAATTCGAATGCAATGTCATTTTTGACTCTCCTCGCCTCCTCTCCTCCATAGACACAAATGTCTATGCTCACCTCACCTCCGCACCTCACCACACCCCACCTCTTTGTATTACATCGCTCCACACCACTTCGCTTTACACTGCTCATCTCACCAGCCAATAGCTCCTCTCCTCACCTGCCGTTACATAATTATTTAATTGCACTTTTACAATTTCGGTACTTTTACACCACGTCTCGCTGCATACAAGTACATCCGGGTCGTGTTTACTTATTATAAGGTCCAATAAAGCAGTCTTTGAAGTAATCGAACGGACATTTTGATGGAGAACAGTTAACATATTTTTGTTTTGCGCCATATAAGTGTCTACTGAACTTGTGAGGGTTGTTATTTCGACAGAGCCCTCATAGTGTCGCCCAACAGTGGGCCGTGTGCTACGGACTGTGATTTTTCTGCCACGCTACTGTGTGGCCGGCCATTTTGACACCTGCAAGCTGCAAGTTGTCTCCACGTGTCGTGTTAGTGATAACCTTCTTACCTACACGATGACGCACGCCACGCTGCAAACACTACGATGAAACCTAAAAGAAGAGGAAACCGATCATTCAGGAGCGATTCGCCGACGCAGGGTGCCGGCCAAGGTGGTCACCGTGACGGCTCTGATGACGACGACAGCCGCGCGACTCCTGTCATGATGACCAACACCCAGCTGAACATGCTCATTCGTGGCATCACCAGGACAGCAAGGGCAACAGGTTCGCCGCCGCCGCATGACGACAACGGCAACCCAACGTCGACGACGCGCCATGGAACGTTCGCGAAATGTTCGGCGCGTTTTGCGGGATCGTTTCCCCGCGACTCCGACGCACTAGAGGCCTTCATCGACGCCGTGCAAGTCTACAAGGAATGCACGAACGTGACCGACGAGCACGCGCTGCGCGGCCTCCCCATGCTCCTCACCGGCGAGGCAGCCGTGTGGTGGCAAGGTGTTAAATCGTCAACGACTACGTGGGCAGACGCTGTGGAGCGCCTGCGCTCCATGTTTGGTGCAGCGCGCCCGCCCCACAAGATCTTCCATGAGGTCTTCTCCGCCGAGCAGCAGGACAGCGAGCGCGCCGACGTGTTTGTGGCGCGCATCCGCGCCGCTTTATCGAAGCTACCATACGTACTCGACGAAAGGGTTCAAGTGGATATGTGTTACGGTCTTCTGAATAGAAGAATTCGCAAACGTTAAGGGCCTGGTGAGTGTACGAGCATTGAGGCGTTGCTATGCAAGGCGCGCGAAATAGAGGAAAGCATTTGTGACCTAAAAACCGTAAGTAGCCAACCTGTTAATTTTTCAAATAGCGCGCGTCACGCGACCATGACCGCGCCTCGCTTGCCACAAATGTCAGACGCGGGTAGCGAAACTGTTAACGTTTTAAACATGCCGAATGTTTCGAGAACGCCGGCTAATATTAAATTATCACGCCAGCGGCCTAAGTGCCAATATTGCCATGTTTTTGGTCATGTAATAGCAGAGTGTAGGAAACTCGAACAAAATCAAAACAAAACAGATAACAATAACAAATCCGATATCCGGTGCTATGGATGTGGTCAGGTAGGGGTAGTGAGGTCAAAGTGTGGTGTTTTCAAGGGTTCAGCTAAAAATGATGACGAAACTAAGCGTGTGGAATTTCGTTGCATTTCAGCTTGTGGTCCCGCTAGCTCCGCGCCTGCGCACGCGCTACCGCAACGCGCTCTCGCGCGGGTGAGTGCGGCCGGTCGCGCCGGCCTCGCAGTCCTGGATTCTGGTGCGTCATACTGCCTGGCCAGCCCTGGACTATATCAAATACTACACAACGCTGGCACCACATTCACCAAGGCAAAGCGCACCCTTGTTTTTGCTGACGGAATTTGCAGAGTGAGTGATGTTTTGATTTGTGATACTGATATTGAGATACAGGGCCGTGTGTTCCCTACAACCTTCACTGTATTACCTGACAATGCACCTGATGCTAGGACATTACTCGGATTGGATTTTCTTGGTCATGCAGGCATTATACTCGATCCACAAAGGAAGGTTTGGTATTTTTCTGATACTCCGGATGTGATATATGATTTCATCATTGATGATACTCCGTCACGGGATGATAATACTACATCACAAGATGCTTGCTTTGAATGATGATCACTCTGTCTACCTGCGGGATGATGAAGGGACTAAACTTTCTCTGGCTCAGCGTTCTCAAATGGACCAGCTGCTCGCTACATATGCTGATGTGTTCGCTAATGAAGGCCCACCTACCGAGTATGCTGTGCACTGCATTAAAGTGAAGGATGACCAGCAGCCTATAGCGTCTCCACCCTACAGAATGTCTCCAGGTAAAAAAAAGGTGCTAGAGAGGGAGCTGCAGAAACTTCTGGAAGCAGATATAATTGAGGAATGCGAGTCCCCCTGGGCTTCCAATGTAGTACTGGTACAGAAAAAGGATGGAGGGGTCCGCCTATGCATAGATTACAGGAAGCTCAACTCGGTCACTGAGCCCGACCGCTACCCACTTCCTCGTATGGAGGATATCC
The DNA here is from genome assembly GCA_027580185.1 of Tuta absoluta. NCBI lineage: Eukaryota > Metazoa > Arthropoda > Insecta > Lepidoptera > Gelechiidae > Tuta > Tuta absoluta. The sequence continues at coordinate 101,654 of JAQAHW010000084.1, read as the reverse complement.
TTCACGAGGCAAAGTCAAGCAATTATATGTCTACTCTTGACCTACGTTCAGGGTACTTTCAAGCTCCAGTCCGTCAGGAAGACCGAGACAAAACTGCTTTTATTACCCCACTGGGAACTTTCAGATTTAAGCGAATGCCCATGGGCCTAAGAAATTCTGGAGCAACATTCCAAAGATTGATGGACCGTTTCAAATCCAATCTGAAGGAAATTCATATCTGGGCATATCTTGATGATTTATGTTTACTTTCAAACACTTTTGAGAAGCACCTACAAGACCTGGAGGCTGTCTTCCAGCGCTTGAGAATGTTTAAGCTGCGTGTCCACCGCCAGAAAAGCTGCATCGCCAGAGATTCTATACGGTTTTTGGGGCATGTCATAGTGCTGGGTGGACTGTCCTTGGACAATGAGAAAGTAACTGCCATCGCAACCATGCCCCCACCACAAAACCTGAAGCATCTGAAGAGCTTAATTCAAGCTGCAAGCTGGTTCCGCCGCTTCATACCTAACTTCGCTGCTGTGGCGAAGCCCTCACCGACTTACTGAAAAAGAACAGCATGTGGCACTGGGACCAGCCCCAGCAAGCTGCCTTCGATGAGCTGAAGGCGAAGCTTACCTCAGCACCGATATTGCGACAGGCAGATGACACAAAGCCCTACTCGCTATACACTGATAGCAGCGGATATGCCTTGGCAGCAGTCCTGATGCAGGGGGAGGGGCCGGACGAGCGCCCGATCAAATATGCTAGCCGCTTGTTGAACGGCGCTGAAAGGAACTACATCACTACAGAGCGGGAAGCCCTCGCAGTCGTATGGGCCATACAGAAGTTCAGAGGCTATGTAGAAGGCTCCAGAGTAAATGTGAAGTCTGACCACCAACCGCTGAGATGGTTGATGAGCTTAAAATCGCCCAGTGGCCGGCTCGCCAGATGGGCATTGTTACTACAGGAATACGACCTGCAAATTGAGTACACTCCAGGGAAGCAAAACGTCATCGCCGACACGCTCTCACGACCGCCATGTGCCGATGATAATGCATGTGACTTCTGTTATGTCATCGTGGATATCCCCACGCGCAGCCCTGCCATCATGCGGGACAATCAGATGAAAGATCCTGAAATAAAGAAAATCATTGACGACATAGAGGCCAATGACCCCTTCAGGGCACGCGTCTGGTCAGACAAAGGCTACGTGATGTCAGATGGCATATTGCACCGCTGCGCACCCGACGACGAAGATGTCGAGCAGCCTTGCCTCGTCGTGCCGGAGCACGAGCGCGCGCAGATACTCGCTGAGCTACACGACGCACCCACTGCTGGACACTTCGGCGTCGACCGCACGCTGGCACGCCTGAGAGCTAGGTACTACTGGCCAGGTATGAGATCCTATGTTGCTAACTACATAAAACAATGTGTGCCATGCCAGAGGTACAAAGTGGACACACGTAAGCCGGCGGGGTTAGTGCAGACTCCTGCCACAGCAAGAAGATTTGAAGTTTTGTCTATGGACCTGTTTGGCCCTTTGCCCGAAACCAAAGACGGTAATCGCTGGATGTATGCAGCCGCTGGGTAGAACTGTTTGCACTGAAAGCCGCTACAAGCGCAAAATGCGCTAAGATCCTTATAAATGAGATTTTCTTCAGATTCGGCGTTCCTCGTCGAATCCTGTCCGACAACGGCGTGCAATTCATCAGTGACGTCATGCAGCAAGTGTGCCACGCCATGGGAGTGTCGCAGTCGCTGACTCCACTCTACCATCCAGAGAGTAATTCAATCGAGAGAAAGAACCGCGATCTGAAGCCGCAGCTAGCTATATTAGTCGGCCAGGACCACACCTCATGGGACAGTCATCTCGCCGCGATCCGCTTTGCCATGAACTCCGCCGTGACTGCGAGCACTGGGTTCTCGCCTGCCTATCTGACATTCGGACGCGAGCTCAGGGCTCCCGTCGATGCCACAACTGACATTCGCAGTATCCTAGAAGAGGATAATTTTATACCTAGTTTTACTCCATATCTGAAGAAGATGGCAAACGTACTGGCCGAAGCCAGGGATGTGCATGAACGCCAGCAAGCAGAGTCTAAGAAGCATGCTGATGAGGGTCGGCGACCTCCGCCCCTCTACAAGGAAGGAAATTTGGTCCTGCTGAAGACCCACGGCTCCAACGACGCTGCTAGAGGCCAGACACCAAAGCTGCTGCCGCGCCGCGACGGTCCGTACCGCGTGCGCCAGGTTTGCGGTCCTGCTACTTTCCTGCTGGAGAGAATCAGTGACCAGGAGCTCTTAGGTAAGTACCATTCATCTGACCTTACTCCCTTCGTTGGCCACATCCAAGCACCTCTTCAGGAGAAACGTAAACGGGGCCGACCCCGCAAGCTAGGGACCAGTCCCCATGGCACCGGTGCCACGAGGACTGTAGGGGGAGGATGTAAGGGATCGCCCCCGCTCTCCCCGCCAGTTTAGCGGCTAAATGTTGGCGTGGGTGCCGTTCCGCAACCCACGCCGCGCACGGTGCGGCAACGCCGCTCAGTCATATAAAACGGTTTGCCTGCGGGCGCGCCTCAATTGCTCGCCCAACCACGATCCGCGTACGACCTGTATCGCTCTGCGCAAACTTCGCGTCATTTTCATGTTGTGTTTGTTACCTTTTATCTTGTAAGAACTTGTACTTGTGTGACAATATAAGTGTCTACTGAACTTGTGAGGGTTGTTATTTCGACAGAGCCCTCATAGTATTTACTTAATATAAACCAGGTAAAATTAATTAAATTTAAAATCTTAGCTTTTAAGTGTGAATTATACAAATAGTTATTTTGTAATTTGTTTGCAAACGTTTTGTTTTGTTTGTAATTTATAGCACGTTTGTACAATACATAGAAATGTCTTGTATGTTGGTGATTTGGTTGAGCAAAGCGAATAATTAATTACACAGTTAATAACGAAACAAAACAATTGTTTTTTTTTTTCATTTCTTTGCTTTTTTTTTTTACTTTTACATTTTCTCCACTTCGTTACCGAATTTTTCAACTTCGTGAACACTTGAAATTTAAATTCGATTATGTCAGAATTTACAAGTGCGAATGATGATATATTAGAGTCATTATGTCTGTTTATTCTTTTCAGATGTTTTTATTGCAAATAACTCAATAAAATGCCTAAAATACTCAAACACTCCCAACTCCGTGAACAGTAAAAATTTAAATGAGATTATTTCAGAACCCACAAGTGCAAGTGAGCAAATAATCATAATTGTATTTGTATATTTTTTTCAAATTTTTTAGTATAATTTAGTCAATAAAAAGCTTAAAATAAAAATGCTCACGGAGTTGAGAACTCAAGAACAAGCTGGATTTGTTAAGGGAAGAGGCATACGAGAAGAAATCCTCAATATAAGACAAGTCATCAAAAAATCCGACGAATTTAACATCTCATTCTTAATGTGCTTCATCGATTACAGCAAAGATTTTGACTGCGTAGACTGGCAATGCCTGTGGAGTGTCCTCTCGGATTTGGGTGTGCCAAATCATCTAACTGTTCTCATCAAATATCTGTACGTCGACAACAAAGGTATAGTCAAGATTGACAGCACACTCTCGAAGCCCTTCCAATTTAAAAAGGGAGTTAGACAAGGCTGTATATTATTTCCCATACTCTTCAACATATATGGGGAATATATCATGAGACGTGCCTGTGAAGATTGGGAGGGCGGAATATCAGTTGGTGGAGTGAAAATCACCAACCTTCGTTATGCTAATGACACCACTCTATTTGCAGCCAATGAAGAGGAAATGTCGTTATTACTGGAAATAGTGGAATAGAGTATATATAGAGTATAGTAGTCCTGAATAGAGTGAAGCGATACTTTACGCCTGGACAGCTTTTAACTCTTTACAAAGCACAGGTCCGATCCTGCATGGAGTATTGCAGTCACCTTTGGGATGGCTCAGCCAAATACCAACTTGCCGCTCTTGACGCGGTGGAACGCAGGGCCAAGAGGCTCATAGGTGACATTAAACTGGTGGACACCAAGCTACATAGCCTGGCACATCGCCGCAAGGTTGCCTGCTTGTCGGTTTTCTACAGATTGTACTTCGGAGAGTGTGCTCAAGAGCTTCACGACCTTGTTCCACCATCCATCCCTTCTACCATCGGACATCCAGACGCACCGCCGGATAACATCCGTACCTGGTAGCCATTCCACCAATTCGGACTAAGCGCTTCCAGTCATCATTTATAATGCGCACTGCTAAAGAGTGGAATTTACTACCTGCGTCTGTGTTTCCAAACGCATACAACCCTAATCTCTTCAAAGTAAGAGTGAACAGGCTTCTTCTGGGTGAGCTCGCTCCATCTTAGACTCTGTCTCTGTCCTATGACCTAGACTAGAGTCAAGAGCAAACCCATCATTAATATATAAAAAAAAATTAGTAGAGAAATGGGACTCCTAAATAACAGGGCGAAAACAAGGGTCATGGTAGTCGACCACAGTGAAAACCTCAATACGACGTAGTGAACGAATTCGTTTATCTGGGCTCAGTCATAACAAATGATGGATCATGTGAGCAGGACATCCGACGAAGAATTGGCATGGGTAAGAACGCGATGACCCAACTGAATCGTGTCTGGGCGGACAGGAATATCTCGCGAAAAACCAAGAAGCAACTCGTCACTGCCCTTGTTTTTTCCATCTTTCTATACGGAGCTGAGACCTGGACATTCAAAAAGTAGACCACATTCGTATTGGAAATACTGGACTGAGCATCGGACCAATGAGTCCATATTATCGGAACTCAAGATTCCCATGAGACTCTCCACCATATGTGTCTAATTCCAAGCTAAACTCGCGCAGTGGAAGCGATTTACACAGGTAAATTTCGAGCAAAATACCAGGAGTTCAACTGGAGGCAGACAATGGCTGCGTTACGCAGCGCTAAATAACATACGCTGCACAATATATCAGCGCATACTATGAATCAAACGTGAACCTAAATCTATTTAACCTAATTAACTAAGTTGAGTGAAATTGGCAAATGATGTGTTCCAACCTTTACATAACTCGAGTCGGTAGTAAATACCGTCTGCCGATCTGGCGTTACGTCACACGTATTAGCACTAGATTATAAGTAAGTACCTCCAAATTATATCACCCCACGAATTCCGCAATTCGTACTAAGGAGTCACAATGATATGGTACAACAAATATGACTAAAGGGAACACACCATTAACACGAATAAACAGTTTTATACTAAACAACCAGGTTTAACTTACAGTCAACGTGCCGGTCCAAATGCATAAAATACCCAACTCGTACAAACGCGAGCCGATATGGCCACTTGATGCCTATTCAACGCGACGCTCACGTGGAAGACGTCGAGACATCCAACAATCACTAAGCCTGGTATTCTAGTATAACCCAGGAGAACCGCAATAATACGATGCATCAACACGCGCGATCTCAAATTGAATCGTCCATTACACGCGGCATCACAAAACGCGTGGCGGGAAATCCGTACAAAACACAATACATTCTCGTCCGAACGGTTTTGAGTGACTGGGTAGTGCGGCGCCGAAACCATCGGTTGGCGCCGTCAGGCGGTCTGCGCGCACGTCGCCAGTCTCGCCCTGCGAGTGAGAAAGGGACAACACACGCCCAGAGCGACGCGCGCGATCGAGCACCGCGCCGCATTCATAGACCGTCATTAATACCTAACTTACCCTAGCATAACAACGCTAAATATTAAACATTCACCCGCCCTAGGCCGAATCCCTTAGGCCTATTCACTACTGGGGAGACGAGATAGCGTTGCTATTGCTCGCTTAAGAACTGAATCCCCTACCTGAACTGTCGCGACTCGAGGAGTGCCATCACTACCTGGGAACAAGTTGAGAATGCGCCCTCTGCGCCATCGCAGTGGCGGCAGGTTGGCATCCTTAACCAGAACGAGATCTCCGATGCGAGGGGGTTCAGTTCTGTCCGTCCACTTAAGGCGTTGCTGCAGAATGTGCAAATACTCAAGCGACCATCGCTTCCAAAAATTCTGAGACATTTGCTGCAGCAACTCATAACGCGTCAAACGATTGCTACTGACCTCTGTGTAGGGGTACTCTGGCAAGGCGTTAAGTGGTCGGCCAATTAAGAAATGCCCTGGTGTCAGGGCCTCCAGATCATTCGGATCTGAGCTAAGCGGACACAAAGGACGTGAATTGAGAACGGCCTCAATTTTACAAAACACGGTCGCTAGCTCCTCAAAGGTTAATATCGTTAAACCTATAACGCGCATCAAATGCGTCTTAGCGGACTTTACAACCGCTTCAAATATACCACCCCAGTGGGGGCATCCTGGTGGATCGAACACCCAGTTAATGCCCTGACGGGAGAGGCTCGTGCCGATAGCTTCCTCGTTTTCCGATAAAAACGTTATAATTTCTTTCATACATCGATCAGCGCCCTTAAAGTTGGTACCACAGTCCGACCTGATCAGCGCTGGTCGCCCTCTTCGCGACACAAATCTATCTAAAGCTGCTAAGAAAGCCTCCGTAGTGAGGTCGGCCACGAGTTCCAAGTGGACGGCCTTGGTTGCTAGGCACACAAACACGCACAAATACGCCTTGATTGACTTCGCGTTGCGAAGGCGTGATGCCTTTACCATAAAAGGCCCCGCAAAGTCCGTTCCCACACCCGCAAACGTCCAGGCTTCCGCCACCCGGTCCGGTGGGAGGTCTCCCATCTGAGGTTGCATTGTGGCTGCCTTCAACCGATAGCAAGGCAAGCACCGAAACACAATGCTCCGTACCGTACGTCGTCCAGACAAGATCCAAAACTCGCGCTGCAGAATAGCCAAAAGTGCATTGCAGCCCGCATGCGAGTTTTTCTGGTGACGATCCCTAACTATAAGTTCTACCAAAGGTCCCTTCTTTGGGAGTAACAGCGGATGCCGTGCTGAAAAGGGCAGGTTAGCGTTCCGAAGTCTACCTCCAACCCGGAGCATTCCATGCTCGTCCACGAACGGGTTGAGGCGCACAAGACCTCCCTTCAGCTTTCCACGGCCATCCCTGAGCAGCCTGGCCTCTTCCTCAAAATGTTCCGCCTGGACGACCCTAACCAATAAACTTAGAGCCGCATTCCGCTCCGCAGGCGAGAGGACAGGTGCCAAGTTCCGTTCTGCTTGAGGTTTTCTACAGTTGTTCACGAACCGTTTGATCCAACCTGTCACCCCTAGAAGTTTGTCGAGGGAGCTGTATCGTTCCAGCAAGAAAGCCGCACTAGGCTTAGGTACGATCTGCCCTACGTTCACTCGCAAACCTCGATCAGGTGGCCCAAGCGGCGACCCGCACTCATTGTATGGCCATCTCTCAGGTGACTCAGTCAGCCACTGAGGTCCCCACCACAGTGAGTGACCTACCAAATCAGGGGCCCTACATCCCCGTGAGGCGCAGTCCGCTGGGTTCTGTTCTCCCGGTACGTGTCTCCATACCAACGGAGTTTCCGATCCTTTAATCTGTGACACCCGATTTGCCACGAAAACCTCAAGAGTATGTACCGACGTCTGTAACCAGCACAGAACTATCCTACTGTCGGTCCATGCGTACACCGTTTCATCCAAAGTGATGGTACCGCGTAGATTACTAGCGACATGATGTAGCAAGCGCGTGAGAAGCGCTGCTCCCGCCAATTCCAACTTTGGAATGGTCCATCTTGTCCTAACCGGAGCCACCTTACTCTTGGCCATAACTAGACGCACGTCTACAGTTCCCGTTGAACTGACTGTCCGCAAATAGACAGCTGCCGCGTACCCTCGCTCCGAGGCATCACAAAACCCATGTAGGGTAGCCTTACATCCCACCGATGGGAGCAACTTGCGAGGTATGGCGATGCGTACGATCCCTGGTAAGGTGGTCACAAACTTGGTCCAATCATTCAACAGCTCTCCGGAGAGCTGGTCGTCCCAACCCAAGTTTGCTATCCACAACCTTTGCAAGAAGCACTTCGCCATGAACGTCACCGGTGCGATCCACCCGTTAGGATCGAAAGTTCTGGCGATCGTCGATAATACCGAACGCTTCGTCCAAGTCTTCTGCAAAAGGTCTGGCTCGATCTGATACGTAAAGACATCATGCGTTGGCCTATATTGCACCCCTAGGATGCTCAACGTATTTGGATTGTCCGGGTTCTCGAAAAGGTGCGGGTCCTGCTGGAACTCACCTGGCAACCCGGCCAGGAGCTCTGGACAGCTGGACAGCCATTTCCGCAACTCATAACCTCCTGATTCCATGATCGCGATCAGCTCGTCTCGTAGTAGCAGTGCTTGTTGCACGCTATCTGCACCCGTGCAGATGTCATCCACGTAGACGTCGCGATCCAGTACTGCTGCGGCTCGAGGGAATCTTACCCTTTCCTGTGCGGCCAAGTCTTGCGTACTGCCAAAAACGGACTTGGCTTCAGACCATACGTTACCGTGTTAAGCTCATAAGTGACCATTGGCTCGTCAGGGCTCTCACGCCACAAAATCAGCTGGTACCGACGGTCATCCGGGTGTATAATTGTTTGGCGAAACATCATTTTGACGTCTGCGACGAACGCTACTTGGTGCAACCGAAAATCTGTGAGGATGTCCACAATGTCCCGGTTCAACTTGGGACCCGCGTGCAGACACTGGTTCACAGACACACCATTCGATGTAGGAGCAGAACCGTCAAACACTACCCGTATCTTCGCCTCCGGTGACTTCAAAACAGCCAGGTGTGGTATATAGTAATGCTCGACACACCTCCAATCTATGCTGGACACCGACATGTGGCCTAACTCTAGGTACTCCCTCATGAATTCGATATACTTCTGCCGAAGTGCTGCATCTCGCTTCATCTTTCTCTCCATAGTCAGTAGTCTCCGTTCCGCGATCTGTCGCGAACTACCTAAGGAGGGGCGGTTTGGGAGAAATGGCAGCCTGGTAACAAACCTACCTGACGAACTTCGTGCAGTGTTGTACTGATAGAACAGCTCGCACTCGTCATCCTCTGGCTTCCGTCCATCCGCTGTGGGTGGCTCCTCAGACTCCCAAAACCTCTGCAGCACCTCCGACAACACACTACCATAGAGAACCGTATCGCCCTCTGGTAGGTCCTGAGGTCTCCAAACTGGGCCAAAAATAACATACCCCCCTGTGGTATCAACGGCCACTAAACCAGTTTGCTGAAGTACCCGCTTTCTGCCACACCAGAATCTCCCGAGGACGTCTGACCCGAGGAGAACGTCCACCGTACCAGGAGTATCAAATTCAGGATCAGCTAACTCTAAGCCTGTGGTTAACCCTCGTACCGTTGACGGTAACCGAACCTGAGGAAGTTTCCCTACCACATCATCCAGCACCACTGCTGAGGCATGATAGCTGACCCCTGTACCTGTATTACCTAATGTGAACTCGAAGTTCACCTGACCCCGAACGTCAGGCACATCTACACCTCCAATACCTACAGCCCCATCCGTTGTGGGCCTTATATTTAAGCGTAGCCTACTCACCAGCTTACTAGACACAATACAACCCTGAGCCCCTGTATCTAACAAGGCTCTTACCTGTATGCTGCGGCCACCGTATCCCCATACCCAAATCATTGCCGTAGGCAACAATACCGTAATTGGCCGGGGGGCCGAAGCTGGCGTGTAGGCGGCGATTACCTAGCAGGAATCTAAGCGCGGAGTGTCCGCGTCCTGCGGGGGGGTCCCCTCTCTCCGTACACCTTCGAGTGGGTCCCACTCCTGCTGATAGGGACCTCTGGTCCTGTACGCCATGGCTGGCAGCCTATAGTAACCCTGCGGCAGGCGCGCGTACCGTGGATGCGCCTGTAGCCGCGGGTGCTCAGCCAAGGGGAGAGGCATGCGTGGGTCATGAGACCTCACCATGTTGTTCAGTCCCGCCGAGTACTGCATGTACTGGCCCTGGTGTTGGCACCCGCCCGTAGCATCACGTACTTGTGATGGGTGCCCCTGACCTTGGACCTGTGACCACCTACCCTGTTCCGGCACCTGCTGCCGAGGTGGTGACTGTCTCGCGCGTGGTGAAGGGGGCATCACCTGCTGATGTCCCTGGCCTCGTCCCTGAAACCCTGGTGGAAGAGGACTCCTCCTTGGAGGGGGTGGGGAGCGTTGCTCCCGTCTAGGTAGGGCAGACTCCGTCCGCTGACCCGCGTCAGCTCTGCCTCCGTAATCTCCGCTGCGGTTCATGCATAGGAGCTGATGGTGGGCACCCTGGCAGTACCTGCAGTTGGTGCTTGATGGGCACTCTCGCACCTGATGCGGCCCCATACACCTAAAGCACCAACGCCGTTGCTGCACCACACCACGACGTTTCTGCACCCGCTGTGCAGCGAACTCCTCACACGCAGTCACCTGATGCCCCGCCTCTCTGCAGTAGGCACACCTCGATTCCAAATTAGCGACATTGTATCGCCTGGGTGGCCTACTCTTACCGTCTCGCGCCTGTGCACCCGGCCGTTCCGGGCGGCGAGCGGCCGCAGACTCCGCGTGAGGCGACTCTCCAAATTGGGCATCTACCCGCCTGCACTCGGCCTCGAGGAAGGACTTGAGCTCCTCGAAGGCCGGGAGGTAATCAGATGTCTTACCTCCGTGTGACTGTTCAAAACGAGCGGCCATGTCGCTCGGCAGGCGGCGCAACAACGTGTGGACCAGGATATAATCATAGCCTGACACCGGCATCCCCTGTCTCTCAAGAGCGTTCACTGCAACGCAGACAGGGTTGAGGACCTTGGCCCTGAGGTCCGTCCCTCGTGTGATGGTCGGCACGGTGAGCCACTGTTCCAGGAGTTGGTCAATCATGAGACGTTTGTTGCTGTATCTCTCGATCAGCAAACCGCGAGCCGTCTCGTAACTTGCATCATCGACTGGTAGATGCTTTACCAGCTCATGGGGCTCACCTTGCAGCTTGGCCATCAATTGTGCCATTTTATATGCCGGCTGCAAGTCAGTGCGGTTATGAATCACACTGTCAAACAGATCCTGGAATCGGGTCCAATCCGTGTAGTCCCCGTGGAAGACCGGAATCGCCACAGCCGGCAGGGGCACTTGCACCCCCGGTCCCCGCGGACCATGGGGTGGGTCCGGCTCCCCAGCTCTACGCCTGGTGATCACAGCAGCCGCCTGCTGGATCTCCTGCCCCATCTCCATGCACTGGGTCACATTCGTCCGGACCGTAAGTTTGACCTCCTCATCAGGCGTCCCATCAAATAACTCCTCGCATCCAGTGAGGCAATCCAACACCTCCGCGACCCGTTCGTCAATCCGTTGCGCACAAGCGATGAGTGCGTCCTCTCGGTCCCCGCGACCGACCATCGCCTGCTTAGTCGCGAACCAAATTAGGTGCGTTCTAATTTTTGCCTGAAGCTGTGTAATTGTGGGAGCCATGGTACCAACTCAAAGTAACACCGAACCTTACAATAAAAAAAAATAGACAATCGGCCCTGATCCTACCGTTAGGATATCCGCACAGGGAAAACACAACGATAATAACAAGCAATTCACTAATTGATTGGCCCTGATCCTACCGATAGGATATTCTACACAGGGCACACACTACAATCACAATAAATATATTTTTTTTATGTAGGTAGATTAAAAATCTTATACTAAAATAATCTTAAATCTAGTGGTTTTCTGAACCACGCTCTGCTACCAAAAATTGTCTAATTCCAAGCTAAACTCGCGCAGTGGAAGCGATTTACACAGGTAAATTTCGAGCAAAATACCAGGAGTTCAACTGGAGGCAGACAATGGCTGCGTTACGCAGCGCTAAATAACATACGCTGCACAATATATCAGAGCATACTATGAATCAAACGTGAACCTAAATCTATTTAACCTAATTAACTAAGTTGAGTGAAATTGGCAAATGATGTGTTCCAACCTTTACATAACTCGAGTCGGTAGTAAATACCGTCTGCCGATCTGGCGTTACGTCACACGTATTAGCACTAGATTATAAGTAAGTACCTCCAAATTATATCACCCCACGAATTCCGCAATTCGTACTAAGGAGTCACAATGATATGGTACAACAAATATGACTAAAGGGAACACACCATTAACACGAATAAACAGTTTTATACTAAACAACCAGGTTTAACTTACAGTCAACGTGCCGGTCCTAATGCATAAAATACCCAACGGAGAAAGGAAGTACAGGGAATGGATCAAAGAGGAATTCCGTGGGTACTTACAGGGCTGGGTGGAAAAGATATCGACACCCAGCATTCCACTACAGCCTTGGCGCGTTATTCACTTCAAACCACTCACAGCTTCTGTTCGTATTTCACTTTGATATTAGTCATTACGCGTGACCCAACCCTAATTTGGGTCGTACAAACGCGAGCCGATATGGCCACTTGATGCCTATTCAACGCGACGCTCACGTGGAAGACGTCGAGACATCCAACAATCACTAAGCCTGGTATTCTAGTATAACCCAGGAGAACCGCAATAATACGATGCATCAACACGCGCGATCTCAAATTGAATCGTCCATTACACGCGGCATCACAAAACGCGTGGCGGGAAATCCGTACAAAACACAATACATTCTCGTCCGAACGGTTTTGAGTGACTGGGTAGTGCGGCGCCGAAACCATCGGTTGGCGCCGTCAGGCGGTCTGCGCGCACGTCGCCAGTCTCGCCCTGCGAGTGAGAAAGGGACAACACACGCCCAGAGCGACGCGCGCGATCGAGCACCGCGCCGCATTCATAGACCGCCACCAATACCCAACTTACCCCAGCATAGCAACGCTAAATTAAACAATATGCCTACGAAGAAGCTTCGAATACTTTGGCCACATTGTAACAAACCCCTCTAAGGCGCCTGTGAGTTCAATGGAAGATGATGGGGCTTGTTCAATTTCTAACACTTGAAGGAGTATCAGACCTCAAACAATGTCCCAAAACAATATATATAAATGGCTCGTGATGTAAATTATCAGCGTGATCGTCTAGCTAGTTAGTAGGACCCATTACGTTGTGTTTAATATAGAAAATAAGTAACACGAACAGTTCTTTAAGAAGGTCCATGGATTTCCTGATATGAGTAAAGGTTGGACAGGATCGGGAAAGGTATATGAGCCTCACGGGGCCCCGCGCCCGCCCCTGGGAAGTGATTCTCGCTCCGCGTACAGGCATTCAGAATTGGTGCCATTGTAAACGGAGCCGTTCCCACACAACTATCAATTATGCTTCTTCTTCTTTGTCAGCACGGTTTTGCCCACTGTTGGGCATATGCCTCTCCTAAAGTTCTCCATTCTGCGCGGAGTTCCGTTTTCTGTATCCACAATGTTCCGGCGCGATCCTTGATGTCGTCGGTCCATCTGGCGGGTGGTCTGCCTACGCTGCGTTTCCCTAATCGGGGTCTCCAGTCCAGAACGCATCTACTCCATCTCCCGTCTCCTCGGCGACACATGTGTCCAGCCCAAGCCCATTTCAGCTTGGCGACTCGGTATCCGATATCTACTACACGAGTACGCTGCCTGATGACTTCGTTCCGGACTCTGTCGCGCAGAGATATTCCCAGCATTCTGCGTTCCATGCTCCTCTGCATGACTTGGAGCCTGTGGATCATACCCTTTGTAAAGGTCCACGTCTCGCACGCGTGCGTCATGACTGGGAGGATACACTGGTCATACACCTTCGTTTTGAGGGACTGGGGTATTTTAGACTCCAGTACATGTTTCCTTGCCGTGTGATGCCGGCTTAGAATAGCATCACTCCATTTCTTACCCGTGGGAGTCGTAAGAGGCGACGAAGGGACTCGAGGGTGTGTATAGCAATTCTAGGCGATGGGCTGACAACCTGTCACTATGGCGATACACAATTTTCCGAATGACCCTCAAACGTTTGTCAGACGTGGCGTTAATGTCCGTTTTTTCGGCCGTTTATGCTCTGCCTACCCCGCAAGGGATAAAGGCGTGATATATGTATGTATGTATGTAGTACATGTTCAGTCAGCGCACTACGCTCGCCATAATCGCACGCGCACTGATCACTTATCGGCCGTCGTTAACCTTCCTACGTTAAACGTTTAACTTCTTACATAACACATTTAACATACTCGTCAATAATGAATACTTGTGATGAATGTAATGAGCAGTTTAGTGATGGTGCACAGTGTGGAACGTGCAAAAGACACCTGGATTTTGGGAGCTCGTAATGGTATTCCGAATCACAGTACACCGACCGTAAGCTTCATCGAAAGCATCTTTCGACGATGGGCGCTTGTACGATGGAATTGTTCGCCGATAGAACGGTTCGCCGAAAGCTCTCATCGCCGACGGTCTGTTTTACGAAAAAATCCTTCGCCGATAGAACGACTTGCTGAGAATCGAACTAGAATCAACAATTAATATGTTCAGGTTTTTTTTAATAGTATTGGTTTTATTATTACTGTTTTTGTTTTAACATATTGTGTTTATTTATTGTATTTTTTTTATTTATTAACTTTTACAATATTTTTGTGAACAAAAAAGTATAATGATCTAGTTATTAATTTTTTATTTACTTCTGTTTTTCTTTTTGTCAACGATTTACCTTTTTTATAAAATATTATTTTATTAATATATTTTATTGTTATTTAACTTCTTTTGAGGTTCCTTTGATACTTTTTCGGGGGTATTATTTTTATTATTATATGTATTTGTATCAGACATTATTATTATTTCATTCTCCTTTAAGTTTTGGTTTACTTTTTTTTTCTCTAAGCTATCTAAATTGATCAAAATATTGGTACTCAATTTATAGGGCATAATTTTTTGGAATCGACGTTAGAAGCCGAAAGGACACTGAAAATTCAAGTAAACCTAAGAAACAAATAGAATCCTTATAACAACCTTGTTTTATTGATTTAAGATGGTTATTTGTAATTAATTATGATATTCATGTGAATATAGGATCCTATAACTATGATTTAGACAAGATGTAACTAACAAAATGTAAATAAAATAAAATTCCGACTATAAAACATATTTTCAAAAAGTTAGACGACGAAGTTAATTAAAATTATTATTTTAATATTAGTAGCATCTTGACGCTTTAGAAAAATCGGGCCCTCGCATGGGCAAGACCCCATAATATGCCAGGATTGAAAAAAAAACTATTTCGACAGCTAATCAAATAAAAAGTGACATAAACTTTGTTTTTTTTAATGGTATTTTACTAAAATAATTAAATATACATTCGTTTAAACTCGTACAGATTTGTCGTTCTGAGTTCGATTCTCGGCAAGTAGTTCTATCGGCGAAGGATTATTTCGTAAAATAGACCGTCGGCAATGAGAGCTTTCGGCGAACCGTTCTATCGGCGAACAATTCCATCGTACAAGCGACCATCGTCGAAAGATGCTTTCGATGAAGTTTACGGCCGGTGAACGGTGATTCGGAATACCATTACGAGCTCGGATTTTGGATGTGCCGGGGTCACTGAAGTCGGATACCGAAGGTTGGGTGTAGATCGAAGATCGACGTGGAGATGTCATCGCTGTCGCACTTCGTCACCCTCCCCTCAGGATAAGATTCTAGATGATGATGACCTAATCAAAGCAGGGAAACCCAACAAGCCCGAGGAAGAGGTTTCACTCACCTCCATTATGACTGAGATTCGTCAGCTAAGCGGACAAATTATACAAATACCTACAATACTCAGCGAGGTTCAAGGATTGAGAAGTGAAATTGCCGCGCTTAATCTACGACTTGATTCAGATAGTGCGAAACTTACTGAGCACGACGACCGCTTGACCAAGGTTGAGAATACGGTATCGGAATTAGTGCGAAAGGAACATAACCTAACTTCTCTCCCCGACCAACTAAATGCGTTAAAAAACAACCTACTGTCTAAGGAACAATGGCCCGTCTGAATAACGTTGAGATCAAGGGTGTGCCTCTGCGTAACAATGAAAATTTGTTCAAAGTTGCCTCAGCTATAGGTACAGCAATTAACTACGCCACCGATGAGCGACAAATAAACTACATAGCTCGCGTACCAGTCTACGGGTCTAATGAGAAAAATATTATCATAACATTCTTAAATCGCTACGTGAAGGAAAATTATGTCGCCGCATTCCGTTCAAAGAAGACACTGTTAGCGAGTGAAATTGGATTTACTGGCAATAAAAGCATATTTATTAATGATCATCTGACACCAGACTCCAAGAAGTTGCTGACGAAAGCTAAGGCTCTCAAAAATGAAAAAAATTACGCCTACATCTGGGTGAAGTTTTGTAAAATTCACATACGTAAAAACGATACGTCCCCAGTGATCATCATTAATAGCGAGAACGATTTAAACAAAATAATTTAATCTATATCTTATTAAGCATCACTGTTTACATTTATTTGTGGTTTAGTGAATTTGTAGTTTTAAATTTACTCGCAGTTTTGCTCAGCCATTTTATGTTGTTGCTATATTTTTCTACTTTTCGATTGCTACTTATACCTAAACCTGCTCGGCTGACGGTGACGCACTGGTACTATTATCACTACAACGGCCCCATGAATAAATGCGCTCTGGAACACTTAACTATCTCTTTCTGTACTACGATTACAATTAATAAAGGCCGTCTCGCTTGCTCATGCATACTATACGCTATTTATTTTCGTTGGCTTTTCCTAATATTTTATCACTGCTTGCTGCCTAATTCTAATGAACGATTCGTTATTTTGTTAATTAAATACATGAATGAGAAAAAACTAATATTTATTGATGCATTGTTTCTATACTATTTTAGTTATTATTGTTATAAATGGCTGTAAATCCTACTGGTAAACTAAGAATCTATTATCAAAATACTCGAGGACTCCGCACTAAAACAAATTTATTTTATAGAAACATTTTACTTTGTAATTATGACATCATCATTCTTTCGGAGACGTGGCTTGTCAGTGGGATCCATAACTCAGAATTATTTGACAATCGTTACGTGGTGTGGAGACGTGATAGAAATTACGCAGCCACGGGCCAAAAATATGGTGGTGGGGTACTGATTGCCACTAAGAAGGAATTATCCATCACCCCGCGGCCTTCATTCCATTCAAGTGCTGAGGATTTATGGCTAACGTTAACTTTCAAACCTGATAAGTCTCGATGTTCACTTAATGTTCATATTTGCGTACTTTATTTATGTAATGAAGCTCTTGGCAACAGTTTCTCCGAGCAGCTATCTAATTATTTTTCTAAACTCAACGACACTTGCTTAATGTATCCGTACGACAAATACTTAATTGTGGGTGATTTCAACATGAGTAAAATCCAATGGACACCCGGTAGCAGCGCTGGCGGGGCACTGATCCCATCGAATTACAAATCTGAAAATGAGACCCTGCTTGTTGATGAGCTTAACTGTCTAAGTTTGTACCAATACAACAGTGTTAAAAACTCCTTTGGTAGAATTCTGGACTTAGTCCTATCTAAGGACAGTCTATCTGTATTGGACTGTAGTAAGGACTCATTAGTTCCAATAGACAATGAGCATGGTGCCCTTTTGATTGAGGCAAGTTTTGTCTCCCTCGAGCCTTTAAAAACAGCTCCACATATTCGCTTCTTATATAGCAAAGGCGATTATAGCACCATCAACAGCGAATTATCTAATATTGAATGGGATCAAACTCTGAATTCTATGTCACTCGAGGACGCTGTCAGTTACTTCTATAATGTAGTTGATAATATGCGAAATAAATACATACCATCTAAATTGCTCAAAAGTAATCACTATCCACCCTGGTACTCACCGTCTCTGAAAAAAGCTATTAAAGAGAAATTTAAATAGCTTTCTAAATTTAAAACGTATGGCAATCTGTCTGATGAAGCTACCTTTAAATTATTGAGAGAAAGAGTTAGGACACTGGAAGAACAATGCTATAACTTACATATTTCTAATGTGGAAAATGCAATTGAAACGAATCCTAAATTCTTTTGGTCATATCATAAATCTAAGTTAAAATCTAATGACATTCCTAGTAGTTTGAATTACAATAATTTTACCCTAAACTCAGGTGAATCAATATGCGACGGTTTTTCGGATTACTTCGCAACCTCATTTTTGAATACTAGTGCTAATGCCTTATCTTTTTGCCCGGACGATGATCCGTACTCATCCTGCAACATTTCTTCCATTGAGCTAGACCGAATGACGGTTGCTAAGTTATTAACTGGGCTGGATATTACAAAGTCTGCGGGTCCAGACAACCTTCCTGCGGTCTTCCTGAAAAATTGTGCTTCGTCCATTGCTCTTCCTATCACCATTCTACTTAAGAAGTCTCTTTCTGAAGGACTAGTACCAAACTTATGGAAACAGGCATTTATCACCCCGATACACAAAAAGGGACCTAAAACAGAAGTCACCAACTATAGACCTATTTCCAAGTTATGCATAGTGTCTAAAGTGTTTGAGAGGGTCGTATACAATCAGGTGTATCCTGCATTGAAACAGTCGTTTAGTGTTACCCAACATGGGTTTTTGAAGGGTCGGTCGACGGCATCCAATCTTACACTGCTGAATGACTACATAACAAAAAATATGGATAAGGGAGGCCAGGTCGACGTCGTCTACACTGATTACAGCAAGGCATTTGATAGAATTCCACACTATTTGCTTTTGAGAAAGCTGTCTAAAATTGGTATTTGTGGGGATCTATTAAGATGGTTTTCCTCTTACATAGAGAATCGTTCCCAGGCTGTTGTCACTAATGGCTACATGTCTAGCTGGGTCACTATTCCTAGCGGTGTACCGCAGGGTTCATTGTTAGGTCCCTTGCTGTTTCTCATCTTTGTAAACGACGTTGAACTGTGCCTCAAATCATCCTGTTTGCTGAGTTTTGCTGACGATATGAAGATATTTTCGTCCATTTCTTCTCTAGACGACGCTGCTGCTCTCCAAGCTGATCTTCACAGATTGGATGAGTACTGTGCCGCGAACCACCTAGACCTCAACCCGACCAAATGCAATGTTATGAGCTTCTCCCGTAAAACAACCCCTTTAGTATACGCCTATAATTTTAAAAACCAAATTCTACCACGGTGTTCCCTAGTGCGTGATCTTGGAATCATTCATGACGCTAAACTTTTATTTGATGCACATGTTGATCACATAGTGGCAAAAGCCACAAAAGCTCTTGGTTTTATTATACGTAGCTCAAAAGATTTTACCCGAGCTAAAACTATCAAAATTCTATTCTGTACTTATGTCAGAAGTAACCTAGAGTATGCGTCACAAGTATGGAACCCCCGCTACGATTGTTATATATCGCGAATCGAACGTGTGCAAAAAAAATTCATAAGATTTATTTGCTTCAAAACAAGAGTTAAATATGATTCTACCCAATACACCAACATGTGTCAAAAACATCATCTTCTGCCACTGTCCATCCGAAGAAATATTGCTGATATATCATTTCTTTTGAAAATAGCTTCGAGCGCTATTGACTGCCCCGATTTGCTTTCGTCCGTCAGTCTTCGAGTACCTTCTCGACAACTTAGATTTAATGCCCCTATTTTTCTTCCCGTTGCTTCTACAAACTATCGTCAAAATTCATATGTGTGCAGAGCAAGCAAGGCTTTTAATGAACTATCAGGTAATCTAGACCTAGATTTGTTCAACTCCAGTCCCAGTGCCGTTAGACGCCAGCTGAGCAGCAATTTCTTTAACGATTAACGTCTCATCTACATCAAGTGTACCAGTGATGTCGATCTCTATTACCCCCAAATTGAATCCAAAACATGTCAACAAACATAACAATAGTAGGTATATCAGGCTTAATGTTTTATGTCTTACACTAAAAAAAAATATATATATAAATAAATATAAGTACGTAACATTAGTGGCGAGCCGAACTGTGTGAGTGCGAATGTGTGTTTTTTTTCTTGTACAATGTAACTACATGCGAAAACCTGTAATTGGCTGTTTGTATTTACTGTATAGCTATATTTATTTTTGAGCTGTTGGTTTTCCGAATAAAATAAAATAAAATAAAATGTTTCAGCTTGCCGAATGCCGCCCATCCCAACTGGATCCGTCTCTTTATTTCTGCTCCTAGAGAGTCACGGCCAAGTGTGATAAGCTGTCCAAGGTAGACGTATTGTTGTACCTGTTCCAGCTGTCGGCTTTCGAGTGAAATGGGGTTTTGGGATAAATCGGCGGTCGCCATCACCTTCGTCTTCCCCATGTTCATTTTCAGGCCGATTTTTAGTGAGGCATGGTACAGGTCGTCGAACATTTGCTGCAGGTCCCGTGCAGATGTGGCTACAATGACAATGTCGTCTGCGTACCGCAGGTGGTTCAAGCACGAGCCATTAACATTGATTCCCTTGCCTGCCTTCCCAATTAAGGGTCTTGAATATATCCTCTATTGCGTTCGTGAACAGTTTCGGTGATATCACATCGCCTTGTCTGACACCTTTTTCGACAGGGATTGGGTTGGTAAGATTTTTAAGTTGTACCGTCATTGTAGCCGCCTTGTACAAGCTCTTTAAGATCTGGATGTACCGCTCGTCAATTAGACACCTTTGGAGAGATCTCGTTACAGCCCAATGTTCCACAGAGTCGAAAGCCTTTTCGTAGTCCACATATCCCAGATACAGCGGCAAGTTGTACTTTTCAGCCTTTTGTATGATCTGCCTCATGGTAAATATGTGGTCTATGGTTCTAAACCCTTTTCTGAACCCTGCTTGTTCTCTAGGTTGGTAGTCATCCAATCTGTTTGCTAGCCGTGTGGTCATAACTCTAGAGAAGACCTTGTGAACCTGGCTCAACAGCGAAATTGGTCTGTAATTCTTCAAGTCAGCTTTGTTGCCTTTCTTATGAAATAACACGACTATGCTGCTGATCCAGTCTTTAGGAACTTCTCCTGTAAAGAGTACTTCATTAAAAAGTAGCATTAGCTCATTGTTAATAGCACTACCTCCCGCCTTGAGCAATTCTATTGTGATTCCGTCTTCTCCTGGTGCCTTGTTTTTCTTTAGTTGTCCCAATGCTGTCCTTATTTCATCTGCACTGAATTCGGGGATATCCTCGGTGTAGTGCCGAATCAGAGGAGCACGTTGTTCGGTGGGATCGTCATAAGCAGGTTCAGAGATACTCGACGAATACAGGTCTTTATAGAATTGTTCTGTGATGTCTTGTATTTCAAGCGCATTGGACGTTAGCTCTGCGGTTTGTTTCTGCAGAACTGTTATCTGGTTAGATGCATTAGATCTCTGAAACACTTTCACGCCCTTATTTTGTTCTATTATTTTAACTATTTGTTCCGTGTTCCTCTTTCTAACGTCACGCTTGAAAATCTTATTTATTTTGCGGGATAGTTCACGATGGGTGTTGCCGTTAAAGTCATCCGCTGCTACTTTTCTTCGTTCTTCCAACAGGTCCTGGGTTTCTTGAGAGACGCACCAGCGTTTGGGTCCCATTTCAGTCGTAAAGTAAGATTTTGCGACGGACTTTACTGTTTCTTTGAATCGGTCGTATTTCGCCTTTAGGTCGTCTTCAAAGTGTTCTGCAGCCGAGCGCTGTAAGGACTCTTTTAACGCTGTTTCATCTTGCTTGTCGACTCCTCCAGGTATACACAGTCTTCCAAGCCCTTTCTTTACGAGTTTGTTTCTTTCAAGCCTTGTGTTAATGGATATGGCACCTCGTACTAGCCTGTGGTCGCTTCCTGTTTTGAACTTGTTGAGAACTGATACGTCGGTAAATATGTTTTTGTTATTGGTAAGTATGAAATCAATTTCATTCTTAACAAGCCCCCCTGGACCAGCCCACGTCCACTTTCGCTTTGCTTTCTTTTGAAAGAATGTGTTCATGACATACAGTCGGTTCTCTTCTAAGAAGTTAATTAGCAATTCTCCGCGGGAGTTCCGTTCGCTGATACCGTGCGGTCCAATGAAGGTCTCATCATCACGCCTTTTCCCTACTTTCGCATTGAAATCACCCATAATTATGAGGAAGTGTGATCGTTATCCTTTATTCATGGCTCTCAAAATATCATCGTAGAGAAGTTCAACTTCTTCTTCTGAGCTCTTACTGGTTGGTGCGTATACTTGAACGAGTTTTAGGGTGTATCTTTTGTTTATCCGCAAAACTAGGTAAGCTACACGAGGCGATATACTTGCCAGTTCTTCAACGTATTGCACAAAGTTCTTTTTAATAATGAATCCTACGCCTCCGTATGTACTATTATCCTCTCCTCTGTGGTAGAATAGGTCACCTGATTCGAGTGGTGTGGTGTTTTCTCCCTGTCTTCTGATTTCGGATAGACCGAGTATATAAAATTTTATGTGCTTAAGCTCTTCTTCTAGTTATTCAAATCTCTCTTGCTCTCTCAGGGTATTAGCATTAAACGTCGCAAGGGTCAGTTTGGTATGGCAGCCGGGTCCTACCTAGGGATTCTTAGCACCCCCTGCCCCGCCGTTACCATGACCGCTGCCGTAGTCCGGGCTAGCGGGGCCGCTGGGGACTAGGGGCCGTTTTCTTGTGGTTTTATTCATTTTTAGGAGGTTTGGAGCCCAATACCCGCACACGTCGGCCACACGTCTTGGCGGGGTCCACATTTTGAGGAGCATTTTTATCCTCTCGGCGTGGAACCGGAGTTGTCAGGTTATGCTGCCGATGTTCGGTGTTTCTCGTTTGGCACCACCCGGGGGGCACGTGTAGGGTATTAGATACCACCACTGCCGCATAGCGGTAATGGTTGTATCATAGGTTGTCACCTACGGACGTGAGAAACAGTCACCCCCCATCAACTATGCTAGGCCGGCCAAAAGGGCTGACATCAAAACTGAACCCTGTACCAAAATCAAGAACCTCCTGAATAGGAAAAATGGGTTTTCTCAAACATGCTAGGAAATTTGTTCATTTCTTTCAAAAAAAGAAACCGCGAAGTTTCACATTGATTGTCACGTCTCAGATCACGCCAGCAAAGTTGTATGGAAATCCTTTGCTGGTGTCCATTAAGATAAATTCGTTATACGCTAAACCCACATAATTTGATTTCAAAATTATCTCGATGACTCTCATAGAAACGGAACGTAATTTTGTATGAAACAGGTAACTAAAGACGAGGCTGTATGATGTGAAGACCCTTGCCTGTCCAGAATTAAAAAAGAAAAGAATGAACTAAACATTTAGTATGGCTGAATATTACGTAATACTGTGCCTTACAGGCGAATTTATTTTAAAAAATTACAATTGGTGGGAAAATTGTAAATTTTTATTTGTTTCATTGTGTTGTGGTCGCTAGCTAACTTTTATAAGAAGTACAATAGTTCATTTCCTAGCCTTTTTTTGAGAAAAGCACTATGTAAGCCTCGGGGAAAATTACTTTGCTTGACTTGTATAATTGAAGTCCTCGCCTGCGGCTCGGACTTCAAACTATACTCGTCCAGCAAAGTCTTATTTTCCATACCTCGACAACAATGTACTATTTGACACCCAGGGTTGAACAGATTGCACCAACAAACAGGTGCTGTGCTATACAAGACACCACGGAAAAGTATTTAGGAATCTAATAGATTCAGATGTTCATAGAATGACATATTTTTATATTTGTATTAGCATAGCCAATCTCATGACCAGCCGAATTGACACCATTGTGTCCGGTTGATGAAGTAAGTATAATAAGTTAGGTTATCGTTATCAGTCAAATGACATGATTCCAACTAATATCCTTGATAGTATTAAGGTAGTGGTCCTTAGACCAACGTTCAGATATAATCTGCACAAGACATTTGTCTACAATTAATATGATCCATATGGAGGTTGGTTAGGAAATGCAGTTTATGCTAGACCCTTTGGTACTAATGAGCTTCATATCGCGAGCCAGATGAGTGTTTGGGAATGCTATCAGCAAAACCCATAGTAGAGGAAGGCTATTGCAAAAATGAATCTCATAATAACCGCCTGTGGTCAAATAATTGGTCTTAGATCATAATGCTGGTAAAGAAATATTGAACGCAAAATATATAGTATAGTTTGATGCTGGAAGATAGTAGCTGTCACATGACATTCAATGACAATCATTTGTCTTTAGGTAAGTATTCTGTATTCACAGATTCACATTGGCATCATTCTGCCAGTCATGATAGGTTTCTCGAACAAAGGATGCAGATGCAATTAAACATCTGAACCCATTACAGGGTAGGATATTAGGATGGGAGTAGATTATCTACCCACCATATAATCTGATGAAAAGTACATATGCTATGAAATAGCAAGAACATTTTATTAGTAGATAGTTAATCCACTGATGGGCACCGCCATTCTCAATATTGAGATATAAGTAACTTGTTTGCAAAGCAAATCAAATTATTAGTAAGTATAAATAATGTCGTGTGAAATTTGCCGTGTGATGCCGGCTTAGAATAGCATCACCCCATTTCTTTCCCGTGGGAGTCGTAAGAGGCGACTAAGGGACTCGAGGGTGTGTATTGCAATTTTAGGCGATGGGCTGACAACCTGTCACTAAAATGATACACAATTTTCCGAATGACCCTCAAACATTTGTCAGACGTGGTGTAAATGGCCTTTTTTGCGGCTGTTTACGCTCTGCCTACCCCGCAAGGGATAATATGCGTGATATGTGTATGTGTATGTATAAATAATGTTGTTTCACTGCTGGAAAAATCCAATTATGTTTAAAACACAGGAACATATAAATAAATTCCATAGTCGCCTTAGCAACAAAAGGTTTATTTATTAGTAGATATTTAATCCACTGATGGACACCGCCATTTTCAATACTGAGATATAAGTAATTTGTTTGCAAAGCAAATCAAATTATTGGTAAGTATAAATAATGTTGTTTCACTGCTGGACATATTCCAATTATGTATAAAACACAGGAACATATAAATAAATTCCATAGTCGCCTTAGCAACAAAAGGTTTTCCATGACAAATAGTTTCTGTTGAAACAAAGTACAGACAAAACTTAGGTAATAACCAGTCCAATCTGATACTTATATGGTGTGGTAGATAAATAGAGATAGGATGGAATCAGTAAAAGGATTCACTAAATATTATAAATCATTAGCAAAACCTAACCGCTTGGCAATAATTTAGTACCTAATTGAAACGTTTTTCTTACTATCAATCTAACAAGAAGTAGGATAGCAAAACTACACTTATATGGGTTAGGTAGATAGTAGGCCATCCCACAGTATTCCATGATCATCCACTCAACTCGCAGTCAGCTCCAAGCATGTATCTCCAGTCTCCACACTCCAACACACAGCAGCCACTTTCCAGAACAGAGGCGCAGCGACCACGGGACAAGATCCACCTTCCACATAAAGTGGTGTGACACAAATCCAGCAGCACCTCAGGGTCAGGACTTTCACACTGCACTCCTCTTTTTCTTCCACTTTTACTACTTTTCGTCTTAGATCCGCATACTTCACCGATTAAAATCAGACTTCCCCTTTCGCCCACACACCAGGCCTTATATATCCCTCAAAACGGAAGGTCCAGATACAATTTTCTCGAAAAGTCTAAATCTAGGATAATCCAGCTCTATTTGAGGCACAACCGCTTATTCCACTACTCGAGACCAGGTGGAGCTAACGAACTGGAACGATCTCGACTATTCGATCTTCGATCCATATTAGGTTTATTTGATTGTGGGTTCCGTACAAAATAAAATTATTAAAACGTTTTTCAAATATCGTTGTAACGCTTCATTGATATTATGAAAATCATAGTGTTGTATGTGGGTAGTCTTGTGTTGATTTCTACCTAATGTCAAACTTAAAGGTTATGTTGTGTACTGATTTTGACTACGATTAAAAACATGTGCTCCTGCTGAAATTGGCGATTATTTATTGAAAAGCCTCAAACCCAATAGTGGCGACGCGGTAAAAACGTGAAATATGGCAGTCGCGAACGTGACAAGTATTGTTCTGCCTGGAAAGTTCGAGCCCAACAAGGATAAATGGCAAAACTACCGTGAACAACTTTTCTTCGCGTTAGAAGCGGCTGGGCCATTAGAAAGTGCACAGAAAAGAGCATTGTTCCTGTCGCAGTGTGGGAAAGAAACATTTTCCTTGATTGTGTCACTGTTATCTCCAAGAAAACCGAGTGAAGTGCCATTTGATGACATCATCGTAACTCTGAACAAGTTCTTTACACCAGTTCCACATCCGATTCTGGAGACGAAAAAGTTCTACGCAAGGAAACAGAGTGCCGGCGAGTCGATTACAAGTTTCGTGGCGGCATTGCACGATATAAGTTCAAGATGTGATTTTGCAGACTTGCACCGGCGTATTGCGGAACAATTGATACTTGGAATGCGTGATGATAGTGTTAGAAAAGAACTACTACGGATGAAGCTTTGTGATGTTTCATACGAGGCAATGCAACAGGAAATAAAAGCCGGAAATTCAACGGAATATCAGCAAGGTGTCGTTCAGAAAGATTCGAGCGAGCCAATGGAGGTGAACAAAATCAGTGCCACCACCAGTGCCAGGCAACGAAACGCCAAGCCGTGTGAACATTGTGCGAAAAGACATTCGTCAGCATGTAGGTTTCGAAACGCGATCTGTCACAGCTGTCAAATTCGAGGCCACATAAAGGCGGCATGTAAACAAACAAAATCACGTGTAAATGTTTGTTTCGAGTGTGAATCAAAAACTGATAGTCAGTCTGGCACAAGCGAGGACAATTTTGGAGTATACAGCGTAAGCGCCGCTGCAAGAGCGCTGCCAGTGAAACCTTACATAGTAGAAGTAAAAGTTAACGGTATCCCGATTACAATGCAAATCGATTCGGGTTCCGCCAATGCTATTCTTCCGCACAGCGTGTACCTGCTCCATCGAGAGGCGTTCACAGGTGAACTGAGACCCTGTGACAGAAACTTAATCACATGGACAAGCGACAGACTGGCAATAAAAGGCGAGATTGATGTCGACGTTGAGTTTCAAGATCGCAAAGGAAAGTTACCATTGGTAGTGTGCTGTGGCAATGGACCAGCGCTCATGGGACGTGCGTGGTTTGATGCACTTGGAATAGAGGTGCAAATTGTGAACTCTGTCACTGAAGAGAAAGCTGCTAAAAGTTTCCCTCAGTTATTTAATGGTGAAATGGATGATTACAAAGGACCATTGGTGCATATAACTTTGAAGAAAGATGCGAAACCGGTGTTCATGCGTGCACGTCCAGTTGCTTTTCCACTAAGAGAGTCTGTGAATGATGAACTGAAGAGGATGATTAAGGATGGTATAATTACTCCAGTGAAGCACTCAAAGTGGGCTACTCCAATAACCAATCCACTGAAACCAGATGGCAAAGTGAGAATATGCGGAGACTACAGATTTTCAGACAATGCATCATGTGAAGCAGACAGCTATCCTTTACCTACGGCAAATGAAGCATTTTTCCAACTATCTGGAGGGAAATATTTCACCAAGCTGGACTTACAGCATGCTTATAATCAGGTAAAGGTAGATGAAGAAACAGCAGAGCTCCTGACACTAAATACACCACTGGGGTTGATGAGGATGAATCGGTTGGCTTTTGGGGTCCATGCGGCACCAGGAATATTTCAAAGGCTAATGGAATCTACCCTGGCTGGCATTGAAGGTGTGGCTTGCTTGTTAGATGATGTGGTTGTTTGTGGAGCAACAATGACTGAACATGATGAAAGGTTACAGCAAGTCCTACAGCGGTTTGATGAATTGGGCCTAAAATTGAATAAAAAGAAATGTGTTTTTGCGGCACAGAGAGTTTCATTTCTTGGTTATGAGATTGATGAAAATTGAGTCTACCCATTAAAAGAGAAAGTTGAAGAGATCAAAGAGAAACCAGCACCCAAGGACAAGAGAAGTTTGAAAGCATTTCTGGGGTTGTACAACTTCTATGAAAGATTTATTAAAGATAAGACAACAACTCTACAGCCCCTATACAGATTGCTTAAAGAGAAAGTCAAGTGGCAATGGGGCCAAGCTGAGCAAAAAGCATTTGATGATGCAAAGAAACTACTTACTTCAGACTTGACCTTGACACACTACAGCCTTGAGAGGGAGCTCCTATTGCTATGTGATGCCAGTGATTATGGAGTTGGTGCGGTGCTGGTACATAAAATGCCTGATGGCACTGAAAGGCCTGTAATGATGAGCTCTAGGACCTTACAAGATCATGAGAGGAGATATGCCCAGATTGATAAGGAGGCATTAGCAATCATGTTTGGATTGAAGAAATTCAGACAATATCTGATGGGACGAAGATTTGGTATTTGTACAGACCACAAACCTTTATTAGGAATATTCGGACGAGACAAACCAATTCCAGAACTGATTTCTCCAAGGATGCTAAGATGGGCATTGACCCTTAATACTTTTGATTATGACCTTCAATATAGACCTGGAAAAGAATTGGGAAATGCAGACTGTTTGAGCCGATGGCCAACTTCTTGTAAAGAATTAGATAGAAATGATTGGGATGAAGATAACTTTCTACTACAGACTGATGTACTGGGAATCAACTCAAAACTGATTGCTAAAGAGACAAATAAAGACTTGGTCCTGAGTAAAGTTAAAAATTACTTCATGGTTGGCCAAGTAAGGTGGATGACAACATCTTACCATTTCAGAGACGAAAAGATAGTCTTTCATTGAACAAAGAATGCATATTGTGGGCCAATAGCCGGTCAGTTGCCCGAAGACGCGCGATCAAAAATCAGTAGATTGCCCCGGCCCGCGCGGCCGCGCCACCGTCGATTGCCCGTGATTTCCGAGCACCGGCGGCTGCGCGCGAGCTCGCGGCTCCTACTGTTCATTATTACGCTAATTGTGGCTTTTTTCGAACAATACTAATAAAGTGTACTTTTTCTAAATGTTATTGAACTATTCTATTGAATGACAGTAAATTTATTACAATCGGCCAAACTTATCAGCCAATATGTTCTGGTAAACTTTGAACTAGGGAAAAATGAGGATATATTTATTTAGAAAATTCTAGTTACATGGTCATGCAATATTTTACTTATTTTATGTTTTAATAAAGTTAAGGTGTTCAATATACTTTTAAATAAAAATAAAACACGCATTCCATAGTAGAAAAATATTTATTTACAATCACTTGAAATAACTTTTAATTTCGGCAGCGCGCGCTAAATTTACTTGCAGACAAAATAAATCATTTCTTATTTATTCTTACAGGTACCTGAAAAATATAGTTATTTCCATGAAGCTAGTTATATTTTACAATCTTTATGTAAAAATCATATCAATAACATGGACCAATACAGAGAAATATGGTTTTGAAAAATTGTACTGCCATTTTCATGTAAATTACCCTTAGGGATTACAATCGGTTTTTTGTTTTGGTCTATTGATGTATCAACTAAAATGATTTAAAAAGACATAAATAATAATCAAATCTTAAGATATAATACAGTAATTATCAGTTTAAAGTGCACCAACCTTTAAAATTCAATTAAAATAGCACGAGCACTTTTTCACTTGCGAACTTTTGCATAGACTAACTTCAACATTTTTTTCTTTTTTTTTCGCCGGCGTCTGACAGGCGTGTTCCATTTGAAGCTCTGGTTTAGTTCACTCCGGAAAGGAAGAAAAGGACGAAAATAGTACCAATTCATTAGATAATAAGGGACAGACAGTTTTTTGGTGGTAAATCGTTTTTTTCCACGTGGGTATCCCCAGTACCCAGGGTCACACTACTGACAAAAAAGTACTGGGTACCTCTCGTACCCACGGTCACACTACTCGAAAAAAATGCTGGGTATCCGCGGTACCCATGTACAACTGACCGGATAGAGTGATTATTCCAGTTTCATTGCAGAAGAAAGTCTTGAAAGTATTACATGAAGGTCACTGTGGAATAGTGCAAACAAAGATGATGGCTAGGGCCTACTTATGGTTTCCTACATTAGATACTGACATTGAAAGTATGATATCAGCATGTGATGCATGCCAGTTGAACAGGAATAATCCAACAGTTACACAGCATGAGTGGACAGCAGAAACTAAGCCATGGGCTAGAATTCATTGTGACTTCATGGGACCATTCATGGGCAAAACATTTTTGATGGTTGTGGATGCATACTCGAAATGGCCAATTATGGAAATAGTGTCATCTATGACAAGTGCAAATGTAATATCAATTTTGCGACGAATTTTTGCTGATAATGGCTTGCCAGAGACATTGGTATCAGATAATGGTCTGGCATTTACAAGCAAAGAATTCCAAGAGTTCATGCAAAAGAATAATATCAAACATATTACTGGAGCCCCATACCACCCAGCAACAAATGGGCAAGCAGAGAGGACTATTCAAACACTTAAAAATAAATTGAAAAAGCAGCCTGCTAATGCGTCTTGGTCAGAGCGAGTAGGGAGAGTCCTATTTCATATGCGTACTGTACCAAGCACAGTGACTGGGAAGACCCCAGCTGAGTTGTTATGTGGAAGGAAATTCAGGACTGCTTTGTCACAACTACACCCGGATTTGGATATAAGCTTGGATTTAGAGAAGGAGAAGGGAGAAGGTGAAAAAGTAAAAAAGTTCAATAAAGATGACAATGTTTTATTCAGAGTTTATAATTGCAATGAAAAGTGGAAGCGAGGCATGGTAGAAAGCATGATTGCACCAAGCTTGTACACAGTGCGTGGGTCAGATGGAGTGATCCACCGCCGCCATGTTGACCAGCTGTTGCGTTCAAGACCACCTGGAGACACAGAAGCACAAGCATACAGGCAACATGCAAGTGAATTGAACAGTGATGATGAGGACAATGATTCAGTGATTGTGCCGCCCCCTGAAGATTGGGCTGAAATTATAGGAGTTAGTAATGGTGCTAGCAGTGTGTAAATGAATATAGAAGAGGTTATGATTTGTGTCCAAAAGTGATTAATATCAATAGTCTGTGTTAGTTTGTCAAAGCCTTAATTGTAACTTAAAGGGGAGGTGTTGTATGTGGGTAGTCTTGTGTTGATTTCTACCTAATGTCAAACTTAAAGGTTATGTTGTGTACTGATTTTGACTACGATTAAAAACATGTGCTCCTGCTGAAATTGGCGATTATTTATTGAAAAGCCTCAAACCCAATAATAGAATCTAGTTTTCTTTAATAAACTCAGACTTTGTTATTATCAAGATTCTTCTAGTATGAGTGTTTCCCATTTATCACTGATATTTTAGTAGGTTATTTTACGTTCAACTAATATTCAATGATATAATATTTAAAGTTGATTGGCGAATATGTTGAACAGACAGACTTAGTAGTGTATTCTTTATCTTCTTCTTCTTTTCGTGTGAGAAACCGATGTTTTTGTATGTGACTTAGAAATATATGGGTTACCAGCAAATCTAACCCGTTATTTTAAAATAATGTAAACATTTTCCCCAAAAAGGAAAACCCGTGTCCTACAGTACTCTGATTTCAGATAATGTAAAATGTCTACGAATATTTAAAGGTTTATATATCCCTCAAAAGATCCCCAAAATAGTAAACATATCTTAGTTTAGCTACTCAACACCAGGCGTCGCTATTGTCGCAATTAGTATATTCTCGAAACATAATTTATTTAAATTATTTTTACTACACATAACCTTAACCAGTTTTTAAATAAAAGAAAATTGTTTTAAACATAAAATGCGTATATAAACACCTAAATTGTGCCTTTAGCATTTGAAATTATATTTTACTGCGAGTGCCATCTCTTGTCAATTTGATGAACCTCTTAGACTGATGCCATCTTCCGACATTGTCCTGAACTACTAATAAATCTGATCGAAACCATTGAACTGATTCTCATATATTGAAATTAGTTCTCTACTAGATGTCGCTATTTTAAAAGTTTTTTTAAGAGGCCAGGGTAGTATTTATTACAACATTGCCCGAAAGAAGAGTGACAATCTTGAGAAGCTGCTAATAACGGGCAAACGACCGACGGTACGACGAACCATGGACGGTAAACGACCCAGAGGCAGAAGCCCGACTTGTTGGTCTGATCAGATCTGCAGAACTTTGGGCACGACAGTTTGCGACGCCATCCATACCGCCGTAAACAGAACAAAATGGCGGCACATAATCCAGGCGAAAGTTGTTCGACGAGGTCACGACCCTCAGCATTGAGGATAAACGACTCAAGGAGGAGGTAGAAATGCTCGTGTGCGATTGGCAGACAACTTGGCGCTGATTCGCAGATTCAGAAGCGTGTGCAATAGCGGTACGCTGACGAGCAGTAGCTTCACACTCTTTGTCGGTTTTTTGAGATTGCAATCTGAAAATAAAAAATAGTTATTAATTTAGGGAAACCTGTTAATTACTAATATGATGCAATTATTAAACAAGCCTGTTGAACATTTAGATTTCGATAAATTGCATTAACGATGCAGTTTTTCAATTTTATACTGGGTTTAACAAGGAGGCTTTTTTAAATATTCTAGAGAATACACCATCTTTGCAACAATTTCGCAGACCCAAAAGAGCGTTAGCCACAGTGTTGTGCAAATTACATACAGGGGACTCTAACGCGAGATTGTCTACTTTGTTCCGAATCACTCCCAAGCATTTTGGGCGTATTATGAAAAAGGTTAGATTGCATTTGTTGAATGAATTTACACCATTGCATTTAGGATTGTCACGTCATGGAGATGTAGATCGCGATCGCGAAGAATTGCGTCAGAGAATTTTGACCATACCGGGCTTGTTATATTCAAATTCGGAACACCGAAATCGCCTGATAATAATTTGTGACGGAACATATGTTTACCTGCAAAAGAGTTCAAACTATTCATTCCAAAAAAAACCTATTCCTTGCATTAGTATCGCAATTTGCTTAAGATGTTCATGATTGTCAGTCCTGATGGTTTCATAATAGAAGCATTTGGGCCTTATGCAGCCGATAAGTCTGATGCCGTTATCATGAGAGAATTGACTGAAAATTGAGAATTTCGCAGGTTTTTCCAGTCTGGTGACGTGTTTTTACTTGATAGAGGTTTCAGGGATGTAATGGGTACGCTACAAGCATTAGGATATCGGGCTTTTATGCCCAAGACGAAAGGTAGACACGACCGGCAGCTTACCACCCAAGACGCAAACGATTCTCGGAAAGTGACAATATGTCGATGGGTAGTAGAAGCAGTTAACGGTCATATTAAAACACAGTTTCGTCAATTGAGAAATCAATATTCAAATGTAGCTGCACCCAAGATGAAGGAGAATTTCGAATCGCATGCGCTTTATTAAATGCCTTTGGTGCACGTTTCATTGACCACGTGTTAGTGAATCAAATGGTAAACGAAATTAATTTAAAACAATATGCCCCAAATCCGCTATCTGAAACGGTTATAGAAAATAATTTGAATCAACGTAGAGCCCAATTTGAAACCATAGACGCAGCTGTTGGTCTGGAAGATTTTCCAGTCCTAACTAAAGAGGATTTAATCATAAAAGCATTAGGAACTTATCAAATTGCTCAAGCCAGGAGTTACTACGGTGAGCATATAAAACGAAATGGGGTGTACGAAATACAAGTTTGTAGGGATGATGGAGACCTGTTTCTTGAGAACATGTGGCTATTACGAGCCAAGATTGATTCCCGGCATGCAGGACACCGGACATATTATGTTTACATATTAATAAATACAAGCTGGCAAGGAAGGGAAAAACTCGAAGGGCATTATTGCTCTTGCATAGTAGGGAAGAGAACTCTGGGCTGTTGTTCCCATATCATGAGCGTGATATGGTTCTTGGGATGGGCTCATCATCAAGATATTTTTCCGTTGCCACCTGCATTATTTTTGGATTCTATTATTGTACGACATGATGTAGAAAATGAAGCGAATGACGAATTTTAATCCTTACCGAGTACCGACCTGTTAGAACGAGCCTCGTAATCGGTTTTTTAAAAAAAGAAATTTTATTTGAACTGAAATATTTATTAAAAGAGTGAAAATTAGTTTAATTATCTTTAGAATTAATTTTGGAAGCTGGCGGCTGACCCGGACGAGTGTTGAGACGAGACTGCAGTTGGAGCGCGATGCGCTGGGAAAGAAGGTTCCTATGCTGATTCAGCATCAGGCAGGCGTCTGTGCTTAGTCAGCAAAGTCCCATAGAAGTCAAGGGTATAACATCTCCCCCCTTAAGAAATAAACTTCGGTTTTATTTCGAAGTTTATGATAAAGTAACCTTAAATATGGCTTCTAATACGCGGCGTAGGAGATATTTGACTATCTTCTATGTCGTTCTCGGATACATGATCTGAATTTTGGGGTTCATTAGCATTATTTACTATTTTTATAACTTTGAGGTTGCCACCAGTTTTCAAAAGACGATACATTTTATAAAAAATATAAACTAAGATTATAATACCAAGTAGTATAGTAACGATAGAGTAATGGGTTCCGTATTTTATTATATGAGGTCTTTCTTGTATTTCTTCTGTTTGTTCAATGAAAGACTGCAATATTTCTTTCCTTCCTTTTAGGTCATCTAGGTCAACGTTTTCTAAGGTAATAGGGGACACATTACTTTTTATCTTATTTAGCTTAGAAATACTACAACATGAATCATTTATTAAATTAAAATCGTAATTTATAGCTGGTAGACTAATATTAAAAGAACTTCGTTTTGGAATAAGTCTACTGCTTTTACAGTAAGCTATGCAGTGACTGGGTAAGTTAAGTATGCCTGTACCAATTATATTAATTTCGAATATTTCAGAGTCTGTACAATCTATAGAGAGTTTACTAAGTTTAGACTGCACGTAAATCCACCTATTATTCACAAGAGGTTTCCATATGTCCACAGAAACATAAACGAACCGCGTTTCACACTGATTTGGCACTTTACTAATAGACCGCGATAATAACTCACTTTCACAACTTAATTTAGCACTTGTTTGGTATTCGTTAGTGACGTCACACATAAAGTTTTGCGCGGTGGTTCGTTTGCACTCTTTTAACGATTGTATGTTGCAGTAATACGTCTTATCCTTAGTTATAGCTATATACTTATTACTAGGGGTGATCATGCTAAACGTATCAGGGTTATCTAGTTGGTAAGGTGTAGGTAAGGCTACACTGTGGTACAGGTTAAATTCTTCGGGAAGTACTAGCGGAATTTTTAAGATGAATACAATTCTGTTATTTGAGTAATAACAACTTACGGAGCAAACATTAAGAATAGCATGAATCAAACTTAAATCTAAGCTTATAGGTAATTCTAAGTTTTTAGGTAGGTGCCTTAAGTTATCGGCGAGCTCTCGAAACAGCTGTTCTGGACTAATAATAGACGGGTGCAGAATGTTTTGGCTACTCAGCGTTATTGCGTTTATTATATCTTCCAATTGAAATGAGAGTGTCAATATGGCTGATTCAAGCATGTTTAGAACAGAGTTCAAATGGGATTTGAAGAGAAGATCGTCGATTTTAATTGTAGTATTACTTAAAACTTTCGAGAGGTTGTCGAGAACATAGTTTAGTTTTTCTTCATTGGTCCTAATTTTGTAAATCGTTTTGTTAAAGGAGGAGATTGTAGACATAGATATTAAAATATTTTCTTTCACCAGAGAGGCTAATTTCTTTACATCATTTTGAGCAGTTTCTATGGCATTATCATATCGCAGAGCGTCATCTTCGTCCAAAGTACCAATAATTTGTTTAAATATTGTTCCAATTCCTCCAATCCAAGCTCCACGTCTCATCCTGTTCTCGGCTAAGTGGGATAAAGACGAGTATTCTCTGACTATATCATGATAGCGCGTTGTGAGTGGCTCTATGAGGTTTTGACACTCTAGAATACTTATTGTTTCTGTTTGTTTACACATAAATTTGTAAGTGCCTATTACTGAATTTATGTTTTCTATATGGGACTTGAAATGCGCAATATTCACTGGTAAAATTACTCTTAAACAACCGTTAGCAATTTTGATTTTTACGATATAATCAAAATATATTCCTGGGCTAGATGTTATCGGTTGGACATAGTCTTGATGAGCCAAAATTGGGACACTGAAAGTAAATAAATCTAAATCAATATTTGCAGGCTACCTATACCACTTAAAATAACTATACTATTTTAACTCAATTATTCATGAATGATAAAAATTTTATTTATGAAACTTAACTATCCTAAACTAAGGGTTTACACACTAAACTAAGGGTTTCACTGTATGTCAGTGTTCTAGCCAAAACCGAGGTCACGATGCGATTAAAGTTCAAGGTGGGTCAAGGTTTATTTCTGCCAGCTTCATTTCGTCGAAATGATGTCGCACGTGACGTCTATTGATAAGCAAGGTAGCCGTATGATTGTTGTGCACCTTAATGATCTTATACGGTCCCTTCCATAGAGGTGAGAGTGCCTTGCGTGGGCGCAAGTGATTTTTTAGGTATACTAAATCATTTTCTTTATATTGTACCGGGCGAGTACGGGAGTCATAGTATTGTTTAGATATGGCTTTTGATTTTTGAATGTGTTCTAGGGCCTTGTCACGAGAACATTTTAGGCGATGCTGGAGCATCTTAACATAATCAGGGTAAGTAGTAGTTGGCGCTTCGTCATAGAGTGAATTAGGTAGAAAAGGTTTGTGCCCGAACACAAGTTCGTATGGCGTGTAGTTAGTAGTTGAATGGACGGTGCTGTTGTAGGCAAGCATAGCTGTGTATACGTAACGGGGCCAATTGTCTTGGTTTATGTTGACGAATGATTTCAGATATTCTTTCAGGGTAGAGTGACTACGTTCCAGGGCGCCTTGAGTTTGTGGGTGATACGGTGTACTCCAAAGTTGTTTGATTTTTAAAAAGTCGCACGTTTTTTTAAATAAATCGGCGGTAAAATTTGTTCCTTGGTCAGAAAGTATATTTTTGGGTATTCCGAATAGGGAGATAAAATGAACAAGACAGTCAATGCTTTCTTCGGCACTTACGGTACGGATTGGGTAAGCTGCTGAATATTTTGTTAAGTCGTCCTGAAGGGTTAAAATGTATTTTAGTTTTGCCGTGCCGGATTCAGGAAGGGGCCCAACAATATCAAGAGCGAGGCGTTGAAAAGGAGCAGTGGATGTGCTTGTCATAATCAGAGGTGCTCTGTTCACTCGCCTGAGAGCTTTATTTGCCTGACACGAGGGACAGTTTTTAACGTAGTTTTCGATATCCGAACGCATTGATTTCCAGTAAAATACTTCGCGAATGCGATTTAGCATACGGGTGGTACCCAAGTGTCCAGCGATAGGGATGTCGTGATTCTCCTTGAGAATTTTCGGAATTTCGCTGAGTGTCGGGTATATGATTTTGTTGTGATACACATGGATTGTTATCCCAGTATCTCTGAATAAAAATACTAAAATGTTATATATTTTGGCAAATATCAGTTTTTCAAAAGGGTTTTGAAAATCTGTAATACCGACTTCACTGACATCGGGGTTTTCTTGGATTATTTTGTTTCTTGCTGCTTTTATAGAATCGAAAATATCAGCATATGTACTGTTGTCGAAATGATGAACTTTTGTATATAAGAAATAATAAGTCTTGCTTCCGATGCAAAGTTTCTGAGCGGAGTGTAAAGACCTTTCGGATAGTCCAAAATCGTCTTTATTTTCGTATTCATCTAGTATTTCGGAAACGAAAGGCATAGACTCATCTAAGTCAAGTGATGTGGGGATAATGATTAACTTCTGTGAGGATTTCGATAGGGTCTCATTGTGTTCTGTTATTATAGTGTTATGTATTTCCTTGTTTTTCAGGAATTTGGAGTATGTTTCTTCATCACTAGGAGATGGAGCATCATGGGATTTCTCGGTATCCGAATTCGAGACAGAAAGATTAGGGACTTGGTCATCAAGGGAGGTAAGTGGTTGATTTTCCTCTTCTTGTAGGTTAATGTCTGGTGTGATTTTTTTCTGTTGTTTTTCAGGTAATACATGGTTATCCGGAGAGACAATATTAGGTAATTGTGATGTTGGATTTTCACCTTGTGGAATAATGGAATTTTCGATTGGATTTGCTTCCAAGTACCGGAATAAGTCGTCTGCGACATCTGAGTTCGTAATGTCGGGACGAAGATCTGGTGGAGACATCAGGTCTGAAGGCTGAATAAGGTCGGAAGGTGAAAGAAGATCTTGTAGTTCAATTAATTCCTGCTCTAAGTTGTCAGGACGTTCTTCGACTTGTTGTGTGGGATTTCCGTTAGTAGAGTCAGTGTTTGATTCAGAGTTGTTTATACTAGGATATATAGGATTAACTGGGAATCTAGAAAGAGCGTCGGCTGCAGAGTTGAGTTTACCTTTGCGGTAAATTATTTCATACTCGTACTCTTCCAGTTTCAGTCTCCATCTCTGGAGCTTGCTACTGGGATCACGGTGATTCATGAGCCATCTGAGTGGTCGATGATCTGTCACGATTAAGAATTTCCTCCCGTAAAGATAAGGGCGGAAGGTTTTGCACCCGAAAAGTATAGCTAAAAGCTCCTTCTCGGTAGTACTGTAATTGGACTCGCTTTTATTTAGAGTGCGAGATGCATATGCTATTGGTCTTTCCTGTCCTGAGGGGCCTTGGGATAAGATTGCACTTATGGCATAATTAGAGGCATCACAGGTTAGTGTGAATTGTTGAGTGAAATCAGGGTAGCACAATACTGGAGCGGATGTAAGTTTGTGCTTAAGATGGTCAAATGCTAATTGTTGTTGATTCTCCCATTTGAATGGTATATCCTTTTTTAAGAGTGTTGTTAGTGGTTTGGCAATTTTAGAAAACTCAGGGATAAAGCGACGATAGTATGATACGAGTCCTAGAAAGAATTTGATGTCTTTTGGATTCTTTGGAATAGGGAATTCGGTGACGGCCTTTACTTTTTCAGGATTAGGCTTGACGCCGTCTTCACCGATAATGTGACCGAGATAGGCCACTTCAGTTCTGAGGAACTCGCACTTATCGGGTTGGAGTTTTAAGTTGTTATCTCTGAGTTTTTGGAACACTGCCTCAAGGTTTGCAATATGGGAAGGCAGGTCATGTGAGTATATGACGATATCGTCCAGATAAACAAAGCATCTAACGCCTTGAAGTCCTGTCAAAACAGTGTTCATTAGGCGTTGAAACGTTGAAGGGGCATTCTTAAGCCCAAAAGGCATGCGTGTGAATTCGAAATGTCCGTCGGGGACGGTAAATGCTGTTTTCGCAGTATCAGCTTCATTGACGCAAATTTGATGGAATCCGGACGCTAGGTCTAAAGTGGAGAAGTATTTACAGGATCCGAGTTGATCTAAGATTTCAGAGATCTGTGGAATGGGATAGGCATCTCCGATTGTGATGTCGTTAAGCTTACGGTAGTCTATGACTACTCGCCACTTGCGTAGACCAGAAGCGTCTAGTTTTTTCGGAACTACCCATATGGGTGATGACCAGGGAGACGATGAGGGTTTAATGATTCCTTCGTCTAGCATTTTATTGATTTGCGAGGCTACTTCGGCCTTGTGACATTCTGGGAATCTATACGATTTGGTATTGATAGGGGCAGATGACGTC
The DNA here is from genome assembly GCA_027580185.1 of Tuta absoluta. Taxonomy (NCBI): domain Eukaryota; kingdom Metazoa; phylum Arthropoda; class Insecta; order Lepidoptera; family Gelechiidae; genus Tuta; species Tuta absoluta. The sequence continues at coordinate 62,154 of JAQAHW010000084.1, read as the reverse complement.
GTTGGAATACTGTGACTAGTTGCAGTTGTAAAAGAGAGTTTATCTCCAGGCAGGTGGAAGATGTCGGCATATTTTGAACATACCTCCTGAAGAGCTCCTTCTTCTTCGCAATTCAGATGCGACGACCGTAATAAATGAAGAACCTTTTGAGTACGCTCGTAAGAATTATTGGTATTATTTTCAGACGTCATGATGTTGTTCACAGGGTAGCTGACGCTGAAGGACTTCATTGGAAGAAGTGTAAGATTTAGGTTGGAATTAAGTGTCACTGTATCTTCGGATATGTTAATTACAGAGATATTTGCTCTGTTGTTATTCTTTACTTTCAGAATTGAATTGGGGAAAAGAAGATCTTTAGAATGATGGTAATCGATGACGAGGCCTTCTCTTATCTCTGGATTTTGGACGGAGCATTCTATGATCATCTCCGTTCTGGGAGGTATAAGGTAAGTGGGCTCTACAAATTGAAGTTTAATAGCAATGTTACCGATTTCCAGCATATCACGCAAATAATTGACGTTACAGCGGAATCTTTTGAGCAGATCGGAGCCAATTATACCATCGTAAGGTAAGTTGATTTTTCCCACAACATGGAATTTGTGACGTATGTATGTATTTTTAGGTAAGTTTAGTTGGAGTTCGAAATGACCTAATGTTGAAGTACACTCTTGGTCTGGGTCAATGCCCTTGATATCAATGGACTCATTAGTTAGCTTTTGGCGCTTACTGATGCATGAGCTCTTGAGGAGACTGATCGCTGATCCGGAGTCGACAAGCAAGGAAAGCGATGGTTTAGAGACACTCGTTGTCAGCAGGACATGAGGGAGCCATCGTTTTGTAGGATCAGTCGTGATTTCGTACACTTCCATTGCAGGGTGTTGCGACTTGCGAGCTTTAGAATTGAGAGGTTCAGAGGTAAGTGCGTTTTGCTTTAAGTGAGTATTAGAAGGTTTAGGCAAAGGGGTGCCGGCTTTAGTAGACTGTCCCGTGCGACACCGGGGCGAGACACCTACTCGTTTAAAGAATCGGACTCGGTATTATCCTGCTCGTTTTTGTCAGGATATTCTATCTCATAGGAGCTTTCTTGATTCTCCTGGTTATCGACAAAGTGCAGAGGAGCAGCCCGCTGATTCTGGGCGGCATAAGGACGTTGGTTTGTCCGGTTAGTTTGGTTATTGTAGAATTCTCTTTTTCTACAGTTTGAGATGTCGTGACCAGGATTTTTGCAGTACCGACAAAATAGCTGAGTAGGCTGAGTTCTAGGAGCTGAATTGGAAGAACTCGGGAGAGCCAACCTTAATTGGCCTTGGTTTTGAGGTGTCACACTGCGACGTGGTGTTACTTGAGTAGAATGTTTCTTATACAAGGTTTGTTGGATTCTTTCTTCAGATACAGCAGTGTTAATAGCTTCGTTAAGATTTTTAGGATTTCTACATCTGACAATATTGGAAATGCGAGGATGCAGTCCAAGCATGAAATGATGAAGTGCTAGATCTTCCATGGCCGCTGTACGACCAGGGAGGTCTTTAACCTTAGTGTTAGAAAGTGTTGTTTCAGTGAGAAGCTGGGACAGACATGTTTCGATGCGCAAAGCATACTGACTGACATTTTCTGCTGGAAGCTGCTTGCTCTCTTGGAGGTCGGCGAGGAGGTGGCTGATGTGTTTCCTCTCACCAAATTGTGTTTTAAGAAATTCTTTCAATTGTTCCCAATTTGTAAATTCTTTGATTGAACATGCAGCTTCCGCTTTGCCTGTTAATTGACATAGGATGTATTTAAATAATATAGGTTTTTGCGCCTCTGATGCAAGTTCTTGGGCGTTATTGCAATTTGTAATAAACGCGTTAAATGTGTCCCGGCTTCCGTCATAGTGTTTTACAAATTTTAAAATAGTATCAATGCTTAGTTCTGCCATTCTTAACGGTGATTTGTTTCTCGTAGCAGTGTCTTTAGAGTTTTGTCTACTAGTGGTCTGCACTGGAATAGTTTGCTGAATCACTGGGATAGACTGAGTCACTGGAATTGACTGAGTAACTGGAATTCCAGGAATAATCTTAGTGTCTTCAAACATTTGAACTTAGCGCAATAAATTGTGCGCAAAACACGTTGGATAAAAGTTCGTTGCGATTAAATTATTGATTGAAATAGATTCACTTACAGGAAACTGGCTGCATACAGCATAAACACGTTCATCCTTACATATGCGTAGGCGGTGAGCACGCTGCGACGAGGTGAACGCGGAGCTGCGGAGAATGCGCTGCGATAGCGCATCGGATCGAGTTGCGTCTAGCTGATAAAGTGTGGGCGAGTGTCTCACACACGATGAATATGTTTTCACTGATAGACGAATGTATCTTGACGGATCTGATGATGTTTTGACACCACAGGTGAACACACAAAGCTGGTGAAACTCAGGGGTGTCGATCAAGGACGCTCCGTTTCCACAATTTGCGGTTTGGAACCGGGGATGAAATTGTTGGACGCTCCGTTTCCAAAATTTGCGATTTGGAACCGGGGATGAAGTTGTTGGACGCTCCGTTTCCAAAATTGACGATTTGGAACCGGGGATGAAGTTGTTGGACGCTCCGTTTCTCACGATGAAGGGTGAGATCGGGGATGGACGCTCCGCCTCTCACAATGAAGAGTGATAGCGGGGATGCTTATGGACGCTCCAGGCTAGAATAACACTCTACGCCTGGGGATGACGGTGGACGCTCCGCCTCTCACAATGAAGGGTGAGAGCGGGGATGCTGGATGCTGTTGACGCCACGGGCAAAAGTCCCGAGGTGATGGTCGTTAGGTTACTATTTTTCACTAATGTAACCTAATGAAGCACAAAATTCACTTTTTTATGAAAAATTCACTTATACACGTGATTAGAACTGATAAAAACTGGTTCACTCGCGAAACCGGGGATTTTACTATCCCTTTTACGCTGCCACCAATGTTAGAACGAGCCTCGTAATCGGTTTTTTAAAAACAGAAATTTTATTTGAACTGAAATATTTATTAAAAGAGTGAAAATTAGTTTAATTATCTTTAGAATTAATTTTGGAAGCTGGCGGCTGACCCGGACGAGTGTTGAGACGAGACTGCAGTTGGAGCGCGATGCGCTGGGAAAGAAGGTTCCTATGCTGATTCAGCATCAGGCAGGCGTCTGTGCTTAGTCAGCAAAGTCCCATAGAAGTCAAGGGTATAACAGACCGAAAAGCTATGTAGTAGCTTCTTATCACGGCTTTTCGGATATTTCCCTCATTGTATTACGAAGGCCTTTTGGTTTATTCTACTTGTCTGTCCATATAGTCTCTCTATCACCCACAATGTTCTGTGATCGATTTCCCACTCATTAACTTATATCTGGATGTACTCTTAAATCTCGATTCAAGTATTTTTTTATTTACGCATACTTTATTTTAAAATGTGAAATTGTTTCAACGCTCTAAAAAAACTAAACGAGCCAAAAGTTCTTATTATAATATAATATTATAAAAAATAATTAATATACAAAGTCAAAACAAGCTCAAGCTATTTTGTCGCAGACCAAACAGATGATCTTTGCTTCATAATATTTTTAAAAGCATCCTTTTAACTAGATAGTAAGTTCCTATTGTTTTATGTCGATAAATAAAAATCCTATTATTATTATTAGTAGTTTTTTTTCTATCTGTCTCAAAATCCATTTATCAGGGGTTAAGTTGTTATACCATAGTGCGGTCAAGTGAGAAGTCAAGTTGATGTCACTATAAATCGAGTTATATCTTTTGCTCGTCATGGTCAATGGTTTTGAGTGAGGCATATATGAGTTAGAGGGTCTCTGTATTGCCCAAAATCTGTCAATATGTTTGAAATGGGGTGTTGCTGACACTGGCCAGTGAGGCAAGATAAGTAATATTATTTTTGAATTTTGAAAATCTAGAATCGAACATTGTTTTTTGATTGATTTTTGTGTGCTAATAAATGTCTCAGCGACAACATGGGGGCTCACTCTATAAATCGAGTTATATTCTTTACACCCGGGTGGGATTTTGATGGTACCCCGACAGCAAAATGCTCGTCATGGTCAATGGTTTTGAGTGAGCCATGTGAGTTAGTTATAGGGACTTTGTATTGCCCACAATCTGTCAATTTGTTTGAAATGGGGGTCACTCTATAAATCAAGTAATATTTTTTACACCCGGGTGGTATTTTGATGGTACTCCGACAGCAAAATGCTCGTCATGGTCAATTGTTTCGACATTGGCATGTGAGTTAGTTAGAGAAACTCTGTATTGCCCACAATCTGTCAGTTTGTTTGAAATGGGGGCTCACTCTATAAATCGAGTTGTATCTTTTACACCCCGGTGAGATTTTGATGGTAGCCCGACAGCAAAATGCTCGTCACGGTCAATGGTTTTGAGTGAGGCATGTGAGTTAGTTAGAGGGACTTTGTATTGCCCACAATCTGTCAATTTGTTTGAAATGGGGGTCACTCTATAAATCAAGTAATATTTTTTACACGCGGGTGGGATTTCGATGGTACTCCGACAGCAAAATGCTCGTCATGGTCAATTGTTTCGACATTGGCATGTGAGTTAGTTAGAGAAACTCTGTATTGCCCACAATTTGTCAATTTGTTTGAAATGGGGGCTCACTCTATAAATCGAGTTATATCTTTTACACCCGGGTGGGATTTTGATGGTAGCCCGACAGCAAAATGCTCGTCACGGTCAATGGTTTTGAGTGAGGCATGTGAGTTAGTTAGAGGGACTCCGTATTGCCCACAATCTGTCAATATGTTTGAAATGGGGGCTCACACTATAAAAATCGAGTTATATATTTTGTTTTTCGTTTGAGATTTTGATGGTACCCCAATAACAAATGCTCCTTATGGTTATAAGCTTTGAGTCAGGCATGTGTTGGTTGAAGGGACTCTGTATTTCCCACAATCTGTCAATTTGTTTGAAATAGGAGCTCACTCTATAAATCAAGTAATATCTTTTACACCCGGGTGGGATTTTGATAGTACTCCGACAGCAAAATGCTCGTCATGGTCAATGGTTTCGAGATTGGCATGTGAGTTAGTTAGGGGGACTGTATTTCCCACAATCTGTCAATTTGTTTGAAATGGGGGCTCACACTAGTAAGTCAAGTAATATCTTTTACACCCGCGTGGGATTTTGATAGTACTCCGACAGCAAAATGCTCGTCATGGTCAATGGTTTCGAGATTGGCATGTGAGTTAGTTAGAGGGACTGTATTTCCCACAATCTGTCAATTTGTTTGAAATGGGGGCTCACACTAATAAGTCAAGTAATATCTTTTACACCCGGGTGGGATTTTGATGGTACTCCGACAGCAAAATGCTCGTCATGGTCAATGGTTTCGACATTGGCATGTGAGTTAGTTAGAGGGACTGTATTTCCCACAATCTGTCAATTTGTTTGAAATGGGGGCTCACACTAGTAAGTCAAGTAATATCTTTTACACCCGCGTGGGATTTTGATAGTACTCCGACAGCAAAATGCTCGTCATGGTCAATGGTTTCGAGATTGGCATGTGAGTTAGTTAGAGGGACTGTATTTCCCACAATCTGTCAATTTGTTTGAAATGGGGGCTCACACTAATAAGTCAAGTAATATCTTTTACACCCGGGTGGGATTTTGATGGTACTCCGATAGCAAAATGCTCGTCATAGTCAATGGTTTTGAGATTGCATGTGAGTTATTTCCGCTGTATTTCCGCTACCACCTGCATTTTTTTTGCATTCACGAATTTTAATCCTTACCGAGTACCGATCCAACAGCTATGTAGGTATTGTTTATGTTATGGTCTTTACTTTTTTCCATGCTAATGTTGTCTAATCAAAGTATCTTCTTTTCGCGGCTTTTCGGATATTTCCCTCATTGTATTACGAAGGCCTTTTTGTTTTTTTTTTTTACTTGTTTGTCTATATAGTCTCTCTATCACCCACAATGTTCTATGATCGATTTCACAGTCACAAAATCTCTCATTCATCAGGTGTTATGTTGTTATATCATAGTAACTCGAGCCATTTTTATAGGCCCGATTTGCCAGGTGTCAGATCCATGCTAATGCTATGAAATAAGGTTCTTTTTTCTTTGTTAACATCTATTCGAGTATGGATATAACACCTGAAAATGAAATGGAGCCTGCAAAAATGGCTCGAGTTTAATTTAATTACTTTGGTTTTAAGAGTATTTCCTGTTTGTATTTTTATGTTCTATCGATTCGCACATGTTTCAACTCTGGCCGCCAAAATGAGTTTTTTTCCAATATCTCCAGCAATAGGTATACCAGTTTGGTTCCATGCTCTTTCCAAAAGTTGGTCATTTGGTATCTGTATCGATTTCTTATCGATTTAATGGGGGTGTACCCCCATTAAAATTTCTTAAAAATATTTAATGTACAGACACTGCCCTTTTACAGTTTTATTATATGTATCGATATTTTTTTTTGTTGTTATGGTGGTGCTGTTGTTTACTTGTAGACTAGGGTGAACAACACAAAAGTGCAATGAAAACAATTAGTTATTACCAAATTAAATATTTTCATTATCAAATTACCTGTACTGTAAAAAAACATTTTTAACATGCTTTTAAAACAATATTTTGCTATTGACTTCTACACAGATCTAGTTATTCTAATAAATATGAGACTAAATATCTTAAGGTTCAGCTGAAATATTTGTTTTCGACTCGAAAAGTCATTACAGATATATTTCAAGAATACAAAGACAATTTACAAATTTTTTTGGTAACTTAGTTTAGATTACCTACGTAATACAAAAGAAAACAATGTCTGACTGACTTAACTGACACTGACAAAAAAAAACATTTATACTTATACTTAATTATAAATTAGAAGTAAACAACTAAGATTACTTAAAATTTTATTCAACCACATTAGCATCTACAACATTTTGCATACGTCGTGGTAATGAAGCGATAATTTCAGAGCCAAATGTTGGTTCCCCTTAAGGGCCCATTCTCCCAAAGCTTTAGGTATTTCACACGTCCAGGCGATTTGTGTTCGCGTTACGGACGAATCTTTTTGTAATGAACTTCGGTGACCTTTGACGGCTGGCTAGAACGCCACAGTATAGGAAAATGAATAAGTCTAAAGTAAATTTTATTTTTATTCCTTTTTTAGGTAAGTAGGTATTGAAATTGAAGCGGTCAGGTCTTAAAGCAGGCCTCTTTCACTCTATGTACTTGCTATTTACTTGCACGCGATAAGTATCTACTAGGCTGGAGAGAAAATCGCAATAACTGTTCTAGTTTCCAAGTTAGTTATTTGTCATTTCATACGCTATAGCTAAAATATTTATCATTGGGTTTGTGATGACCTCCTGATGATATAACTTTTCAAGCACTTGCGATCACTTTCACTCATTTTAAGTATTAGACCGGGTCTATCGCGATAGTATTTAGGTAAATATTAGTAATTTACCTGTGTCCCGACGTTTCAATATAGTTTACAGGCAACCTAAGACTGGAACCAGACGAGATCCTAGTGAGCTTTGACGTTGAATCACTCTTCACCAATGTTCCTAGAAGAGAATGTCTGAAGGTTATCGAAGGCAGGATAAGAGAGCAAAATATTCCTAAACGATACATCACTTTACTGGAGCAATGTCTGGAGGGAAACTATTTCCTTTACCGTGAGCAGTATTACCTACAGATCGATGGAGTGGCAATGGGTAGCCCCGTGGCACCGGTTATTGCCAACATCTGGATGGAATACTTTGAAGAGTTGGCATTGGGTGCCGGTCCTTCAACTATTACGCTCTGGAAGAGATATGTTGACGACTTTTTCAGTGTCATCAAAGGAAACACTGACACAGAGAAGCAGTATGTAGAATACCTAAACTCTATCCATCCAAAAGTCAAATTCACATGTGAGATAGAAGATGATAGAACTTTGGCCTTCCTGGATGTCAAGGTAATGGTGAGACCCGATGGGTCCCTTGCACATTCTGTATACAGAAAACCAACACACACAGATCGATACTTACACGCGACTTCCCATCACCATCCGCGCCACCTGCAGTCTGTAGTGTCGACGCTGACAAAGAGGGCATACGACTTGTGTGACTCAGAACATCGGAACGACGAGTTAAACCATGTACAAAAAGTGCTGGTTCAAAATGGCTACTCAGGAGATCTGCGTCGCATTAAAACCAGGAAAGAAAAACATCCGGAGGTGAGCAGACAGCCAGCGTATTTACCCTATGTGAAAGGAGTAACAGATAAGATTGGGACAGTGTTGAGTAAAAATTCAATAAAGACTGTTTTCAGTCCATTGTCGAAAGTATCACACTGTTTACGCACGCCGAAGGATGTCATTCCATTTCAGAATGCAGGAGTGTATAAAGTACAATGCAGCTGCGGTAAATCTTATATTGGCCAAACGAAGCGAACTGTCAGCGAACGGGTCAAAGAACATATTGCAGCTGTAAAAAACCGACAGATGCATAAATCGGCAATAGCAGAACACCTTCTATCATCCGGTCCGAATCATTGGATTGAACTTCATGCCCCGAAAATCCTCTCTGTGGAACGCCACTATTACCCTAGGATCGTTCGCGAGGCTATTGAAATTAAGAAGAACCCTAATAATTTCAACCGGGAGGACGGGTTTAAATTGTCATCCGCATGGAGTCCAGTCATTGATAAGTTGAAACCGCGCGATTTATCATCGGAACAATCGTCGGATACAGTGAGTGTTGTGTGCCGGCAGCCTAGTGCAATGTTTACAAATAATCAATAATATTAAAATTATAAAGACAAATGTGGGTAGCAGAACATCTCGTTACCCGCCGCCTAGATGACAACTCGCTGGGACGTCATTCAACCCGCGACCACAATACATGAAACTGTATTGAAACGTCGGGACACAGGTAAATTACTAATATTTACCTAAATACTATCGCGATAGACCTGGTCTAATACTTAAAACTCCTGATGATAGATTAGCCTTTTCAATTTCAAGAAATTGGCTTAACCATTGAGTTTAATGCATATATCTCGAGTATTATTTAACTGATTTGAACATTTGACGTATCATTTTAAAGGGATTGAAACGTTTTATATTTCGATACCTTTCATATAAACTTCATATATATATTTTTTTTTGACATGCCAAACTTTAGGAAATTTAATTAGCTATTTAACAATGTATTAACATTAGACCTTTAGTAATTAAAACAAAATTAATAAATGTTTTCGTAAAATAGGTATCACGCCTAGTACTGCGCTGCACTGAAGAAAACTTAACTCACAGGCATGAGTAAAACTTTATATTATTGGACTCAAATAAAATCAAAACTGGTATATTTACAAAAAAAATAGAAACTACGATTAACAAAAAAAATTTAGAACATATCATTTGTGCACATGCTTACATATAAATACGGTGTCAGACATGCCGTTCCGGTGGTAAGCCACAGCTGTCTCCAACTCCTGAGGATCCGTCTAGTATGAAACAGCTGTTAGCGGAAATGAAAACTCTGACCGCAAAGGTGGCTCGCTGCCGGATGACATGAAAACTTTGAAAGATCAGTATTCTAGTCTCCAGGAATTTGTAAAGTTAGCTAACGATTCTATTGTCGAATTTAGTGGTAAATAAAGATTCTGGAGGGCCGTATGTCGCAATTGGAAAATGCCAAAAAGGACCAGGTAATTGCCATTCAAACTAGATTGGATGCGATTGAAGATGGTCTAAATGAAAAAGAGCAGTGGTCCAGGATGAGTAATGTGGAAATAAAAGGAGTTCCACAATCCAAAAATGAGAACCTCTTTGATGTTGTTACTACTATAGGAAAGTTAATTCAGTTCCCTATCCAAAAAGTGCAGTTGAATTTCGTCACAAGAATACCTACTAGGGATTCGAAGCAGACAAAGCCAATCATTGTTTGTTTTAATAATAGGTACGTCAAGGAGGACTTCATAGCTGCAGCAAGGATTACCATGAAAAAGAGCCCAATTACTGCATTAGCTCTGGGTTTTACGAGTAACGATCGAATATTCGTTAATGACCACTTAACATTCCGTAATAAAACCCTGCTTACTAAAGCTAAAAAAGTAAAGGAGGAAAAGGGTTTTCAATAACGTTGGGTGAAACATTGCAAGATATTTCTGCGAAAAACGGATACGTCTCCGATTGGAGAGACATTGGAGAGACACGCAATATCAATAAAATCATTCAAAATAAATAGCTCGCTCCAGTTAAAATAATTTTTAACAATATTTTTAAAGTAACTTCAAGTGACTATAAACAAAGAAACCCGGTGCAGATTTCGGTAATACTTGTCTCGGATAATCTGATAAGTGTGTTCTTCCATTTCCAATAAGTCTCAATGGTGGAGGTTCTTGGACCACTTTTGCCCACTGTCCTTTGTTCGCTTCCTTGTTTGCATGCAACTCACGTCTGGACGCTGGCTCCAAGCAACCACCTACTGTACCTCGTTGCGATTCTTCGATGTCGGAGATCGCAGTACACATTAAAGAGGTTCGAAGAGTATTGTGCAGTCTAGACGTGAACAAAGCCAGCGGACCTGATGGCATACCAGCGAGAGTGTTAAGATTATGTGCGCCTGAACTGTCTCCTGTGCTGACACGCTTGTTCCGCCTCTCTCTTAAAGAAAGAACGGTGCCGGGGGCCTGGAAGCTTGCCAATGTGCAACCAGTTCCCAAAAAGGGCGACCGTGCTGACCCTGCCCATTACCGTCCAATTGCTATTACCTCCATCCTATGCAAGGTCATGGAGAGGGTGCTTAATAGTAAGTTGCTGACCTACCTTGAAGACATTGATCTTCTCAGTGACCGTCAATATGGCTTTCGGCGGGGGCGGTCTACTGGTGATCTTCTTGTGTATGTCACGCACTGCTGGGGCGAAGCCATCGAGAAAAACGGCGAAGCACTTGCCGTTTCACTCGATATCTCGAAGGCCTTTGACAGGGTCTGGCATGCAAGTCTGCTCAGCAAGCTTCCTGCTTATGGCATACCAGCTGATTTTTGTACTTGGATTTCAGACTTCCTTAGTGAACGGTCCATCAGAGTAGTCGTTGACGGCTGCTCCTCTGACCTTATGGCCATTGATGCCGGAGTTCCTCAGGGGTCTGTTCTCTCTGCAACTCTTTTCCTGCTGCACATCAATGACCTCCTTCGGCATGGTATTGTTGGATACGCAGATGATAGTACCGTTTCAGAGAGATACTTGACAGGTGCAGGGACCAGTTGGGATGAAATACGTTCGTTAAGAAAGGCCATGGTAGAGCGAACAGATCTGACCTAAAGTCTTGTCTCCCAATGGGGCGACGACAATCTGGTCTCTTTCAATGCCACCAAAACACAGGCGTGTCTTTTCACCGCAAAAAGGAGTCCTTTCGACTGGACACCTACTTTTCGGGGTACATCTGTCCCAGTCACTGACAGGCTTGAGCTTCTAGGCATGGAGTTGACATCAAATCTAAACTTCGGCGCGACCATCGAGTACAAGGCTCAGACGGCGACTAAAAAGCTGGGCGTCCTGAATAGAGTGAAGCGATACTTTACGCCTGGACAGCTTTTATCTCTTTATAAAGCACAAGTCCGATCATGCATGGAGTATTGCAGTCACCTTTGGGATGGCTCAGCCAAATACCAACTTGCCGCTCTTGACTCGGTGGAACGCAGGGCCAAGAGGCTCATAGGCGACATTAAACTGGTGGACACCAAGCTACATAGCCTGGCACATCGCCGCAAGGTTGCCTGCTTGTCGGTTTTTTATAGATTGTACTTCGGACAGTGTGCTCAAGAGCTTCACGACCTTGTTCCACCAGCTCCCTTCTACCATCGGACATCCAGATGCACCGCCGGATACCATCCGTACCTGGTAGCCATTCCACCAATTCGGACTAAGCGCTTCCAGTCATCATTTATAATGCGCACTGCTAAAGAGTGGAATTTACTACCTGCGTCTGTGTTTCCAAACGCATACAACCCTAATCTCTTCAAAGTAAGAGTGAACAGGCTTCTTCTGGGTGAGCTCGCTCCATCTTAGACTCTGTCTCTGTCCTATGACCTAGACTAGAGTCAGGAGCAAACCCATCATTAATAAAAAAAAGACTATATCTATGTGTAATAAATTCAGCAGTGAGAATTATAACTTAAATATATGCGTACTGTATCTTTGTGATGAATGTTGTGGATTTACTTATAAAGAGCAACTTTCAAATTTTTCATCCAAACTATTTAAATTGTATTCTGCGCACGTTGATGACAAATTTATAGTTTTAGGTGATTTCAACTTTGCAAACAATGTGTCTTGGAAATTTTCAGCTGGCACTGGTGAGCTGTTGCCATATGACATACAAGGTGAACATTTAATCAATTTTATTGATGTCCTGAACTGCTGTGAATTTTCGCAGTATAACTCAATTAGTAATCATATGGGAAGGATACTAGATCTTGTTATGTCAAATCACTCATTAAAAGTTGAGCCGTGTAATTGCCCGCTCGTTCCTGAAGATCAGTATCATAGAGCTGTTGTCATACAGTCTGAGACATTGCAATTTGACTCATTATCCCAAAAACCTTCTGTAAAATTTGTATTCAATCGCGGTAATTATGAAGCCATTTGCACTGAATTAAACTCAGTAAATTGGAATCAAACTTTAGTTTCTGGAACGTTGGAACAGGCAGTTCAATTCTTCTATGACGAGTTTTATGAATGCAGAAATAAATTTATACCGACTAAACCAGTGCGTCCGAATTACTATCCACCTTGGTATAATACAGCTTTGATTAAAATCATTAAAGAAAAATTTAAATACCACAACAAATATAAAGTATACGGCAATAAGTCTGATCTTCATTCTTTTGTACTCTTACGTGAAAGAGCAATAAAGGTGGAGAGTGAGTGTTATTTAACTTACATAGCCAAGATTGAGTCATCTATAATGGAAAATCCTAAGGCGTTTTTGTCATATGTACAAAGTAAGAATAAATCAGACTCTATTCCTCAAACCATGAAGTATAAAGATAGATGTGTGAATACGGGGGAGACCATAAGTGACACTTTTGCAGAGTTCTATGGGTCAACATTTAAATACACTGACCCAAAAATTATTGGTCTAGATAGCTGGCCTGATGATTCGCCAGTATCGATTGGTCTTGGTTCCATTGAAATTAGTGACTCAGAAGTACCTACACTTCTAAGAGGCTTAGATCTATCTAAGTCCGCCGGCCCTGATGGCATACCTGCGACTTTTATAGTAAACTGTGTTTTTTTTTTTTTTAGTTGTGGACTCTACGATTTTTAGCCCCGGGGCTTTTAATCTACACCTGACTGTATGGTGGGGAGCAGGAGCTCACCCGGAAAAGCTTGTGGTTGTTCAAACAACCAGCTCAATCGCGCCCTTGGGGCGCGATTGGGCTTACGAGTTGTTCTGGGGAGAACGTATTGGACTGAATCTACCCGGCACGTGCCGGTAGTTCCCAAAGTGGGGAGCAAATGAGGGACCTCCGCGCCCCCGCCGTCGGTTGCTTGAAGAGCTTGTGGAGTGTGATCTACTCGCAATGGCTGCAGCAGTGGCTACTGTGATTTCATCATCTTCTTTCGTAAGGATGTGTCTCGGACGGTGTTTAAAACGCGAGGTTGGATGGGGGAAGTAGTTGGACGCGGCAACTATCAAGGGGTTTTTATGATGGGGAGCATTGTCGAAGAAGCGACGGGACGCTTCTTTCATATACGCTTTAATGGTAGGGAGGCCTAAGTCGATGTGGAGGTTGGCGTTACGCATGTACCAGGGCGCCCCGGTAGCTTTGCGCATGAAACGGTTTTGGATGACCTGCAGCATTTTCAGATGTGAATCGAAGGTGTGAGCAAAGGCTACGCTGGCGTAGGTCATAATAGGCCTTACGCAGGTGGTGTAAATTCTCACCTTATTTCTAAGGGAGAGTTTGCTCTTTTTGTTCAACATCGGATGTAATCTGCCCAAAACGAACGCGGCGCGGTCGCGGACTCTCATAATGTGGCTACGGAAGCTAAGTCTTGAGTCGAGGGTGACTCCTAGATATTTGGTCTCGTTGACCCACGGGATGGGTCGGCCGAAAAGCTTTACAGCGGGGACGTTTAATCGGTACGAACCTCTACGAAAGTGCACGGCTGCACTTTTTTCCGGATTTAACTCGATTCTCCATTTACGGAACCAGCTCCCGAGGGAGTCTAGAGCGTTCTGGAGAATCTGAACTAATTTTAAGTGGTTACGGTGGGACGCGTAGATGGCAGTGTCGTCGGCGAACATAGCCAGCTGTGACATGGGCGATTTGGGGATGTCGCTAGTGTATAGCGTGAAAAGTAATGGAGATAGGACGGAGCCCTGAGGGACTCCTGCCTGTATGGTGTGGGGGGAAGACAGAGTGCCTTCCACCCTGTAACGAAAGCTTCGATCCGACAGAAAGTTACGTACTAAAAGCACGAGACGATCAGGCACAGCGAGCTGGTGTAGCTTGTATACCAGTCCGTTGTGCCAGACCTTGTTGAAGGCCTTCGCCACGTCGAGAAAAACTGCTCCTGTCGGGGTCGGTTTGGTCGAGACATTTAGCTTAAGAGCGATGTGTTCGACAATGCGGTGTACTTGTTGGGTACAAGAGTGCTGTTGTCGAAAGCCAAATTGCTCGTCAGGTATGAGATTGTTGGTCTCTGCGTGGTCACGGAGTCGGGCATAGATCATGCGTTCATACAGTTTGGCGAGAGGGTTCAGTAAGCTGATCGGGCGGTAGGAAGTGGGCTCATTCGCCGGTTTACCCGGTTTGTGAATGCCTATGACTATTGCTTCCTTCCAGCAAGCTGGAAAGGTGCAACTAGCCATGGCGGCATTCAAAATCAGGGTGAGGCGATTGATCAGGTGATCGGGGAGAATCTTCAGGACACGGTTGGTGATGCCGTCCGGTCCTGGAGCCTTTCTGGGCTTGAGTGCCTTAAGGGCGTTGCGCACTTCCATCTCAGTGATGACTCTGAGTGGAGGGCCCGATGGGGGTAGTGAAATGAGACGTTCGACTTCGGAGTCGACCGTTGAGACGAAGGTCAAGTCGTAAGGGAGTGTGCTGGGGGTGCATTGGGCTGCGAGACTGTCAGCTAGGCATTCAGCCTTTTCGTCGTCGTCAAAGGCTTTGGTCTGGTCAGGTCTGTTAAGTACCGGCATCACAGAGATGGTGTCAGATTTCAGCGAGCGTTGCAGCTTGTAAAATGCGAGATGGGATGGGTTCAGCTCCTCAAGGTGCTGATCCCATCCGGCGTAGTAAACTGTGCTGCTAGCTTGGTTGAGCCTCTCTGTATTATTTTTCAAAGATTAATTGCGGAAGGAGTTGTGCCTATGAAATGGAAATCAGCTTTTATTACGCCTATTTTAAAAAAGGGGACAAATCGGACATTGAAAATTATAGACCAATCTCCAAGCTTTGCTTATTTGCTAAGATCTTTGAGTAAATTATCCATAGACAATTATATGCGACTCTTAAAGGTTACTTTACGAATGATCAGCATGGCTTCTTGAAGAACCGCTCTACGGTCTCCAACCTCATTCTCGCTAATGACTTTATCACTGAAGGTATGATGGATGTGGGATAAGTGAACGTTATCTATACTGATTATAGCAAGTGCTTTGATCGTATAAACTATAGCATCTTACTTAATAAACTGCTTAAGGCCGGCATACATGGCAACTTATATAGATGGTTTTGCTCTTACGTTGAAAATCGTACCCAGGCTGTCGTATTGTGTGGTTATACATCTACATGGACAAATATACCTTCTGGAGTGCCTCAAGGTTCTCTTCTTGGACCCTTACTATTTTCGATCTTTATTAACGATGTTAAGAAATGTTTTCTGCATTCGAGAATAGTTTTGTTCGCTGATGACATGAAAATACTAAAAGCAATACGTGATGGTAACGATATCAAGGATTTACAGGAAGACTTATTTAGATTCGAAACTTATTGCGCAGACAATGATTTAGACCTGAATGTATCCAAATGTTTGTACGTATCTTATACTCGTAAATCATTGACCGTTGAAAAAGGATATATTCTCAGAAATAACAAAATTATTGGGTTAGAGGAAATAAGGGACCTTGGTGTACTTCATGATATGAAACTACTTTTCGACAAGCACATTGATCATATTGTCAAACGAGCAACCAAGTTACTGGGATTTGTTATGAGGACGTCGGCAGTATTCAATAACATTCAAGTAATCAAAATTCTGTATTGTGCATATGTACGCAGTCACCTTGAGTCTGCTTCCCAAATATGGAACCCGCAGTACACATTCTATGAGGATCGTATTGAGAGTGTCCAAAAACGTTTTTTAAGATATTTAGACTTCAAAGCTAAACAAAGATCCAATGGATACGATCACCGTTGTAAGCGTTATCACTTCCTTCCACTTGAGATGCGACGCCAGGTCAGTGATATTTGCTACTTGATGAGCATAGCTAATGGAACCATTGACAGCCCCGAACTGTTGTCTTAAGTCTCGATTAGAATTAATCATGCACGCTTGAGACGCACTGTTCGGTTGAATGTACCGCTTTCTCGTACCAACTATCGACTGAACTCATTCCTACTGCGCGCATCCGCAGCCTTTAATGAACTTCTAACTGATATTGACCTGTTCTGTACAAGCACAAACTCTTTTAAAAGGAAATTTGCAAACAACTTCTTCCTTTGACTGTTCATTTCTTTATCGAATTTTTATGTACATGCAAATTTGTGATTTTCTGTATGTTATTTGTTATTGTTATCCTTAACTCACCATTCTTTTTATATGGTCACCTACTGGTGGAAGCTTTTAATTGGCTATAAGTTTATTAGTTTTGTATTTAACTACTGTTATTATTCAAGCTGTAAGTTTCCCAAAGAAACCAAAAATAAAATAAAATAATAAAAATAAAAATCTCATTACAACATTATAATACAATTGCAGGCATACTATATCACCCGAACATTTATGTAATTTTTGCCTAGTAAATGCAAAACGTAATTAATACAATATAATTACCGATCTTCTTCTTCTCCGAGTTAACAAACGACGTAGATAACCCTGGTGTCAGAGTTTTTCAACCGCCTTCTACTACTACTATTAGGCTTTTGACGTGGTTGTATAACAACCACCGTCTAAGTTATCATAGACAGCAACTGAAACCGATGGTTTAATGTGCTCTCCGAATCACGAAACCAACTTTTTTACGAATAAACAGGTGGTTCAGCTTGCAATATCCTAACAAAACTGGAAATAATTTTACAAAGTGAAAATATCATTTTTGTGACAGCCCTACCAAGAATCGAACCCGGAACCTTTGCGCTTGGGGTAGTTGCACTACTACTGCGCCACTTCGGCTGCCAGTTTGAAAAGTTATCATTGCATACAATAGTAAGATTAGTAAGTACCTATGTACAGTCGGTTGTAGCACATAAGGTACCAGGGGTACTTCAAGAGAACTGAATTATTTTTGTCCTCAGCAATATGTTTCTCTTGACATAAATATTTATAAGTAGAAAATGACATCTTTTATGAGAATATTTTATAATGTATTAACTGGAGATGAAAATAATTTACTTTTTTTGGAGTACCCCTGGTACCTTATGCACTACAACCGACTGTACATACATACATATATCACCCTATAGCAGTCACTGCTGGACGTAGGCCTACCCCAGGGTACGCCATAGGGCACGATCTCCCGTTCCGCCATCTATTCGCTACCAGCCGCCTTCTTTAAGTCATCGGTCCATCTGGCCGGAGGTCGTCCAACGCTACGCTTGCCGAGGCGTGGCCTATGTAAGTACCTATGTAAAACCATTTTGTTGCTTATTATTGGTTCCGATTTCTTTATCCATTACCAACTGCTTTTTTGCTGGAAAAGAAATCTTCTTGACGCCGTCACTGGCGTTCTCACTCTTATATTTTGAAAGCTCAACATAGCATTATCTTCATAGACCCTAAGCTTATTTAAATACCTATCTTACCAAAACAGTTATAATTTTTTGAAATTGAAATTGAAATTTTGAAATTGAAATTCTTTATTCAATGTAGGATAGTATTATCATATCACTTATTGACGTCATGAACCGTCATTGCAAAAAAAAAATTGTATCACACAATTTTCTTTTTTTTATAACAATTTTGTAATATCCTAATAGAAAACCGGCTCGGGCGGGATAAAAAAATAAAAATCAAAGCACTGCCACAGGGCTGGCCAGGTTAATCACACGGCATGTAACTTTACGCCACCACCATCTGAAAACGAAATTTGTTTCAAATTGAAGTCAAGATTTTTAAAGCGTGTAGATTACATGCGTATAATTAATCGGACCTCCTGAACAGGAAAAACCCCCCAAAAAACCTGCCCAAAAGTGCTCCTACTCTAAATTAACAATCGTACTAGCCCCTAAGCTACCCTAGCTAATTCTGAAAGTAAAAAAAATATGAATAGACCAAAAATGGCTACATTTTTTTTTTAAACTGGTAGATAAATCTACCAGTTTCAACTTATGAAATATTTACTATAAACAATTGAAATTACATCCATGGAGATCTATAAAATTATGTCAGTTGTAAACTCCACGCACGCCCCATTTTGGTATTAAAAATGAGTGCGTGTTTCTTGTGCTGCGCTGGAATTTCAGAGCTCCATGCCTCTTTGTCATTAATGTACTCATCTAACTTATAGTAAGCATTATAACAGAATTTTTTCTTAAAAACAGACTTAAATTTACTTTCTGATAAACTCAATATATCTTCCGGTATTTTATTATAGTATCTTATACTTAGACCTTCAAATGAAGTCTACCTTTAGTGAGTCTATGCTTAGGTTGGTCTATTTTATTTTTACTCCTTGTATTGCGGTTATGTCTGTCACAATTTCTAGTGAAAGTATTTATATTTTTTCTAACATACATGATATTTTCATAATATATTATTATATACAGGGAATCACGACTGCAAAGTTTATGAATTCTTCTAATGGCCCTTTTTTGGAGAACAAAAATTATTTCAATATCAGCGGCGCGCCCCCACAGCAAAATTCCATAGGACATAATGCTGTGAAAATAACTAAAGTAAACAAGTCGCGCAGTTGCAATATCCGTGATCTCTCTAATTTTACGTACCGCATATGCAGCTGAGCTGAATCTTCCCGACAAAGATGTAATATGAGGGCCTCATTGAAGACTTGAGTCGAGAGTAATCTCTAAAAAACTGTACCGGTAGTAAACTCTAATTTTTCATTATTAAGTACGACATGATTATTCAAAGAATGTACTACGTTAGGTAAAGTGAATAATACACATTTAATTTCTTTCCCATTAAGAACTAAATTATTTGCAGTAAACCAACTATGAATTTGACCGAAAGTGTTGTTTACTTCGTCATAGTTATGTGCATGTCTATCGACCTTAAATATAAGGGATATGTCATCAGCAAATAGAACAATCTTGGAAAAATTCTCTACCATGTAAGGCAAATCATTTATGTAAATTAGAAATAGAAATGGTCCTAAAATAGAGCCTTATGGCACACCAATTTTAACACGAGACCCCTGTGATTTGGCGCTCGTTTATTTGAACCTTTTGAGTTCTATTATCTAAATATGAATTCAAAAATTTCAGAGCTTTGTTTCGAATACCCTAGTGTTATAATTTTAGCAATAAAGTTTCATGATCTACGCAATCAAATGCCTTTGAAAGATCACAAAAAACACCAATGGCATCTTTTGATTCTTCCCAAGCATTAAATACATGTTTGATTAGAGCAACACCAGCATCTGTGGTACAACGTCCCTTTGTAAAACCGGGTTGTGTAACAAATTGTTCTGATTAAAATGGGACAGCATTTGATTTAGTATGATCTTCTCAAACACTTTGCTTAGTACTGGCAGAATTGATACAGGCTTATAGTTACTGGGGTCTTGTTTGTCACCAGCTTTAAACAGCGGAACTACCTTGCTATGTTTCATTAAATCAGGAAAAATACCGTGATCAATACATTCATTGAAGATATCTGCTATGTATGGTGCTAATATTTCGATAACTGATTGACAAACTTTAACTGACATCCATAAATCTTCGGTGCTCTTAACTTTGATATCTTTAAAAGTTTTTAAAATATACTGGGGACTTACATGAGTAAATTTAAATTCAGAATTGCAAACATCTACATTTTGCTTCAGCAATGAATATGAAATTGTAGGTGAAGATTTTAATGACTCAGTAGTTTTAAGAGGTATATTTGTGAAAAATGTCTCTAACTCCTGCGCTACATCTGAATTAAAACTAATCACTCCTTTGTCGGTTTTAAGTGAAAAGTTATTTTTGCGTGGCTTAGTTTTACTTGTTTTGCTATTAATAACTTTCCAGACAGCTTTTATTTTATAATCTGAAGATTTTATCTTATTACTTATAAAGTTTGCTTCAGCAATTTCACAAGCTATTTTGAAGGTTTTAGAATATTTCTTTACCAGCTCATTAAAACTTCCATCATTTGTCATGTTTTTAAGCTCGTAAAGTTCAAAAAGCCTATCTCTACTAATCCTAAGACTTTTGGTCGCCCAATCACTAAACTTAAATTTCATATTATTTTTTTTCGTTTCTATGTTAAAAATGATTTCGAATTCTTTGCTTAACAAATTGAAAACGTCTTCGTTTACATAATTTGGGTTTTCAAAATTAAAATTATGGACAGGCAATTTCTCGATTAAAACATTTTGATATTTTTCCAACCTGCTTGCAGTGATGCATGCGCCTGGTTTATATTTTGGTCGTTTTAATATGGTTTTTGAATGGGAATGTTACACTTTGACCCTTGTGATCTGATTGAAGAAAATTTATAATGCATTTTTGTACCGGGTCACAATCGCAGAATACATTATCAATACATTTGGCAGAAGTAGGCGTCACACGATTAGGTTCAAAAAATATATTAAATAAATTGAATGATTTGAAAAGACCTAAAAATTTATCACTTAATGCATTGATTTCTAAAATGTCTATGTTTTAACATAACAATAACAATAACATGTTTATAAGTTTTTGTGACTAATTTGAGTACATCTTCCATTATTTATATGTCTTCGTATATGATCACGGCAGGTGGCGCTGCAGTGTCAACATTAGCTCCGTATATTTGTTCGTTAAAAAATAGTTAATATACAGGGTTATTTTTTAGTCAGTGCGCAAACTTATACCATGATATCAGAATCGTTAATAGGACATTTTAGGCAAATAAAAAAATATGTTTAATTTTTATTATTTTTTTATTTTTGTCTGCCTCATAAAAAATAAATCATGGACACACTACTTTTCAATTGGGGGTGCGTGAAAATGGCAACAGCGCTCGCGCAGCGCACCCTTCTTCAGTCAGTTTCAGTTCTCGCTTTGATTCCGTCGCGGGCGGGCGCGCACCTGTGTGATACTACTTTTCCCGCCGATCCCAAATTGATTTCGCGATGTCGCATTTTACGTTTCGCGAGTTTTACGAAATGGTGCGTTCGTACTTTTTAAGTGGGGAAAATATCCGAGCAGCCCAATGAATGTACGTGGACGAAAGTTTACCTCGACTGCGTAATGCTGGCGTTGTGGGCCCTCATGTACCGAACCTAAGAACATTCCTCAACGTTATGCAGCGGCTGTTGGATCACAGGCAGTTTACGGTAAGTAACTGTTAATTAAACGACTATTGTACTTAGCTACCTACTGCCTACCTAGTGTTCTAGGTAAACTTTTCATTTTGACGGTCCTAAGCCCGTAAAAGTATGAAGGGAAAATTGGAATCATCTTTTTAAAGGCTCAGCTTCACAAGACCGGCGCGCGATAGCCGCGTTCCGGCCATACGTTTTTTTTATGAATGCCTGATCACACCCTGTTATTTTTGTGTGAGTAGACCGTTTTTAATCTTTATTCCTAAATAACCACTCAAGGTTAGTTCACACTGACGTAGTAGCAACATTTTAGTGGCCTTATCAACTTTGACTGTCATACTTTACTGAATTTTTCGCTCCACTCTCATAAGCGCACAAAATTGCCGTTTACTTTACTTTAAATGCATTTGTACTTTAAGGATAATTCGGTTAAAATCATCGAAGGGCAGGCACGCGCAATACGAGCTACCTCATATCATCAGTGTACATAAAGCTTTCTAGCAGTGCAGATGAATTTCCCGCCACGCCGTGCCGGCGGCGGCGGCGCGGCGCGGGCGGCCGGCGCCGGCGTCAGATTTCTTCTAAAAATTGAACCGTTGGCGCCACTATGTCTGGCGCTGTAAGACGCGGTGACTAATCGCGACGTTGTCAAACTATCACAACCTCTGTTGTATGCAGGTTGTGTAGGCTTTTTAGGTACTATCAGCAACGGCTCCAGTTGCCATTAAAGTCTTTGCTGGTAATTTTTTAAAGAATATTAGAAAAACCTTTGAATGTTGATCTTTTAAAATGGGTATCAATCTTTTCTGGTTATTCTTGTTAACTGTAAGAAAAACCATTCTTAAGTTGATCACGTAGATGGTTACTCGAGGTGCTGTACAATCCCGAGTTACCGTTATGGATTAAACATTTACATGTCTTGCTTATGCTAGTAGTAGCTGCTAATTCTTAACCAAACTGGGAAAAATCCAACTAGGTACGTGATTAACAAAATAATCTTGTCTCTCCGCATAAACTAGAAACAGAGACCATCAAATCAAGAGACCAACTTTCAAACCACTACACCACGGAGGCAGTTTAAGTGTAGGTACTTGTGAGATAGGTACTTAGTGGTTGTAGGTATCACCTGCACGCACCCCGGTACCAATAGCGGTCATTAACCTGGACTGGTCATTGACCTGTGCTGTAGGTAGAAGATAGAACACAGTCAGCTGATAGGTATAACTGGGCCGCGCGCGACGTTGCCATATCGAAAGATAGCTAGTGAACCTAATAGGGTGATCCACACTTACGTACGATCCTGGGATAATTTTAAGTGCGGTTATTTCAATTTTTTTGTTCTAAGTCAAGTGTAAAAAATAACTAGATATTCTGTAAAATTTGATAATCATTACGTATGTTGAAGCTGCGCACTGACTTAAAAATAATCCTGTATATATAATAAATAGTTACCCCGTGTGATGCCGGCTTAGAATAGCATCACCCCCTTTCTTGCCCGTTGGTGTCGTAAGAAGCGACTAAGGGACTCGAGGGTGTGTATTGCAATTTTAGGCGATGGGCTGACAACCTGTCACTATAGTGATACACAGTTTTCTGATTGACCCTCGAACTTTTGTCAGACGTGGCGTAAATTACCGTTTTTCACGGCCATTTATGCTCTGCCTACCCCGAAAGGGACTACAGGCGTGATATATGTATGTATGTATGTAAAAAATAGTTAATGTGTGTAAATATTTCTAATAAGAATTTTAAAAAGTGTGCCTAGTCTTAAATCGCGTGTTAAATTGTTTGTGACGATTTTTACAAATGATTTAGTGCTAAATTCATTCCGTAAAAATTTAAAGTTTTAAACAGTGTTAACGCATAGCGGCAGTTGATATCAATACATAAGCAGTTGCCGTGAGTACTCTATAAACAAATTAACAAAAAACATTTTAAAAATAATTAGTGCTTGTGTGTTCACTTTTAAATATTAGATTATAACGAACTCTGTGCAAACCAAACATTGAAGAACAAGTGGTCCACAATTTGAACCAGCCTGACACTTGACCAATTGGTCTATTGGTATCGACAGTCGCCTCCTACGCATGAGTTACAGGATCGCTTCGCATCGCGTTCCTCGATTTTTTGCGAGAAACTTACCTGGTTACATTGATCCACTTTATTTTGAACTCATTTTACGTTCGATCGAGAAGTATAGGATCGAAACGCGTCAAATTGGCATCAAATGCCTGTTTAAAAGTATAGAGCAAAACATTCAATTACAAAATAATGCAGGACAACAAATACAAACACACTAGTACCAATGTTAGGGTGATTTGTGGTAATTTTAAGAAGAAGGTAAATCAAAAAGACACAATACTATGCAGCGTATGTAGAAAACACTTATAATATTACTGTGTTGGAGTCTCAGAAAAGCTACATAATCTAAAAAGTGCTGAAAACAAAGCTGCCTGGAAATGTTCTATATGCAAAAGAAAACGCGAAAGTAAACCACAAAAATCCAACAAAAACAGCCGTAAGCTACCAGCAGCTACTAGTGCAGCTTCTTCCACGCCAAATACAACGCCCAATAAATCATTGCAAAATGGAATCAATCAACCATCATCTTCAAAACTTGACAATGCTATGGTTCATCATACTATAGCTTCTGACAGCGGCACATTGGCTAGAACTATACAGGAAGAATTGAATCCCAGTCTTCAGCAAACCATATCATCTTCACACGAGGAAACAAACGTCGAGGAACCGACCGAAAACCAACCACTATGTGAAAAGTCACTCTTCGAAACAAGCAGGGAGCATTCAACAATAAGTTCGCCAACTACTTGTGAGAACTCTATTCAAATTGATCACGTTACCAATAGAAGACCGATACAAATAAATATACCAACTTATAATTCATTTAATACGCTACCAACGGATGAGGACGACGATCCAGTATCTCAACTAACTCTATTAAGATCCTGCCCTGAACTGAGTGTCCCTGAAGTGCAGGAACTAAAACAGGAGATCAGCTCTCTGAAATCGGAGCTAGCAAGCACGGAGAATGAATATGAAAACGCGTTGATAGAAAACAATGAGCTTAAGAGAGATAGGTGTACACTAACTCGAGAAAACAAGCTTTTAAAAAATTTTTGCATATCACCAAACCAAACCAGGCGAGACTCACTCCTGCATTTGACAGTAGACCCGAGCCCACCACCATGACAGAAAAAAATCACAGACCATATTATGATATCAACAAAAAATAGTCCATCAATTTCAGTTAAAAACGCACCGAACTCTCTCAAATTTCTAACTGATGAAATCTCTTCACTTCAAGCCAGACTAAGAGCCGCGAAAGACACCATAAATGAACTACATCACAGAATTCAAGAGCTGGAATCTTCTTCCAAGCATAGCGAAAACCAACATCCTAATCCCAAAAATGTGGCTTATAGTAACGATGCACAACTAAGAAGCAGAGTGCATTCAACTTCGAGCAAAAAACATAGAGTGCTGTTACTAGCGGTCGAAACCGGAGGAGGACAACAGAGGATATTGGGGAATTCACTTGATTCTAACTACCACGTAACATCAATTATAAAACCTAATGCATTGATTAATAACATTTTGACGGACAATATTTTAGCTGTGTGTAAATCTTTTACAATAAATGACTATGTTATTATCTTAGATGGAAAACATAACGATTATTCATCAGAGTTTTATATTTCTATGCAAAACTGTTTTTCATTATTAGGCAATACTAGTTATTTGTACAACAAGAGGGCAAAGGTCATTTTTGCTTCGAGTGCTAATTTTGAATCCCGAGGTAGCGAAGGATACTAAAATTGAATCACGAGCGTAGCGAGTGATTCAAAAGTTGTATCCTGAGCTCAGTGAGGGATTCAACAGCACGAGATGCGAATGAATTTGCTCTCGTGTGGTACTTAACTTTTCATAACTTATGTTCGTAACTTTTCACCTCTACCAGTGAGAAAATTCTGCCAATGTCAAGTTTGGGAAATTGGCTGTACAGCTCGAATGCCTTAGACAAAATGAAAATTCCCGTCAAATTATATTTTTCAAGACTCGTTCAGAGATATTACATAATATGTAGAGGTACTAATATACAGAAATGTCAGAAATATTTAATAGAACAAAAAGAAATAAAAAACTGGCTGTAAAAAATTTGTTTACAGAACGCACCGCCGCCATTGTCACGATTTGTTCTGGTAAAATGAGATGTTCGAAATTCAAATCACTTTTCTCCATCGAGTGGATAAAAACGACTTTTGCCCACTGGATTTACGCGGAAAAACTGTTCTTTTCAAGCTGGAGAGGTGAAAAAATATTTTATATGGCAAACAGCATGTAAATGGTAGCATAGAGTCATATAAAATTATAAGAATGAAAATGTCATGCCATAAATTCACAAATGTTTTCTATACTGAATAGTATTTTTGTTCCATGTAATTAGTCAGGAGTGGAAGTAACTGTGTCCAAAGATGCTGAATGCTTGGTTCCGCCTGACCCTCAGCACCCCCCATTGGATTCTTTCGCTGTTAATAGGTTTAACAGGAAGAATAGGTCTCAACCATTAGTTACTCAATAGAGTGAAATTCACAATGCGTACCCTAAATGGAACTTCCGAAAGTGTGATTTTCATTTTATTTACATGGCATTAACAACGACAGACTGGAGTAAAGTTTATGAAGCCAAAGGGGTACAAGAAGCGATTAAAATGTTTAATGGGGTTTGGAATGCAACATTAGAGGGTAAAGTTCCTAAACGAAAATGTAAAACTATGGCTTCTAAGTATGTTTACCCTGATTGGTACACACCAGAAATTATAAGTTAAATAAAATAAAAAGCGAAATGGCACAAATTGCATAAAATAACCGGGTCCTCCAATGACTACAATATTTTTTCTTTCTATCGCAAACTGGTCAGGAGTAAAGTGGACGAGGCCTATGAAGGATACAAGGGGCATATTCAGAAGCAGTTCCTACAAGACCCTAAATCTTTTTGGCGCCATAATAGTAATAAAAGAGATTCGCGAAATTTGTCAGGGGTTACGAAGGACGGCATACTTATTGCGGAAGAACAGGGCGCTGGTGAGTTTGCAGATTTCTTTAAAGATGTTTATGACAAAGAACCCGCCAAATTTTATATTGCAGACTTAGTATCAAGGGGTGGTGGGGAATCTTCCAGGGTCCACGTACAGACACCATCATTGCTTGAAGTTCGCAAAGCACTTCAGAGACTCAAAGCTAAACAGTCTGTTGGACCCGATGGCATCCCGCCTTTTATAGCAAAAGAAGACTGCGCGTATATTTTGGCTGAACCACTTTTACATATTTTTAATTTGTGCATTGTAAAAGACACGTTCCCGGAGGAGTGGAAAATTACTCGTGTAGTACCTATACCGAAGGGAGGCACCAGCAGGGAAATTAGTAATCACCGGCCCGTGGCAGTATTGTCGACCTTTGCAAAGGTATTTGAGTCTCTTCTATACGACCAAATACTCAAGCAGGTACAATGGAGACTTACCAATGCGCAGCATGGGTTTAGACCGGGTAAGAGTACGGACTCCAACCTACTGTGTTTTACGCAGGATGCCGCAAAGGCCATGGATGCGAGAGTAGGCGGTCAGTTAGATGTAGCCTACTTTGATTTAAAAAAGGCTTTTTATGTGGTGAATAGCGACGTTCTTCTTTTGAAATTGTCTGGGATTGGCTTTACTCCTAAGCTACTAAGTTTTTTTGCGAGTTACTTAGACGGTCGCCAGCAATTTGTTGAGTATGCAAATCGTATTTCTGCACCATACCCAACTCTATCAGGGGTTAGACAAGGAAGTAATTTAGGCCCATTAGAATTCATCATAATGATTAATGACCTGCCTGAAGTAGTCGGTAAAAATAGATAGATAGATAGATAGATAAAGCGTTTATTTCAAAAATACACATCTAGTTTACATGCAGAAAAAACAATTTTCAAAACAACAAAAACTGACTACAATTTGTAAACTTCAGCTAGATGTGTACTGCAGAAATCAGGCCATAGCTCAGTGGGATTTTTGCCTGCAGGAAGCAAACACTGATTTTCAGCTATCACCTGGTGATGGGTGATCCGAGTACAGATACAACTATAATCAATTAATCAATAAAAGTGTGAGCTGCGTAGAATATATTACGAAAAAGTAAAATTGTGTGTAGTGTAATAAAATAAAAGTATTCTGAGAGGTGTCTATAAGACAAAAAACAATCACAAACAGGAATAACCGCATTTTTTAAAGAAAGGAAACCATATTTAGGAGTAAGATGTTCGATCACAACAATACTGCAGTCCTACCTAAGCCATCCCTTACCTTGCTCGAAGCGCTTTGAAATTCCCATCTTCTGCTTTTCAAGTAGGTATGCTTTTAAATGTTTTTTAAATGTACACTTTGTACCTACAAGCTTTAAAGGAGGTGGAATGTTATTCCAGCACTTCGTAGCTTGGTAACGGAAAGAACCTTCGAAAGCCACCGTTCTGTGTATGTAGCCCGAAAGAGGAGCCCGTGCAACTCTGCCATATTTCTGGTACATTTTTGAAAATTTTAATTTATTATAAAGGTACTTGGGATTTTGGTATTTAACAACATCAAATACCAAACCAGCGAGATGCAGCTGTCTACGGGACTCCATTTTCAACATCGAGGCCTTATTTAGGAAGGGTGTTACATGAGTGCGGGGGGGTACATCGAAACAAAACCGACAGCATGCGTTCTGGACGCGTTGTATTAAACGCTGCGTCTTAGATAGTAGACGCGGCCCATATAGTATGTCTCCATAGTTAAGCTTTGACAGAATCACCGATTCACATAACATTATACGTGTACGCTCACTTAGGAGGTTACGGATCCTGTACAACACCTTTAGTCTATAGAAGCAATTGGTTACTAAATCCAGAACGTGCCTCTCGAACCTCAGGGAGCTGTCAAATAAAATGCCAAGGTTCTTAGCCTCTTCCACTCGCTCAATGACGTGACCAGAGATCTCAATTACAGGATGATGATCCATTATTCTGGAAATCTGTAACTGTGATCCCAGTAACATCACCTTAGTTTTCGACGGATTAAGCACCAGAGAGTTCAAACTCGACCATTCCGCAATATTCGCCAGATCTTCATTTATTTTAGTGATTGCTGTTGACGTGTCAGAAGGTGAGGTTGAAAGGTATAACTGAATGTCATCTGCGTAACAATGATAATTGCAGTTCTTAATTACCCGAGTAAGATCAGAGCTATAAATAGCAAACAGGAGAGGACCCAGAATAGAGCCCTGCGGCACACCACGAGTCACAGGGACGGTGTCAGAGAACAAGTATGAACCATTTTCTTTTTCCAATTTAACTGACTGAAAACGATCTGTGAGGTAGCTCTTAAACCACTGAATTGACAAAGGGTCAAATCCATAATATACCAGTTTTGACAAGAGAAGAGTTGCATCAATACTATCAAAAGCGCGCGAAAAATCTAACAGAACTAGAAATGTACCCAAACCGATATCTTGATTAGCCAGTATATTGTCAGTGACATCCAATAGTGCCGTAATGGTACCACGACCTTTCCGGAAACCAGATTGTAAGTCAGGTAGTATATTATTACTTTCAACGTATTCGCTGACCTGAGTGTAGACCGCCTTTTCTAATATTTTAGATAAGTATGGTAATATACTAATGGGCCTAAGATGTTTCAATTCTGCTGGATTTGAAGATTTGGGTAATGGTGTGACAATGGCTCGTTTCCAGTCCTTTGGAACGACACCAGACATCAGTGATGCATTAACCATATGAGTAATTACCGACAAAGTACGTGGCAGTGTTAAAAGAACCATATCCCTACTAATATCATCCACACCTAAAGCATTCGACTTAAGATCAAGAATATACTTAGAGACATCACTGTCAGTTACAGGCTTCAAGGCAAATGAAGCTGAAGAAAATCTGGCATGTTCGAAAAATGAGTACTGTGAATCAGGAATCAAATCTATATGTGGAATATTTAAAAAGAAATCATTGATAACGTTGGGATCATTAAAACAGTCCGGTAGTACATCGTTTTTACTAGGATCCACCAGTATCTTATCCCGTACGTTACGCCAGAATGTCCTGCCATCAGATATATTAGAATTAATAAAAGTATCATAGAATGCCCGTTTTTCCTTAGCTATGCTAGATACAACAAATGATTTTAGGCTTTTATAGTACTTATCATGTGACGGTAATTCAGACTTGCTATATTTAAGGTGGGCCTCATTGCGTAAATCGATCATAAGTTTTATATTATCTGTAACCCATGGTAGACAATGGTCAACTTTCAGTTTTGTTGTCTTTTTAGGTGCATGTATGTCAAATAGGTAGAGTAAAAAATCCCTGTAAACGTCCACCATTTCATCCACGCTAGAAAGGCACAGAATAGAATCCCAGTCTATCAACTGCAGATCATTATCAAATTGTTCCAAAATAATATTCTTCAAGGGCCTATAAGTAATAAATTTAGGTGGAGGCTTTATTTTTCTTATTTGAGAAGTAACACAGACCATATAATGTCCAAATCCACCAGAGACATTTGACACTATTACATCACGCACTCGCAAGTTAGTACACACCACATCAATCAAAGTTTCACCGAGTGTTGACAAGTGCGTAGGTTCCTTGATAACTTGGTCAAGATTCATATATTGCAAGAATTGATTGAATTTAGACACATTACTACTGGTATTTATAAGCATGTTTATGTTAAAGTCTCCTAATAAAATAACCTGACTAAATCTAGAAAAAGATGTTAAAGATTCCGTTAGTGCATCAATAAACATATCAACATTAACCCATTGAGGTCTATAAGCCGTCCCTATAAGAATCGTGCTGCCCATGCACTTCGTAGTGAGCCACATTTGTTCGATGTCTGCGTCAGGGTGTTTTAAATAGCGCACATTTATATCCTTTTTGATGTAAAAGGCAACTCCACCACCTCGACCATTACACATATGCTGAGGTCGTGAAGCCATACGCAGCCGATAACCTGGCACCGCTGGCGCACGCATTTCTTGTCCTGATGGCAACCAAGACTCATTTATTGCAATAATATCCGGTTTATGAGTGTCCATAGCAATATGAAAATTGTCGTGTCCTGTATTAAGTGACCCTGCATTGTAAAGTCCAAACTTTAATAATTTAGATTTGTTAGACATTGTTACAAACAAAAATATTATCAAACCAAGTTATGAAATCATTATGAGCACCAGAAATCACTTGGGACCACTCAATAATCTTTCCTTGAAGTAACATCGACAATTCAGCAGGGCAATGATGAGAGTTACAAAATGCAAAGCAGTTATTCATTTTAGATACTGTAATATGAACAAAATTCAATAGTATTGCAACAAAATACAGTGAGCAATGGTTAGTAGGTATGTACAGTGTGTGGTATTGTGTAGTTATATATTGTTTTGATTCTTGGCAGGTCAAGCTAGTGACCATGCGTTTTTCTGCAGTACACAAGTAGACACATACAATGAGACAACGTGCAAAGCGGTAGCAGTGCAAAAAGCCAATAAACAGCAAGAATTGACTACACATATAAGATTTTCGTTTATTTACATAAGCATAAAAGACAAATAAGATGTTTCTTTTTCGCATAAGAACATTTAATTTACAGATAGTAAAAAATAATAATATGCACAAACAATTTAAAATATATAATATCTTATGATAAGTTGAACATGAAGGCACATAAGGTAAACCAGCACTTATGCAGTACTGAAAGCAAAGCTCAAACAGTGTCAGAACCAAAAATTCTTGCGAGATCAGATTGCATCCGAATTCGGCATCTCGGAGAATCACCATTGGGGTTTTTCCGGGCATAGATTTTACCATCCCTAGTCCAGACGTACTTCCAGTGATTTTGAACACCTAGCTCTCGCGCCCGTTGAAACAGCTGCCGGTTGGTTCTAGTAAGCCGTTCATTGAAGTAGAAACGGCGAGGGGGGCCCGGCAGGTCGGTGCCCTCAGTGGTAGCTCCACGACGCACACGGGCTGATTTCAGCAGCTGGTCCCGGACGGTGCGTCGGGTTAGACTGACTACAATTGTACGTGGACGCGATGGCCGGTCTTCCTGTGTAGGTGCCTGGACAAGGCCAACACGAGTCGCATGCACAATATCCTGTTCGAAAAGCTCAACGCCCACCTTTCTAGCTAACGTGATGGCAATATGCTGAAGATTTTCATTTTGTTGCTCTGGAATGCATGAAATCTCCATATCATTCATCAGCTGATCTTGGTCTCGGCGGTTCAACTCGGCTTTTAGTTCGTCGATAGCTTCCATCGTATCCGGCTTCATTGCTTCCCTCTCACCTACACGACGTTCTATAATTTCAATGCGATCCGCCAATAAGTCTAGTCTACTCTCACATACTTCCACTCTGGATACCAACCTACTAAATGACTCATTAAGTTGCGCCAACTGAGTGCGCGATGCCTGCATTTCCTCGGTAAATTGAAGCCTAAACATTCGTAGCTCTGCAGCCATTTTATCATTTGATGACATTCCTGCAGTGCCGTAATCGTTAGGATCATGCATACGCGGGATTACCGCAGTGTCATTTGAATCAATTTCAAGGGGACTATTGTTAGATGCTCCTCGACGGCTATTCGTATTTACACCAAACGATGTAGGTGTAGCCGGAGTTGAATCCGACTTAGGTACATATTGAGTGTTGCAGCATACGCATTTCCAGTTGAGTTTATGTGTTTCTGTCATCTCACCATTAAAACGCTCCTCTGACACATTAGCACAAGGCAAATCATACGGTTGTAGACATACACAACAGCAAAGGAATAGTTTCCCCTCAATGGTACTTTGACACCCAGAACACAAAAATTCCTTATTGTTTTCCATTGTAACGGTTCAATTCACCCACCGCTCAGCTGATGCACTGGGATTCAAGAGCACGATGTGACAGCACGATACTTAATCGCACAGGTGCGCAAGAGACGGCGCGTAGAACAGGACACGTGACCACGGCACAGCTGTGAGCACAATTTACTGTGATTTTAATGTCAGGATAATTCACTGTTTTGTCTGTATGATATTGCAATGCCAACATCCAATTACACAGTTACAATGTACGTACCACAAGCTTTATTTTAGTATACAATACTTGTTTATAGGTTCACTTTTTACACTAACATTTTAATATTATTTAGGGACGACACGCAAACGTAAGTGTACCGTGTAGATCGCATCGGATCACTCTTGCGGAAAATACGGGTTGCCTTTTGTTTGCTGACGACTTGAAATTGTACAGGAGAATAGATAGTGTTTTGGATTGCAAGTGCCTTCAAGAAGACATCGATAAGGTAGTAGCTTGGAGTC
This sequence comes from Tuta absoluta, assembly GCA_027580185.1. Taxonomy (NCBI): domain Eukaryota; kingdom Metazoa; phylum Arthropoda; class Insecta; order Lepidoptera; family Gelechiidae; genus Tuta; species Tuta absoluta. The sequence continues at coordinate 29,071 of JAQAHW010000084.1, read as the reverse complement.
AAGCAAACAAACTAAATTTTAACGTTTCGAAATGCAAAATAATGTCATATTCACGAGCGAACTGTATTATTGAACACCAACCAATACCGGATAGAAGGCGATAACTTGATGCGTGTAAAGGAAATTCGGGACTTGGGAGTTTTGATGTCTACTGATCTTAATTTTAGAACTCATGTTGTAGAGATATGTAAGAGAGCATTTAGGAATTTGGGGTTCGTCTTAAGGCAAACTAAAGACATAAATTCTTACGCGGTTATAAAAGTTTTATATAATGCACTTATTAGAAGCAGGTTGGAAAATAGCGCAATAGTATGGAGCCCACATGAAAATAAATACGTCCATATGATAGAAAAAATACCAAATTAAATTTTGCAGGTATTTGGAGTGGAAATTATATGGAGTGTACCCATACTTTCCCTTAATGTATCCTACCCTTTCGTCTTAGGAATGGTCGAATACCACAGATTAGAGGTGAGGAGGAAATTAGCTTTGGCTACCTATGCTTTCAAGGTTCTGCGTGTAGTACTAACAAACCCGGATATACTGCAGCAGATGGGTTTGGCTGTACCCAATACTTGGCTAAGAATAGCACCTCGGGGGCAAACGTTTGCTATGTCCAGGTGTAGGACCAAGTTGCTCAAGCACTCTCCCATCTCTACAGCTTTACAGATATTAAATGCTGTCTCGAACTCCGTTGATGTGTTCCATTGTTCATTGGCTAAACTTAATGAAATTGTAATTTTATAATTAAGCAATAATTAATGTGTACCTATCTATATTTTGTAACGTCAAAATTGTCGGTTTGAGCTTGTGCTTGTGATGATAATACATACATACATACATACATACATATATCACGCCTATAGTCCCTTGCGGGGTAGGCAGAGCATAAATGGCCGTGAAAAACAGCAATTTACGCCACGTCTGACAAAAGTTCGAGGGTCAATCAGATAACTGTGTATCACTATAGTGACAGGTTGTCAGCCCATCGCCTAGAATTGCAATACACACCCTCGAGTCCCGTGATGATAATAGTTGTAAATAAATAAATAAAAAATATATATATATATTTCTAGGAATTTAGTAAATTTTTTTGCTATTGGCGGTCTGTATACGCATACTATAACATGACTTTCCAGCTCAACACAAGATAATTAAGTACAACACTCAACCGACAATCCGACAACATCCTTACGTTCTTTGAATTTAATGTTGTTTCTAATAAGTAGTAAGGAACCTCCATGTATCGCGGATTTTCGGTTGAAAGAACTGGCAATACAATAATTTTCATAATTTATCAAAATGTCAGGATCTTTGTGAAAATGTTCCGTTAAATAGACTATGTCATAATTATGCTTTTCTAAGAATAATTCAACTTCTAATACTTTGCCAGCAAAGCCCTGAATATTATGATGTAAGACTTGTAACTGATTTTGCTTTTCCTTCGTCTGAGGATGAGAGCAAGAAAACCCCGGTTTGTGTTTGTTATTAATATCAGTCAAAAAGGGGATTTCCTTAGTCTTAAATTCTAGTTTAAATTATTATTAGTAACATTACAAATTAATATAGGAGATGACACATATTTTGTGTCATTCATATTATATTCTAACCATGTAGCTGCCTGTTTTTTATATTAATCAGACAGGTACATAGTATCCTGAGTCAAAATAAATGTGTGAATAAAATTATTCAAGTCAAAATTAGTAATAGCATCGCTATGATGACATTTTATATTGCATAGGTGCATGTTCATTCTATGCACACAGTTGTTTTGTTGTTCTGACAGGTTTGTTTGACAGGTGTTCGCCGCGTACGGTTCGTTGAAAAAGCTGAGGAATCTTTTGCCGACCAAAACAAAAATTTCTTTAGCACATTCCCTTCTTTTGTCGATACTGGATTATGCAGACGTTTGCTATCCTGACTTAACTGTTGAACTGCTAAACAAGCTCGAGCGTCTGCAGAATCTTTGTATTCGATATATCTTCGGTCTGCGGAAGTATGACCACGTCTCTTCATACCGATCCCAGCTGGAGTTGTTACCCATTTCCCGTAGGCGGGACTGCCATATCCTTTCCCTCCTTTTCTCCGTTCTCTCCAATCCCAAAACTCCTCCCTAACTTAAAGAGCGCTTCATATTTCAATCTTCGACCTTGCCTCGTAATTTGCGTGCTAGCGATAGCATGAAAAGCTCAACCTTCCTCCGCACAAGATCGACTTCTACGCAAACTCTTTCACAGTGCGAGCGATCAAGTTGTGGAATTGTTTGCCTGAAGATGTTCGCCGTGCTCCTTCCCTTGAAACTTTAAAAATTCAAATAAAAAAACTTTATTTATCGGAAATCAATACATAGTTTTCTGTTTTTAGTTATTTTGTTATGTTATGTTATGCTTGTACAGTATGGAAAGTTGCACAAAATGAATTTGCACTTTGTCTGATTGTGTAGATTGAGCAACACCTCTACACTATTGTCTAAGTACTACGACTAATGTTAGAATGATTTTCTATCATAATTATAATGGTGGTGTGCTCATCAAATTTCCCTACAGCTACTTGTTTTACAATATCCTCAAATGAGGTGTCAGGACAACACATGTTTGTCGCTTGTTCATTTGAACGATAGTTTAATAATTGTCCGAAACCTACACCTATCTTGTCAGAGTAAATTCTCTAATTTACTCTGACAAGTAGGGGACAGGACCTATTTCTTTGATTCAAACACAAACTTACCTTATGAGGTGTTTTCAGAATACTCGGGAAAACTTACAAATTACGGACATAAGGAGCTCTTCAAGAATTTAAGCTATTTCATGCAAACGATTATAGTTCTCTATAAAGATAACCTCGATAAATTGACCCATTTAGAAGGACAGAACACTCCTTTAGATTTATTACCTGACGGCGAGCTGGGCGGAGAGAAATATGAAAAAGCTACTACAACAGAAACCGTAGACAACCTCCATACCGCCAAAACAAATGAAGTAAAAAATCAGGTTTTTCTATCATAACTCCATTTACTTGCTACATCAAAATATATCTGGCCTGATAACGAAATCCGATGAGCTAACTCAGCATCTCGATAATCTACAAAAGGAAAGCAAAACTGTTAATATAGTATGTGTCACTGAACATAACATGACTCCAGATCGTGAATGTTACTTGACTATTCCCAATTTTCGACTTGCGACAAGCTTTTCAAGAAACACTGCGGACGGAGGCGCTTGTATACTTATTAGAAATGGACTGAAATATAAAACTATTGATAAGATTTTAAATGCATCTGTCAAATCTGTAGTCGAGTTTTGTGCCATTGAATTAGTCGAGCACCACATTGTTATAGTCTGTGTTTATAGAAATACTAAATACACTAGAACGTTCCTTGAAATATTTTATACAAAACTTGAATCAATACTTACATACCTGTGTAACATGAAAAACAAGAAAATTGCAATAATCGGTGATTTTAATATTGACAACTTAAAGAAATCTAAAATGGCATTGGAATTTAAGCAATTATTATTAAGTTACAATTTAAAATTAGAACTTGAAGAAATCACTAGACCGAAAACTAAAACATGCTTAGATAATATTGCACATAATATAAAAGGGTGCAAGTGTGAAGTAATCGAACTAGGCCTATCAGACCATACAGCACAACTTGTGAAAATTCCCGTCAAAAAGTTTTCCACTCTCAAATCTTGGCAAATTAAACGACGTGACTATTGCGAAACTAACATTGCGAAATTTATAGAATGTATGAGTAGTCTATCATTTTCAGAGGTCTATGAAACAGACAACCCTGACAGAGCATACGACTCATTTCTAGAGCTATTTTTATTATTCTATGACCTTTGTTTCCCTATGAAGACTATTAAAATAAATAGTGTAAAAAAACCAAGATGGATTTCTAAGGGTATGAGGAGTTGTTGTAAGCGAAAACGCGCGATGTTTTGGCATTATAGACTCGATAGCAACTTGACCATCAAGAAATCCTTAAAGGGTTACACCGTTCGACTAAAAAAGATCATAAAATTAACGCAAAAATCACAAAATAATCAATTTATTGTAAACTCATCAAATAAAAATAAGGCAACCTGGCAAGTTATAAATAGTAACAAACAAATATACCCTAAAGAACCTATTACAAAATTAATAACTTCTAACAAAACTATTGATAATCCGACAGACATAGCAAGGACACTTAATGATAACTTTGTAGACCAAATTAAAATTGAGGGAAAACCCGTGTTTAATCAATCAAGATACCTATCTGATTGTAATTTTTCAGGATCTTTCTTCATGGGGCCTACTATTCCTAAAGACATAATTGCCGTAGTAAAAACACTAAAGAACACTAACAGCGTGGGCTATGATGGCATAAGCACTAAAATAGTAAAAGCCGCCTGCGAAAACATCTCTGCTCATCTTAGCCACATAATCAATTTGTCCATTGTCAGTGGTACTTTCCCTGCAAACCTTAAATGTTCCATAATCATACCTATACACAAAAAAGGCGCAAGAGATGACATTAATAATTATAGGCCCGTAGCTCTTGTTCCTGTACTGAGTAAAGTTTTTGAAAAGGTGATATTTAATTCTTTAAATAGTTACTTTGAAAAGAATAATATTTTTGCAAACGAACAAAAGGGCTTTCGTAAAGGAAAATCTATAAACATGGCAATAATGGATCTAATTCGACCTGCAACTCTAAGCATGGATAAAAGGTCACCTATGTGCGCTATTTACATGGACTTGTCAAAAGCCTTTGACTATGTAGATCATGAAATATTGCTCAATAAACTTAACATATATGGCGTGCGTGGTAGTGTCCTTAACCTTACAGAAAGCTATTTAAGCAAGAGAAAACAATTAGTGCAGATCAATCAAATTTCGTTGGATTCTGCCTCTGAGGTAGAATACCGCTCTAACTATAGAGAAGTTAAATTCGGGGTCCCTCAGGGCAGTATTCTAGGGCCGCTTTTGTTTTTAGTCTACATTAACGACTTTCCAAAATGTACTAAACACCCTATGGTATTATTTGCTGACGACAGCACGGTCCTAATAGAAAAAAAGAATACATATGATAACAAAAGATTTGAAATTGAAATTAATACCACAATAAATAATATTATCAACTGGACTCAAAATAATAATCTTAAAATTAATTTAGGAAAAACCAAAATAATGTACTTCCAGCAAAGGACGCCATCACCAATTTTAAACATAAATTACATGGGACAACCTCTCGCTGCTGTACAAACTACTAAATTTCTTGGAATTATGATAGACAGCAATCTATCTTGGGTCTCCCATGGACATGAGTTATGCAATAAACTACTACAACATTCCTACGCTCTGTACAAGTTGAGAAAAACGGCTCACTTGCAAGCTTTATTAGCAGCATACCACGGTTTCGTTTCATCAAACTTGCGGTATGGGATAATTTTCTGGGGCAACTCAACATCCATACCTATGATATTTAGGGCGCAAAAAAGGTGTATTAGAGCAATATGCGGTCTTAAACAGATTGATAGCTGCCGTCCACACTTCAGAAAACTAAAAATACTTACGCTGCATTCGCTCTATATCTACGAAGTATCTGTCTTTGTTAAAACTAACTTAAACTCGTATAAAAAAGACTATGAAGTACATAGTAGAAATACGCGTCATCGGGACGGTTTGTGTTTGGTCTCATCAAGCACTGCCATGATGCGAAAAAGTTTTATATGCCTGGCCCCTAAAATTTATAACCACTTGCCGCCATTGATAAAAAGTCTTCCATTACCTTTATTTAAAAATAGTTTGTTTGCTCTGTTAGTGGATAAGTCGTACTATAAATTAAATGACTACTTTTTAGATAAATTTTGATATTATGTAATATTATTGAATTATAATTATGACTATAAATGATTGTAAATTGAAGATGGCTGACATAATGTATTGTTTTGACTATGATAAATTTATTATTGTATTGTGTAAAATTGTAATGAAATATTTGCATACTGACATAGTTGGTAAGGCACATTGAAACTTTAATGCTAAACTTAAGATCTTAAAAACCCTGTACATGTGTTTAAAGCAAATAAATATTGATTGATTGATTGATTGATTGATTGATTGACAGGTAGGGGAGGCAGGTGACCCCGCTGGCCGCATGTTGCTGTCGGCTCCCGATGCCTGGTGCGCCTTTGTGTCCACAGCGGGTGCAGGAGCACGGAAAGCGCCCCTGCCGCGTCCACCGCGGCGTCCTCCGCGTCGTCCTCGCCAGGTGGGTGACGTAGTCGCAAATGTCGCAGTCGATTTTGGTCGCGCCTTTGTTCTACCGCGTCCGCCACGTCGCGTTTGCCTGGTGGGCGCGTCCGCCGCAGCGACCGGCGCACCAGTAGCGACTGGCGCGGCCGGCGCAGTAGCAGCGACAGGCGCGGCCGGCGCACCAGCAGCGACAGGTGCAGCTGGTGAGTCTTGCACGACGGGCGAGTTAGGTTCTCTAGGTGGGGCGAGTGCGTCAGAACTGGCAGCAGTCACGGCAGCTAAGGACGGTGTGGCAGGTTTTGTTGCCGAGCCGAGGCCAATTCATCGTCTTCCATGAGCAATTCAGTCAACACTGTGTTTTGTTGCTGTAGTTGGAGTAGCTCTGAAGTTTGTTTATATTACTTAGCCTAATCTGTATACATATAGATAATCTAATAGAACTAGCGTTTTAAGAGTTGGGACTCCGAAGAAAAAAAAATAACGACGCAAAATGACAAAACACAGTTTTCAAACCATTGCCAACATGAAATTGAAATTGAAATTCTTTATTCAATGTAGGATAGTATTATCATATCACTTATTGACGTCATGAACCGTCATTGTAAAAAAAAGAAATATGCATCACACAATTTTCTTTTTTTTATAACAATTTTGTAATGCCCTAATATAAAACCGGCTCGGGCGGGATAAAATAATAAAAACCAAGGCACTGCCACGGGGTTGGTCAGGTTAATCACATGGCATGTAACTTTACGCCACCATCAGAAAACGATATTTGTCTAATTCCAAGCTAAACTCCCGCAGTGGAAGCGATTTACACAGGTAAATTTCTAGTAAAATACCAGGAGTTCAACTGAAGGCAGACAATGGCCGCGTTACGCAGCGCTAAATAGCATACGCTGCGCAATATAGCAGCGCATACTATGAATTAAACGTGAACCTAAATCTATTTAACTTAATTAACTAAGTTGAGTGAAATTGGCAAATGATGTGTTCTGACCTTTACATAACTCAAGTCGGTAGTAAATACCGTCTGCCGATCTGGCGTTACGTCACACGTATTAGCACTAGATTATAAGTAAGTACCTCCAAATTATATCACCCCACGAATTCCGCAATTCGTACTAAGGAGTCACAATGATATGGTACAACAAATATGACTAAAGGGAACACACCATTAACAAGAAGAATCAGTTTTATACTAAAACAACTAGGTTTAACACTTACAGTCAACGTGCCGGTCCAAATGCATAAAATACCCAACGGAGAAAGGAAGTTCAGGGAATGGATCAAATGGGGATTCCGTGGGTACTTACAGGGCTGGGTGGAAAAGATATCGACACCCAGCATTCCACTACAGCCTTGGCGCGTTATTCACGTCAAACCACTCACAGCTTCTGTTCGTATTCCACTTTGTTTTAAGTCATTACGCGTGACCCAACACGAACTAGGGCCGTACAAAACGCGAGCCGATATGGCCACTTGATGCCTATTCAACGCGACGCTCACGTGGAAGACGTCGAGACATCCAACGATCACTAAGCCTGGTGTTCTAGTATAACCCAGGAGAACCGCAATAATACGATGCATCAACACGCGCGATCTCAAATTGAATCGTCCATTACACGCGGCATCACAAAACGCGTGGCGGGAAATCCGTACAAAACACAATACGTTCTCGTCCGAACGGTTTTCAGTGACTGATAGTGCGGTGCAGAAATCACCGCTTGGCGCCTACCAGGCGGCCCGCGCGCACGCCGCCACCCTCGCCCCGCGAGTGAGAAAGGGACAACATATGCCCAGAGCGATGCGTGCGGGCGAGCATCGCGGCGTATTCATAGACCGTCATTAATACCTAACTTACCCCAGCATAGCAACGCTAAATTAAACATTCACCCGCGCTAGGCCGAATCCCTTAGGCCTATTCACTACTGGGGAGACGAGATAGCGTTGCTATTGCTCGCTTAAGAACTGAATCCCCTACCTGAACTGTCGCGACTCGAGGAGTGCCATCACTACCTGGGAACAAGTTGAGAATGCGCCCTCTGCGCCATCGCAGTGGCGGCAGGTTGGCATCCTTAACCAGAACGAGATCTCCGATGCGAGGGGGTTCAGTTCTGTCCGTCCACTTAAGGCGTTGCTGCAGAATGTGCAAATACTCAAGCGCAAATACACCATCGCTTCCAAAAATTCTGAGACATTTGCTGCAGCAACTCATAACGCGTCAAACGATTGCTACTGACCTCTGTGTAGGGGTACTCTGGCAAGGCGTTAAGTGGTCGGCCAATTAAGAAATGCCCTGGTGTCAGGGCCTCCAGATCATTCGGATCTGAGCTAAGCGGACACAAAGGACGTGAATTGCGAACGGCCTCAATTTTACAAAACACGGTCGCTAGCTCCTCAAAGGTTAATATCGTTAAACCTATAACGCGCATCAAATGCGTCTTAGCGGACTTTACAACCGCTTCAAATATACCACCCCAGTGGGGGCATCCTGGTGGATCGAACACCCAGTTAATGCCCTGACGGGAGAGGCTCGTGCCGATAGCTTCCTCGTTTTCCGATAAAAACGTTATAATTTCTTTCATACATCGATCAGCGCCCTTAAAGTTGGTACCACAGTCCGACCTGATCAGCGCTGGTCGCCCTCTTCGCGACACAAATCTATCTAAAGCTGCTAAGAAAGCCTCCGTAGTGAGGTCGGCCACGAGTTCCAAGTGGACGGCCTTGGTTGCTAGGCACACAAACACGCACAAATACGCCTTGATTGACTTCGCGTTGCGAAGGCGTGATGCCTTTACCATAAAAGGCCCCGCAAAGTCCGTTCCCACACCCGCAAACGTCCAGGCTTCCGTCACCCGGTCCGGTGGGAGGTCTCCCATCTGAGGTTGCATTGTGGCTGCCTTCAACCGATAGCAAGGCAAGCACCGAAACACAATGCTCCGTACCGTACGTCGTCCAGACAAGATCCAAAACTCGCGCTGCAGAATAGCCAAAAGTGCATTGCAGCCCACATGCGAGTTTTTCTGGTGACGATCCCTAACTATAAGTTCTACCAAAGGTCCCTTCTTTGGGAGTAACAGCGGATGCCGTGCTGAAAAGGGCAGGTTAGCGTTCCGAAGTCTACCTCCAACCCGGAGCATTCCATGCTCGTCCACGAACGGGTTGAGGCGCACAAGACCTCCCTTCAGCTTTCCACGGCCATCCCTGAGCAGCCTGGCCTCTTCCTCAAAATGTTCCGCCTGGACGACCCTAACCAATAAACTTAGAGCCGCATTCCGCTCCGCAGGCGAGAGGACAGGTGCCAAGTTCCGTTCTGCTTGAGGTTTTCTACAGTTGTTCACGAACCGTTTGATCCAACCTGTCACCCCTAGAAGTTTGTCGAGGGAGCTGTATCGTTCCAGCAAGAAAGCCGCACTAGGCTTAGGTACGATCTGCCCTACGTTCACTCGCAAACCTCGATCAGGTGGCCCAAGCGGCGACCCGCACTCATTGTATGGCCATCTCTCAGGTGACTCAGTCAGCCACTGAGGTCCCCACCACAGTGAGTGACCTACCAAATCAGGGGCCCTACATCCCCGTGAGGCGCAGTCCGCTGGGTTCTGTTCTCCCGGTACGTGTCTCCATACCAACGGAGTTTCCGATCCTTTAATCTGTGACACCCGATTTGCCACGAAAACCTCAAGAGTATGTACCGACGTCTGTAACCAGCACAGAACTATCCTACTGTCGGTCCATGCGTACACCGTTTCATCCAAAGTGATGGTACCGCGTAGATTACTAGCGACATGATGTAGCAAGCGCGTGAGAAGCGCTGCTCCCGCCAATTCCAACTTTGGAATGGTCCATCTTGTCCTAACCGGAGCCACCTTACTCTTGGCCATAACTAGACGCACGTCTACAGTTCCCGTTGAACTGACTGTCCGCAAATAGACAGCTGCCGCGTACCCTCGCTCCGAGGCATCACAAAACTCATGTAGGGTAGCCTTACATCCCACCGATGGGAGCAATTTGCGAGGTATGGCGATGCGTACGATCCCTGGTAAGGTGGTCACAAACTTGGTCCAATCATTCAACAGCTCTCCGGAGAGCTGGTCGTCCCAACCCAAGTTTGCTATCCACAACCTTTGCAAGAAGCACTTCGCCATGAACGTCACCGGTGCGATCCACCCGTTAGGATCGAAAGTTCTGGCGATCGTCGATAATACCGAACGCTTCGTCCAAGTCTTCTGCAAAAGGTCTGGCTCGATCTGATACGTAAAGACATCATGCGTTGGCCTATATTGCACCCCTAGGATGCTCAACGTATTTGGATTGTCCGGGTTCTCGAAAAGGTGCGGGTCCTGCTGGAACTCACCTGGCAACCCGGCCAGGAGCTCTGGACAGCTGGACAGCCATTTCCGCAACTCATAACCTCCTGATTCCATGATCGCGATCAGCTCGTCTCGTAGTAGCAGTGCTTGTTGCACGCTATCTGCACCCGTGCAGATGTCATCCACGTAGACGTCGCGATCCAGTACTGCTGCGGCTCGAGGGAATCTTACCCTTTCCTGTGCGGCCAACTCTCGCAGCGTGCGTACTGCCAAAAACGGACTTGGCTTCAGACCATACGTTACCGTGTTAAGCTCATAAGTGACCATCGGCTCGTCAGGGCTCTCACGCCACAAAATCAGCTGGTACCGACGGTCATCCGGGTGTATAATTGTTTGGCGAAACATCATTTTGACGTCTGCGACGAACGCTACTTGGTGCAACCGAAAATCTGTGAGGATGTCCACAATGTCCCGGTTCAACTTGGGACCCGCGTGCAGACACTGGTTCACAGACACACCATTCGATGTAGGAGCAGAACCGTCAAACACTACCCGTATCTTCGCCTCCGGTGACTTCAAAACAGCCAGGTGTGGTATATAGTAATGCTCGACACACCTCCAATCTATGCTGGACACCGACATGTGGCCTAACTCTAGGTACTCCCTCATGAATTCGATATACTTCTGCCGAAGTGCTGCATCTCGCTTCATCTTTCTCTCCATAGCCAGTAGTCTCCGTTCCGCGATCTGTCGCGAACTACCTAAGGAGGGGCGGTTTGGGAGAAATGGCAGCCTGGTAACAAACCTACCTGACGAACTTCGTGCAGTGTTGTACTGATAGAACAGCTCGCACTCGTCATCCTCTGGCTTCCGTCTATCCGCTGTGGGTGGCTCCTCAGACTCCCAAAACCTCTGCAGCACCTCCGACAACACACTACCATAGAGAACCGTATCGCCCTCTGGTAGGTCCTGAGGTCTCCAAACTGGGCCAAAAATAACATACCCCCCTGTGGTATCAACGGCCACTAAACCAGTTTGCTGAAGTACCCGTTTTCTGCCACACCAGAATCTCCCGAGGACGTCTGACCCGAGGAGAACGTCCACCGTACCAGGAGTATCAAATTCAGGATCAGCTAACTCTAAGCCTGTGGTTAACCCTCGTACCGTTGACGGTAACCGAACCTGAGGAAGTTTCCCTACCACTTCATCCAGCACCACTGCTGAGGCATGATAGCTGACCCCTGTACCTGTATTACCTAATGTGAACTCGAAGTTCACCTGACCCCGAACGTCAGGCACATCTACACCTCCAATACCTACAGCCCCATCCGTTGTGGGCCTTATATTTAAGCTTAGCCTACTCACCAGCTTACTAGACACAATACAACCCTGAGCCCCTGTATCTAACAAGGCTCTTACCTGTATGCTGCGGCCACCGTATCCCCATACCCAAATCATTGCCGTAGGCAACAATACCGTAATTGGCCGGGGGGCCGAAGCTGGCGTGTAGGCGGCGATTACCTAGCAGGAATCTAAGCGCGGAGTGTCCGCGTCCTGCGGGGGGGTCCCCTCTCTCCGTACACCTTCAAGTGGGTCCCACTCCTGCTGATAGGGACCTCTGGTCCTGTACGCCATGGCTGGCAGCCTATAGTAACCCTGCGGCAGGCGCGCGTACCGTGGATGCGCCTGTAGCCGCGGGTGCTCAGCCAAGGGGAGAGGCATGCGTGGGTCATGAGACCTCACCATGTTGTTCAGTCCCGCCGAGTACTGCATGTACTGGCCCTGGTGTTGGCACCCGCCCGTAGCATCACGTACTTGTGATGGGTGCCCCTGACCTTGGACCTGTGACCACCTACCCTGTTCCGGCACCTGCTGCCGAGGTGGTGACTGTCTCGCGCGTTGTGAAGGGGGCATCACCTGCTGATGTCCCTGGCCTCGTCCCTGAAACCCTGGTGGAAGAGGACTCCTCCTTGGAGGGGGTGGGGAGCGTTGCTCCCGTCTAGGTAGGGCAGACTCCGTCCGCTGACCCGCGTCAGCTCTGCCTCCGTAATCTCCGCTGCGGTTCATGCATAGGAGCTGATGGTGGGCACCCTGGCAGTACCTGCAGTTGGTGCTTGATGGGCACTCTCGCACCTGATGCGGCCCCATACACCTAAAGCACCAACGCCGTTGCTGCACCACACCACGACGTTTCTGCACCCGCTGTGCAGCGAACTCCTCACACGCAGTCACCTGATGCCCCGCCTCTCTGCAGTAGGCACACCTCGATTCCAAATTAGCGACATTGTATCGCCTGGGTGGCCTACTCTTACCGTCTCGCGCCTGTGCACCCGGCCGTTCCGGGCGGCGAGCGGCCGCAGACTCCGCGTGAGGCGACTCTCCAAATTGGGCATCTACCCGCCTGCACTCGGCCTCGAGGAAGGACTTGAGCTCCTCGAAGGTCGGGAGGTAATCAGATGTCTTACCTCCGTGTGACTGTTCAAAACGAGCGGCCATGTCGCTCGGCAGGCGGCGCAACAACGTGTGGACCAGGATATAATCATAGCCTGACACCGGCATCCCCTGTCTCTCAAGAGCGTTCACTGCAACGCAGACAGGGTTGAGGACCTTGGCCCTGAGGTCCGTCCCTCGTGTGATGGTCGGCACGGTGAGCCACTGTTCCAGGAGTTGGTCAATCATGAGACGTTTGTTGCTGTATCTCTCGATCAGCAAACCGCGAGCCGTCTCGTAACTTGCATCATCGACTGGTAGATGCTTTACCAGCTCATGGGGCTCACCTTGCAGCTTGGCCATCAATTGTGCCATTTTATATGCCGGCTGCAAGTCAGTGCGGTTATGAATCACACTGTCAAACAGATCCTGGAATCGGGTCCAATCCGTGTAGTCCCCGTGGAAGACCGGAATCGCCACAGCCGGCAGGGGCACTTGCACCCCCGGTCCCCGCGGACCATGGGGTGGGTCCGGCTCCCCAGCCCTACGCCTGGTGATCACAGCAGCCGCCTGCTGGATCTCCTGCCCTATCTCCAGGCACTGGGTCACATTCGCCCGGACCGTAAGTTTGACCTCCTCATCAGGCGTCCCATCAAATAACTCCTCGCATCCAGTGAGGCAATCCAACACCTCCGCGACCCGTTCGTCAATCCGTTGCGCACAAGCGATGAGTGCGTCCTCTCGGTCCCCGCGACCGACCATCGCCTGCTTAGTCGCGAACCAAATTAGGTGCGCTCTAATTTTCGCCTGAAGCTGTCTAATTGTGGGAGCCATGGTACCAACCCAAAGTAACACCGAACCTTACAATAAAAAACAATAATAGACAATCGGCCCTGATCCTACCGTTAGGATATCCGCACAGGGTAAACACAACGATAATAACAAGCAATTCACTAATTGATTGGCCCTGATCCTACCGATAGGATATTCTACACAGGGCACACACTACAATCACAATAAATATATTTTTTTTTTATGTAGGTATATTAAAAATCTTATACTAAAATAATCTTAAATCTAGTGGTTTTCTGAACCACGCTCTGCTACCAAAAATTGTCTAATTCCAAGCTAAACTCCCGCAGTGGAAGCGATTTACACAGGTAAATTTCTAGTAAAATACCAGGAGTTCAACTGAAGGCAGACAATGGCCGCGTTACGCAGCGCTAAATAGCATACGCTGCGCAATATAGCAGCGCATACTATGAATCAAACGTGAACCTAAATCTATTTAACTTAATTAACTAAGTTGAGTGAAATTGGCAAATGATGTGTTCTGACCTTTACATAACTCAAGTCGGTAGTAAATACCGTCTGCCGATCTGGCGTTACGTCACACGTATTAGCACTAGATTATAAGTAAGTACCTCCAAATTATATCACCCCACGAATTCCGCAATTCGTACTAAGGAGTCACAATGATATGGTACAACAAATATGACTAAAGGGAACACACCATTAACAAGAAGAATCAGTTTTATACTAAAACAACTAGGTTTAACACTTACAGTCAACGTGCCGGTCCAAATGCATAAAATACCCAACGGAGAAAGGAAGTTTAGGGAATGGATCAAATGGGGATTCCGTGGGTACTTACAGGGCTGGGTGGAAAAGATATCGACACCCAGCATTCCACTACAGCCTTGGCGCGTTATTCACGTCAAACCACTCACAGCTTCTGTTCGTATTCCACTTTGTTATTAGTCATTACGCGTGACCCAACACGAACTAGGGCCGTACAAAACGCGAGCCGATATGGCCACTTGATGCCTATTCAACGCGACGCTCACGTGGAAGACGTCGAGACATCCAACGATCACTAAGCCTGGTGTTCTAGTATAACCCAGGAGAACCGCAATAATACGATGCATCAACACGCGCGATCTCAAATTGAATCGTCCATTACACGCGGCATCACAAAACGCGTGGCGGGAAATCCGTACAAAACACAATACGTTCTCGTCCGAACGGTTTTCAGTGACTGATAGTGCGGTGCAGAAATCACCGCTTGGCGCCTACCAGGCGGCCCGCGCGCACGCCGCCACCCTCGCCCCGCGAGTGAGAAAGGGACAACATATGCCCAGAGCGATGCGTGCGGGCGAGCATCGCGGCGTATTCATAGACCGTCATTAATACCTAACTTACCCCAGCATAGCAACGCTAAATTAAACAATATTTGTTTCAAATTAAAATCAAAATTTTTGAAGCGTGTAGTTTACATGCGTATAATGATCGGATCTCCTGAACAGGAAAAACCCCCCAAAAAACCTGCCCAAAAGTGCTCCTACTCTAAATTAACAATCGTACTAGCCCCTAAGCTACCCTAGCTAATTCTGAAAGTAAAAAAAATATGAATAGACCAAAAATGGCTAATTTTTTTTTTAAACTGGTAGATAAATCTACCAGTTTCAACTTATGAAATATTTACTATAAACAATTGAAATTACATCCATGGAGATCTATAAAATTATGTCAGTTGTAAACTCCACGCACGCCCCATTTTGGTATTAAAAATGAGTGCGTGTTTCTTGTGCTGCGCTGGAATTTCAGAGCTCCATGCCTTTTTGTCATTAATGTACTCATCTAACTTATAGTAAGCTTTATAACAGAAATTTTTCTTAAAAACAGACTTAAATTTACTTTCTGATAAACTCAATATATCTTCCGGTATTTTATTATAGTATCTTATACTTAGACCTTCAAATGAAGTCCTACCTTTAGCGAGTCTATGCTTAGGTTGGTCTATTTTATTTTTATTTCTTGTATTGCGGTTATGCCTGTCACAATTTCTAGTGAAAGGCTTTAAATTTTTTCTAACATACATGATATTTTCATAAATATATTGACACGGTACAGTCATAATATTAATTTCCTTAAACAGTTCCCTCAGGGAATCACGACAACAACACGAAAAATGTTCCGTTAAACAAACTTTATCATAATGATGCTTTTCTAAGATAAATTCAATTTATAATACTTTGCTAGCAAAGCCCTAAATATTTTGAAGACTTGTAACTGTTTTTGCTTTTCCTTTGTCTAAGAATGAGTGCAATAATAACCCCGGTTTGTGCATGTTATTAATATCATTAAAAAAGGGGATTTCCTTTGTCTTAAATTCTAGTTTAAATTATTACTAGTAACATTACAAATTAAAATAGGAGATGACACTTATTTTCTGTCATTCATATTATATGCTAACAATGTAACTACTTGTTTTTATAATAATCAGACAGGTACATAGTATCCTGAGTCAAAATAAATGTGTGAATAAAATTACTCAAGTCAAAATAAGACATAGCATCGCTATGATGACATGTTATATTGTCATCATAGCGATGACAAAACTATTGGCATCATGACAAAACAAGTCAAGTCCAGTATGTCCAACATTAAGAACACACGTAGTGGTGTTCCTACGCGATAGCCTGCAATTTATCGATATCGACAACGCAGCTGCTGAAAAGGTGCGGCAGCTCAATATATATTTTTTAATAATAATTATGTTTCAGCAATTTAGCAGCAGGTAAGTTCCGAACAATCGAATTTCCCGAAGATCCTTAGCTAAACCCGTCAGTAGATATTATATGAGGCTTCTGATCCAAGACCCCTCGTTTCATAGTGTTTTGAAGGCAGCGGGGGTCAGGCTCCATACAAAATTTACAACTTCTGGTCGATTTTTCTTCGATATTATGTTAATAGGGTGTGGGTGAGTTCTAGTTAGATTCTCAATTTGTGTGGTTTAAAGATGTGGATGAAACGCTCGAGATTTGCGGGGTAGTGGTGGGTCAACCAAAACCGCAGTTAAATTTTGGAAGTATTGTTAATGTCTATGTTAACCAGTGGAGTTTTGGGTGTTTGATCTACGCCCGCCGCCGCCCCCGTTAGCCGTGGGGTGGTAGACCCGGCGTCCCGGGTTGCTCCAATGGGGTGGTAGACCCGCACCTTCGGCGTCCTGGGTTGCTCCATAAACATCTGTTAGAGTTTTTTTTTGTTTCGATGATAATAGGGCCCTGTTTGTATGGTTTAAGTGGATGAAACGCTTGAGCTTTGGGTCAACCAAAAGCAGTCGAATTTTGGAAGTATCGTAAATGCTAATCAGTAGAGTTTTGGGTGTACGCCGCCGCAACCCCCGTTAGCCATCACCCGTTTTTGAGAGTACTTATTTTGTTTATTTAACATTTAATACAACAGGATGTAAGATTATAAAGGTTAATTGCTAATGTCAATCAATAGATAAATGAGTGCTATTATATTTAATGGTACATGTTTGCTACGTTTATTATTATCAATAAATGCAACGAGCAATTTATCTGAGTTGGTTTTCACACATAGTGCTTGGTTCGACGGTGTTTTACTGGATTTACTACTTTTCGATTGTCTCACTATCATGGGCGAGCATCGGCTTCATTTGATCAGTTGAAGCTTGAAGCTGATAGCAACGTCATTTTGTCACATTTTCCATAGTCTCTATGTGTCATCCAATGACATATTGTTAAGCCGATGACGACATCGATGAAAATAATTTGGAAAATTTCATAACACTACATACAAGTACTACGCTACACATTGCTATATCAAATTGCAGCTGATAGATGTATAGATATTTGTAAAATGAACATCACGAACCGTAATACCATCTAACGTGTGTGTGTGTGATTCGTCAACGTGATTGAATGTTAATATGTTGCAGATTATTTTAAACTGCGCTCAGCATTTCCGCGTTCTAGAAGCTTGAGTGCATTTTATTGATTACACGTGCAAGGAAAATTCTGTAATAAGCAACAATCTAGCGATAGAATGTTTTACTTAAGGTTGAACATTAGATTAGTGGCGCCTTCAAACAGAAAAAAATGTAAACATGCTATTGTTTGGGAAACCAAATGATATATTAACTAATTCTAATCAATTTTAGGTATACATGAGTTGTGTAAGCCGATACTGCTAAAAGTAGTTATTTTACATACATACATACATACATACACATATCACGCCTATAATCCCTTGCGGGGTAGGCAGAGCATAAAGGGCCGCATAAAACGGACATTTACGCCACGTCTGACAAATATTTGAGGGTCATCCGGAAAATTGTGTATCGCCATAGTGACAGGTTGTCAGCCCATCGCCTAAAACTGCAATACACATCCTCAAGTCCCTCATACATACATACTTAATATATTTACATAATTGGTAATATGCGTAACTAAAGCAAGGTTTTATTAATTCTAAATAATCATTGTTAGCCACAACGATTGATTAATTATCGTTAATTCATAATTCGGTTTCACAAACAACAGCGTGTTTAGTAAGTTTTTTTTTTTCACTGACCGCTAGTAGTATTGCTGATGTTATACCTTAATAGGAAAATAATTTTATCTAAGAGAGAAGCAAGATTTGACCCTGTGAGATATCTCGGTAGAAACTAGTCAATGATTAACTAAGCTAGAACTATATAAGCAGATCAGAATATTATTTATTATTTCGTTAGTCGATCTCTACACGTATACATCATGTATTTCACCAATATGTTACCTTTCGTCGTTTATTTTGATTTAGTTAGCGAGGACCACAAACAGGTGTCGGTAAAAGCGACGCCTGGTAAAGAAGATATTTTTTTTTCGTTATGTGCTTCAAACGTTTGGTACCTAACGGGTGTTCGTGTGGAAGATGAAAGTGTTAAGTAAGCACCATCACGATGGTCGGTAAATATTTTACTGGCTGAGAGAGGGAAAACAGTGGCCAGCAGAATAATTCAAATAATAAAGGATCATGGAAACAACATTACCAATACACCCATATGTGTGGTTAATAACATGGTTGTTTTAAATATACACCTTAAAAGGGAATACAGTTTAAAACCACCCATGTCTGCCACAAATCTGCAGAAAAAAATGTATTTATACCGTTCTCGACGGGATGTCAGTATCGAGCAGAGGTTGAACTCTAAAGAGTTATTTCAAGTCGTTCGCGATGAGGATGGAATAGAAATCACAGTTCGGGTTTAAAAGGATAAATTCAAAAATACCCCTTTTTCACCAAGACCGACCACCACTACAACCACCGCCACCGCTACCACGACTACGACCACGACCACCACTGCCGCTACCGAATCTGCTGAGGTTTCTGCTGAAACTCAAACAACACCATATATGGAGCTTTCACCGGAATGTATGGAGTACCGACAAGTACTCAATACATTGATAACATGGGCTATGGAAGAAGTCCGTAACATTGAAAATTTGAAAATACCATCAGCTATGTGCTCCGCTAAGCTACCAGTAAAGACGCCATAAATTATGGTAAGTTTTATCCTTGTTAGAATTTAATTAGCATTATTACCTAACCTAGCTCGAGTAGTATGAGTATATAAGACGTGAGTCTTTACAGATATCACATTCCGGACACATCCAAGACCGGGCTTGGTTTATTGGGCAAGGCTTGGTTTATAAGCTGTCCACATCTACGACTCCTCGGCGAGTCGTTAAGATCGTGGCCACCTTCCTAGAGAATAGGCGCTTCCAGGTGGCAGTGGAAGACGCCCTCTCCCAAGTTCGAAGGATCACTGCTGGAGTCCCCCAGGGTAGCTGTCTGTCTCCGGTATGCTACGCCAGGTACACGGATGATATCCCGGTTGAGGGCGGCACTAAGCTGGCGCTCTATGCCGATGACGCTGCATTTTTCTCCGTGTCCCTCAACACGAGGCACGCGGTCAGGAAAATGCAGATAGCTTTGGACGCCCTCCCAGCCTGGCTGGCAAAATGGAGACTGACGGTCAACGTGGGGAAGACCCAAGCGATCATCGTGGGGCGTGGTCTAAGAGATCCCCCGAAGCTGAAGCTCCATGGACAAGAGATCGGGTGGTCCGCACAGGCTAAATACCTAGGCGTGACCATAGACCGAAACCTGTCCATGGTCCAGCACGTGAAGAATGTGATCGGGCAAGCGGGGGCTGCCACTGCTTTGCTCCGACCCATTCTGCGCTCGAGACTCCCGTTGCGCATGAAACTAGGCGTGTTCAAGGCGTACATCAGAACTCGTCTGACGTACGCCGCTCCGGCATGGTACGCGTTGGTCTCTGAGACCAACCGCCAAAGACTGCGGGCCCAGCAGTCCAAGGCGTTGCGAGCCATCGCCGACGCGCCGAGATTCGTCCGCAATGAAGTCATTCGGAGGGACCTGAAAGTCGAGACCTTGGATGAGTTCGTCTCCAAGCTCTCGACCGGGATGTTCGCGCGCGCTGACCGGTCAGATTTCGAGCACCTTCGAAATCTGGCCCCATACCACGCGCGCCCCCCAGACTGGAAACCGTATCCTCGCGAGCTCGCTGTGGTGGAGGAGCTCGCGGAGGATACTTACATACCGGACTGACCTTGGTCGCCGGCTGGTGGTGCGCTGTCACCTTGATAACGCTCACCAGTCGGCGGCCCCCACTAGACTGACCCCGACCCAACTCTGACTCTTGCCGGCTGAGCGGGTCCGTTCCGGGCCAAGCTCGCCGGCCAAACCGGAAGTAACATTTCGCCACCAGGCTGGAAGGCACTCACTGGGCCTCCCTGAACAGGGTCCCACCCGGTGGGTGACTCGCCGGCGGTGCACCGGACAAGACTGCGGCCGGTTCTGTCCGGCCGCGCTTCGACCGAAACTTGCCTCTTCGGGCCGTGGCGAAGTGTTCCCACACTCACCACGGCCCCCAACCCCGTGACCCGCCCGCTTTCGCGGGCGGCGGCAGAAATTACGCCCAGGAGGCTCCGCCTCGATGGCGTCTCCCCGACGGCCTCACGGCCGTCGAGAAGAAAACCCGGATTGGATCGGATTGGAGATATCACATTCAGTTTATTCAAGCAGTTGTTGAAGATAGTAAGTGATAAAAAATGTCTGCTCTTAAAAATCTTAACCAATGCGGTCAGAAAGTGTGGTTGAAACTTACAGATTTAACCCCCAACCAACCATATCTTATTCAAAATGTCACGCAGCTTCAATCAAAATTCGACCCTTGTAAACTACAAACTGTATTGGAAATAAGTAAAGGGTACTTTGCGTTACCAGGTAGATTTAATAATCTACCCGATAACGAGCTAGAAGAGCTAAAATCAGACATCTGTGTAATTATAAAGGAAGCTGTCGGTAAATCGTATATTGTCAAATTTTCAGAAAAACAAAAATGCCCCAACGGTTTCTTGTGATAAATTAATTGTGAGTATTAGATTATTTTCTTTTTTACAGGGCCCCAAGTCTACTATTTTTCTCTAAAACATCGACCATCGCCAGTCCATGACGACTTTATTGCCATTTTGTCAAAATTTGGTATTCTGCTAAACTTCAAACACATTCGTAATGGAATTGCAAACGCTTGTCGTCGGAATAGTGTCATCATTCTCTATGGTTTACCGATCTAATTTTGTTTATTCAATTATTCACTCTTTTTTGCTACTGGCTCAGTGTAAACCGGCAGAATGGAGCGAACGCTTTGCCTAAAAAAAAAAGACTGTCAATTTGACAAGTAAAGGTAAACAATATGTTATTGTTTGTAAAAGTGTAAAGATCATACTAAATTATAAAATAAAAGTGCTTTCCGTTTCATTGGAGGATTCTTAAGGGAAATTCTCATTGGGAAATTTGTAAGTAAAAACACAACTATCTTGTTTGAAATAAATTTATTTTCTTAGTGTTAATTCATTTTTCATGGATGAGCAATATCTTTTTAGATATGGCAGGCAACGGGGAAACGTCGTGAGCGTGGCTCAGTCAAGCACACTTATATATTATTATTTGGAGTCCTATAGGGAAATAGCTCTCAGTCGCTGCACCGGAACCACAGCCAGTCAACCACTCTAGGTGCAAAACTTGCTAGATGAAACTGCTAGGTATGTATGTAACTGTATGGAAAAACCAGTGCCCTCTTGCCAATATAATATTCAAGTTAAAACATGGTAAATTAGGTTGTTTTTATAGTTGCAACCTGATTTAAATGCCTAAATCTAGTTGTCCTTATCTTTCATAAGTTTCATAAGCCTAGTTTTGTTTACTACAATGAATCTTTTTGACTAAATGTTTATATCTATATATTTTCATTCATCTATTAAATTTTTATACCAATAACTTAAACCTTCTGCTTCAGGAATCCATTGGAAGACCCTATACATCCCTTGGATGACGAAGTTGAGATTGAAATATTAGATTAAGGAACCGCAAGGTATTTTTCAATTTCCTACCTTTATACAAGAGCCTATTCTTATGGCAGCATCTATTCAATTGATTCTATTGTAATGAGTAGTGATGACTGACGAAGACTACATTTATATTAACTAGTGGTCTGCCATTTATTTTTCAGACAACAACTCCTAGAAGAAGTGGAGGATCTAATTAATTTGGAAAAAAAATTATAATCTATATTAAATAGAATAACCAAGAGTGTATCAAGAAGCGAAAAAAAGAAAGAAAGAAGAAGAAGCAAAGAAAAAAATAAGAAATAGAATGAAAACATGGATCTGGAAGATGTATATCATTTAATTTTATGAAATATTTGAATGAAACAGAAGCAAATTTAAAATAAATATTTTTTTTAAATGCGATATATTTTTTGTAGCTAGGTTAGTATGTGATCTCTCTGATTCGTAAAAGGCTCCACCATTGTGTGCGAACGCCAGACCAGTATCTTCTTGATGCTTCTAGGCTTGTGGGTCAGCCTCTATTTAGTCCATATTTTCAACGTGCGCTCTTTCGAGTGCTCTGCCTCTCTGCAGGTCCAAGTTATGCGCCAGTTCCGCAAATCGATTAGATTATCAGAAGTCACTCGTAACTCGTGAGCTATCTAAAAAAGAAATCAAAATTATTTCTTAATCTTTACAGAAAGGCGATAGCGATAGCTGAGATTATTTACCTGTAGTTGATGTTCATGTTCCTTGAGGACTTTGGCAGCTGTTAATGCAGCGATGGGCAACCTTATTTTATTAGTTATATTATGTTGAATACAACAGACATTCACGATTTTAACTGCAGTTATGGGACTGTAGTACAATGCATGTGCAGCTAGCAAGCACCTGAAAAGATTTACATGCATTGATCATTTTATTTATTAAAAAATATTTTGTATACTTACATATTTTTTATTTATTAATTTATTAATAAGTAGGTACACAAATGTTAATGTCCTATAAATTATCAACTAGCCAAATTTTTATTTAGAAAAAACACTTGTTCGCCCCTGTCTGATAGTTCTTCCGGTGTAGGTTCAATGGATGGCTCTGCCACACCAATGAATTGTGTGCTGACCCAGGGGAGCTATCATCTACACACAATATGATAAGGTCTGCATCACATATCTAAAATAAATAAATCCAATAAATTATCAACTAAGACTATCTAGAAAAATACTAGTACTTACAATTGAAACATTGAGGGAGTGATAACCCTTTCTATTTATATATCTTTCTTCGTGGTGATCAGGCCTCGGTGTCTGGCAGTTATTATGTAATGAACTTTGTCCTACCAGAGATTCCATCTGCTCTCTTTGGTCGGAGGATGTGGGCTCTTATATTTTGGATAAGACGGATTACTGACCTCTTATCGAGGCAGTACGTCTTCATAAACTCCCTATCGGAAACGTCTTGTATTGGGTCTACTATTTTTCGGGCCAACACACGCAGCCGGCGACACTGTATGACCCTCAAGAGCTGCCGGCGGCGGACTGTAGATCAGCCAAAAGCAATACTCTCCATCGGAGCAAATACGACACGAATGGTCTCATTCTATAATAATTGCCCGATAACAGCAAAAACGTGAAAAAAAACACACAAACACATGGCAAACACCTATTTCATTGTGAATCCTTTGTGAAAAAAGCAGTGTCTGCTCAGTGGTCGTTTGACGGCTTGGATATCATTGAGAGAAACGTCAAAAAATTAGTAGACTACGAATTTCATCTACCACCGATTCGTCATTATATAGTAGAATACCAAAAATGACAATGACTTACGAATTGTAGTTCATTGATTTGCTACTGACAGTCAAAGTTTTAACAGAATACGAAACGACTAAAACCATGCCATTGAGACTACATTGGTAAACGATTTATACGATTTTCATTTAGTAGACTTCGGGCCCAGATATTTTACCCCCAATCTACTTAAGTATCTCTTTATAATGGAAAATAAAACAGGTAAATATCTCAATTAAAAATGATCGCTGACTTTAATTCTCAATGTTTTGTTTTACTAATATGTTTTTTGTTTTCTTTGTAGATACTTCCTCAGTAGACATGACGCAGCAAGCCTCCTCAATAGACACGACGCAGCAAACTTTCTCGGAAGACACTCAGCAATTTTTATTGGAAGACACACAGCAAAACTTAGAATGTCACGAAGAAATGGTAGATGATGCTGATGACTATGATGGACAAGAAGAATTGAACCGTCATTTTCTTTCGTGTAAGGAGACGTGGTTGATACATATTAGGTCAGTGCAGCTTTTACAACAATGGTGGGTACCGCTTCCATTATATGTTCTTTCAGCTGAAGTGGGAAGAATAATTCGCGAGTTGTATAAGGTTACCAATTGTGAGCAATATTATTTACTAGAGAAATTTTGGAATGAGATATCTTCCGACCTCGAAGAATGTATGGGAGATAAAAATAATAATTTTGCAGAGTGGTATAACGCGCTACACCACGTGCCTCCAGAAGCATTTTCCACTGTAATGTTCAGCGAAAGCGTATTCATAAAGTTGTTAAACACTATGGTGTTACACAATATTAAAAATGACCCTCAAATGTTTGTCAGACGTGGCGTAGAAGTCCGTTTTTTTACGGCCGTTTACGCTCTGCCTACCCCGTAAGGGATTATAGGCGTGATATATGTATGTATGTATGTATTAAACACTATGTTTTGCGTCCTTGGTGATTATATCGACTTTGCAAAATGATTATGTAAATTAGCATTGTGATTTTAATGGTTAAAATCTTCTGAGGTAGTATACGCTGTAACCTTATAGTATACATAGACGCTGTAACACTTTTTTGGCGTTTCTATGGAAAGCATTGCAGGCCAATAGGTGTTAATTATTTTTGCAGAATGCTGACCATAGGAACTACCCTTAACGTGCAAGTGTCTTTTGTTTTTCGCTTTTTTTTCGCTATTTAGTAATCGTTAGTATTACTTTTTAACAGCAACTTTTGAGCTGCATAATCTATAAAAAAACATTATACCTATAGTAAAAAACTAGGTTATGTCAAATCTTTCTAAATGTGAAAGAATTGTGATAATTACACTAACATTAGTTGTAGATTTGTACTTTACTAACTTTTTATTTACATTATTTTTTGTCTGGGTAATTATATATGTTTAGGTTATATTGAACAGTTTATCTTTAATCTCTACTTTTACTCGAATAAGACGTACCAATTTGCGTTTAATGTATTCTTTTAGGGCTGAAAAACTTTTATGTTATGTGCAATGCTATTGCGAATCCTTTATTTGCGAATTGTATGTAGGTATTTACGAGTATATATTTTTACTTTACTATGTTTTAATTTTTTCCTTTGTATAATAGTTGATTGTCTACTTTGGGGTATATTTAAGGATATTTAAATAAAAAAACTTATTTATAATTCAAACGTGATGTTTTATTTAAGAAAAACGAGTACACACACACACGCACACACTTACACATATTACAATCTATTTTATTTTTCAATCCAACTCCGTTTAGACCACTTTACATACACTTTGTTACCTTCTCTTTTCAATACTTTTTCTACAAGATACACATCGGGATACATAACTTTTTGAAGTTCCTGCTCATAAAAACTTCCCATTATGGGCTCCTTTTTAGCATCTTGAAGCAAATAAGTAGTTGGATAAGTATTTTGCACTTTTCTTATTTGAAAAATCTCCGTACTCCAATTTCCAATGTAGCCTTTAGCAAAGACTGATTTGAATTTACTTATGCGTAGAAAGTCGTGTGGTTTAAACTTAGCATGATATTTAAACTTGATTTGATTGTATGGCCCACTAAGGAGTTTATCAAAATTGGCTCTCGTCACAGCGTTGGGCGTCATAGAGATAGTGCGATGAACTCTATTATTGTATCTTGATAATAACTTTTGTAGGTACGTGGTCCAGCTGTAGGATCCTTGCAAACTGAAATGTTGCCATAGCCAGTTTTTCAGAGTTCTGATTAATCTTTCAACGATAGACGCTTTCTTTGTGCTGTATGTAGAATAATGATTAATTTGATACTTTTTCATTAGCGCTTTGAAGGTGCTATTGAAGAACTCGGTTCCATCATCAGATTGAATGTTCTTAGGTCTTCTTGCGCGCTTGTTTTGTAATATTACAGTCATCGCTCGTCCTACATCATCAGCTCTTTTTGTTCGCAACGGTTGAGCCCATGCATACTTGGAGAAAGTGTCTATACACACCAAAATATATTTGTTTCCTGCATTTTCTCTTGAATAGGGTTGCATATCAATTAAATCCACCTGCCAAGTGTCATCAAAACCTTTTTGGATGAATCTTCTACGGGGAAAATTCTTTCTGACGCTTTTGTGAATTTCTTTAACGACTTGTGCTTTACTCATTAGGTGTGGATACTTGAAGTAGCGTTTTTTTTTCCTTGCAGCAGCAGCAGCAGCAGCAGGAGTGGTGGCTTGAGCCGTCTATATTTTTTTAACAGCAGCCGCGGTGACGGCGGCGGCGGCTGGCACCAACGCTATTTTTTTTTGTAGCAGCGGCGGGGGCGCCGGCAGCGGCGGCGGGTGGTTGGGGCGTATTTAACCTCTTTTCAAGCAATTCAATTTTCTTTCGTAGATCTTTTATTTTTCCAAGAGAGCTATTCCAAATTTCTTCTAGTTGAGCTTTTGTTGTTGCATCACCTTTATGAATTCCTTGTGCAACATGAGTCAACCGTTTTCCATTACAATTTATCTCAAACTTATCTTGCGCAGATTGTAAAGGAGAGTATTTATGTTTTTTTGACCCACCACCAGTCCCGCTATTTTCACCACCACCGCCGCCGTCGTAAAGATAATGACCGAACTTGTCGAGGGTCATTTTGTAAATGAGACAAGTTTCCTTTTTAAGGTACTATTATACCGGCTTCGATAAGCTCCTCAATTATAGAATTTATTTCATTTTCATGACCAGTGTTGCCAGCCATCTGCGACGCGTAAAGTAAGCGTAATCTATCGACGAGTTCGTTTGCGTCGTCCCAGTACACGTAATCAGTTTTTGGTCGGTATCGCTTCAATGTCAGATTTATCCCTTTTCCTTCATATTTTTTATCACCCATCCTCATCGGCGCCGCCGTCGTCGTCGTCGTCGCCCCTGGTTTTGGTGTGGTGGTGGTGGTGGTGGTGGTGGTGGTGGTGGTGGTGTTGACGACGTTATCCATCCAATTTCCTTCTTGTTTCCAAATTAGTGTATATTTTTTACTTCTATCCCCTCGTCTCTGCTTATTCTCATCAAACTCTTGTCGATTAGCATTGGTCATCTCTACTATATCTTTATAGGTATTCACATCTTTTTTGGTGTAAAAATCTCCACTCATTGATTTGTTAAACAACAAATCAACTAAACCTCGGGTGGTTTTAAAAACTTTATTCCCAATTTGTAAGTTATGATCGTCAGTAAATATAACTTTTGAATTTCCTATATGAGATTCTCCATTTAAGAAGTACACAATGTACAGCTCAGGCTTAGTCGAGTTATATCGATGCTCACTCTTCAAATACTCATTAATAATATTTTTCTTTTCTAGTGGTGAAGACAAGGTCTCATCAGCATATTCAACCGATAACTTATCATCATCATCATCGTCATCATCATCATCATCGAGAAAGCTTGAATTAGGTGTGCTAAAATTGTTTTCAGCTAACCCTGCAACACTTGTCTCTGCTGCTGCTGCTGCATCGTCTAGAGTTTCTTCCTTTTCTTCTTCTTGATCCCATTTAACTTCTTTTTTAAACTTTTCCCCTTTTTTAAGTGGTAAAAATTGTTGTTTTTGTTTAAACGTTGGCAATTCGTTATTTTTGAGCAAGGTGTTGAGTGGGTTAGTTATTGGTTTAAAGGTTTTCTCCATAGTTTCAGTGAGAGCAGTATTTTCATCGTGTAAAGCTTTTACTTTTGCTTTTACCGCTTTGACCGACTCTACCAATTTACGTTTGAGTTTTTTATTACCAAACATCTGTTCGGCAGAAGGCATCTTGAAAAAGTGAATTAGTTCAGTCATATCTCATTCTTTTATATCTCGATAAAATTATCAAAGTTTTTTCTATAACGTCCCTTGTTGATTTCACAATCTTTATTGATCACAAGGAATGAGTATCGCTCCGCCCA
This sequence comes from Tuta absoluta, assembly GCA_027580185.1. NCBI lineage: Eukaryota > Metazoa > Arthropoda > Insecta > Lepidoptera > Gelechiidae > Tuta > Tuta absoluta. Next base: position 692 of record JAQAHW010000084.1, on the reverse strand, counting down.
ACAGTGACGGCAAATATCACGAAATTTTTCCCAAGGCATATCGGTGTTTACGTGATCATCGTATGCGTGTTTTAAATTTAGATCGTCCTGTTTAAATAGTAATATTAGATTTGCATTATCACGCACCAACTGCTTAGGAATTTTACTGTATGTTTGACATAGGTAAAAACACTCTAAGTGTTTATGTCGCCCCATCGAAAAGTACTGTCGGATAGCCTCTTGATCTTCCAAGGCTACATCATCGAAAATTATTACGCTCCCACATTTCGCGTCTACAGGCTGAGTGACTTTGCTTTTATCTGAACATTTATAAAAAGATAAACCTCTTACACGTTTGTAAACTTCCTCGAGAAACAAATACTTTGGTTGGTATAGAGATTTTGAGAATAAATATACAGTTTTATATTTAATTCCCGCGGGATCGAGAAGAAGAGTGAGTAGTACATTTGTCTTTCCGCAACTGGATGGACCACAGATTAGACATCTTATAGTGTTGGGAAGAAGGGGGCCATGTGTACGGCTGCCGCCGCTGCTGCTTACATCACCCTCAACATTTATATCACTCCAGTCGTGTACTTTTAAACACGTCTTTTGCTTTTTAACCTTCATTTTATTGTGATCAACCGCAGTGAAACGTCGTGATTTTTATACCTCATTGGAATAAAAATGTTTAATTTTACCCGACCGCCGCC